>JBAIAA010000237.1:0-1200000 GCA_037893245.1 Crossaster papposus
AATGAGGCACATACATTTTATTTATAACATAACAGTTATTATAACATTACTTGCACAAGATAAAATTACGGAACCCATCGGTTGGTTAACTGGTGACATTTTCATGGGCTACGACGGATTGGTTAAATAACCTAACCGAATTGATCAAACAGAATGATATACAGTTTTGACCAATTCGAATTTATAATTTGACCAATTTGTCGTAATCCATTGAAACTGATTGTTGTACGACGAATTCAATCCTCTGAATGCTGCTTCGTTGTCGGCAAAAGCTTAGACGAATTTGTTATGTACATAATGGACGAATAATATAACAATTCTCGAGACCAATGTTTAAATAGGGTGTGACCAAAATTTGAAATTGAATGATAAATGATGATTAAATTGGTTTGGTAAAAGCGTGCGATATTTATTTGTCGGACGAAATTGAATTTGAGAGTTGGTAAATGTGAACGAAAACAGCCGAGAAAACCTGCTAGTAATCACCCAACGGAAATGATGTGGATTTGATTATGCATGGGGCATCGAGCGCATGGTCCCAGAATGGAGTATTATTATTCGTCCCAAAACACACTTTAATTTAGCTATTATATTATCGAAGCTTGCGCGTGTCGTGCAGCTAATTTTCCGGTTTCTTCCGTGACTGGATCGTGAATTGATTTGGAATAGGGACAATTATCATCTCTTTAAAACAGGAATTCCATAAGAAAGAAATTCTCCTTACGGTCAGTTTCGTAGCATTAGGGGACAATTAGAGAACGCCTAATATTTTGCTCGTGAAAAAAAACGAAGTCGAATGCAGGTAAATACATTTTTATGGCCTGGAGCACCTAATATTCAGAATAACGGCCACCAATGCTGGTTGTTTTGGCGGGGAAAATGAAAGCTTCAATATACGAGAGTGGCCCATAAAAAACAGGACAAGCCATACTTCCACTTCCTTGAGGTCAAAACTACCTATGCCAATGAATGAGATCTTTCTATAGAAGAAAAACTGATGCCAAGATGTCTTCATTTGGGCTAACTAGTCTTAGCTCCAGACCTATTTTGTGAACCCACAGTCAGGGTCCTTTCGCACCGAAAAATGACTGAACGCGCCCGCGAATTTAACCTGACACGGTTTAGTTATTTCTCGGTGCGAAACGACCAGCTGACTGTGTCTTCACAAAATAGAGTCATGGAGCTAAGACATTTATTATAGGCCTGAAGCAGGACAGTTTTGTATGTTTTCTTCTATAAAAGATTTTTATATCGGTAATTGGTATAGTTTGGCCTTTAAGAAAAGTCGATAGGTATGCTTGTCCGTTTTTTGGCTACCCTGTACCAGCGATCACTATTATAGGCATGTAGCTATTAGAATTCCTGTAACAAAGCCAGACGTAATCACGTGATCCGTCTACCTTTAACGTCAGGCTCACATGTATGTTTCATAATATCTGTTGTTTACCTGAACACGCGCAGTTTCCCGCGTTTTTCCCCCGTTTGCAGCATAACAATTAAGACATAACACGATCACTTTCGTGAATTTAGATACCATTTAAGGTTTAAATCGAAGTAATTAGATATTAGGTGTCGTCAGTGGAGGATACAAGACCTGTGTGAAATGCATCGATCATCTGCTGAATTTCCTATAACAGCGGCCGTCAGAAGTGATCATCGAAAGAAGATCGCAAACATTCAGTTAATTTCGTTTGACGAGAATCGAGTTTTTACAGTAATGTGTAAAATTTATAAACGGGTTGCTAGGTCCTTCGCGATATTAATCGTGAATAATTCGTGAGTCGACGTCAGCCAACCCAAAACCGACAGAAACACAGGTGCGCGGCCAGCTTGGGCGTTTAGTAGTGCTTTGCCCGAACTTCAGCCGACAATCGTCACGCCCGCTCATTCGCCGGCATCGCTTAGCGCATCGTACGACGATAAATGATGAAGGCGGTGAACCACAGAACGCGCAGTCAACGTTTGCGCTGGCATTCGGGCTTGCTGAGTCCTACGCTGCGAACGCCTTCAAGTGGAGAGACTGAGACTCTGAAAGCCCGATTTTACCAGAACCCAGCTGTAGTTCCTCAAGAATATTACCCATCAAGCGCGTTAATTGGACTTGGCCTGAAACCAGCGGAGCTAGACAAGGTATGTGCAGCACGCATTTCGCAAGATCTTCTAAATCTTGCCATGGTATTATGCTAATTGCGTTTTGATGTGAGGTGATGAAAAGAGACAGTGGAATTAGACTGTCAAGCTCTTGTGAGAGTATTGTTGCCTTGTAGAAATCTTGGTATATTTTACACTATCTCGGCGGTATTATTAGACCTAATATTGTGTGAAACAATTTTCCCCCTTTATTGTTGCATATAAGCTTGACCATGATAGGGAGTTATACAAAACCCATTGATGTTTACACGGTCGTTAATAACTATATCATTTTCTTTGCTGACTTATACAATTCCATGCATATTGTTTTGTTAGGTTCGGGGTCTATTTGGTACTATTGTTTTTACCCGCAAATTTTACTCTCTTTTAAAACTCCTGTGTTTCTTGGCATTTTAGAAATATCCAGTTTGTATTGCGATGTTTCCACCACAAGCAAGATAATTTATTTGAATTTATGTGCTCTGATGATAGGGACCCTAATAGGACAATATCACTTGTCGGTTGTACATTATTTTGTTATCGTTTAAAGCAGCAAAAGTGCTTAAAATATATAGAAATGTGCTTGACAAACAACCTGATGAAGTGTTTAGCTTGTGAATGCTGAATATTCGGAGAAACAATATTAACAAATCGATTACAATTCAAAATTTGCCGAGTCACAACTTGAATTGCGACCACAATCTGCGTTCAGTGTGCGTTCTCCGCCAGCCGATTGCAGCTACTCGCGTGTCGAGTCACGCAGCATGAACAGACCAATAGTAGCGCTAACGTGTGCGCCGCGCGTCGTTCGGACACTTGCATTATTTGCAGAAATGTAAACAAAAAATGCGTATCTGATGAGACCGCGTATTTGAAATGGTATTTTTGTGTTATTTTTCCTCAGAATGACAGCATGCTACACGTAATATATTCAAAAGGAGTTTAGAATCAATAATATCCTTACAATAAATAAGCTTTTTTAACAGTAGCTTGGCTGTGTGTTGTTTTGTTTGTGTTTTTTGGTTTTGTTTAGTGTATAGCCTAGTTTTTTTTTTTTTTTTTAATTTTTGGGGGAGGGAATTAGCTGCCAAAAAAGGAGGTATAGTTTATTCGTTTAACAAAAATAACAATTATACCATAAGTGTATTTGTTGTTTATGACATTTTAGAAAAGTGTAAGGTTATTAAGGATATGAACGAGAATGTCAGTGCAAAAACCTGCGAGTTCAAAGTGTAAGGCTAAACTTCATCTGGCTTAACTTACAGGGGCCAATTTCATAGAGCTGCTAAGCACAAAAATGTGCTTAGCACAAAAAAAGTCTTGCAAAAGTCTTAAAAACAGGTTTACCAGCCAAAATTCTTCGTGTTTTTATGCTAAGCAAAAGAACCAGCTGATTATCAATCAAAAACAATAAAGATCACGATGAAAATTTGGTCTGTAACCTTGTTTTTTGTTGAGGACACATTTTTCATGCTAAGCACATTTTTGTGCTTAGCAGCTCTATGAAATTGGCCCAGGGGCCCTACAAAAAGCTGTCAGAAGAGAACGTGTAGCTTTACTGAGCCCACATGTTTACAGCTTGCCATGATTGAACTACAGCTAATTCAGAGTTAATGTGCTTGTAAATGGCGCCTAATTTAAGATTTGGTTTGAGAGTTGTTGAGGCTTATTTACGACCGCGTAATTACTCGGTGGTCGCCGCACTCCTCGGCAAAGTGGCTATAATTATGTTGAAGGAGTGTACACGAGAAAGTGTGGACTCGTAATTACGAATTCTCGAGCGCGAAGGGCCGAGATAAATCGTAATTTACGAATCGCACACTTGCGAGTTTATTCTCTGACTAAAACCATTGCGTCGACAGTCGTCCAGTTGAGTGGACGTGAAAAGACATTGCATTCTGGTATCGTGGCCCCATGTATTACTATTATTAGACGCGTAATTTACATTCAGGGTTTCTCTGGATTTTACGTAATCAAGCTGAGTCTGGATTAGTGTTGAGGACAAAATCCGTAATTGTTTAAGTTTAAAGGTAGGATACACCATTTGCAGATATCAAAAAATATTTACTACCGAATTATTAAGAAAAACTTACTTATTTGGAAGTAGATAATGATTCTAGGCAATCCAGACAAAATTATTGCGCTAGATATCCTGTAATTATTCGATAAATAGAATTTTATAAAACAAAATCGCCGGACGGCGATCGCGAAAAAACCAATAATAACATAAGAACTTAACTAGCCGGCGCACGGTGAAAACAAACCCTGTTTTTCGTGATTTCTGCGGCATGCCATGATTGTAGAAATTCGGAGACAGGTCCGAGTAAACTATATTTGTACTATAACATACAACCCCCCAAAGTCCACCCATTACAAGATAATTCAGAGCATTTACCATGGTGTGATCCTGCCCTTTAACACCCAAATGAAAACCTAGCTTTACTAGTGTTCAAGTATGAAGTAACGATATGTGGCAGAGAAAACAAAACCACTTTTGTGTTGACCCATTGTGTGTTCCCGGAATATCAGTATTTTTTTTAGGTTTACAAGGGGATGGGGTTAGGTTACAATATAGTGTTGAGTGTGTATAAAGTATAGGATAAGTAGGGGGGTACGTACCCCTCTGCCACATATGAGTGCATGGTATACTAGTGTTACTTGTGTTAAAAAGCATGCCAACAAAACTCTGTACTGATGTTTTTTTCTTTTTCGTGTTGCCATGTTGCGTTATGTGATCTTGTTTGGTGTGTGCAACCGAACGTGGACCAATTTTTGACTTACTTTTAATTGCTGCAATATGACTTATGCGCCTTTGAAACACCATGGATCCCCAATCTTTGCTATCGACGTGCACTCCTTGGCATGACTATTGCAGTGATTTTTATGCGAAACAATTAAATCGAAAAACAACACCCCAATATGTCTAAGATTAAAAACTGGTGTCCCATGGTCATTTAACCTCTTCTTGGAATTTGCCTCATAACTCTGTCAGAAATATTAGATTTTGACGTTTGATGTCCTCAGTTTTAAAGTGGAAAGTTGTATTTTTCGAATCATACTATTATAATCTATGTTGTCACACATTCTACGTGTAGCCATTTTTTTTAAACCTGTTTTTGTATAGACGCACTGTACAAGATGTTCCTGCATCTGTTAGGTTCTGTATGCAGACGCCTGGTGTGGCTATCGCGTACAGTTAGCGCAATGCAAGGAGTCGGTTGCAAAGTAATTTAAGTACATTTTATGAAGGATCAGCCATGCAGTTCAATTTTTAGAAGGTGATCCGTGAAGTTGTTCTAACGTTGGGGGCCACAACGGGCTACCTCGGTGTAGCACATTCCAAGAGGTGGTGTGTTTTGGGCGCACAACAATGTTGACTTCCGAACGTTGGTCCCGAGTGAAACCACTCCATCTTTCTCACCTGTGTTTATTTCCTCCTAATCAACAGTGGCCGTATACCGCATCACCCTCCAAACAAACACCACCACCACCACCACAGCCACCCACCCCATGAATCTTGATCTGAGATGCCTTAGCGCCTGCCTGGTCCTACTTGCCCTACTCGGGTCTCCTTGGCTGGTACCCTTGGACCTCTACGACCCCGAGGCGTGGGAGAGAGAACGGGGAGGAGGCGGTCAAGCGAGAGGGGACGCCTCCGGAGGAGACGGCGGCTGGATGATACCCACTGCCTCCCGGGACGTCGGGGCCGCAAGCAATGGCGGTCCAAATCCCTACCGGCTCAGCCTGATGGACGAACCAGCGTCAAGACCTTCGATTCCAAGATTTTCGGTAAGTTGTATACGACACTCATTTTAAGGACAATTTTGAAATCGCATTTGTACCAGTTCCTAAAGAACCAGTTATGAAATTGTATGTAACAACACCTGTTATTTACATCACTTGTTCAACGGCGTAACTAGGGTTAGACTTGAGGACTTGAGCGCCACCATTTGTTTTAAAGGATGGCGAAGAATGGCAACATATTGTCTATGTGGCAGTTTGAAATTTCAAATGGGGGCACCCAGGTGCACGTACTCCGATAGGGGTACGCTGATTTTAGCCAAATTTTGATTATTGCGATGCCTGTCTTCTTTCGTAACGAACTATTTTCGTCGGTGATGAACATTTCAGAGACTATTTGTATGGTATATCCAACAGTAATTCTATATTTGCGAGATCTTGTGTGTGTCCTTTTTTTTTCTTAAGATGAAACTTTGTGATGAAACGTTTGTACAACTGTGTACAAAAACGGATCATTGTTTTGTTTGTAGCGTTGCGTTTATAGGGCTGCTTTTTGTTCCCGGTATGAAATGAGTACAACTGTACTCCCTTTCCGAGTCAGTTCGCGCCGGGAATATGTTTACATTTACCGGGCCCTGAGGCGCGGGATTGTTGTTTTTGTCACTTACCTTCTCCGAGACGGGTTTTAGGGCCAGCACCTGTAGGTAGCGACACCTTGATATTCTTGGCCTCGCTCGCTGCGAGCCGGTCGCTGACAGATATTTCCGGCCTCTTCTGTGACGTGTTTATCCGTCCATCCGGTTTTGAATTCCTTGAAAAAAAACTGTGTGTGTATCACAGTCCTCCGACGCAAACTGGTTTAACAAACACGCGGTCAGAAGTTCTTTATAACTATGCCAATCCTATAGAGTAAGAATCAAAGAAACAACATTGTTTAAAATCGGAAGAGGACGTGCGAAAAAGAAGACATTTTGACGATGGTATTAGATGTATGTAATCTAAATATTGCACTTTAGGTGTCAGCACAGCGGTCGTCCCGAATACTCGTGTTTACTTCGTACGCCTGTCCATGCAATAACGTAGGGTTTATGGACCGTGAGGATCACTTGATGACAAACGAAGGCAAGTTTTACATTCCAAGTACATGTGCATTTTTACTTTAAATCTAAAACTTTAGTTCCTTTTTTTTCCCCTCAAAAAGCCACAAATTAAAAGAAGAAACAAAATAAATCGGAATAAAAATAACCCTTATAGTTACGTTGAGGTTTCCAAACTCTACAATCTCCAATCACGCCTTGCACCGTAATCAACCTGAGCTATCAGAATGCTTAGCTGAGGACGAGAATACATAGCATTTATAATGCCGTAATTGTATACCTGTGATTATAGCAAGTATTATGAAACAAGATATAAGACAAATGGGACCCACTTCTCTTTTATGGCGGTCATTGTGTTGCGGAAATGTTGTGGTTTCTCAGGAATTCGTTTTAGTTTTTAGTTTTTAGGAGGGGGGTGCTTTAGGTAACCGAAAAGTCTAGAGAGTGTATAGGTATGGGGGGCTAAGGGGGTTAGTTCCTAGATCTCATATCTCGCCTGGTATAATAGACAAGTACGAGAAGGCGCTCTAACAATCTAGTCCATTTGGATGGTCAGTTTTGGGAAGATAATTCGCAACTAGGTAACAGTCGTAGAAGGCTAGAAAAGAAGCGCTACAATAACCTGACAAGTCGTTTTTTTTACATAATTATTCATATAAATAACGTGTTCGGTTGTTCCCGCGAAAAAAAACACTCTTTCAATAATGTTCCTAGTTATGGACCTAGCTTGAGTTAAACGTTATTAAACGGAAGGATGTGTAATTTAGGATGAATAGAGAAATTCTTGCCACAATACAAACAATCCTGTAAAAACGATACAATAAGCACTAGAAAAACGAATTAGATGCGAAAGTCGAGGAGAATTCTTATTGAGATGTGTCAATAGGTAATGCTCGGCTGAGACGTTGCAGTCACTGCGTACTGCACTTAATATACACAACTCGCCTCTCATTCTGTCAAATTACTGTTATGAGCACACAATCGTGAACCGTTGTATCCACTGTGGAGACAAGGCATTGTACATGTATGTATGATACATTATTTTGTGGACTACCAAAACGTTGCATGTTCAAAATGTCTTCTATACTTGAACCGCAATTACTTTCCTGGTGTTGAATTTGAATCAATATAATATTATAGCCCTAACCCTAACCCTAACCCTAACACTAACCCTAACCCAAAACAATAAGTTTCTTGAGTTAAAATTCATATATCTATTTTCGTGAAATCATTGTGGAGAGCCTATAACAATGTACTATAAAAAATACCATGGTGGGAATGTATTCCGTCTTATTGTCCCTTTGTTTTTAATGTCTCACAGGGTAGGGTATCAGTTTAAGCCTAAGTCATATTTTGCCGCGGCAGGCCGTGGGGTCTAAAATATTTATGGCCAATAGCAATTTAGAGCCGCCGCAGCATTCCCACGGTCACATACTGTAGCAGTCACATAATGTTAGGGTAGCCGCAACGGCGGCGGCCGTACGGATGGCGCGCGGCGGGCGTACGGGAGCACTGCATGCGCCTTGCATTGCCCGCAGGGTGTGCCACATACCACAATGCAGCCGTACGGGCACCGTAGGGCGCCTTAAGGCTGACCCTAGGGCGGTCGTGGAATTCCTTCGGCCGTCCGCAATTTTGGGGGTCCGCTCAAAAGTCGATTGTAATTCATAAGACTCCAGGGCAAGCCGCACGGCAAACGCGAAGGCCACCGTACGCCCACGTAGCGCCCGTAGATCTGCTCTAGTACTCACACACGGCTTCTCTATTCTACGGGGGGCAATGGACCTACGGCCAGCTGTACTCAATTTCTTAACGACCTACACAATCCTCGAAGGGGGTTACGGCCGCCGTATCCTAAGCCCGTAAGCAAAAGTGTTTTTTTCTCTAACTTCATTAACTATTAAACAATCACTTTCACAACTCTGAAGCTCCTTCGCATAATACTATCCCCGATTATGGCATTTACTAGTATTGACTATTACGCCAATTTGAACTACACACGCACATGAGCATGTACACCTATATTTCAGCCGCCATTCAGCCTAAAAGATGGTTCTTGAACCCTTTGTCTTAGGTCGCGTCAATCACTCACCAAAAATTGTGTCCGTCTCAGAGGTTGGTCTGACCACCAGACCCTTTGAAAAGCTTCCCGAGACTGTTTGATTCGCCCCATCTCATTACATCAACCCAAATTTGTGGAAAGAAAGTAGTATGATAAGTACACTTCGTCAAAAAAAGAGACTAATCTGCCCCTTCGATGGTGTCAGCAAGGTCAGCACCAAACCTCCTAGAAGAGAAATCCTCTAGTGACCTACTGTATTTTGTGAATGACTCTGGACGACGTATGGGGTGCACTAGCCTAATTCATGTCCCATTGAAAACAGTGTAAAATCAACAATGTTTCAGGACCAAGTTTTCATGCACACCGACATCACTGGGGTTTCTCGTAAAACAACAATCAGATTATTGTCTTGGTCTTTATCTTTCCATTTCTTTTTCAATCTTTTGTGGGTTAGCCAATTACATTTTTTAATATTCACACCAAAAGAAACTCACCTCCCGAAAAGTGATACTTCCCGAGCCTGCAAGCAGCCATTTTACAAAATGGCATCCCTCCACGTTCTAAGCCGAGTCTGTTCGCACTGCATAAACATTTTGGGTAACTTTTACATGACGCCGGGGTAACATTCCGATGGGTTTATCTTCCCACCGTCCGCACTTGGATTTAATTGACGCGGGGTAGAATTGCGAGCTGGCTCCAAAACAATAAAGAGGGCGCCCCTGTGATGACCTAATGACCGCGGACTTGACGACCGGATCGTCTGTTTCCCCGACGCTAGCGTCTCAACATTAAATCTTCCATCACCGGGGTGATGGAAGATTTAACCTAGACGTCGCGTCCGCACTGGATTTTCTGGCTCGGTTAAACTGACCTGGTCAATCTTCCTGGGCACCTTTGGCTCGGTTAAACTACCCACGCCGCGTGGGTAAGTTACCTGTGAGGAAAGTTACCCAGGCTGTTCGCACTGGACTTGAAATAAGTCCAGTGCGGACAGGGCTTTAGGCAATTAGGACCCATTTTTCAACCGTAATTTTGTCAAGTCTGCCCTCAGATTGGAGCTCAAAACCAGGGAGTTGATCCATGCTATATTTACACAATCCCATATTTCTTTTACCAAACGGCCTCCTTTTTCAAAAGAAACTGTGGAGGCACATTTCATGCTAATGAGCTCGCGTGGAAATTCTCTCTTCAATTAGGGTAGTGCACCCATGGACGACCTAAGTAACTTTAGGGGGTCAACCCTTCTGGGTGAATGAGGTGAAGTCTTATGCCACTAGCTCGAGGCCTAAGTGATTGTAAAACTATGAAAGCTGAGTGTATTTTCACTCGGGAGTTGTATACAGAACAAGCTTAAGCAGGATAGCTGGGCATTTGTGTCGACTTGAAAGTAAGTAGGCGGCGATAATAACCTCACGGGGGAAGTGATTTCAATTTGCAAAACCATACTGCCCGGATTTGGTTTTTTTAAACCTATCGAATTGTAAGAGGTGAACAGAGATTACAAGAGAGAAGGGCGGAACTGTAGAATTATTGTTTTTAAGAGTATCACCTTTTTGTGCATGGGGGAATAGGAGGGACGACATTTATCGCGTCTTGATGAATTGTGTGAACCAGAAACCTCACTCCAGTGGGGTATAGGAACTTTTAAGAGATTGTTTTCTGGAGGTTGCCCCTGTTTTTGTTCCGATCTTAAAAGATTGACTCGAAATCTGATTACTCTCGATTTAGTAATTGCACCCATATTAGCTACAACACGAAGTAACCGGATGAACCTTGTCGGGTCCTATCAAACCTGATCAAAACGATCGGCCATCTTACATTACAAGCACGTTTTTACTTTTCGTTTTTTTCTTTTTCCGGCTATTTTGAAACATTTTTCTTCAAATTCAACCAACTCTAACATTCAATTTCGGCGATCGGCGGAGATAACAAAAATTCACAATTCAATTTCAATGTTTGGTCGCCCTTTTTAAAACACCGGATCGAGAATATTCGTCATTACATATCAATATCGTATAAGCTGTGGCCGAAAGGCAGAATTTGGAGATCGATTTTTTTTTAAACCAATACATTTCAAACTTGTGTTTAATAAATTGCTGTGTGCTTGAGTCAGGCACACAACAGAAGTTTGGTAATAAATGACTGCGAAACAAAATAGCGGGCAGAACTTTACACAGGGGGGACGGCGGCTGCCGTGTCGGCGATGTCTGGGTATGATCGTGCGGGTGACACAACAGTCGTAGTCGAATAACTTCTATGTCAAACTAGCTGGTATATACAGCACCAGCCATCCACCAGACATACAGCTGGCATGGAACCGCACATTATGAGGTTCACAAGTTGTGGTGAAGGGAGATTGAAATTACAAATATGTATGTAACGATCGGGCACCCAGAAGGAAACAGGATTTTGGCACCTTTTTGGCACCTCTTGGCACCTGTAAACTCGAAATCCGAGTCGAAGCTATCAGCTGCAAATATATGGGTCACTGCAAATTGGTGTTTGTAGTAGAATTTAACTATAGATAGATAGTTTAATGAAACATTTACACAATAGAGTGCGTTAGCCCTGCAGTCCTGTCGTCTCCGATTAACGTCAAATGTTACTTTCAGTATCCACATACTGGTTCGCATGTGTGACGTCATTTCAACTAAAAACCACGCCACTGCACTTGGAGTAGCGTTAGAACCATTGCAACCGTATGTAGTGCAAAGTAGTCGCTTTAATCCGCGCGCTATGAGTGACTATACGTCATTCATGCGCACGCACCATCGATTGCTATAGTTGCTTAGGTGATGCGTTCGTTTAGCTTTCCCGATATTACACTAAGCTGTTGCTTAAACGAAACGAATGACGAATTCTTTCAACCTTGTGTAAAAAAAGGGAGACCAAACGCGTACATTTTTTCCTTAAACAAAATGTTTTGAAATAGCCGGACAAACCTGTACACTTAATATCAGTCACGAACGAACAAGCCATATTCTTCCACGTCGCAGATTCCTCCCCGTTTTTTGTTTGTTTTTCTTTGTAGCCATAAATAACGAAAATGAATTATTTCCACCGATCTCCTTCGCTATGTCTTCCCTTAATCAACCGTGTCCATATAACGACATGGGTAATGAATATTCAACGGGCGATCCTCTAAAAGATTGATCATCTTAATATGAAATCCATTCAACAAAACTGTGTGGGAAAGGCGCATTTCCCACGGAGGTGTTTCTGTCAGTACACAGCGGCAATGTTTACGCGCAATGATTTGCGCCCCGATGAATTGAAACGCCCGGAAATTAGTACTTCACTGTCAGCCAAACGTTTGTTTTCAAGTTCCCGTTCCCGGAGCCAGGACTCAGAGGGTTTAGGACCGACAATCGAAGCAATCGAACAAAATCAAACAAAAACGAACAAATGTCTTTACTTTTCCAAAGTTTCCAAATCGATTCCAAGATGATTTTTATTGAAATCTTCTTTCCAGCAACCAGTGGCAAATGAAATCCATTTGAAATCTTCAATCGCATGCACGCAAACATACTGTATTCCGATAGCTAAAACTAATACAAAAGTGCTATATTGAAATTAAAAGCAATGGGATTAAACAGCGCACGCGCACGGAAAAACATATCCCCAGCAACATCGCATATTACGACGCACCAACATAAGTCTGCAGAGAGTCACGCATGCGTATTTATTCAAACCCCCCTGTAACGGAGACGAAACGAGCACGCACCGAATCATCGAGGCATTGGCCCTAAACATGAGCCCATATCGCTTGTTGAATCATGTACTTTATACCGGCCACTTCATGCCATCGACAATATTTACCCGATTGCAGTTGTACTGCTTTTTCTATATCATCTTACGGGCCCTACGGAAACACTCCACACAAACCCCATTTATACTAGCCTTGGCCTCCGAACGCCTCTTCGCCGTGGGAAATCATTACATCTGGTGATGATGCACTGAGATTGATTTCCAATTAGGAGAAATACTCAAGAGTTTCCTCAAGAAACGCCCGCGCTTTTTTTCATCCAGTGACATGAGGATTACTGCATGACAGTCCCAAGCCATAACATCAAAGCGCGTTCCGGTTCGTGTATGCATGTATATAGATATGATGGGCATACAAGATAACTTGCGTCAGTCTTAACTGATGTAGAATGGAGTCGAAACAACAGAGTGCATGGTTAGTAAATGGAGCGCGCCTGAGTAAAGCAGACAGGATATAAAAGAAGACACTCAATTCTAACAGGTGTAGCGGTTCTCGATGAACACAAATTCAGGAGCTGGATGGTGCGTGGTGCGTGAATGTATATTCACGGGAAAGAGCAATGGCAACTCATTAAAGAACTATAAAGAATTATAAAGAACGGCTTCCTCAACCAACTCGCCAATAGCATATATAGTAAGTTGTAGAGAGGAGAGCTATGGATCGAAAGGTCTGTGGTTCGAATCTGACTATCGTTAACGATTGTCTTTTTTCGACAACTTTTCTTATGTGTTATTTTAACCATAGAACAAGGTTGAAGGGGAAAACTGGGTTAGGTACATAAGTGCCTTAAAATATACAACAAGAACCGCTACACCGGTTAGTTTTTAGTGACTTCTGGGTATAAAGGGCAGCCACAACCAACAGAGAATACAAAAAGCGTGTGGGGCCAGGTATAGGTTCCCCCAGCTATCTTAACACATTTTTCATTCAAATTCACCAACTCTCACATTCAAATTTCGTCCGAGAAAAAAACTCCACATGCTTTAATACCAAACAAATTTATAGTCATTTACCATTCAATTTCAAATTGTTGTCACTCTGTTTAAACATTGTCCTCGGAAATATTCCTCATTACATCATTACATACAGCATTCATAGATCCAATTCGCCTTATATATACATCCATCAAGTTCACACTTATGCTAAGTAAATTAGACTATATATTTAACATAATTTGTGTATTGATTGATATAAGACGAATTTGATCTCTGAATGCCTGCCTTTCGGCAACAGCTTAGACCGAGTTGGACTGCAACGACGAATATATTCCAGAGACAATGTTTAAATAGAGTGACAACTAAAAATGAAATTGAATGGTAATTGGCTAAGTCGTTTTGGTAAGGGCTTGTGGATCTTATTTTTCTCGGACAAAATTGAATGTGAGAGTTGAAAAAATGTTTTAAAATAGCCGGGTAAAACATACCACCGAGCTGAGACAAGCGAGAACTGTACCGGACCTTACACCAAACTGATCCGAACTGACCCGAACGATCATTTTGCTTGTCGAGTAACATTTTGTATTCATTGTTACCATGCGCTCTCAAAACACGAACGTGTCTGCTAAATACAATTATCTGGCCAGAAATAATAAAATGAGCCAGAACCATACACTTTTATTCACTTTTATTCCTTACCACAACACCTAAAGGTCGTGATAAGTCACGAAGTCACTTATATTATATCGTACTCTACAACACCATGATGCTTTCCCTTATTTGTTGAGTCATTTTGGAGGAAACAACAGAATTCCGAGGCCAAAATAATCCAAATTAACTAACAGGCGAGAAGCACACGCGCGCCGCGGATAGGCGAGCTCCCAGTTTGCTAAAAAACACACACTACATACAGGTTTATTATGGGGCCCTATCTCTATATGGTTTGGCCTACACAAGCGGAAATTATTCCCACAGAGTTGAAGTAACATACGTATATTGCTTTAGATAAATTAGTCTGGACAATGTCTGAAATCCAACCGCTATACGACGAGAAAAGACGAAGGACACACGACAAATTAGTACTCCAAGTGTTCAAACAGTGGATACTCACCTTCCGAAATGACAAAACTTAACTGCGCCATTTTGTTCAAACATCTCGACCGCGCACTCGAAGCATTTTCCCCCACAGGCCAAGTGGCAAGTTCTAAACTGGCAATTGCTTTGGGACACAGTCTCGCAAGTAGGACTAAAACTCTTCGAAGACGGACTTGCTACCATTAAGATGTACCCGCTGGGAGTTAATACAACAATTGTTTTTTTTTTCACCGTTTGCTCTTTTTGATTTGCTCGTGTTTAAAAGCAAAGACCAACCATTTATACTTTAACAAGCGATTTTGCTTTCTGACCTAACGCTCATACGGTCAATGATACCAAGTAAGGGGCGGCAGAGATGTTCTCTTTTTGGCGGCTGGGGCGAAAAATGCCGATCTCTTGTGAACCATCACATGCACTGTTATGGCTTAGGAAGCGGAATGGTCCGGGTACTGGTAGCAAAACAAATCTCGAGAGAATTTGTTTCAACGATACGGAAGTCCAAAGTACCACTTCGCTACTTATACCAAACCCCGATGCCTTCGAAGGCGTCTGCGAACGGAAGTGGATTGGATGGTATACATTCAGCAATTATTTTTACTACAGCATTTATACTTTCAGGTTTGCGTAAAGGGGGTTCATTGTTCTTAAGTTCAACTGGGGTTTTTGCTTGAGAATAATATAAAAATGAGATCCCGATAGCTGCGACGAAAGGCCAAGATGGGATGCCTCCAGTGAACAATGAAATCAGCTCCGTAAATTTTTTTATTTAACTGTTAATTTGTAAAAATGTAATCACATAGTTTGTTGTTATAGGTTTTCCCGGTCAATTTCACCACCGCGCCATTTTATTTGGCGCGAAATCGAATGCTGCAAAAATTGCTATTCGATTTCGTTTTTATGACGGGTCCCAATGTACTGCCTCAATCTATTTAACAAAATAAACCATCAAATTTAACAATTTAACAAAACAGCCATTCAAATTTGCAGGAGCTTTTTCGAGCATTTCTGCCGTTTTTTACTATTTTTTAAACACTGCCCCTAATTTATTGAATTCGTCCATATGAAATACTAGACTGCAGGAACAGCGTTTGTTTTCCCTGGTTTTTCCAGCTTCTATGTTAAGCCGGTCAGCGTCACACTAGTTACTATACAAAATGTGAAATAATATGTACAACAAAACTGTAAAAACAAATTTGGTACCACGAAATCCTGATTTCTAGGTCTTAAAATGAGAACTTTATTTTCTCATAGCATTAACTGAGATGGCAGGCATTGTCGTCTATTCTATGGACGTCATAAATCAAGTAATTTAAACATTTGCTGTCTTTGTGTGTACCGCCAACACTAGCCCCGTGGGTACTCTTCAAGGAGGACATTCTCCGGCAGTGATCTATTGTAAAGCTTCCTGCCAATTTCGATATCGTTGTTGCAACCGTTTCTCCCGATAGGTCTGTCGTTTTGCGGGTGTCAAACCCACGGAATCCGGCCCATGGGACTTTACACGCATACTTCACTGCGAGAGGAAATCAGGCGGCCGCGGAGGGGGGGGGGGGGGGGGGGGGGGGGGGGGGAACAGAAAAGCAAGGATGAGTCGCGCTACCCTTGCCAACAAAAATCCGGAAGACTTGACAATACTAATGAGACCTGAAGGAGGGGCATTTCGTGTCGTTCACGCCACTAGTAATACGCCACACGATGCTGCCTCAAGTTTTAGAGCGTCTATCTCTAAAAAATTAGCAACAAAATGCGCACTGTGCGAATTGGATCCGATTGAACAGTCGCCAGCGGGCGGACCCAAGCGCTTTTTAACCCGCATTGATGTACAAGTCGGGATAAAACACATGCAGTAGAAGTCTGTTTTCAAAGAGAACTGTTGAGAGCGAGAGTTGCGTTGGCGTGTAGTAATTGCTATTATAATTGGCGAGTATAAAGAAGCCGATTTCAGCGTGAACGATCACGTGTGATGGGTGCTGCTGTGGCTGTCCCTGGAGCGTACTCTAATTTCAAGTCATAAATCGTCTGCAAACGGCGCGATTGAATGGCCGTGCACTGAGTGACAGTGGCATAACGGCCCGGATATTATTGACTTTTGAGAATTCCCGTTGCTCGATTAGAGAGCTCTTCTATTGTTTGCTTCTGAAAAAGTGTTCGTTTACCACGAACCTCTTGTGTGACCATTCGCTACAGCGAAGTGACATCTTTGCTGATTGATTGCGCTATAAACGTCACACGAGGCGACCACGCAGTAACCGCTCCCATTGACATAATTATTACTGTGCAATGGTGACAGTTGAAATACAAGTGAAAGTTGTACAAGTTATAATTATACTTGATTATAATTAATCACAAATATCTAGACATTGGGCGCGGTGGCTTATAGGAATGATTTTGTAGGGGGACAGCGAATGGCAACTGATAAACGGGGCAGGAGGGGGTGGGGGGGGGCGCACAAACCTCAGATGGGGAACGTGCCCCCGTCCCCCCCCCCACCCCCCCCCCCCCCCCCCCCCCCCCCCCCCCCCCCTCCCCCCCCCCCCCCCCCCCTCCCCCCCCCCCCCCCCCCCCCCCCCCCCCCCCCCCCCCCCCCTCCCATCCCCCCCGTAGTTACGCCGCAGAATGGACGTTATACCTGGCTATATGGCATTATGGGTTTATTGTTTCTCACTACCTAGGGCTAAAAGCAAGATATGATAGTACGTACGATTTATATGTCGTACGTACGACTTATGTATTTTAACTCGTACGTCCGACGTATTTCTCGTACAGGTACGACTTATGTCTCGTATGCAAATGTAACTCGTATACATACAACTTGTATGTCGTACGTACGACTTGTGCATTTTAACTCGTACTTATATCCCTTACGTACGACCTATATGTCGTAAGTACGACTTATGAATTATAAGTCAAAGTCAAGCCAATTCATCTCATTTATGTGACATACTAGTTAGCTTACTAATAAACGGTCGGCAATAGTCATAGGTCTGTACAAAGATGGCGGACAAACTTAGTTGTCCACCTGTAACCGAATGGGAGTACTTTCGGTTTAAGTCGTACTTACAAAACATAAGTCGTACGTATGAGATATAAGTCGTACGTACGCGATTTAAGTCGTTTTGATTAAAAACCAGATAATCTGGTCTTGGCGCACGCCATTACTTATGGATACGCATAGGTTGTGAAAACAGCCCAAGATCTGCACTTATCCGGATGATCCCGGATGAATTATGCAGATGAGTGCGTGCCTTTCAGGCCATTTTCGGTCCCCCGTCCAAGCAGATACGCTGTAGTATAAAGTCCCCACGGATCAGACGCCGGTGATAGATCATCGGCGGTGACCACCGAGCCGCGCTATACACACTGCCGTTCCCCAAGCTAGATGCGCCCGTCTTTGTTTCTCCAAACACCCTGGTATTGGTCTTGCGTTGCCGTGTAATTACATGACTCGTCTCGATACTTTTCTCCCCGGGGAGATATTTTGTGTCAGTCGGACTGGTCAATCGCGAACGTGACCGGGGTATTTTGCTTTAATTTTCCTCGTTATTTTTTTGACAAGATAAATCGTCGCTATACCGAATTCCGATCGATATACCGAACAAAATATGTTGATCCCGTGATGTTTGTTATTGGCGTTCAACTCTAAACGCACCACGCATGCGCGGCATGGTGACGGCTTGTCACAAACCTATATAGTTTGTGACACTTCTTGATAACAACCAAAAACCTTTTTTTGTGCAAAGACAGAAAAGTAGCAATTATACAATGTATACAATTCCATGTTTTGTGGAAACGTACTCTTGTACAATTTTAGACCGAGCGGAAATCTTAGAATATGACACCAAGTAGCTTTGAGTGCATGATGAGCATGGCCGTGTGAACTCCAACCAACACCCGTCTAAACTATAGGTACCTACATGCTACCTTTCAGCATACTGTAAGCTTTATTATTATTATTATTATTTCTGGTAATGAAACCAAGGAACCTTCAAAGGCACTGCAGCTCGTAAGCCAGAAGAACCCCGTATAGACAGAGGCACGTCAGCCAGGAAAACCGGGGCAAACCCCTTCTCTTAGCGATAAGTGTTCTGTGTTCTTGTACGTCCATTATACAATTGTATAATGAGAAATCTATATACACACATTATAAATTATACAACACACGGGACCTACAACTTTACGTCCCATCCGAAGGACGAAGTAATAGTGGTTTAATTGCCTTGCTTAAGGACACACGTGTCGACACCGGGACTCGAACTCACGCTCTGCGGAACAGAAAACCCAGCTCCTAACCGTAACACTGAGAGCCTGCATCTCCCAGTGACGTGCGCTAAAGCATTGCTAAGTTCTCCCGCGGTTCACCGTACTTACTTTCTCTCAGCTTGTCAAGTCTGTTCACTGCACAGTGAAAACCGTGCTTTCCCCCCAACTCACAGACATGACCAGCAGGTCCCGCAAACAACCCCCGCAAGAAGTCCGTATAGCAGCCCCCTCTTTCTTCTCCTTGACTCGTCCTCGGGCCGGCAATGAAAACATTGGCCGGTAGACACAAATCAAACAGCCATTTTTAAAAAAAAGACTGTATGCACCACGGTGCGCCTAATCAAATCAGGCTCGTAATAGGCAAGTCACGTTCTTTTGCGTTTTTGTCTTCCGGTGACACTTATACTAAGGCAAAGACCAGCACTAACTGCCGGGCCCTTTCA
The DNA here is from genome assembly GCA_037893245.1 of Crossaster papposus. Taxonomy (NCBI): domain Eukaryota; kingdom Metazoa; phylum Echinodermata; class Asteroidea; order Velatida; family Solasteridae; genus Crossaster; species Crossaster papposus. The sequence goes on from JBAIAA010000237.1 coordinate 19,530, forward strand.
TTATCAACCCTCTGTCAAAACACCTACGTTGTTTATGTTGGGCTTCAACAAAACTGCCAAAAAAATCAAAAGGAAGTTTTGTTGCATAATCAAACTCCATGCCATTGATCTATATAGTTTTCATATTAGAGTCTATAGTCCCATCCATTTGCACGTTGATATCCTGCCAGAATGTGGAATTGTAATGTTGCAACGAATTACTATAAATGCATCGAATTTTTGGAATGACTTAGGCTCCCAAGATTCGTCAAAGGCGAGCCCATTTTAAACAATTGTATAGAGATATCTGTAAATAAATTAGAAATATCTTAAATTATTTATAGAAATCTCTAATTATTTAGAGATATTTAGAGAATTATTAGTACAATAGATAAAATCAGTGCTGAATGTTTGGCTGACTATAGGTCTTCATCGGAGCTGGACTGGCGGTTTGAATGCAGGGGCCAATTTCATAGAGCTTAAGCATAACAATTGCTTAAGCACAAAACATTCTTGCTTAGTAAAACCAGCTCACCAGCCACAACTCCATGTGATGTTGTTTGTTATTGGTACTTATTGGTACTTATTGGTACTTGTTGTTATTGATGTTGTTAGCTTAGCATAACAATCGCATGGCATTTTGGACTCCTTACCTAATTTATTAAGCAAGGGATTTTGAGCTTATGCAACATTTTGTGCTGAAGCAACATTTTGTGCTTAAGCAGCTCTATGAAATTGGCACAAGATAATTCTACATTCAAACCACCTGGCGTGAGCGTTCCGAGCTTGTAGATGACGCGTTGTTCCATCTCGCTTGGAGATGGAACAAGAATTATCTGCATTCAAACCACCAGTCCAGCTCTGATGAAGGCCTAGTCAGGCCAACCTCGTACCCATGGCTACGATCTTGCTGCGCCATGTTTTCCCTTCATGCCTTGCGCGAACTTAGTAAAGGAAAGCGCACGCGCCCATGGAGTCGAGGCTGAGTCAGGCCGAACATTCAGCACATGATCTTGGTGAGCATTGATTTTACCTTGTTAATATATTGTACATGTACTACATGTATTCATTTTCAGTGATAGGCAGTTCTCGTTCATTTTGTACGATTCTCTTAAATTATTTGTAGAAATCTCTAAATATTTAGAGAAATCTCTTTAGTCATTTAGAGATATATGTGATTCGTTTATAGAGATATCTCCAAATGTCTTTAAACTATCGTCGCGTAAGCAATACACGTTAAATGGGCCCACAACTAATCCTGTGAGCTGACGTCATTGTCATGTTTCTGTGCACTGCTAGTTTCGTTGCATGCAACATACAAGTAGCCTCAACTTGGGCGCGTATCAAGCAGAAGCAAAAGCAATTGCTTAAAAACATATACATAACATTTTGCTTTGACTAACAGCTTTTTCTTATTGTATGTATACAAATGTAAGCAAAAGCCTAGAAAAAGCAATTGGCTAGTTTGTATGTATTTGGTCCAATTGCGTTTGTACCCATTGGGGCTGCATTAACCATGGAGACACGACGCTCATTTGGGAGTTGCAGAAGAGAATGCAGTTGTATTCAAATAAATTAAGATAAACTAAACCTTCTTTTTGTTTTAGTTCAAGCCTGCATAATTATTGTAAAGATTTTTGTAAAGATTATGGTTAACCAGTTCGCGCCGGAGGACGTATATACACGCACATTTAAAACTAATGACGCATAAACACGTCACGAACAAGGCCGGATAAGTCCGTCAGCATCGAGCAAGGCCGGAAATACATGGGTGTGCTTCCCGGTACCATCGGCATGAACCCGCCTCGGATCGAGTTTCGTTAAAAATAATCCCGCGCCTCGGCTTGGTGATGTTAAAATAATTCCGGCGCGAACTAGTTATAAATCTCCGGTACTGTAGGCGGGGACAGGTGGTAACAACATTACACTTGTCAATTATAAACATGCACGATGTTAAGTTTAACAACTACTTGGGCCCTTAAACTGCAAGACAAATGGCTGGCCTTGCGGGACCCATTAGCAGGGTGCCGTGTTTCTGGGGGATCCTCCATAGCCCGCCTGCCATGGATTCTCCTGGGAAAACTGCCCAGAATCAATCTATCGTAATACTGTGTGATCATTGTTCCTTCTGACTCCAAGTTGTTATTTTCTACACAGTTCACTTGATTATGTATGTATTACTACCTATTGTCTTATATTTGTACAGATTCCCGCCGTGAATATGGCCACTGATGCCGGCACGGCGCTGAACCCAAAACCCACTCACTCACCTTATAATTAAAACTAAAAGAAATTGCATATCGAAATTTCAATCGGGATAGGGATTAGTGGGTGGGTAACTGCCGCCGTTGGCGGTGTGTACCCGAAATGTTTCCCTTTGTGGATTTGCCCCTGGGATTTAACCCATGCGTGAAATGCACATCATCTATCGACAGTACCCAAAAAGGCTTTCGCATCTGTTCGCAACGAGCGGCAAATTAAATGGAAGCGCGCGCGTCGTTGTAAAATAGCGGCAACACTGTGTAGCGCGTGTCACCCCGTAGGCATCCCGCCCCGGCCCCTGGGGAATCAACTATAGGAATAATCCACTCGCATCGCTGGCACGTACAACAAGAGCGACCAAAAGAAGAAGAAGAAGAATAATAATCCCGGACTCGCACAGCAGACACACGCGCACACAGTTTGTGTCTTGCAATTAGTCAGGGTTCGAAGCCCTTGGGGAAATGTTTTCTTCTCTCCGTGCCTGTATACGGGCCAAGATGTTTGGCACGTTGTGACGAAGTGTGCCGCGCGCGGACGTCCTCGCGCGCCTGAGCCGAGTGAGATAGAGATCTCGCGTAAATATTTGAGAAAAGTGATGACCGGTCGTACATCACGGTACATCAACATCCTGTTCCAAAAATGTAGATTGTCAAATGAGTGTGTCGCAATTCTTCACTTTTCTGCCAGAAGTTTAGTGATAAACACTGCAGAATCCGAATCAGCTTAATAATAATAATAATTAATCGCTATATACCTAAGGGTGTCCAAGCTCTTCAAAAGTTATCTCTGTTCATCAAGAACGAGACCATTTCTGCAGCAGCTCGAGATCAGCATGTGGTCTCTACCGTCACAAGTGCCCCCAGTTTGTATTCCTGTGTGAAGAGAGACAATTACAGTAAAGTGTCTTGCTTAAGAACACAACCAGCTTGTTCCCTTGTATAGGGTTACGATACCGTACGTGAGTCGAACGCCATACATGCTGGCCCACAACTCCTCATAGTGTAGGAATTCTACTATAATTTCATTGGATGATTGGTGCTATTAATCACGTACAGTCAAGTAGGTATACTTTATAATGATACTATTTCAGGCGAAATAATGTCACCGGGTATTTGGTATACGAGTCATATCTTTACCTTAGCGAGTGTTTTTCTCGTAAAATCGGTACAGAGTTGAATCGGTACTGAGCAAATACGTGCCTTCAAAAAAGAGAAATGCTTATACGTACAGCTGGCAATATTAGAGAGGTTTCACATACGAACGGATACGCGTACGCGTATACGTTTAGCTATCCGTACACGTTTTATACTTACGTGTAGCGAGCGAGATATCCGTGCCTTGTTACACGGATAGCGGATAGTGAGAAACTGTGACGTCAGAAGTCCGCGAAAATTGATGACGTATTCGTTAAGCTAACCGTTTCTGTTCGCAGACGAAACCTTTCTAATATTTTTGTTTTGATGTTTTCACGATTGTGCCATAGTTGGTTGCATTGTTGCCCAATATCAGAATCAATTTTCTCCAAAGCGTATCCTTGTATGGCCATGCACATCCAATTTAAAACCTGACGAAAACAATCTTTGGCGGACTGACTCGCACCTAATTCCTCGCCTGTCTTTAATAGGAAGCCACACTATAGAGACTTCACTCGATGACACTGTAATATTTCAATCAAAGAATTAAACTTGACACGAGGGAGACGGAGCGAGGGGAAAATGTACGCAATTATTTTGGTTTGTTTTACGGTAAATCATTTATGTACAAATTTAATATTTACATTACTTTACCCAGGGTGTTCCCAAACGGTTTAAAAAACTGGGCCCTACATACATCATCAAACACAATTTGATTACAAAAATACATCAAAAGTCATCAACAAACCGTAAACTGACAACTAACAATAATACTTTATCATACAACAGCATTTACACAAAAATACAAACAGAATATTTACAGACGTACAAGGATATTTACAGGAATAAAAACATTTATAACTAGGTATGTCTGTACTTTAACTTTCAGTATAAACAGTTTTGTTTAAAGGGATCGTATACGTTTGGTAATTGGAACCCACTGTTTGTTTCAATCCAATATAGTTATAGATATATACCTTAAAACTAACCTGTGAAAATTTCATTTCAAAAGGTGGTAGCGATTTTGAGATATTGTCGAAAATCTGGAGCGGTTATGTCCACGCAGGAAAAATAATCTGCATTGGATCATGGAATACACAATCTAAGAATCTAAAAAGCGGTTGGTCAGCGTGAAATGCGTCGTTAGCTTCTGTTCGCTATGTTGGCTAGTGGGTGGGTCCATTAGTGGGTGGGTCCATTAGTGGGTGGGTCCATTAGTGGGTGGGTCCATTAGTGGGTGGGTCCATTAGTGGGTGGGTGGGTGAGCAGGTGAAGGGGTGAGCAGGTGGGCAAGAATGGGCAAGAGTGGGCAAGTGTTTCTAAATTCGATACCCTGTGGATACCTGAACACAATGGTGACAATGGAAGTCAAAATGTCTCTAATAGGTCTCCACAAAGATAGATTAACAGGTTTTACTAACAGACTAGGGTTATAGTGTTTGGTTTTTGGTTAGGGTATAATATAGGGTATTTGGTTCAAATTTCAACCCAGAAAATTAACCTAAATAGGAACATTTTAAAGAGATTGTTTGGCACTCCACAAATGTTTTACACAAGAACATCAATTCTTTTCGTACATTGCGTAATGGGGAAAATCCATAGGGTTTGTGTGCTAAGGGGAATCTCTCTAATCTCAAACTCAGAACACTCTAAAATTCTAAAATGTTCAACATCACCCCAATTTGTCTTTTTCTGCATTTTCTTTCATTATACCATATAACCCAATTTTACCTTGTGCTGCCTTTACTGAAGACCCAACGCATTATGGGTCCTCGGAAATGTCCCCACTACTCGGCCTGTTTTTTTCCAAACAAAAGAACCTGTCCCCACAACTATAGGTGGAGGCTAGAACAAACTTGCGGATGGGATGTGTGCGAGTTTGTTCAAATAGTGGACGTAGAGCAATAGAGGACAATAAGGTCCACGATTGACAGAAAGTCCACGATTGAAATCCGTGTGCAAAACATATGGGAGGCCTTCGTAACATGTTAAAATTACAAACATGTTAAAAGTACAAACAAAAGAGTGACAAAAGGAGTCCACGGTCGCAGGTATTTAAACACACGTATTGTGTATTTAGGTGGAACGTAGATTTTGTTTATTCTATATGGTGCTTACCCTTTCCCTGCCACGCATGTATCACAGCTTTGCAATTGAGTTTGTTTCCTTTAGAAAACAGTTGTACTGGTAACAATGGTGCGCATGCGTCTAATGTGCATATTAGATCACGCCACATTGCGTTACAAAATTAGCGATTGTTTGTTTGTGCGGTTCGTGGACAGTGAAGTTGCCGTAGCCCGTGCGTTACCTGCCGTGGGCAAATTCAATTTGAATTTATATATGACAACAGATTTCTTATACCTGTTTTTATTAAATATTTATTAAATAAATATACATATATAGAACCGCACATCTTTGTTCGTTTTCACAAGAAACACAAATGAACAGACGAGGCTATGGACAGGACACACAGCAATAAGGGGGGGGGGGGGGGTGGTCGGGGGATGTTCCTTGGGGGTGGTCGGGGGTTGGGGGTGGTTGAAGGTGGTGGTCGTAGGTGGTGGTGGTGGTGATGGGATGGTGGGGGGGGGTGGTCGGGGGAAGGGAAGGGGGGGGGGGGGGGGTGGTCGGGGGAAGGGAAGGGGGGGGGGGGGGGGGTGAGGGGGTGGAGCCTCCAAACTGGGAAGGGGGGTCAGAATGAAAATCAAAGAAATAAGTAGGGATGCCCACATTCAAAAAGAAAAAAAACGGCCGTATTTTACCGCGGACAATTGCGCTCGATCGTTGTGTGTCAATTGGCGGGAGGAGCCCTTTTATTATATATTCGCGCTATGATCTGATTGAGTTCGAGGCGTCCAGTACAACTGTCTGCGTCATCATTAGATTTGTTTGGTGTGGGTCTCGCCGCCTGCGTTTTCCTAAGGGTGGTTTTTTTACGGGGAACGCGAACGATTTGCGAAGGATGCGAATGCTCGCAAAGTCTTCCTGAAATCCCAAACAGATTCCGACAGTTTGGAAAATGTCCCGCGCATGTCTCGCGAAAGCAGCGAAGTTCGTCCGATCGTTTTTCGAGCTATTCACGAACTGTTCGCGTACTTCCTGAGAACGGTTGACTTCGCCAAAGAAGCAAACGCGAGCCATTTCGCAAGATAATTGTGCGACATAATGTACGAATGTCGCACGAATGTCCGCACGAATGTTGCCCGAGGTTCGTGCAACATTCGTGTTGTTCGCATTTTAGTCGCATGTTCTTTGTGTATGTTGACTGGCCATAGTTCGGCAACGCTACACACGACATTCGCACATACACGTACGTTGTGAGAACTACGCACAAACTGCATTGCCGCAACACATGCGGAGAAAAACTTCTCCGAATGTTGGACTTTGCAATTTTTTCGACATTGGTATCATTCGCGAATCGTTCGCGTGCCCCGTGAAAACCTACCCTAACGACCAACTGGTCTTCAAAGGATTCTCTTTCTGTATTTCTTTCTTTCTTTCTTTGCCGCCAACGTAAAAGAAAAAAGAATTGATGTGAAAACCTTGACCGCGGCTATAAACTGTAACGATTTTTCGCGCCCCTTTTCTCAGTAATCAATGTAGGAAAATGGCAGACGCGTAATGATTTTTATTTTTTGTGTGTGTTCATTGACTTTTAGTCTGGTTTGGTAATTGAAGAACAGACCGACACTTTTTATAAATTTTTAATTGATAAAAAAAAAAATGCAAATCGGGACTCGAATACCGGACCGGTGCCCTACCAACTGAGCTATCTTGCCCTATGTTTACGAGGTCTCCAAAAATGTCAGTATTTTTGTTCGAGGGCGCTAGTCAGAAGTCATAAACACCAGAATTCTGTGTGGCCATGGGTTAACGCCTAATTTGACGATACAGCCTGGGAAGCGATTTATAATAAACAAATAAACCACAAGGGAAACACATTGAGTGATTTCCACTCAATGTCGCTTCCCAGGTTGTATTGTAAAATTGGCGTCGCTTGACTTCATGACCTCATCACCCATGAGCAATCTCCTTGAAAATCCGGGATCCGCCGTTGACTTTTTCGATAAAACTGTCTGTACAAGTACAAGCACTTTGAGAATGACATTAAACGGCCAACCAAGTATGAAGTGCATGGTACATCCGGGTATTTTACTGTTGTGTTGCTTGTCCCGGCACTATCAGCCTGAACCTGCTTCGGATAGAGTTTCGTTAAAAATAATCCCTCGGCTCGGCGATGTTAAAATAATCCCGGCGCGAACTGGTTAAACAGGCATACTTTCAGTACAGTACAAGCACTTTGAGAATGACATTAAACGGCCAACCAAGTATGAAGTGCATGGTACATCCGGGTATTTTACTGTTGTGTTGCCCACTCACAAAACGGCGGACGGGTTACATGGGATGGCGGCACGACCGCGTAGTGCGCACATACGGCATAGTGAGTGCGCTCTCTACTTTCTATTATATAACATAATATATGGCGGGTCATTACCAATTCATGGTTGCACCGACAGTAGCGGAGTGTAGGTTATTTGAGTGACGACGATGATGATAGGACGATTAATTATTGAAGATCTCTTCATCTCTCATTTATCAATCCGCCAATTCGTCAAACCGCTCGATATAGTGTCTCGGTGGGCGTGGGCGCGGTGGCGCACACTTTTTAGACACAGGTGATCAGATATAATTAGACGGTGCGGAAAGTGGTTGTCACATATAGTTAGATGCTAAATTTATTGGTGTGTTTGTGTGTACGAACACGCACTGTGGACCCGATAGCATTATTGACGTCCACGGAAAAGGTTTAGGGATTGTGGACTTGCACACGTCCAAAGTCATCAGTTTCGTTTCTCCCCTCTTAAATAAAAACTCGTGAAGAACAAAAGGCTAAGGGGTATGTAGAAGATTGAACGGGATCAGGGGCCTGGAGAGCCTGGAATCAAACTGTTAGGGTTGAAACAATTTCTGGAAGCGAGAAAAATGAGTATTTAGCCGTAATAGCGTAAATCTATTCAGTCAAATAGATAAAACTAGCAATTTATTGCTTATAATCAGAAGCACCAAGCAAAAGCAAAAGCTCATCAAGCAGAAGCAAAAGCAATTGCTTAAAAACATATACATAACATTTTGCTTTGACTGACAGCTTTTTCTTAAGCTTGCCTAGCAAAATGCTTAGGTTCTGAACAATAGCGATAAATGCTTAATGACTAAAGCAAAAGCTTGTTTTTATGTATACGTTTTAAGCAATTGCTAATTAGAAAGTATTTGCTTGCAAGAAACAAGCTTTTACTTTTGCTGAAAAGAAAAAACCTTTTTTCTGGCTTTAGCAATTTCTTAATTTGATGTATACAAATGTAAAAGCAAAAGCCTTAGGGACAGGTGGTAACAAAATTACATCTGTCAATTATAAACATGCACGATGTTAAGTTTAACAACCAACTCCTTATAATTAATAAGCAGAAGCAAAAGCAATTGCTTGAAAACATATACCTAACATTTTGCTTTGCCTAACAGCTTTTTCTTAAGCTTGCCTAGCAAAATGCTTGAACTCTGAACAATAGCGCTATCCATCCAAATTAATGTCCGCTGAGGCGTGCGTAAATGTAGCCCGGATGTAAAGCTGTGTAGAGACGCACGGTTTGCTTTTTGTTTTATCCAAACACAAGTTCCAAAATGGCCGCAGAGAGCGATGTTGATAAAACTGCTGTCGAATTTGATCACTATGTGTGGAGTGTTGGATAGGGCGTCCCTTTTTGTTTCGTCAAAGTGTAAAAGAGTCACAAGGCAAACTTTTGGAAGGTCACTTGGCGACGCGTCACTGCAAAGTTGAGATGATAAGAACATGCAGTCCTTTCAAAACTATTGATGAAAAGTTGTTTGCGTTTTTGAATGTCAAGGTGCGCGCCTCATTCCGCCTTGCAGACATCGTATTACGCTATGCTATTGATTCGATCTTGTTTTAACAGTAAAATGAAATTCCTAAATATTTAACGACTCAAAAAGCAAACATAATATCCTTCATCCAACCAGAACTCTGTAAACATCCTTCGCAGACCTTAGACGTAATGACGTCACACTCTGTTTACATGCATGTGCACTTTTATATGGGAGTCAGGTGGGGACAGGTGCCTGGCGTCCTGACTTGCGCGCATAAGAAAGCGCACTTGAAAACAAAGCCATTATGTTATTACGTCTTAGGTCTGGTATCTCAAAAAGTGTTCAACTTTGGTGTGTTTTTTATATCTATTTAATAGCAGTTAAATTGCATCTGAATACATTTACGGCTCGAGCTATACGTAACATTGTAATGGGAGCCAATGTTGACACACTGTGTCAATCTTAACACACGGTCTGCGAGTGCATCTCACAGGGCTTATCTTTATTCCGACAAATTTAGTCCTAATACACAACATTTAATTTTATTCTGTGTGTAACTTTTTAAAGTTAGGATCGGCAGGCTTTCGATTCAAAGTGTTTTATTTTACTTTTGTCGGTCCTGGCCAACTTGGATAAGGTTGTTTTTGTTTTGTTTTAATGTTAGTGTAATTTGGAATTGTATGTTGTTCATGTATGTTTGTACCTGTTGTTGAAGGCCGAATAAATAATAATAATAATTTGCAAACATAAAAAAAGCAAATATATTATTATTATGATGATGAAATGCCTTACTGCATGGACTGTTTAATGCACCCTGTACAATTTAATTATGGCACCTGGTGTGCCGTCCTTTATAAAACAAGTGATATTTTAAAATTTAATTTTTAATGCTGGTCGGCTGATCAGCAGTGGGGAAAAAAACTGGCTTAATTATTTCAAATAATACGTCCAATTTACCCAATTTGGTTAGCCCGCATTTTGTTAGCAATCGATATGAACGGTTAGCACGCCAACCAGACTGGTTCCTTGAGCGTATAATTCCCCGTACAAGAATAAGATTGTTTTCTAGGTTTTACCAGCATCTATACTGTCGAACAAATTCTTCAAATAAGTCGGTTTATAATAATATCTGCTATACTAAACCCCCAAAACCATCCATTTCTAAAAATTACAGCAAAAGCAAATGATGTATAAAAACGACCCCCGAACCGCCAAATCGGAACCAAACCGCAGTTATATCTAGGGTCATTCCATGAGGTTCGGACACAACGTGTGACATGCCATCTATCGACTAAATTATTTGAGTATTTATTCCTGATATTTGTCTTTGGTGTTGGACACAATATTGGGCAAGTTTGTACGATTTCGAACAATATAGTTTCATGGGAAATTTGACATTTCATGACAAATGTAGAACTCCTATATGTAACAGGGTACATCCTTCTGTTGTGTTTAAAGATTTATTGTATACAACCTCTTTGCATACTTGACCACAACATCTGTACGTATTTGTATAAGATTATTGTAGATAAATTGCAACTGTGTATTTCAGGCAAAGAGTAACTAACTCATAAAACCTTGCATGAGGTCCATTCAGTGTGTTCATATACATAGGCAAACTGTGTAATGATATGTAGCGGTACTGAGATTTCCTCAGAAGGTAATGCACATTATTAAGGACACACGTTCCAACTTGGTGAAATATGACCCATGTATACATGCACAAATAAAACACACTAAGCACACGCTATCAAATTCACTCCATCTAATTTCATTATGTGTTGCGGACACGTACATGAATTCAAAATGACCGCGCACTGGAAGGATTCAAAGTATCTCCGCGCGTAAAAATGAGGAGTTAGCGCTCTAGTAATTTAATATAGCTCTATGGAAAATAGGACACCCAAACGTGATGTGGGTAGCTTGCTGGTTTTTTAATGGACGTGCATGTACATTAAGCGCGCACGTGTCCCACTAACACGGCCGTGTTGACCCCGTTTTATGGTTGAAACTTTATCCAATCAGAGATGCAAAAAAATGACGTCATGCCATGCCCAGCGTTCTGCGTAGCCGGTGGCCATGGGCTTTATTCACGAGTCGGCCATATTAAAGGTAGGATACACCAACGGTAATTGCTTGAATTATCAGGAATGGGTGGATTTTGGGGGTTGTATTTTGTAGTAAATATCGTTTAACTAACCTGTTATAAGTTTTACAATCATGGATGCCAAGAAAAGTAAGAAAAACGTCGTTCGTTTTCAACAGGCGTCGGGCAGCTGTTTTTATTTTTTATTTTTTTTCGGACGGCAATCGTGAATTTATAAAAATATAATTCAATTTTTTTGGAACAATTGCAGGATATCTAGCGCAATTTATTTTCGATATCTGCAAATGGTGTATCCGACCTTTAAAATGAAAGTGAAGTAAAATCTTCATTTTTGGAGCTTGCAAATTAAATTGAAAGCAATGACCTAAAGTTAATGACAAATTCATACCACTTCTCTGATAAGACTAGAATGCAAAAATAGTCTGGCACCGTTTATAATTTATAAATTACATTCGGGGAACACGACCAAAATGGCTTCCTCCACTCTTCTCTGATGAGGTTAGAATGCAAAAATGGTCTGGCACCATTTATAATTTATAAATCACATTCAGGGAACACGACCAAAATGGCTTCCTCGTGAATAAAATCCACCGAGCGAACATTTACTGCAATTTACCCACTCTAAATTGAGCCCTGCCACTGTGTCCGCGCCATTTCTCAAAAAATAAAGGACTGACCTTTTGTTAATTAGTTTTCCATTCTAAGGGTGGGACTACAAACGATGAAAAAAAAGGAGAAAAGAGAATGGAACGAAAACACCCATTGTGTTGGTTGGACATCTTTATTGGCGTGTTCTCAAAACCTCGTGATGTAACGTGCGTGGGTGGTGGCAATATTGTTTAATTAGAAGCCTAATAATATTTGTACCGCGAGCAGCGACAACAAACGCACCGACATGGAAATACAACGATCCAGTTCTGGTACAACAAAAGGTTATATTTGTCCAGGGAGATGGGTCTTGAACGTAGAGCTATATTAAATTACTAGAGCGCTAACTCCTCATTTTTACGCGCGGAGATACTTTGAATCCATTCTGTACGCAGACATTTTGAATTCATGTGCATGTTGTAGAACATAATAAAAATAGATGGATTGAATTTTAACAGTGTACTCTAATTGCAACGCGAGTGCAAGTAGAACAGACGCAAACAGCTTACGTGCACCATACCAGTTAAATAAAGTCACGGCAAAATCATCTGCGGCGGATAGGTACGCGCACACGGATGGTTTGCGCTATTTGCGCAGAAAAACAACTAAACGCTCATTTGATGATCGTGCGTTTCAGTTTTGGGCGTATCTGCTTCGGTAACGCACTGTATATAGAATACAAACGCAGATATGCAAATAGCCGTACAAAAGCCGTACAGAGTTGTGATTTTTTTACATAATGGAGATCAATGTAGAAAACTCACAACTCGGTACGGCTTTTGTACGGCTATTTGCATATCTGCGTTTTCTTCTTTCTTTATGTCTAAAGATTTTTAATACAATTTTTTCTGGTTTTTTATTGTCACGTGTGATTAATTGGTATACTGTACCTGTATAGTTTGCATATAGGAACAACATAGTGGAGTGTGATGCGGTATGTCAAAATCAGCCACTTTTGGGCAAGAAGTCAATTTTGAGTTTCTGCAATAATAGTAAAATGTACCCTTTGGGTTTTTCTTATTGCATAATCCAAAGTAAAGATATACAATTTTGAAATCACATTGTCTGAAATGTTAAAAATGAGAAATAGACCTTTAAAATTGGAGTATTGTATTAAACACAATGCTTTGTCGGTGAAGTTTTAATTTGAAACTTTTACAGAACGGTTGAAACATAAATATAGCACCACAAACAATTTAAAATCCCAAAAATCAGTAAAAAATCACCCTACATCATTTTGCAGCTGTTTTTTCATTCGTAGATCTGCTCAATTCCGTCCGGTTTTGACATACCATGTCACAATATATTTCTCTTTAACGTGACATCTCTAATGATAACCTGAATGTGCACAATTCTGCCAATGGTCTTTGTTGTATACCTTTTTTAACGAACATGCACTGCCTTCATACCACGCCTGATACATTATTGCTAGTGTATATATTTACTATCCTGCAAACTTAGGTGAGGTAAGATAAATCTGTAGTGTTTATACGCAGCTAAATTATAAACATTGGAGGTGATTGCGCCGACACGGTATGTTTAGGTTTAACACGTTTGTGTTTATAGTGCAATATTTTTATACATTCGAGATTCTTCTTCGATCAAAGAAAAGCACACACGTATGTTTCTACGTACGTGTGTTTCCTGTTTACACTTCAATAAAAACTACCCCATAGATTATCGTCTGGCCACTGTGTTGTACGATTCTGACAGATTGATTGTGGCCAGTCCTAACCAGATTAGAAAAATTGTCATCGTTAATTTCCGTTTACATGTAGTAATAAAAAGGCGAACATTTAATAAGTTAAAACATTAATCATGAAAGATAAGTGAACATCTTTGATAAACGATGACATGAAATTCTTGAAGTGAAGTACTCCGTCCATATGAAATTCTTGAAGTGAAGTACTCCGTCCATATGAAGCAAGACATGGGACGGAGAGAACCCCCTCTCCCTTGTGGTAGTCATTATGCTTGCGGAATGTTGTGGTTTTTTTCACGGGAATTCTTGTTAGGTTTTTAAGGGGGTACGTTGGGTAACGCTAGTCTAGGGAGTGTATAGGTATAGGGGACTATAAGGGGAAGGGGGGGGGGGGGGGGGGGGGAGGCTCCGTCAGTCTCATATCGTGCCGGGTATAACTCCGTGTTTGCTGAGTACTACATACTATGTTCATGTTCGAGCAACAAGAAAACCTTGAATAACCATACACTACCTCCATGCACTGACTTAATCGCAGACTCTCGTCTTTTGCTTCCGACGTAAAAATAGGATGTTACACAAGTTATAAATTGCGTACAGAGTGGGTTGTTCAGGGGGTGTTGGGGGAGGGGGAATGGTGGGAGGGATCTATTCAACATAATCTACACGTGGATTACTTCATTTATAATTATTGTTTCCACATTTTAATCGTTTTAACCGTTTAAATAAGTGCTGATTTCAAACGGAATATGTCATAGGTTATACCGGGTGTCTCTAAAACTAAGTTTGCTGATTTCAGTACCTTTCATAACTGTCTTGTTTGTTCAGTCATTCATGGCAATGACATAATGAACCTTATACCATTGGACAGAGGGCATTCTACCCCTTCAACAGACATTTGTTTTTTTCAGAAACAGTAGTTTGGCAATAATATGAATTTAAAAATGGGTATAGGCCCTACTTCCTTTTTTAGAGAAAACCCTGTATAGTGGTGTAACCCGAAAGTTGAATTGTGGATATAGTGACACCTCGGGCTATTACGGATGATAATTTCACGGTGACTTGCTTGCGCGCGCGTGTGACTCGCGGGCGATCGCGACCAGCGGCACGCCGCGCCAAATATCGCGTATAAGTTGGACTGTGATCCGGGCGTCACTGTACTTTTCGCTTCGGTTTTCCCTTTATCCCCGGATGTAACTCCGCGATGCACACCACATCCAGTGGGTGGGCATGCACACTGAAACAAAAATCGAGATGTATGAAATTATATAGGCCTACGGGGTACTGGATCAGAAAGGGATACCCATCTGTCACGCTGGGAGCGATATGGGCTGTTTTGGGAGTTATTTCAGGTCAGCGAATTTGGTAATAAAAGCTGTTGTTTATTAAGGGAATAAATGTGTGCTCGAGAGTGTGCAATAAAGCGTATTTACTATGTACCAGACTATTACTGCCATTGGCAACTTCGTTCCCAGGGTGTCGAGCTGTACGCGCCCAACACTACCCGCTCTTACTATTGGAGACGAGGTACGGTTGGAAATAAAGTGAGCCCTGGGGACGGGTATAATGCGACATCGCTTTGTTGCCAGCTGGTTTTAAACACTTCCAGCCATGTCTTTATCGTCCGTTTAATACCGGCCACGTAACGGGTTCTCGACCAATAGGAATGCCTAAACTGTCCCAGGTATTTATGAATGTGTCTTTATATTTATCCGTGCTGTAAACAAGTTCTGAGCATTTTATTCTGGCGGATTTTAGTACATTCTATCCCTCATCAAAACCAGGATTAATTTATTACACAATTTTGAAAACTGTGAAATATTGTATAGATGTTAATACATGGTATATACACTCACGTTTGTTTATGGTGTAAATCAAGGAGTTTCTTTTGTTCCTCTCGATGATTTCCTTTGTTTGTACTCAGTTTGTACGGCTCTCATTGGTTTTGTACACGAATCTAAATCGAGGGCGTCCTTGATTCTAACCCTAACCCCAATTCACCTTCGTGTCGCCAGGCATGTGTCCTTCATTTACACCATAAACAAACGCATACAGTCGTGAACCACATAACGATCGAGGCTCGATATTGTGTTTTCCTTTATTCCTATGTTATACCCAATCCCCATTGCTTTGCACTTGCACTTGCACCGTCGATCGAGGACCGAATTTTTCCATTCATACCGCCGACCGAGGGGCTTTTGTTTCCTTTGTTCTCCTTTGTGTCTCGCCCCTCGGTCGTTATGTGGTGCCGGAACATGTATACTTGTGTGTATATGTATACTTTTGTTCTTCGAGTATTCAATTTTGATAAGGGCGTCTCTATTTTACTTCTATATTCTCTTATTTTTTTGCCTTGGTCACTGGGTCAAACAAATAAAATATGAAGAACCAAATTCAGGTGCACTTGTATGAATGGCAACAATAAATTAGTTGATATCACTGAACCAAACAAAATAGTTGGCAAGATGTATGAATTGGGATATCTCCTCCAAGCAGCTTAATAAAAACAACGGACCGTGGCTGTATCAATTCATTATACCAGTATATGTATAACACCTGATATAATGAGAGACAACATCTTCTAATCTTTTGGAGTTTCACTGGTTGAACCATACTTTGTGTAGAAATCTGGTATTCGTTTTAAATAGTTTGTTTTAATTTAAAGAACACAGAGCATGATTGGCTGAATTTCTGTGGTGTTTTGTTATTAAGCGGTTTCAAACCGGGGGAGGCGATATTTTGTTTCAAATTTGATCTGCGGCTCAAAATAGATTCGCCGGTCTGAATTGAAAACTAACGAAATGGAAAGGAATTATGTTCTAATTCCGAAAGGTTTTGCCTCGCGCGCATGAGAGCCAGCTGAGTAATGATTAATGAGCAAACAGAAACAAAATAGGAAGTTTTGGCAGTATTCAGCGTTATTAAAGCGTATATTTCGCCATATTAAAGTTTTGAATTTCAGGTACCCTTTAACTACAATATATTATGGTTTGGTATAAAGCTGCATAATACAGACACTTTGGACAGTAAATACTTTGCTAAAGAAATTACAAACGGAATCTTGAATGAATTAAGCTTTTAAGACAAAAGCATTCGGTAAGTACTTGATCGAGTACTCGACTGAGTACTTTCCCAGTACTTTCCAAGTACTTTTGCCTCAAAACTTTGATTAAAAGGTATATTTAGGCCTAGGCCTATATGCATCCAAAGTTTCAAGTTAATTATTTCTCTAACACTGACTTTAGTTGGTGTCTATTTTGTAAATGTTTGTCTCGCTTTGTTCGAAACAAACACCTCGATATTTGGTAGTAAACAAAGTCTTCGTGGGGGACTCGTGATGTACTCGTGATGTACTCGGGATGTACTCGGAAAGTACTCGGAAAGTACTCGGAAAGTACTCGAAAGGACTCGGAAAGTACTCGGAAAGAACTCGGAAAGTACTCGGAAAGTACTTGACAAGAACGCTGAAAAACAGAGACATTTCTGTACTTTCTCAAAGTCATTGACACAATAATAACTCCCACCGGCCGAGTCTCATCAGACATTAACCGTCTAGTGCACACACCCAACCCGAAAATGAGCGGTCTGTGTTTAATGGTCTGAATTAGCCACCTCTCGATCTCTCACTGCCGTAGTGTACAACAAAGGGCGGCCGACCCTCTAATTAGCCACTGATGATGTCTCTCAGCCGTTCATAACTGCATTTTGCCGTCCATGGCTACTCGTGCGTGCCAACCCGAGAGTCCTGTGAACCTCGTGGCATTGTGTATGAGAGCCATCGAAAAAAGAAAGAAAGACTAGATCCGCAGTGAGTGCATACACAATTATTGCACACGCGCGGTCTTTCATGGATGGTCACGTGCTGGAGGAAATTTACGTCCACCAATTAGTGTGACGCACAAGACGAACGTAACAGGCGCGGTTCTACCGCACCTTTTGTCTAGCCCCCCAACAAAAAATGCAATAAAAAGTACATTCTGGAAAATACGTTTACTGGATCTGCGAAATTTAAAAGTAGACGTCAAGTGCGAAGGGTATAGCGCCCCTAAAATATTGGCTCTAGAACCGAACCGTTTACGCGCACACATGCGCACATTTGAATGTTAATTTAAAATGTTAATTTAAATTTTAGATTTTAATTTTAGATTTTTTGTTTTGTTTTTGGTCTTGTTTTATTTTCATTTCTGTTTTAGGTACTATTTAGGTTATATGCAGGGCCCTTTTGGAAAGCAGTTTTTTAACTGATAAGGCCACCCTGGTTAAATAAAACAACAAATAAATAAATAAATATTCTGAACCATTACGTTTGCATCTCCTGCACCTAAGTTAAATAAACATCTCAAGTAGACGAACCGCGTGTCTCTTTATACTTTAGGCGATTTCCCCGAAAATAATCGAAATTATTATCAACAAATTCTGAACAGGAATTGATTGTATACTTTAGCAAAATTGCAGGTTCTGTCTGGGTTGGCTTATTATAGATTTGCTGTTTTGCAGAAAGTTGAAATATCGTAGCCGAAACTGAAGATATTGCACTTCATCCAACGTAATGCATCCGCGCGCATTGATCTAGGTCACGTGCTAGAGGAAAGATACACTTTAGCTCGGGTGCGTTTTGGCAGTCATAACCAACAAATGGTTCTGTTTTGTATTATTTTATTTAACCCTAACCCTCCCAAATCCTCCAAAGTCAATATGATTTTGCAAACACCCTAGGGATTTAGGTTTTTCACTTTAGGCATTTGGGTATTGCCCGATTGTGCTTAATTATCGCAAGTTGAAGATACCTTCCGAACCAGTTAATGGTTATGACTGTTTGTGCCTGCCAAAACGCACTCTGTATTTATACTTTACATTAATGTTTGGGCGTTCATACTACGAAAATGGCCGTCGGGCTTTTGCACAGTGAACGGGCATACATGCACGTACTGTGGATCTGGTATTTTGTATTCCGTAATCTCTTTATTAATATTAAGCTCCGCCCTGTGGTGTTCTGACAAATCCAGGCCGTGATCTACGACACGCACGTACTGGCATGCGTTCATGCGCGTAGGGCGCGCGCAGCTGGGACATGCGGTTTGGTATTGGTTGGAGAGAAGCACGTGCGCAGTCAAATTGACCATGAGACCAATAATCGATTTGGTTTGGATGTGCAAATATTGCAATGCGGATGAAATGTTGGTGATTAGCAGCTAAACGCACGTGTCAAGTTCCTAAACATCAATGTTCAATGGCTTAATTACATCCTCGTGCTAAACATGTTTAGCATGTCAACATGTTTACAAACTGATAGGAAGAAAGCGTTTAGAATTTCGCTTACTCAATTCAGACAGTTTTTGCAGTGTAGGTCAGACAACTAGAACAAGTACCTTCGTCCCAATGCTCAACATTGAAAAGAAAAAAAGAAAAAAAAAGAAATGGTACATGGTCAATTTGATCCCTCTTGGAAAATTACTCATAACTTTTTTAAACATTGTCAGATGTTGACGGTTGATGTCTCATTTTAAAATGGAAAGGTGTATCTATCAAACCATACCTACATTATCTATGTTGGTTGCACATTCTCCGTGTGGCACTCCGTTATATTTTGTTTTCATTTCTTTTCTAGACGCACTGTATAATAATCTTGAACTGAAACCTCAACCAAACAACAACACAATTTCTCGCATTCCTCCAGTGTTGCTCACCATTTTCTGTCAATTCTTGTTTTTCTCACTCTCAAACAGTCCTGCAGAAAGGAACAGGTCTGCAAACAATCCGCGAAGAATACCTTCAAGTGCCGCTGCCCCATGTACACCTTCTGCGTGGCCGACGGTCGGAACTACGACGCCACCTGCAAATACAGCCAAGTGGGCCTGGTCTTCAAACAGCCCAAGTGGTGATTGGGTTAGCCCAGCAGGTGCGTTATATTGACCTGGCAGGTGGGCTATAGTTATAGGTCGATAATATAGCTATTATGAGGCAATATGGGTGTTTTATTGTACCATATCAAATAATAGCGCAACAAAATTGTCTCTAATTTGGGAAGTGCCCGCAATTAAATACACGGGATTGTGTGCAATAATCTTGACAAACCTCGCTGCGAGCGCGTTAACGTCTCACTGATGTTGGGAGGTGAACACACTTGTATAGTATTGGTATTACGCTCTAACGTCCTTAAACCGGGTTTAAAAACATTTGAAACCCATTCCGTCCTTTTCGTTTCTTTAATTACGTCAGAATGACGTAGTCCCTTGAGACGCAATGTATACCAAAATGTAAATTTTTGGATACTCTTATCAGTCAACTTTCGACCATTTTGTTTTGCCAAATATCGCGGCACAAGACGAAACACCATAATGGTGTAAGAATAACAGGCTTAAAGTGTTAAACTCTATTTTTGAAAGTACTTCTTATAGTCAAGATCCAGATTTAACTAAAAAGAGTAAGATAAGTCAATTTAATAACCAATACAAATTTGCTACAACTGTTCATATATATACAAGGAACCCGAAAGTCAAGGCACCAGACTACAATATTTTTTTTTTTCTTGTTTTGTTCAGCATCCATAACGTTAAAACGGGTCAGCGTCACACCATTTACTATAAAATATGAATTCTCTATTGAAAATAACAATAACATTAACAGCAAAAGCAAAATGGTGTATACATACCTTTAAACATCACTTTAGGCCGAATTACTTAGGCCGATATACTTGCCGTTGATTATCATGACACTTACTCAATGTATGGGTTTGGGTTTCATCTTAATGACCAGAACGAACGGCAAATTATAATGTAATTACCTGACGTTGTCGGTGTAATATATATTATAGGTCAACCAAAACAAAGGTACCATGCACTTGTTTTTAATTAAGAAAACCTTGTGAGGAATCAAATAATATTTAGAGGACTATTTATTTATCGAGACAAAACTATAGTGAGACAAAACGAAACATACAATTCTAATTCTTTTAGCACTCGATCTCCTTCAAAAAATGGCAAAAGATGAGCGTTATATCAAAATGCGTTTCGTTTTGAATTGAAAACAAGCATTTAAAGAAAATAATGTGACTCATTAAACATGAAATTGGGATGCCTCAAGCGAATTTATTACCCAATCTAGCAATGGTATAGAATCACACATCGTAAAATCAAGAAAGTATGGGGAACGTATTATGCTTTAATGCCTTACTGAAAATCAATTACGATATTTCTCGACCGATTTATTTCCGAGTTCTGCTCAGATTGTCTCATTACCAAGGCAGGAATGTATTCAGGTATTGTCATAAAATACAGTTTAGTTTATCGTGCGTTATGTCCGCATTTATGTGACGAAGTTACTTATAAACTGGATTGAATTTTTCGCTACACCTGTTCAACTTTAATACGAATTTATTAAATTAAGAAATGTATGCGAATGCTTGTTCTGATGTGCTGTTTTTGTGTGTGTTTTTTCTTCTTCTTTTAACAGGACTATTTGATGGAACAACCGCGGAAATCAACAAAATCAAGCAAGGGAAGCAGTTAAATATACACCTTATCCACGGTGAAGCTATTTTTGATCGTGCTCCCTGAACCACATACGTAATTTTGTCGAGCGATAATTTGTGCGCGTAATGATAGACACGCGTATTTATATACACGCATGAATCAATGAACGCGTTTAAAGTCGTGCGCCTTATCGCACGACTTTGTTTGGGCGTGGCGGCGTTACGACCAATTCAAGGCCTTGTAAACCGTTAAATTGAATGGTGCCAGACTATTTATGCGTTCCAATCGTCGCTTTAAAAAAAGAAAAAAGAAAGTGGCTTAAAACGTTAGCGTAACCTTCATAGCAAATTTTTAAATACTAATCAGAACAGACTGGTATTAATTTGTAATTAACTTTATTTCATTACTTTCATTTCTATGTGAAAGTTCCAAAAAGGAAGATTTTACTTCACTTTCAAATTAAGATGGCCGACCCGTGAATAAGGTGTATACTCATCACACTACTTATCCAACCTTAAGGCAATGTATTAGTTTAATCACTGGAAAAATAAGCAGTTGTTACATATAAAATGCACACTATAATGGTGTAATATTTGTTTTCTTCGGGTATTGGATAACTAAACAGGCTGATTTAAAAATGAAGTGGCATTTTTGTTTGGCATCTTTGTTGTGTTTTGTTAATTCTTCAGTGCCACAAAATGTTAGTTTCGTATGGAAAATTAATCAGTGGGCGTCTCGCGTGATTGACTTAAATTAATAATACTTCGCTTAATGACATGTAAATAATGAAATACATAATTGCATTATTAATGGTGACGAAGCAGACTGGTATCCATGTTTTAATGTCCACATTTAAATTTCGATCGTCTTTGTGCAGTCTGGGAACCACTCTCGGGACGGCCACGTGTGTAAAAAATAGTTCGTAGATGAATCCATTCATAACATGTGAGATCCAATTAACGTCTGACATCTGATCTTCTTGTTGAATTTAGGACACATTCTTTGATTACATAAAGCAAAGAACGTATACATATCTGCAAACATTTTTTGTTTAAAAGAGGTTTGAAAGGTGTAATCAGGACACTAAAAATGTCCTACCCCACATGGACTGACTCAGATGTAATAATAATAATAATAATAATATATGTTGATTTAAAGAGCACTACACATGCGCCTCAGCACTCTGTACATTGGGAATTAATCTTATAATTTGTTATAACTAATATTTGTTTTCGAATAATAGCATTTCCATATAGATCGTAATATAGAACGTAATATGCATGAATAGGATGATTATTGTAAAGCACATTAAACACATTGGCTTACCCTTAAAAAGCTTAATGACCCCCCCCCCCCCCCCCCCCCCAAAAAAAAAAAGCCATGTGACTTATAACATGCTCTAGTCGATTTTTTGTTTGTTTTGTGTGTGTGTGTAGACCACGTCCGAATCTTGTGTTTCGAGCTATGGGGCTATGTCATCGTGGGTTGCAAAGACCTATAGGCACACAATGGGCGTAGCCATAGCCCTGGAATCTCGTTTCGGAAACGGTCTTAGTTTTATTTGGTTGGAGCTTTTAATTAAAGCTGTCATTGACTATAATTATGGGTGTTCTCCAAAATTAGAAAACCAATCTATTTTTAGGGTGTAAAATGCGCGCGCGTTGCCTTTAAAAACGCATGCGGCGTGTGCGCGGCTGGTGGCGCCACTAAAACAAAATTCCTAATTGTGTTTGCCGATTAGTCTATCATTAGAAAAGGAAGGGGTATTTTATCTAATTTCAGCCTTTGGGGAATAACTAAGCTATTAGAGAGAATTTATGATTGATCAGGGGAAATAATTACTCATTAACGTGCATACGATAATGGGAAATGCGTCGCACATGAGTGACCAAGAACGGGGAAAGGACACTATAGACGAGGCAACTCTGAGCTGTTTGTCCTTAGTTGCAATCGCCCTAACGTGGATATTTTACGATATTAGGAGGAGGAAAAGGAAATGGGAGATTATCACTATATACATCAAGCCAAAGTTATTACATCGTGTGCTATTCGTTGTTGTTGTTGTACCTCTGTCTAAGATACTGTATTTATATTGGTCTAGAACGATCACGTGTTTGTTGTTTAACAACGGGAGCTGTATATCATTGGTACCCACGCAATTTTCACCTGCACACTATTAACGATAGTAAACTGTAGTGGAGCAGCGAACGAGCAGACGAAGTTTGTGAGTTCATTTCGTTTGCGTTATTAACGTTACTACAGTATAATACATGTTCACTGGAACGTTTTGTATTTTCAGTCCTCATAAATGTCTGCTGAGTTTCAAGACAGAGGTATAACAAAACGATTGTTGACTGCTGTGACGTGGGATATGACGTTTCAATCACCCTCGGGGATGCATAGCAATAAGTGTCCCCCGTGTGTTCAAACCGTCATATCCCACATCACATTATTGTTTTCAGGGTTTTGAGCTATACATGGTGG
Organism: Crossaster papposus; assembly: GCA_037893245.1. Classification (NCBI taxonomy): domain Eukaryota; kingdom Metazoa; phylum Echinodermata; class Asteroidea; order Velatida; family Solasteridae; genus Crossaster; species Crossaster papposus. The sequence continues at coordinate 43,194 of JBAIAA010000237.1, forward strand.
CCCAAAAAACGGACACGCATATACCTCAACGGACAAGCATACTTCCACTGCCCTTGGACCAAAACTACCTATAACAATGGATGAATAATCTTTCTAGAATATAAATGATATCAGGATATCTTGATTCGGGCTAGTCGTGACAGCTCCAGATTCTATTTTGTGAAGCGAATTAGTCAGAGGTTCTTTCGCACCGTGAAATAACTAAACCGTGTCATGTCAAATTCGCGGGCGCGCGCGGTTGTTATTTTATTGGCGCGAAGGAACCTCTGACTGGGCTTCACAAAATGGGGTCTGGAGCTAAAACTCTAGCATAAATCGAGATATCTTGGTATCACTTTTTCTTTTATAAAGATTCTCCATTCATTGTTATATGTAGTTTGCTTGTCTGGTTTTTGTAGGCCACCCTGAATAATGCAATGGGCACAAATACATTATTGTCCAAACCTCATGGCATTTCGGATGTGGTGGCATCTCGTGTTCCATAGTCAAATTTCCAAAATGACATTCATATTATAGGAATTCGGTCTGTACCAGAAGTCCATAACACCGACACAAAGTCGAGAGCCCGTAAGTTTAGACGCGATAGCAGAGACAAAGCCGTAGTTTTGGAAATACGTTAGAACATTGTAAAAGTAGATTGGTGTCCACGATCTGTTCTTAATGAATCAGTGCCGTAAAGTCAGGGAACTCAAAAAAACTCGTCATAAACATTTCTTTTCGATTTTGTTTTTGTGAAAAAAGGCCGGGTGACATATATTTTAAAGACTTTTATCGATGTATAATCATTAATTAAAAATATATCTGTAAATAATTATAAATATAGAAACTCACTAGCTACGTCTAAATCTGAACTTTAAAAAAACATTGGCAATCCTTTGTAATAACCGTCTTAATTTATCCTAATGTGATAAAAAACCACAGCTCAGTAGAATAATTTCTTGCTCTTCTATAATTATTGAAGTTTACAAGTCTTATCAGAATAGTTACATAACTGCAATACTAAATCCATGTTGCTGTACAATACGTCGTGTCGCATCCCTACGTAGTGCGTCCAGCACCGTATTATTGGTATATATTGCCTGTTTAGTGTCATAATACTTTCTGTCCTTATTTTTTTGTTTAGTGTTATTGCGCATTAAAATAAAAGTTAGAATGGACATCTCCTCTTACTGTTTCAGTTTTATCTATGCGTACAAAAATAAATTAAAAACGTAACCAAACAAACCGTCAGAAGTGCCCACGTTCGTAACAATAATTATTTTAGTCAGTGGTATCACGTGCCCAGTCACTGTACCCATTGCGGCACCTAATATTCCCGAAGTTTTTGGGCCTCTCTGAAACCTTTGCTTAGTCTATGGCTTCGGTTCGCCTCCGAATTCCAAATCACTGAGAAGCAAAAAGAAATGGAGACAAATGGAAATAGTCTAACTTTTGGGTTCACATCAATCGAGTGAATGTTTCTGAAGCACAACAGACATAAGAATGTGGCTGGAGATCGCGCAACTAGGAATCTAAAATCATCTTAAGCCAAAGACAAAGACGAAGCCAGGGATTCAAAAAGGCCCTACGTCAGACAGAGTGGTGCACAGTATGACAGAACTGTTCACTTGAAGATACAAGCAAGACATTTGGCAAAGTCAAAGTAAGTCATGAGAAAGATAGTTTTAGCCTTTAACCAAAATATAGGTAGAATATAGCATGCAGCCATTTAGATTTGTTTTTTTAATAAAGGACAAATTGGTCATGGCCCTATAGCCAAATACCTTTCATATGACATACTATGACTGTGTGTCAAATTTCAAGGTTTTATTGTTTAGATTGAACAATTATTGTTCAATAATCTGCCTGACTATAGATATTTGGGGTAAGGAATTGGGGCTTCTAATATTTCCGGAAACCGCTATGTGTTCGCACACACACACGTTTGTTTATGGTGTAAATCGAGGAGTTACCTTTGTCCATCTCGAAAATGACGGCTCTCATTGGTTTTGTACACGAATCTCAATCGAGGTCGTCCTCGATTCTAACCCTAACCCCAATTCACCTTCGTGTCGCCAGGTATGTGTCCTCCATTTACACCATAAACAAACGCAAACAGACGTACTTGACACATCAGACATACATCCGTTAGGGAGCGTCTCAAAAGTCGGGAACGTTCCCGTCAAAACGGAACGTTCCCATTTGAACGTTCCTTTTTCAGTGGATCGCGTCCGCATGCCCGTTGGGACACGGCGGCATGATTTTTTGACCATTCCCGTGGGAACGTTCCAACGGGAACGATCTGCCTGAACGTGCAATTGGGAACATTCGCACATTGTCTGCTTTGTGCCCGATTGCGTGCATGTTTGTTGTGTTTGCGCTCCATTGCCGGAGTTGCGTTGACTTTAACGAGTAAACAAAGAACAACAGACGTCCAGGTAGGTTCATAAATATATGTTTTTAACCAGTCTGAAACAATTCGACTACTTTTAAATATGTTGTCAATTTTGTAAGAATAATAAAGTGTATAATGTTCCGTTACGTGACTCACGGCGTGAGTCACGCTCGCCGCTAAATCCTCACATCAAGACTACATTTAATGAACGTTATTTCATAGTACAATGGAGGATAATTATATTTTACGTAATTTCCACATTTCATAGATGTAGTGTCATTTTAAACTGCAGTTAAGTGGTGACCAATGACTGAGATTTTTTTAATTTGTTCATAAGTCTGGATAATCGTGCTTTTTAAGTCTGGGTAATCAGACATTTTAGTAGTTCCGGCAAATCGTTACCTTCCATCCTACCGACGGTCGTACAGCTGGGATACGTCGAAACACTTGCATTTTTTTTCAAACACTTTTATTCAACATTTTAATTGAACACATTTTCATAGGTGGTCTTCATAATCACCAGCGACGTCCTAGGGTATCGAGACGCCATTTTGTTAGAAATTACAAGTTCGCATACAGGCCGAGTTCCCAAATGGCTAAAACCGTGCAACCGTCCAAATGGGAATGCGTAGATTTCTTGCCTGGGAACATGCGGGAACAGCGCCCGCGGTGGAACGTCCAAATGGGGATATGCCCGCGATCCAGCGGGGACACGGAGTATGCCCGGCGGGACGGTGATGTGTTCTCATTTGGACGTTCCAAGCGTTCCGACTTTTGAGACGCTCCCTTAACGGGCGTGGTTATAATTATGTAGCAAGAAAACTTATCCGAGAGATTTGCTTCTGAGGGATTTGTGTTAACCCTCGGGTGAACAAAAGGAAGTCTTTTATACGAAATCAATCATTTCTTTTGTTTAGTTTATCATCTAAAACAAAAGATCCAATATTGGATTACCACTTCATATTTCAATATTATGTGACACAGCACATCAAAAATCAAGAATTAGTCAGAAAATGACTGTTTGAGATTATGTACATAGTAATATTGGAAATTCCATAAGCTTGCTACAGGCTTGCGATGGGTATCATTAGAAAGCTTATTGAATTTCTAATTATACTGTGTACATATCTCAAAAAGTGATTTTCCGACTTATTCCTGATTTGTTGACGTGCTGGGTCAAATATTTTGTTCAACCTCGATTCCCGTTTGAGGAAGATTACATTTCAAACTGTTCATTGTTTTGCCAGGGCCACGTGTTAATGAGTCAACAATCGCAGATGGCGGAAGACACATTAATGTGTCTCGTGCTTTCTGCTCGATTTACGTGTCAATTATCCGTACACGGCAAACGATATACACCGCAAGATATGGGACCGAGCGACTCCCCCTTATAATAATGTTCGTGCTTATATAGCGCTTTGCATCGTATCAACGATCTCAAAGCGCTTTACAATTATTACCCCGTTCATCAGGCCCTGTACCACGCGGCAGCCGTTTATAGGCGCTCAATCGGCCTCGACCCTCACAGGTACCCATTTATACTCCTGGGTGGAGAGAGGCAATTGTAGTTAAGTGTCTTGCCCAAGGGCACAAACACCATGTTCCTGGTCGGGTTCGAACCCAAGCACCATCGTACATGAGTGGAACACCGTAACCACTGGGCCATGACATTCTACATACCTATACACCCCTAGACTATTGTAACCTAACGCACCCCCTAAAAACCTCATAAGAAACCACAACATTCCGCAAGTACAATGAACACCGCAATGGAAGGGGGGGGGGGGGGTCTCTCCGTCCCATATATTGCTTCATAAGAGCTAAAACCTCGTTAGGTTATTGACAAGCTATTTGGAAAACCTTTGCCGCTTTAAACGATACAAACGCACAACTGACTATTTATGGTATAACTTTAAACGACCAAGAGACGACTAGGACCATTTCAGTGAAGAGTCATTTAATGCAAATTTCGGCGGGGGTTTGACAAGCATAACAATAGCGGCACTGATAGCCGGCCGAGACTCGAGGCAAGAAACATCGATTTCCCATGGGCACAAGAGGGAGCTATAGAACCAACAAAGTCAGCTTAAACACAGAGCCATTATATAAACCAAATTTGCATTCAGCGGATGAACGAATCGGAGGGCCTTTTTCGTTGTCTCCCCTCGGGCATGGGACACGGCGGAGTTATTAATTAAACCACTAAATACATTGATCACCCAGAGTAATCTCGTGATGACTTTTATGTTGGACGTAATTACAGAAACATGCCGTCGCCGGCTTTTCACGATCTTCCCTTGGGAATAGTGTCGTGATCTTGCCCTGGGTTTTGATCTCAATTCGAACTCTTGATCATCCCATATAATAGCGCCCCCACTCAACTTACTGGATATCACTGGGAAAGGCCATGATGTGATTGTTTGCATAAAGTGGAGACGGTCCTTCAGCAGGATGTGATTTCAACAAAAGATTACCAAAATCACATCCAAATGCTCAAAATTTACATCCTCAGTCCAAATTCACATCCTGGATTAAGTCGTTAAGGTTGGGTTCGGGCGGTCTGTTGTTGGCGCGCGTAACTTGTTCCTGCAAAACCTCGAGGGATAGGTGGTGTGTGTTCTTGTCCCGGGTGAAATGTTCACGGGTCGCGTTCCCGCCGTTCGAGAGTTCGCGTGTCAAGAACAGACCGCCCGAACTCGGCCTAAGATTCAAATTCACATCCACTGGATTTACACCCACTTATAAACCCCGAATGTGAATTTGGACTGAGGATGTGAATTTGAAGCACTTCGTGTTTATTTAAAACATTTAAATTAAATTAAAAAGGCAATTAAGACACTGGTTGTGTTCTGTTCTCTTTCTTAGCAGCCCTAATTTCACCCGACCCCCTTAATCGTCTCCTGTGTATTCATGCGTGAAAACTAATCCAGTGAAACTGGCACCAAAAGAAGCAGAAAGATTTACTCTAAAAGTACATAAACATCTATCTTCCTACAAAACTATGGCCAATTTTAAAAGTGTATATTTTTTGTTTGCTATCGCTGTATTTACATAATCCCACTTTTTTTTGCCAAACCGTGTCTTCGTTTAAAAAAAATAAAATGATGCACTTTTCCTGAGATTGGCCACCTCGACCCAATTTCTTGGCTCTGCTTACCGTTATAGCGAAAAATCCCTGCTTACTATATAGCACAAAACTCGGTGCTTACGGTAAACGTATTTCACGCGTTACAGGGTAAGCACGTTATTGTTCTACTACTTGTATACTAGCGCGGTTAGCGTAAAAGGGTGACCGTATGCGTGGAATTCTATGGTTAGCAGAGCCATGAAATTGGGCCCATCCAATAGTTCGCTGGTATACCCCCACTGCCTAAAATAGGCACTGTACTACACCATAATTATCGATAAGTCATTGGCTGTTAGAAGTGCAGTTTTGTATTTCACCGACAAGACACCTGAAAACACTTTGCTGTCCAAACGGTTTTCTAATGTTATACTTCAGAACACGACGATCTTTGTAAATTGTACTGGTACCCGCTATGCTTTTGCACGCATACGACGATTTTGTTCTCCTAAAACCAAATACGTCAAATATTGTTGTGCACATGCGCAATTGGAATACCGAACTGGCTTATTGCATCCTATCCAATTTTGTTTCCCCTGATTTGGACATTCCATTGTTGCTTTCTTGGTACATGTAATTGGTTATATTGATGCAAACAAACTATGGACGTCGAATTATTTTTCTGTCCACCGGGGATACTTTTGAAGTAATATAATTTCAGCGACTTTGAGCAACATATAGACGATTTCAATCACAAATATGATGAGGCGCGCACACACGGACATTAGGGGGGGGGGGGGGGGGGGGGGGATTAGACCTACCACGATAGGAAATTATGGCCCATGGCCCCCGAGAGTAAAACAGCGCCACCATTGATGAATGAACAATATTCCTCCGTTAGATTCGTCTATAGCTAGCTGGCATTTCTTTTCTTCTGTCGGCTAGTCATATCGTTCCTTATCAATCGGTATGATTCCTCGTCACAAGATGGCGCTCTTCATTCCTACTGTAAATTTTTGTTTTAAACGAGATGCGCATTGCATACCAAGTTAGTACTCTTGAACGATTCCCATCAGTCACAGGTGGAATCAATGTTGTACTTTGGTAAACTGAATGACCTTAAAAGTACTATTCATAGTGGGGCAATTCCAATGGAGAGCTGTTACGTTGAATAGAACAGAGGCAAAGCATATACTTTCAATCACTCAATCACCGGATAGAGAGGGCCGGGTAGATATTTTCTTAACCATTCCATTCAATCTTTGGCTGTGAAATAAATGGCACGAACTACGATATGCGCTAAATTAGACCAAGAACAAAGGGAGGCATTTCAAACCTTGTATTTTGAATGGATGTGCCAACACAATGAAGCAATATGGGACGGAGAGAAACCCCCACCCTCCTCATTATGAAGCACGATATGTGGCAGAGAAACACCCCCCCCCCCCCTCTTTTGTGTTGACCATTGTGTTCCCGGAATCTCAGGAATTCTGTTTCAAGGGGGATGTGTTAGGTAACAATAATGGTGAGTGTGTATAAGGTATAGGGATAAGAGGGGGGAGGGGGTACCCCTCTGCCACATATCGCGCTGGGTATAACCTAGCCTTGGTCAAGGCGTTCATCGTTACCCGTCCGGCCGTACGTACAGCGCAGCGGTAATCTGAGCTCAAACAACGACCTCACGCGGCCACTATTATATGCAAACTAACTGAGGCTACTTGAACGCCTTGGATCATTAGGTTTTGGGGGCGGTGCTCATTATGCTAATAGATTAAGCTGACCTTTATAGTCGTTTTCTTATTGGTCGATCGTTGCGTAGAAACTGCATAATTTGAGCTAGCGGTGAAAGGTCATAGCTTGCTAGCAAGTGTTTACGAACACCGCCATCGTTGACATATTTTATCGGAGAAAGTTGAGTGATTTTTACGAAGGCTTGTAGGAATTACACATGAAGATTTGAACTGTCTTGCTTGATTGGTGAGGGTCGCAGTTATTTTGCTCGTTTTGCTGGGTATTTTCTTGAATGTTGACAATGTTATGGTCAAAACTAGTTGTGTTTAGCTGCTTAGTTTTGAGTTTTCAACCGCGGTGACTGGAGAAGGCCGCGACTCTATTGAAACGTGTCGAACTCGGCCCTACATTATATCACACGCATCTAATCCAGCTGATCTGAAAACCGTGGCTCGGTAAAACGCGGAACTCTGATAATTAAATGCCTTGCCGGCTGAATTTTTCAAAGAAAATAATCTGAGAAGTTATTGAGGATATAAGACACTTGTCCCTGTTTAAATTACGATATTGCGATCACTTTGAAGGTTGGTCCTGCAGCCGTAAACATGCCCCCTCCCCACAGCGTTGGACCATGCTTGGACCATACAATGTGGCGTTAACGCACAGACCAGCATGCCTGGGTTAATGCCGATTATGCGGCGATAAGAAACTGACCGAACACGCTGAAAACTGACGCTGAGTACCTGGCCGTACGTGCGAGCTCCGAGCAAAATGGGGCTCAGGCTGCCTGAAAAATGACGGATTTCCCATAACCTGTCGGCAAATCCACAAAAACACCGTGACCACGAAGAAAGGATTCTAATGGCCTTTCGCTGCTCGGGTCTAAAATCTTCGAGGGATAATATTTTCGCTGCAAAATTCAAACAACATGACAGATCTTCGGACGACAGACGACGCTGAATATCTGCCATTTTGTCTTAAATGTCATGCTGCATCAAATTTGATGACGTCGGGATTCAACCGCGTTGTGATTGGACACTTCACATCTTAGCCCCGCCTATACTTATCTGTATTCGCATACGAGGTCATGCGCCACAAATGTGGCGCAAAATATAGGAAAAACATAAGATTTCAAAAACCCAATGATCCAAGGCGAAAAAGTAGCCTCAGTTGATTTGCATAAATAGTGGCCGTATGAGGTCGCTGTTCGCGCTGTATCTTTGCACGGGGCGCAAGCTAGCATGCAGCATATGCGGGGCGCGCGTACAGTGTATTTCTGGACGGATAACGACGAACTCGCCTTGACCAAGGCTATGTATAACCCTCCTTTGTGGTGATCATTGTGCTTGCGGAATGTTGTGGTTCCTTTTTATTTTATTTTTTTGGGTGGGGGTGCGTAAGGTAACAATAGTCTAGGGCGTGTATAGGTATGGGGAACTATTAGGGGGGAGTCGCTCGGTCCCATGATTGCTAGGTATATGCATATGAAACGCGATATGTGGCAGAGAAACCCCCCCCCCCCCTTTTGCGTTGACCATTGTGTTCCCGGAATCTCAGGAATTCTTTTTAGGTTTCAAGGGGTGTGTGTTAGGTAACAATAGTGTTTAGTGTGTATAAGTTATAGGGATAAGAGGGGGTACCCCTCTGCCACATATCGCGCTGGGTATAGGTATGTACCAAAGGTAAATGGTGTTTAGCATGTGATAAGCCACCCACCATCATACGATATCAGAATCCTCTTTTGACGGCAATCTGAAAGAAAGGCGAATTGTGTGCTTGGGTGTTCTGACAGAGGGATTTGTTGCTTGTACGAGGAGGTGTGTTCAACAAATGCTATCATGGGATATACCAAGGCAAAGATTGGATTGGTCCATTTGAGCAGTAAAAGCGGAATCGTGTGCGGCGGTGATTTATCGAGTCGAAGCTGTATATATATATGCACCGATGGTAAGTAAGTGTCGTTGAAATCCACCTACCGTTTTGTGCCAATAGAATTGAGGAGATAATGTTAATGTTAAATTAAACTTGATCCCGCATTGTTACAATATAGACTGCTGAATTATTTCCATCTCTTGAACACCTTTCATGAGCCTGGGTCCATTCTAGCCCCACTAGTTTGGCCTCGGTATGCTGCGCTATACACACACCCGGCCCTGTAAAAGTTGGTTGAATACTGTTGACACATCTTGCGCATATGAATGAATTTGGCAACCTTTCATTAGTCAAACTGCAGCGTGCAGCTTGTAATGGTAACAAATGGTAAAAGACCAATACGTGGGTCTGTTTGGCATAGAGGCGGGGGGCAACATTGATACCTGGGCCCAGAGCTGGGCCACCAGTTTAGGGGTGGTTTGTGTGGAGGGGAGTATAAAAAAAACAATTCATTCGGTCAACCCCCATAAATTTGAAAAGAAAATTGTTCTAGGAGTCTTAATCTTTGATTTCCAGTCAAAAAAATATGGCCACTCTACTCATGAGCGTCACCAGGCGGCGCTCTTTCTTTCAATTTTTGTGTTGGTTACAATGAGCGCCGTATTTAGTGTAGTGGAACCCTGCACTGCAAAAACTGTGGTGTTAAAATTTTAACGCCAATGTTTTTTTAATCTTTTGGAATGAAAATTGGTGTTAAAATGAAGTAAAATGATTCTTGAAGTATCAGTTTCAAATCAAGTACTGGTGTTACGTACTTTTGGTGTTAAATTTGACCTAGTGCGCATGCGTGTGTGAAATAAAGCCCTCTGATTGGTGGATAAGGAATTTTTTTAACCATAATATGTAATTATTTAAACGATTCCATGATTGAATTTTGATTTTTGTGCAAACATAGTTAAAAATTCGCGTTACATTTTATTAGTTTTCAAATTTCATAAAAACTAGTTGTGACATCGTCGTGGACAAACAAGCGTAGTATAAAACTAACAACGGCAATAGCTATGTGTGTAGTACGTATTCGGTAGAAATAGGTTATTATTGTATATGGATGTGTAATAAGTCAGTTCTTGGTAATATTTCATTACGTAATTTGTCCATGCAGTTAATATGTACAAAATTATAGTGTTAAAACAGTACATCTTTTCGCTAAAATGACGTGATATCCACGTTAAATTTTGCTATCAGAGTGTACACCAAAATTGGTGTTAAACAAATTTGATTCCCAAACTGGTGTTATTCAACACCCAAATCCCTGCCCAAAATAAACACCAGGAAATAATAGAATTTTACACCATTGGTGTACAATTTAACACCACAGTTTTTGCAGTGTATGAACATGGACATAGCGCCACCAACCGGCCAAAATTGTCGATGACACATGCACGACCAAAGCTGACGTTAGTGGCGCTATGCGATCTTGTGCATGACTCCATCTTGCTATAGTTATTTAGTTTTTTGGCGGAAAGTACGAAATTGTGTCAGACATTACAGGATAGGTCAGTAATGCATGAAATGAATATCATGTAAATATAAAAGCCAAAATCGCGGTTTTCGTACCCTTTTTACACATAACATGGCCGCTGTGTGGCTCACAATATGGAGAAAGTCCAATGTTTGAGCCACATTAAAGGGTCCTAGACCGTGTGTACACACTGCATAGTAAAACTTAAGGATACGTTTTTTAATGTATAACTGAGGTCAAAGGTCATAATAGAGGTCATTGTTTAAATATGTTTCAAATAGCGGACGCTTCTAATTCAAAAAATTGGTCCCCCTTGGTATATGTCATTAGATGAATAGGTCTTCGAGTTTCACTAAAAAAAATTGGGAATTTTGTATCTGTCGCAATCGGCCGTAAACATGACCTTGAGCTCTAGCCAAGGAAATTAACAGGACCACTTTGGAAATAGCCCTCGACGTTAAGATAGTTTTGTACATGAGAACAAAGAGGTGTCTCCACAAAAATACAAATTTGAGAATAAACGTTCCCTATAGGGACACATGTAAACAGCTGGACTCGGGACATTTAAGAAATGGGCGTGGAGACTAAATATAGGAAGATAATTTCTTGCCAACTGGAACTGGGTAATCCCTTGTGTATTATTATACTTCCACAAGCAAAACCAAAATGCTGACAAGGGTTGCACGCCAGTAAACAAACCTGCCAAGATCCCAGTGGTAGGCACGCCTACTTCAGAAAAATAGAAAAAAATATTCACAACTCTCTAAAGGTCTCTAAGACACACAGATTAAAGCTTATTTCATCATCTCTCTCCACCCCACCCCTTTTTTGTTGGGGGGTGTATTCAATAAAATCGTGATTTGCATGTCCTCAGCCTGTCCTTACTAGGACTGACTGCTTTAATTTATGTTGAACTTTGGATGAAGTTGGGTCCTATTTTGATGACCAGTTTCTCCCAAAAGCCCTTTGGGAGAAACTGGTCACCATAATTAATAGGACCCAACTTCATCTAAATTTCAATAGAAATTAAACCAGTCAGTCAGTCAAAATTAACTTGGAAACGGGTTAACTATCATTGCTGATCCGGCATCTCTAGTCAAATAAACTGGAAATGTGTTAAGGATGATAAATGATTTCATGGATGACCCGGCACCACCGCGTCAAAATTAACCCGAAAACGGGTTAAGTATGGCTGACCCGGCATCTCTCGGTCAAATTTAACCCGGAAATGATATTTCATTAAATGACCCGGCACCACCGGGTCAAACTTAACCCGGAAACGGGTTAACTATGGCTGACCCGGCTTTCCGGGTCAATTTTAACCCGGAACCGGGTTACCGAAGGCTGACCCGGCACCGGGTCAAAAACAATGACCCTTTTCCGGGTCGTGTTGACCCGGAATGGGTCAAAAACAATTGACCCGGAGTCCGGGTCAAAATTCTGACCCGGGACTTTTAAGAGTGTAGTATGCAAGGCTGAGGACATGCAAATCACTATTTGGCCGCGCGGCGTAGGCAATAAACCTATGTACTGATGACGTCACACTTTTCATGTGTGCTTTTCTAGGGGCCAATTTCATGCTTAGCATAAACGTTCGGTAATCACAAACCAAATTTACAGGTGTTGTATACTGTTTGTAACTGGTATTCAGCAGGGTTTTTGCTTAGCATGAAAAGCACTTGTTTTTACTAAGCAATACTTGTTTGTGCTCAACACATTTTTGTACTTGCATGTTTTATGAAATTGGCCCCAGGACAGAAAATCATCACCGAGCGATTACGGAATCGGCCCTTGATGACACTTCCCACGGCTCTAATGACAATTATCACATCAGGTCCACTTACCCCGATCACTTAAAGAGTTACAAATTGCTGGGCGATTACCTGATCCCCCTGGTATGTCACCTGGGAGCAACTCAACTTCTCCCCCCCCCCTACTATACCACCACCAATCTTTATATTTTGTTATATCCTCTCGAAGTCATAGTCTGACGGCTGTTCCATGAGGTACCAAAGTTCAAGTAGCCGCACTTTTAACTCCTGTGGGATTACGGTTGTGGCAGTTCGTGGACAAAAGTCATCGAAAAGTAATTAGGAGAGCAGCCGCAATTGATTAAGACGAGAAGGCACTTTCAGTTCCTCGAACGACGATAACATCGCAGGTTTATTACAAGTTTCTTTCAGTATCTAGAGGTGCCTCGTATAGTTTTTGGAAAGGGTCCTTCAAAACCCCACTCATAACTCGCCAATTTTGACAAGAGAATTGTGAATAGTTCCCAAATGAGCAGTGGTTCGTCCGTTCGTTCGTTTCACTCGGGAAAACTTCGTTGCCAACGTTTGGCAAACGTTTGGCAAAAAAACGTTTGGCAAACGTTTGGCAAAAAAACGTTTGGCAAACGTTGGCAAACGTTTGCCAACTATACGCGAACAGTTTTCCATTGGACGTGTACCCATTGGACGTGCAAAAATAGTGTTACAAACCAAATTTTAAGGTGATGTATATTGTTTGCGACTGATATTCAGATGTATTTTTGCTTAGCACATGGAGTTTTGGATGATTATCTGTTTTTGTTTACTGAGCAAGACTTATTTATGTTAAGTAAATTGTTGTACTTCAGCTCAATAACATTGGCCCCTGTTTTAAGCAGCTCAATTTCAGCTGTTCAGCCTTGTGCTCTTGATTCGAAAACCCCTTCCAATGTTAGTAAAGTCGAGGCATGAAACAGCCGTTGGTAAAAAAAAATTGGCTTAAAACTCGAGACGAATCCAAGCACCGTATAGCGCTACCAATTACACAGTGGGCGGTACCTTGCTGGAGTTTGTTTTACCCCTGGGCGAAAGATGACACACGCAAAATATTTTACACTCGTAAATTGTACCTTTATTATAGGACAGTAGAAGTCCTCGAAATTAGGTCATAGTCGGTGGTTTGCCTTTGTACAAAAACGAAGTAGCCGCGTGTTTGTATTCCGTTGGGCGAGGCGCAAATCCTGAATCTTCCCACGGCCGACTGCATACCTTGGCCATGCTCGCACCGTGACGTGATGGGTCGGTCGCTGCGATCTCACGGTATAGGGTGTCATCGCGGGACGGCATCACTTCGTAGAGAATCCCCGGACCTAGAATTCTTTTCCCTGGTAGAATTGCAATCGAAGATTCTCTCTGTTGTTCATTGTGCAAATGTGAGTCTGGAGATAAGAGAATGTCATACTTCGTTTTCTTAGCAAAGATACCCTGTAAAAAATTTACGACGCTGTCATTCTATAAGCCACCCGTACCTAATTATGAAACTACGGCTTTGTCTTACCAGCTGCTTAAACACACAAACCGTAATAACTTTAGTTGATTTTCTTCGTTTTATTGAATATAAGCGAGACCGTTAATATTCATAATACATGTAGGTGTTTTTGTTTCTTCAATGAGATTGGGACGGGTCCCTATATCTATGTTCCCCAATCCTATTGTCCACAGTCCCATGTTATGTTCCCCGATCCCTATGTTTCCTAATCCCTATGTTCCCAAATACTTAGGGTTTGGCTTAGGGCTTTTGGACCGGGGAACATAGGGACGGGGGATCGAACACAGGTACGGGGAAACATAGGTACGCATCGGTCCCGATGTTTCCCAGTCCCGATGTTTCCCAGTCCCTATATGTTTCCCGGTCCCAATACATAACCTAAACCCTAAAGGAAGAATCGGGGAGATTAGGGATCGGGGAAAATTATGGATCGTGGAACATATCGGGGAACATAATAGGAATCGGGGAACATAATAGGAATCGGGGAACATAATAGGAATCGGGAACATATAAGGAATCGGGAAACATATAAGGAATCGGGAAACATATAAGGAATCGGGAAACATATAAGGAATCGGGAAACATAAGGAATCGGGAAACATATAAGGAATCGGGAAACATATAAGGAATCGGGGAACATATAAGGAATCGGGGAACATATAAGGAGTCGGGGAACATAGGCTATAAGGAATCGGCTAGGAATCGGGGAACATATAGGAATCGGGGAACATAACAGGAATCGGGGAACATAATAGGAATCGGGGAACATAATAGGAATCGGGGAACATAATGAACATAATGGGAATCGGGGAACATGATAGGAATCTGGGAACATAATGAACATAGTCCTAATAGGAATCGGGGAACATGATAGGAATCGGGGAACATAATAGAATCTGGGAACATAATGAACATAATAGGAATCGGGGAACATAATAGGAATCTGGGAACATAATGAACATAATAGGAATCGGGAACATGATATGAATCGGGGAACATGATATGAATCGGGGAACATAATAGGAATCTGGGAACATAATGAACATAATAGGAATCGGGGAACATAATAGGAATCGGGGAACATAATGAACATAATAGGAATCGGGAACATGATATGAATCGGGGAACATGATATGAATCGGGGAACATAATAGGAATCTGGGAACATAATGAACATAATAGGAATCGGGGAACATAATAGGAATCTGGGAACATAATGAACATAATAGGAATCGGGGAACATGATAGGAATCTGGGAACATGATAGGAATCGGGGAACATTATAGGAATCGGGGAACATTATAGAGATCGGGGAACATTATAGAGAGGAACATCGGGCTGACTCTATTATTAGTATCCCTAACTTAAGGTTCATCTGTGAATTTTTTTAAAAGAAGCTAATTTCAACTGATTTGGGTAGGTATGAGTATGGACAACTACCAAAAAAAAGGAAGGAGGGATAGGGGTTGGGGAATTTTTTTAATTAGAGGTCAAAGGTCATTGACCCCTGCCCAAATCCCTAAAAATTATATTTCAGCAACAAAATATGGTATATAGATGATCTTGCTGTCAAAATGCACAGAATTACAATAGAAGATGACATCAACTAATTATTGACCCTTGGGACCAAATCCTGACCTCCGAAAATGAGGTCAAAGGTCACAAAACAATTTTATTACTAAAATGTCATATTTATAGCAACAAAATATGGTATATAGATGATCTTGATGTCAAAATGCACAGGATTATGAAAGAAGATGACATAGAATAACTACTGACCCTTAGAAAAGAGGTCAAAGGTCAAAAATAGACGTATTACTAAAATGTCATATTAGTAAAATAACAGGGAAATTACCATGAACAAAAACAAATCTAAGAGGCTAATTTCAACTTATTGTGGCGGGTATGGGGGTTATTATTTATTCCAAGAGCAAAGAAGAAGGGGGCAATTCCCTTTCTGAGGGTCAAAGGTCTTTGACCCTGCACTAAAACATTATAAATTGTATCTCAGCAGCAGTATGTTTTTCATAGGCCTAGATGATCTTGGTGTCCAAATGCACAGAATTATACTAGGAGACAAACACAATATGAAATGGATTCTTCACCACCCAAATACGAGGTTAAAGGTCAAAATGAGCAATTGGGCGGAGGGAGTTAAAGTTCATTAGTGTCAAATAGTTTGTGTATGTAAAGTATATATGTGCATTTATAATCATGTTTGGTGTTTATTGGGAAGGAGCGTAATCATACATTCAGCCTTATTATTAAAACGATTCTCGGTCACATGGGAAGGACATTAAATTGAAGGACGTCTAATGCTGGGTTATGTGGAATTGTTTTCTTTTTCTGTGAGACTATTAGGTTTTTTAGTTAAAGATGAAGTGCTTTTGCAAGAAAATAGCAAAGGGAAACCGGTTTATGCAGGCATACTTCAAGGAATGATCAGTTTATTTGTTGTTGTTTGTTTGATCAATCCCATAGTTAGCTGCAGTGAATCAGAACTCATTCTACTATGGGAAGGGGAGGGTGTTTATGGAAGTTGTCACAAGTCAGAACTATTTCTCATCGTTTTAATTATTGTTTTGGAGATGCTGCAACAGTTCTTCTGCGTGAAGTATCATAGGATTGTATGTCTGTTACTGGTCTGCCGAGATAAATCAGTCGGTAGGAGGAGGGGGGGGGGGGGGGGGGTTACGTGTACAAGTTTCAAGAGAACCCCTCCGTGTTTTTCGTTATTTTCTTGAGACGCGGTTCTGCTGACAAGTATCATATGGATTGTATTTGAGTTAAATCTGTAATTGTACGTTATCTAGTGGGTATGCCCGGTATTGGGGGGGGGGGGGGGGGGGGGGGGTTTGTGTATTGCAACAGTGGTCCTTTGTTTTTAGTTCACTCAGTGATTGATTATTACCGGTAAAAATATGCCGTCCCCTTTTTTTCTCCTTTTTTGGAAGGGGAGCAGGGCATATTGTTTGTGCTATATTATGCACTTCATCAGTCACCATTCTTTCAGTTTACTTTTCTTTTTCCTTGTTTTTATTTGTGTGTCGGTTTATATGACAGATTGCAAGGACAAATACCGGCTTTTGGGGGGTATTGATCGAAAGGAAGGCATCTTGACTTATTTTTTTTTTTTAGTCTTGAGAGCCATTTCTTTGATCATTGTTTTTTTCTTCCAATAGTTCCAATAGGATTTGCACATTCTCCTCATCCAGGTTGTTTTCTTCTTGGTTGGATTGTGGAGATGCTTTAGTCCTAGATCGAACAAGTTCATATTTTATGTTTTTGTGCCGTTTGTATGCCAAGGGTTGGGTATCAAATAGCCTACATGTATTTAGGTATTCGTTTTCACTAATCCAGTGCCAGTGTTTGAGGAGGGCCCGTTTGAGAGCTGGGTGCGCGACTCGTGGGTAGTATGGTAGGACGAACACCAGTGGGGTATTGTGGTGTGTTTTTTTTTGGTTTTTTTCACGCTTAGAGTCCGCGGAAGGCTCGCCCCTTTGAGGAAGGGCTAGGTCTTCGTTTGTGTATCCGCGCTTTTTAAGTTGGTCCTTGAATAATTCAACCCTCTCCTCAAAGTCTTTTAAATGGGTACATATACGGTTGTTCCAGTCACTTCGCCCTTGATTAAGCCGCCAAATACCGACTTAGGGTGTGCTGAATCTCTCTGCTGTATACAAGACTCTCTGCAAGATGCACCGAACTCCTCTTCTTATTAATAGGAAACCTTTGGGACATCACACTTCACTGGGGTAACTAGTCAGGGTACATGTAGGCTAACTAGGTGTTATGAGTAATCACTTCTTAAACAAAGACATAATTCATGTTGTTTTATGTTATACGTATATCTCTAGGGTGGTGCTTTGTGGATTCAATATGGGGCTTCGAATAATGACCTTTGACCTTTAAGGTCATATGTGGCGGTCAATTTGTATCCCACATTTATATCACAAGAATTTACATTTTTCTACTTCCAGTGTAATTATGACCATTTTGACACCAAGATCATACAAGTACATATGTTGTTGCCGAGATACAATTTATAGTGTTTTAGTCCAGGGTCAATGACCTTTGACCTCTGCTCCTAGAATAAATAATAACTCCCATACCCGCCACGTAAGTTAAAATTAGTCTCTTCGATTTGTTTGTGCTCATTTTTATTTAATGATAATTTTCCTGTTATAAATATGACATTTTAGTAATAAAATAGTTTTTTGACCTTTGACCTCATTTTCGGAGGTCAGGATTTTGTCCCAAGGGTCAATAATTATTTGATGTCATCTTCTTTTGTAATTCTGTGCATTTTGACACCAAGATCATCTACATACCATATTTTGTTGCTGAAATATAATTTTTAGTGATTTAGGCAGGGGTCAATGACCTTTGACCTCTAATAAAAAAAGTTCCCCAACCCCTATCCCTCCTTCCTTTTTTTTGGTAGTTGTCCATACCCATACCCACCAAAATCAGTTGAAATTAGCTTCTTTTAATTTTTTTCACAGATTGGCTCAATATATGGCTAATTTAGGGTTACTATATGATACAATGTGACGATTCGTTTTATTTATTTGCATGCCATCTATCGACTAATTATTTGAATATGTATTGTATTCTTGGTATTTTGTATTGGATGTTTGACAGAACTGGGAAAGTACCATTCGAACATTAGGTTCCTGAGACATTTGACATTTCATGAACAAAAATCGGATGTAACAGGGGAGACTGTTTCTCTTTTACATCTTGTCGTGTTAATGATTCAAGATTGTACAAACATCTGTAGGCCTACACGTATAGCCGGACCACAAAACGCAACCATTTATACGTTTGTTGGATATAAATTGCAAGGGATAACTAACTTAAAGATAATATACACACAAGAACAGGCGAGACGCGCGTTCACAGAACACCCGAGGCCAATTTCATAAAACATGTAAGCACAACAATTTGCTTAGCACAAAAATAGTTTTGCTCAGTAAAAAAAGGTTACCAGCCTAAACTCCATGTGCTTTACTTGCGAAGCAAAAACCAGCTGATTATCAGTAACAAACGATAAACATCACCTGAATATTATATTTGTAACCTTTTTTTTTTAAAGGAAGAATTTTCATATCTACATGCTAAGCAACTTGTTGTGCTTACATGTTTTATGAAATTGGCCCAATGTTATATAATGTCCCCATACCCATTCAAATTGTCTTTATCATCTTACGTTTTTCTTCTCATTTTGATTGGACCAAGAAATTGGCCGAATGACTCAAAACCAATGTGAATGCGCATAATCACAAACCGTAATCTCAATATGTTGTTATAAATAAATTAACGATACTGTTATAAATATTTTTTTAATTGTCGCTAGTATTGCTTTCATCACGGGTTTAGCTGTATATAAAAGGGGAAACAAGCTCGGACCCGAAGCGACTAAAGCCAGGGTCGCGAGAGCGATTTCAAGTGGGCAGGAACACAGCGCGCCTGCCGCCGCTTCAGCCACTGTGTGTGCCCCCTGCACCTGGGCTAATTAAGGGCCAGCTCGTGTTTATAATTGAGGGGAACATTAATGGTTGGCACTTGATGCCAGTAACAATATTATGGGGAGTGGGCGGCACAGGGCATAGGCACACTTCAATGCATAGCAGAACCGTGGGGAGGTTTGCTTCGCTGTTTGTGGCTGCGTTTTTGTATGATTTATGTTTTTATTAATTTTGTTTAAAACAAATTGAAAGTGAAGATATTACATTATAAAGCATTATTATGAACAAAAATCACTATGATCTGAATTTCCCTAGATATCTTGTCCGACGTTCACTGAGAACATATCGAGATTGATAATGTCAGTTTTCTTTCAACTATAGAAGTTTCAAGAAAGGGTGTGTTTAGGAAATTGCTTTTCTCATCCGACCGATTCGATCCTTTTGAATGGAGTCTTCGTAATACGTCCACGGGAAGTGATTCGGTCGGTCCCGCCGCCCATACAGCGCCCAGTATAAAATTTACATTCATGTCGCTAAATGATTAATGTTTAATGGATGTAATGCTGATCGAGTCCATGCGCGAATCGCTGTCAGACGACTGATGTATGCGGAAATACTAAAAAGTAAGAAGATGCCGCCTATATCGAAACTGAAAGAGCAGTTGAGATCATGCGGACTGGGTATAACAAAGCTTGATTATAAGTTACTTTAGGCTTAAGTTACTATAAGCAGTTACTATATAAGCAGTTGAAAGTATCAACACACTCAGGTTTTTAGAGAATATATTATTAGTGTGCCGTTTTGACGACCAAACGATACCAATTTGAAAACCTAGGTACGGCCCGCCACTTATACTCTGAGTGCCGCAACGTGGCGGGTCGTCTGCCACGCTCAATGCACGGGGACCCTCACTCCAAAGTGTGATCGGAGTCAGCCACACTTTGTAAACAGTTGGACTTTTTAGTATTTTACCGCACGGTGTATAACAGACTAATAAAAAGACGTGAACAAACCCCCCAAATGACCAGGATAAGGAGAGAAGTACCGACCGATCGGTGCGCTGTGGCTACGGTAGTAGACCCCCCGTCTGCGGTGGTGGTGCTGAAGTGGGTCCGGGCGGCCGCCACGCGAGCAGCACACGAGCGGTGGATTAATTTTTTTTATCAGCCCTCGCACGGTGTCAGTTGCCACTCGAATGCCAACTCACCCCGGCGCTGACGGGGCAGGCCCTTACCGCCGCCGCTGCGCTCAGAAATCACTTTTCTGGAGTCAGCCCTGACAATGTTATCTAATCGCCATCGGTTGAACAAATGGCGTGTGGTGGAAAATGGGGCGTTTGCTCCGTCGTTGTATAATATCCGTATAGCGGTCTGGTTGTGTCCACCCGTATTCGCAGGTGATTGGTGGTCGTTGTATGATAGGCTTCTGTGCTTTTCCTTCCCTGAATGTGCCCCAGAACCCGGCCCACTTAACCCACATTCCACGCTGAATGTGTCCATGTTTGTTTACCCTACATTCCTTTCTTTTCGAAATTTATTTCAATCAGCCAAACTTCTCAAGAGCCAAACAAAAAAAGGTAAAATACGTCACCAAAAAGAATCCATAACTTGTTTTAAATTGAATAATTCAGTTGTTTTTACTTCAGCAGTTTTAAGTCAAGCATCCAACGAATCAAACAGGCTGTTATACTAATGCTATTACCCATGTCATCTGCTCTCCGCAGTTTTCCGTATGCCGGGCTCCGATTGGTCAACACAACTCGGTATCCCCGCGTACGCCGTGTTACCATTGGTCAGTTCCGTCTCCGGCGCGCACTTTCTCTCCTCGCGCGCACTCATTAACGAACGGGCGATCATAAATCAACTGGAATAAACAAAAAACATGCTTAAAAGCCTCGTTCGTTTCGTGCAGCTAAGACAAAGCTGTTCGCACCTCAAGCGAGAGTATCTAAACAAGATCCCAAGAGCATCTTCCTCTGGAAGGTTGAATTTGATTCAGTTGACCTCGATTTTAAGAGATAAGATGCTAAATTCGGTTAACACTCAGCAACTGGGTTCGAAAACACCCTTCTCCATTGAAAACATCCTTGGAATTGGCGAGGAGAAGAAGCATCTTGCAAAGACGACGAGGCACAGCTGTGGGCACCCACTTGTCGGTGAGTAACAGTTGGACATCTTTTCAATTTCCGTTGATGATATGAATCAATTTTCAGCGTTACCGTTGCACTGAAATCACCTCACCGTTCTTGTGTTTTTGCAGAAAAATATTAGCGCTTGTATACTAGTACTTATTACTAGTGTATAGGGATGTGCTTGAGACAATGTTTAAAGTTACGGTATACTAGCTAAAGTTCTCAAAATCTAAAGAATGGTGCATGCTTGACAACTAACCAGAAGAGGTTTAGCTCTGTGAATGCTGTATATTCTAAGAAATAAAAATGTTTTAAGATTTCGATTTTGAACCAATTACTATAATAGGCCTAATGAAATTTTCCAAAAATGCGTACCTGAGAGGCATCTTTGGACTTCCTGTATTATTGTCTTGGACAGCACGCCAGAAGAAATAACTTCACATAGTGTTTCGAGTCATATTAATATCTTTACATTAAGTAAGCTTTTGAACATGAATTCTGTTGGTTACTTTTTAGATAATTGCAAAAGGTATCATTTCTTTATCAGGGATGAGGTATTTTGTTAGGGTAGGTATTATTGTGATGTTAATAATAATCATAATACTGGATTTGTATATATCGCGCGTATCAACCAGAACTGGTACCCAAGGCGCTGTGCCGTTATTATACCTGCTCATTGGGCCCATAAAACATTCCAAATAGCATCTCTGCTCTCACAGGTACCTATCTACTTCTTGGTGGAAAGAAGCAACGAGTTACAAAGTGCCTTGCTAATGGCACACGCACCATAGGCCTGACTCGAACCAACAACCTGAAGCTTTTACACATTACCCGCGTACAGGCGCCGAATTCAATGCTCCACGAGCGGGAAGGGGAGGGTGGGGGGGGGGGGGGGGGCAATTTTGTTCTGGTGCCTCGGTGATTAATCACCGATTCAGAAGCCGTAACCATGATAACACCTGAAATTCCTGAAAGTTGAAAAATTTGGAGAAATTGTACTGCTTGTTTAAGAACGGTCAGAGCTGATTCACAATTAGAAAGTGTTTGTGTTCAGACGAGTTTTGGGAGCTTTAAAAAAAGAAATTGGAGGTTAATGCACTCACCTTTCACTCAATGCAGACTGTACGTACGTACGAGCGTCGGGCAGTGTTGATATATTTACGCTTTAATTGCCAATGGCTGTTATGATAATCGGCGCTAATTGGCCTTTTGTCCAACCTTGAGGTCTGCAGGGTATAGTTACGATTATTCACCATTCTGGAATGTTGGAAGGTCGGGAAAGCCATATCAAAATTAATATTGCCCCTCCTTCGGGCGATGTTGCTGTTGTATATACCTGACCACGATTGTCGTATAAGTGTAATCCGAAGTATCAATATTTCAGTCATTTCATAAAATTCAGTTGACATTTTATTGCGAAGCGGTAGGCCTACTGTAAATAGAAGTTGGTCAAAAGGTGTTGATCTGTCAAGTGTGGATCAATTTATTAACTGCCAAATATTTATTCAATGTTTACCTACAGATTAACCAACAGTTTAATCAATTGCACTAATTTGAGCAACTTACACTGCAACTATGTTTTCTCTAACTTTGTTTTTACACTGTACATAGAATAAAGTTGCTATTATCTTTTCATTGCTATACATGTTGAGGTACATTTTTCCCTTTTCTATCCAAGTCGCGTCTGCCATTTGTATACTCTCATTATTAATGTTGTTTAAGAAAGGTTATGTATATAAAACTACACACCCAACAAATAATAAGTAGTTTTGGAGACTTTATTGATAAATGATTAATTACAAAGTAACAAAGACAGGGAACACGTCACACATTGAATCAAAACAAATTCGAAAGACAAAATACGTGTTTCGTTTAAATTGTATTAAAACATCTCGCATTGGGTGCTTCAACATACACAGTTTACAGGAACAATTAACTTATGGTGATTAAATGAAAAATAAAGGTAGGGTACACCATTGGTAATTGTTTGAATTATCATGTATAGGTGGATTTAGGGGGTTGTATTTTATAGTGAATATCGTTTAACTCGCCTGTCCAAAGTTTTACAATCATGGATGTTGAGGGGGAAAAGGCGTTCGTTTTCAACCGGCGTCAAGCAGTGGTTCTTACGTAGTTCTTTGTTGTTTTCGTGATCGCCGTCCGGCGATTGTGAATTTGTTTTTATAAAATTCAATTTTTCAGAACATTTACAGGATATCTAGCGCTATTGCTGAATGCCTACAATAATGATTTACTTTCAAATGAGTAAGATATTTCCTAATAATTCGGCAGTAAATTTTTTCGATATCTGCAAATGGTGTATCCTACCTTTAAACCAAATGAATTTGTGTTTATATCTCCCGCTCTTTTTTCAATTCTTAGTATTAATTAAAATAATAGTATTAATAGTATTATATATACAGGATGGCCCAAAAAACGGACAAGTATTTCTCAACAGACTACTCCCACTACCCTGGGGCCCAAAACTATCTATACCAATGGATGGAGAATATTTCGAGAAGAAAAATGATAGTACCAGGATATCTTGATTTAGGATAGTAGTTTTAGTTCCAGACCTTAATTTGTGAAGTGACGTTCGTGGTATTTTCGCACATAGACCGTGTCATGATAAATTCGCGGGTACGGTTTGGTTTATATCTCTCGGTACGTAAGGACCCCACAGAAAAGGGTCTAAAAGAGCTAAAACTACTAGGCCTACAAGCCTAAATTGAGATAACAATAACATGGTATCGTTTTTGTTCCATCCATTTGTTAGGTAGATTTGGCCTCAGGGGAGAGGAAGTATACTTATCCGGTTTTTGTTATGGGCTACGCTGTATATATCTTTGTGATAATAGCCTGCCCAATCCTTTTTTCTTCTTCTTTATTTCACCCACACCAGCTGTATAGGCATATTTTAGTAACTTTTGTTCTGACGTCTGTTTCGACTCGACCACTTATAAATACGCAAACGACAGCCTGCTTCTCTTCTTATGCTAAGTCCATTTCTAGGTTAAACCTATTGTTTCTGGTATAGTTTATCAAACATCTGGGTTATGACACATTTGTATGACTCCTTTTTGGTATTATCGCTATTATGATAAATTGACTCCCATTGTTCACTGTGTCTGCATTCCCCGCCGAGGCCCGTGTCGATTGTGGTACCCTTTTCACCACAGAGGAGCGATAAGGACCTACAAAAAGCCACTGGGAGAAAACCGCAAGTACCAGTGGTACAGTCCACCGTGGACCAGGCTAGACGCTCTCGTACGGCCAGCGGGTTTTTTTCCGTACCACTAACGCGTCAATTTGCCCGTTTCTCTGGAATGGGGCGACTTGAATGGAGACCAAAGCGCGCGCTTCAATTCGAATCGATTTTGATACGCGCGGAACGTATGAAGACCAACGACGTTGACAGCCATAATTCACCAAAATAAATGGATACAGTCCCTAGTTAATTGTATACAGTCCCTAGTTTTTCGTATACACGACTTTTATACCTTTTTTTCTATTAACCAACATTATTGGTTAATAATCTCATCTATAGATAGGGTCTTATAGAAAAAGGTATAAAAATCTTCATTCAAGTCGCCCCATTCCAATGAAACGGGCAAATTGACGCGTTTGTGGTACGGTAAAAAAAATCGCGTACGGCCAACGGCCCACCGCCCCGCGCAAATTCAAGTTGATTCAATCATAGAGCAAGAAACAATGCAATGCAGTCCTAGAAAATAGGCTTACTATTGAACATCGCGAGTTCACGACGAATCACATTTGCAATGAAAACCAGTTTTAAACTGTTTGGGCACACCCTGGGTAAAGAAATGGAATAAATAAAATAAATAAATAAATTAGTGAAACTATGCATAAACAATTGTGACTATTACTTCTAGTGACAATCTATGTGGCGCTGTCCCATGGTCAAAAAAGAACTTCTGAGAAAACAATATTAGTTTTGAACTTGGCCCTGAAATCAACCCTCATAAACATAACCGGACCACGTAAACATAGTATTTCTTCATAGCTTCAACCGTTCAAACAAATTACTCGGTCCGCGAACCGTACCACGGCTTGTTTTTACGCCGCAATGCAACGACAGAAAATGTGAATCTCCGTTTCTGTTGTTTTTTTTGTCTGACAGCAGGCGCTCATGGGACCAGCGACGAAAAGCGCAAGCCCAGGCGCATGCGCGTCAGGACGAATTTCAGCGGCTGGCAGCTGGAGGAGCTGGAGAGGGCGTTTGAGACCACGCACTACCCGGACATCTTTATGAGGGAGGCGCTGGCCATGAGGCTGGACCTCATGGAAGCAAGAGTGCAAGTAAGATGGCTCACTAATTAGGGTAATTGGAGCGGTACATGTGCCCTCAGTGGGTAAAAGGGGACGGGGCGGGGGTTCTTATGAGGCTGGATGGACCTCATGGAAGTAAGCCGACTCAATAATTGGGGTACATGTAGTTGGAGAGGTAAGAGAGGTAGGTGGAAGAGGGGGTTCTCATGAGGCTGAACCTCATAGAGGCAAGAGTTCAAGTAAGCTGATTCAATAATTGGGGTAGTTGAAGAGGTACCCTCAGAGGAAGGAGGAGAGGGGGTCTCATGAGGCCTGACCTCATGGGGTTTGACCTCATGGGGCTGGACCCCGAGGAGGCAAGAGTGCAGGTACTAGATGACCTAATAATCGGCGTATATTTTGGATAGGCACCCTTAGAAAAAGGGGTGGGGATTCATAAGGCTGGACTTCATGGGGGCAAGAGTGCAGGTAAAATGACTCAATAATTGGGGTTAGTTAGAGAGGTACCCTCGGGGAAAGAGAGAGGGTTCATGAGGCTGAACCCTATGACTAAGAGTCGGGTATAAGTTTATTAGAATAGTTGAAGAGGTACCCCGGCGCAAAGGAAGGCTGGAGGGGAGGGAGGTTTCTCATGAGGCCCTACCTCGTGCAAGCGATGGTGCTGGTGAATTGGCTCAGGAACTTGTTCTGAGGAACACTTTGACGTTACCTCTTGGAGGCAACTGGTCAATGTATTACTGAGGTGCTTTGGGGAGATGTTCCAAAATAGTGGCGAGTTTGTCGAGAGGCTTGATCTCGCGGAGACGAGGGAGGAGGTATACTCGATAATAAGCCAGTTTGGTATTTCAACTGCGCATGCCCACAATGATATTGGTGATGGGTTATTTAGTCACTTATTTTATGAAAACCTTTGCATTGGACATTTTTGAAGAATATAATAATTTTAAACAAGACCTTAAAGAAATTTGGGCAATAATTCTCAAGGGAACCACACACAAAGATGCTTAGCTTCTAAAAACGGCCTGACACCCCCCCCCCCCCCCCCAAGAAAAGAGAGTAAATTGATGTGTCTGTGTAAAGTGAAATGTCCAATATTTGCAAATTCACCGTGTGATGTTGAATCGTAAAAAACGACTTTGCCTTGCGGCCACGCGCTTGCCCCGTGCGAAGCACCAACCTATACCCGTCATAAAACGCGCTGCGACCGGTCATCACTTGAACGCGCCACACCCACGCACGTGCACGAGTCGCTTTTTTGTTTCATTCTTCTTTTTTTTTTTCGAGGGGCAAAGTTGCATTATGGAGCTATGCATGCATTGGGCAATTTTAGTTATGTTTATGGCCGGCAGCCGAAGCTAACCGACACTTGACGGACCACTCCAAGGCCCGTTGCCTCCCGCCAGTCGCTTA
The DNA here is from genome assembly GCA_037893245.1 of Crossaster papposus. Lineage (NCBI taxonomy): Eukaryota > Metazoa > Echinodermata > Asteroidea > Velatida > Solasteridae > Crossaster > Crossaster papposus. The sequence goes on from JBAIAA010000237.1 coordinate 70,353, forward strand.
AATCAACCTCGGGAAAATTGAATTAATCCGCAATAAAATGGCTGTAGAAATAATTACGAGGCTCTTGTGTGACAAAACCCCAGACAAGAGCATAACAGGCTAAGGTTCTGAACTGCTATACGGTGTTTCAGAAGAAGAAAAATAAAATCGTTGGTAATAAATGCGAGTTAATGAGTAACCGAACTACGAGGTTCGCAGGTGGCGAAGGAGCCATCGCTTCCCATGAATCCCGAGCTTTCTCTCGTTGCAGAGTTATAATAGTCCACGCAAAATCCACTTTCAAACGATGTCAAAAATTGGACGAGGGCTGGTCAAAATGTGCTTCCTTCTGCGATCGCCAGAGCTATACGGTAGTAATCATGTTTTATGGCACTCGCTTTAATGCGCATTCTGTTTTGTATTGACGCCTATTCTTGATTTAATGTTTTAGTTAAGTTACAATAAAATCCAGTAAACGTGAAGATTTATAGACCGTAATGCTAGCAACAAAATAATTGCGGATATTATGCGGCGAAACTGCCGAGAACCTTTAAGTGAACAACTTTAAACGTCATTATCAATAATTCTGTCTTCGAATTAAACATTGGATTCTGTAGTATATATGTAATGGAAATGGAAATACTTTTTGCCTCTAAAACAATCGGCAGGCCTTCTTATTTTCTTTTTAATGAAACCCTAAAACAAACATTTGATAGAATTATGTACACTGGTCTTGCAGACGTTTGACGTCACGCCGAATGTCGATTTGTGAGCTAATGTTTACATGGTACTTTGGCGCACTCTAGAAACGATTTAGTTACGGTAACCATAATTATTTGACAGTTTTCCAACCAGGGAAAGGGTGGGAAATGATGTGTTCAACTGAGTTTTCAAAATTACCAACAAACCTTTGGTTCTCTATAATAGTAACCTATTTTGTTTTTATAAATTCAACTAATTCGTAGTTATTTGGTGACAATTGACAACAAGATTGGTCAGGATCGCGACCCATGAAAAAGGTTGGGTTTAGGTGTTACAGGCTTGTAGATGTTTAAACAAATATTAAATACAACATTGAAGGGTCGGATAAGTTGACATAAACAGGTCAAAAGAAATAAGTTCCCCCTGGGAATTTTTTTTTTTTTTTTTGGAAGACAGTTAGTCTCCTTAACCTGTTACAAAAATGTAATGTTTTTAATTTCATTACTGAATCGAAAGGACAAAAAAAAAAAACTTTCCATTTCCACAAAACCTTTATGCTTTAACAAAATTGTTTTGCTTGGGTGACTCTAATTTACTGTACTTCGTAAATTTTGAAAATTAAAAACAAAAACAAAAACATTAAATGCATGTTTACATTTTGTACACTTTAGGAAAATTAATTTAAGTGAGGAAAGAATATAAAAGAATTATGTAAAAAGCATGATTTTCTCCATTTGTCCAATCCTATGCAAGAAAGTGTCATTTGTTATTGGTCATCACATTTTAAAAAAATGGCAGCATTTCAAGGCGAAGTCTAACTGTTGGGTGAAACTTTATTGCACAATAAATGTGTAACATTTCAGACTACATTTTACATTTTTGTATCAGGTTAAGGAGACTAACTGTCTTCCAGAAAAATGCACATTTCCCAGGGGGACTTATTTCTTTTGACCTGTTTATAAATCGGATAAATCAAATTAGTTGACATTGTAGGAAGAACACCTTAAAGGTATAGTATACACCATTTGCAAACATAAAAGAAAAAATAAATTACTATGAAATAATTTAAACTCTAGGTGAATAACAGTCTCAAGAATCCTGAGAAATCACGGCACCTGATGTGATGTGGTTTTCAAGAAAAGTGGAATTTTGTATCAATTTTAAACATTGCCGGCCGGCAGTCGTTGTAAAAACCTGACTATTCTCAAACACTGCCCCAAATGTATTGAATTCATTGAAGATCTTTAAGGAACCAGAATGCAAGAAGCATTTTTGTCACTGTTTTTTCCAGCTTCTATGAACACAAAACTTATAGCGTTATAGCGTCAATTGTATTTACTACGAATCCCCTTACTACTTATCTATTCCTGAAAATTACAGCAAAGGTGATACCTTTATTACTTTTCGGCTTATCGTAAAACCCGTTTCTCGATGTTCAACAACTAATTACTCATTCTGAACCGTCATACACGCTGCTATTCAATGTGCACTTTTGTTCATAATATTGTAAAAAAGAACGACTCTTTAATCCAAACGATGTCCCAATTTTCAAAGTTGCTTCTTCAAACACCGAATCAATTTCAGACCTTAGTGAAACATCAATTTGGTCACCGAACTACATGTTGTATACACGCAATCAATTAATAGTTCTGTTGCGACATTTTGAGACACTAAACACATTTAATAGCAATGACTACAGTTCCCCATTACTTGTTCAAACTTTGAGCGAGTGGCGTTTTGGGGAGAGCGATCAATCAGAAATGAATGCGGGGAATAATAAAGCGTGGAATGACCATATTTTTTAGAAGCGGCATTGGCAGTGACAGGTCGATGCTGGCCCAGAGGAAAAAAACACTCCAACGATTTGGTTGTATTCCTTCCATCACAGGGGCGTGTCAAAAGGGCAGTGTGTGCTGTCATATCATACTGGATTTAACAACAACCAAAAAATAAAAAATAAAAAAATAAAATAAATAAAAATAAAAATAAAAAATAAAAATACAAATAATAATAATAATACAAAAATACAAAATACAAAAACAAATATTAAAAATAATAATTAATAATAATAATAACGTTTTAGTCGAATCATCACAAGTCCTCACTCTGCAGTAAGTGAACCAACGGCTTTTAAGTATTACTATAGTTTTCCTACTTTTCCTACTTTTCCCACAATTTTTCCACCTGCTTTTAAAAATACTATTATTTCCTACTTTTCCATATTTTTCCCACCTAGCTCCTATACCTTTTGAAATATCCTATCATTTCCTACTTGTTTTATTATTTTTTAAAATTGTTCACACCGAGCTCATAATATTTTGGAAATACCAATTATTTGTAGTTTTTCCTATTTTTTTTACACCTTGCTCCTACTTTTTGATATACCTATTATTTTGTCCCATAACTCTAACAAATGAAATCTAATTGAATATCATGTGTAAATAACATAATGAAGGGTTTGGGGCACATGAGGTACTGCAAGTGTACTCCAAGAGCTTATAAGATGTAGATGGAGCGCAAGTGTCGTATGTACAGAAAATGCAATGAGGCTGGTGATTATGTGGACATATGGGCGAGTATACCCAGCACGATATGTGGCAGAGGGGTACCCACCCCCTATACCTTATACACACTCCACACTATTGTTACCTAACACATCCCCCCTTAAAACCTAAAAGGGTTTCCTACGATACCGGGAACACAGGGGTACAGGGGTGTCAGGACATAAGTTGAGTAGTCGGAACAAAGGGAAGTAAGTGTGTCGGAACAAAGGGGTGTAGGAAAATAATTGTGTCGAACATAGGTTAAGTAGTCTGAACATAGGGTTGTCGGAACATAGGGTTGTCGGAACACATAGGGTTGTCTGAACATAGGGTTGTCGGAACATAGAGCAGTCGGAACATAGAGCAGTCGCCCGATAACCTATAGCTACGAACAAAATTGCGTGAACATGCTACGATGTGCATGTGTTTTTTGGTTTTTTTAATTATTTTATTACTTTTTAAGTATGAACCTGTATTTTTGGCGTAAGTTTTGTTATTTTTCACCAGTTCAGTTTCAATTTAAAATCCATTTCTGCCGCAAAAGCGGGAACATCAAAGTTTGTTGAACATCAAATTTGACTTTTATATGAGTAATATCAGTCTTGTAACATTCGGAAAAAACCGAAACCCACATTTACGCTTGGAAACTTTTAATCGATTAAACTGTTTCTCTTTGGTTGGCGGAGAAAAACCAATAGGAACATTTCTTTTTGAGAAATAACAGCCGTTTTAATCCCAGCCATTCCTGTGATAAATGCCTCTAATCGGTAGCTAATATTGCTTAACGATTACCCCGAGTCCAAAACACCTGCTCCTGCCGGCTACAATTACCTCCCGGTCCCACTTGGCTAATGACATCACCCCCTTGTTCCAAACCCCGAGAGTAATTCACTTAACTCAGTTTACCAATGTCTCGGTTGTTTCTTAAGATGTATCTATCTATTAACGCAGCCGATCGCTAATACACTTTGCCCACCCCCGCCCGCCGCTCCAGTTTCCCCGGCTCACTCTGTTTCTCTCTGGTTTTTTCTTTCTTCTTCTCTTTCCCGCGTTTTTAATTTCCCCCGATTCCGCGCCAATCTGCAAACAAGTCGGACGCCGAGTTCCGCCGTCCGCATTCCTTCGGCGTCTTAGAGCCCGGTCGTTTCAATGCAAACACTTTTTGCTTTTTCAGGTGTGGTTTCAGAACCGGCGGGCCAAGTGGCGCAAGCAGGAGAAAGGCTCCGGGGCCGCGGGGTCGGGACGGGAGAACTGCCGTCACCTCGTCGTTGCCAAGCACCCCACGAATCCCTCCACTACGGCCTCGGCGGGATTCGTACGAATCAACGGCGCCACCATGCAGCAGATTACCACGACGAGCTGTCACCAGGCAGTCACCGGCCCCCTCCTCCTCAAACCCCCCTCTTCTCTTTCTCCTCCTTCCACACTGTCACCGCCCCCTTTAACCTCCATATCCTCCAAGAAAGCCCTGCCTTTCATCCACGTCGTGCCTCGCATCCTGCCGCCTATGACCTCCCGTGGCGCCCTGTCCGCTGCCCTGGGGGACCTCGTGTGGGACCGCAGCTGCAGCAGTACCCTAGAGAGCCGGCGGAGTACCAGCATCGCAGCGCTCCGCGAGAGGGCGCGAGAGCACCGGGACAACATGAGTCTGGTGGGATTTTCTCATGTCTTCTCATCCCGCGCAGACTGCGACACATGAGGGCGCCCAAAACTTGAACAATGAATACCAGGCCGTGTCCGAAACGAGCTTCCAGAGCTAGCTATGGCTACATCTAAATTTCAACCTGCTTACGCGTATGTAATGAACGAATACCAAGACAATAGCCCTATATAGACAATATATCAGGACCGTGGCCTTATACGAGGCTTTGGACCGTCAATGTGTTGTTAGTGTACCTGAACTTACAAATATGCCCATCGGTGTTCAGCCCGTAGCAACACCAGACAAGTCAGTTACAAAAAAGGAGACTTTTATAGTTTCCATTTTGAACAGCTAAATATCTTGTAAATAACATTCTGAATAGCTGGGGATCGACTCCCTAACAATAATCGATCATTTACCTTATTTAATGTTAGGTAATTACAACAAACGCCTGTAGGATCAAATAGACTATTTTCAAATTTAAGATAATCTATAGTTAAATCGTGTTTTGTTTTAATTAATGTATTTTACTAGTGCTCTGCATGGTGTGTATATATGGGCGAATTGTATATTTTAATTCATATAAACTTAAATGAAGCACCTGTCTCTCGTTTCCACCTGTTGATTTGTTGATGAATGTTCTTGCCTGTATTAATTTGAGTTTAGCTACTGCAGTGTTCCCATTAATGTTGTGCAAATCAACCCCGAAACCGTAACCGACTTCGCATCGGGTCTGGTCTGTTTAGCCATCTTGTGAAACACCCGAAATACCGCCCCCCAAAAACACCCCCAAAAACCAAAAAAACACAACAAAAACAACAAAAACCCAACAACAACAACAACAACAACAACAACAACAACAACAACAACAACAACAACCACAACAACCACACCCCAACGTACAAACAAACACAACGGAAATTCACGTTGTACAATAATAATTGAAAAGTCGCCTTCTAATACGCAAAAGAATTTGAAGGAGTTGTTCGAAGGAGGGGGGGGGGGGGGGGGCATCGTGACCCGTAGCACAACACATTCGCCATTGAAGGGGGCATCGCCATAGGCACGATAGCGTGCCCCGATTACTCCACAAACATCGCTTGCCCGATTGGAAAATGGTGGTCGCTACCTCGGACTCTATCTGTATGATATGATCGAGAAGCAGATTCGGAGAACGAGGCAAAGTTCATAAGAATGCACGTTCAGTTTTCTGTCTCGGTGTTGAAGAAGTTGAAATGACGCCTTCTGGATCCAATCCAATTTTATTTCAATATAGGTTTTCCCGGCTATTTTAATACATTTTTCATCCAAATTCACCAACTCTCGTGTTCAATTTCGTCCAAGAGGAAAAAAAAGGTCGCACGCTTGTACCAACCAATTTAGTCATTTACCATTTAATTTTAATACCATTCAATTATAAATGTTGGCCACTCTGTAATTCGCCTCATTGTCTCGGGAATATTTGTCATGGATCAAATTCATCTAAGCTGTTGCCAAGAGGAAGCATTCAGAGATCGAATTTGTCTTGCGTCTTACGTTCTACGAGTAGAACGTGTGCTTGATTCAAGCACACATCGTTCTAATTTATTGAGCGGTTTGTTTACGTTTCATACTGATTGGTATTACAGCTCGGACGAATTTGATCTGTTATGACGAATATTCTCGAGCCAATAGTTTAAAGTTAGGATACACCATTTGCAGATATCGAAAATATGTACTACCGAATTATTAAGAAATATCTTATTCATTTGAAAGTAAATAATGATTCTAGGCATCTAGCAAAATAATTGCGCTAGATATCCTCTAATTATTCCGAAAAATTTAATTTTATAAAGAAAAATTCGCGATCGCCGTCCGGCGATCGCGAAAAAACAAAGATAACTTGAGAATAACTACTCAACGCCGGTTGAAAACAATCGCTGTTTTTCGTGCTTTTCTCGGCATCCATGGTTGCAAAACTTCGGACAGGTCAGTTAAACGATATTTACTATAAGGTAAACCCCCAAATCTACCCATTCATAATAATTCAAGCAATTACCAATTGTGTATTATACCTTTAAATCGAGTGACCAAACTTTGAAATCGAATGGTAAATGACTAAATTGGTTTGGTAAAAAGCGTTTGATTTTTTTTTCTCGGACCTGTCTTGGACGAAATTGAATCTGAGAGTTGGTGAATTTGAATGAAAAAATGGCAAGGAAAATAGTGAAACAAAATCGGTATTTCGTTAAAGGCATTAAATTTTGAAGTATCTGTCGCACGTCTCTGTGCAATTACGTCTTTTGTGACCAAGAAAGTGCTACATGTTAAATATCCGCGCGTGTTCAGTTTTGCTTACAGTCCGCCCTCTTTTGGGGACTCTCCGGCTTCATAGCGTATTATAATTAACAATACAGAGGGCGCAATACGATAAGTAGTTAAGTTTGCGGTAACGCCACTCTTTAGTGAGACAGGTGGTTCTGAAAGACAGAGGACGCAATATATAATGCCAGCAGTAAGAATGTTTACGAATCGTCAATATTGCACATCATAGTGCGTGTCGCACTTCGGGACTAGCTTATGCAAACTGGTCGATTTGAAAGTGAGTGGATACTTAATACACGAAATAAAAGGATCAAATAAAAACGCCGCCATGAATTAGTAAATAATAAGTAAGTATAAGTAAACCTATTTATTGTAAGCTATTCATCATACCTGAGACAGTTGAGCCATTTCTATTGGCCAGGAGCCCGACACGTGGGTATGTAACGGCCGATAAACCAAGGCCCAACCAGTTTTAAAACACTTTTCCGGTGTCACGTTAAATTTGGACTCCTGTGAAGTCTGGTGCCAGACCCTTTCATTGGTTGAAACTTCACACAGCATGCGCAATACTACCAATGAGTATATTAATAAAATGTACAAGTAGTTCTAAATCATTATGCAATATATACATCACGTCATATCGAGCAGCAGGTGGAACGCGCGCGTCATTAGGCACGTGCGTGAGGCGTATACCATTTACAAAATAAATGCTTAAAACACGAGGTGAATTTGTTGAACAAAATAGTTTGAAAGTTGTACATTTCGACTTGTTTTCACTTTTTCGAAAGGTATTTAGGAATGGGAATACAAAATCTGGTAATTAAAATTAGGTTCTATGTTGAATGTTTAAAACCTGCTCAAGCATTAACGCTTCCAATAAGCCTTTTGCGCGTGACCCTGAGTTAAATTTGAATAACATCTGGTACACTGACTTGCTAACACAGCTTGGCATGTAGTTGAACTTTAAATTATATAGACCAAAGACACTGTTGCTATGATCACATGATTCGGGGCAAGCCTTACGCTAGCAACCCCCAGCTCTGGAATGGTCTGGTGTCTTTGTGCTATTCTCAACTATTGTTAACAACGTATTGAAATGTCATTAATATTGTCAGATTTAGTTCCGGATACAAATTATCATAAAAATCACTACAATAAATAAATAATGAATTTATCACAAATTTGTTGTCTTGTTTCTCAGTATTGTTGAAAGGTGTGAAAATGTATTTATATTATCTGCCGTAGTTATAACATTGTACTTTCCGACATCAAACTAGTAGCCAGAATTGTTTTATATTTTGTTGTGATATTGGCTGATACGCTTTTCTTTTTTGAGGGTGGGGGAGGGGGGCGGGGGGGGGGGGGGGGGGGCTCATTATTGTTTCAGTACATGACAGTACATGTACAAATGTTTGTACAAATGTTTATAGAATATAACATAAACGAGATGAAATTCGCTTTGAATGCAATGCTTCGGTCAACTATCCCCCCCTTCCTCCTCCCCTCCCCCCTTCCTCCTCCCCCTCACCCCCCTCCTCCCCCTCCCCTCCCCCCCCCCCCCTTCCTCCTCCTCCCTCCCTTCCTCCTCCTCCCTCCCCTCCGGGTCAATTCAAATAAATCGTGGAGTAGTCAACACCCGAGACACCTTTAGGAAAACCTCGATCGATCCGATGTCATATGTAAATCGGACCTCTATCAAACCTAGACTATTTTATCTTATATCATTGGTTAAACACTCTCACGTGACCGGTCCCGCTCTCTATTATGCTCACTTTCAGGCATGCGCAATACTGCCACTGAGTCAGTATTTAAGTCCCAAATTCACGCTACACCGCGCCTCTGCCGCATCACGTAGTAAGAAAATCATCATCGTTAACTGCCTGTCGCTAAGCGGCTGCCCGATAACTCGCCGCGTCTCATTAACTGTCATATTTTGTTTACATCTGCTGCCCGAGTCCATGTAGTCAACAATATAAAATTGCTCCGTTCTTTAATTGTTATCGTAAGTATACGCCCGCACCCACACTGATTGTTGTGTCTATACAATCAGTCTTTTGCAAGGATACACCTCTTTTCTTTCCGAATGTTCACTTTACCCCCCCCCCCCCCCCCCCCGACTACGACTTGTAGCACAGCCACCGGGTAACTAATTAAACGGCATCTGATATACATGTACAACATTCGTCATTTATACGTATAGGTTGTCATAATTGAAGATTCCATTGTGCTACGCGGGTGACGTTTACGCCAGTTCTGTTATCGTTACCTCCTCCGTCCAACGCTTAAATATTTAATGAATCCCTCTACCAGTTCGCCCCATGCACGTTATTTTAGACAATCATGGGTTCACGATAAAACCACAAGTACTTTTTTTGTTGTTATGAAACAGACGCGGAAAACACATACGCCAGGCGTGTATTGTTTAACTTTTACACCGCCTTGAAGTTTCTCGGCAGTACAGTATACTGTGCCGTTTCCGCTTTTGAAAGCAAGACTACAAAGAATGCATAATGTTTTTAGTGTCTTTTTTCTTTCTCTTTCTTTTTAAAGTTAATTAAAACTGGTGCAGTGCAGTGCCCTGCTCATTCACAATTACAATGAACTCCAGTTGACCCGCAACTAAACGTGGCGGTATAAAGTGCATTGGCCGTTCAAAATGTGCAGCAGTTCGTGGCAGCCTATACTGCCAAGTTTGCAGGTCTAGTTCTCTCGTATTGCTGTTTTTGGCATTTGTTTAAATTTATGTTTACCGATCATGCACATTCTTTAGGTTATACCCAGCACGGTACGAGACCGAGAGACCCCCCCCCCCCCCCTCCTCCCCCTCTTCCCCTCCCCCTCCCTTTCCCCTCCCCCTCCTCTTCCCACCCCCCCCCCCTCCCGCCCCCCCCCCCCCCCCTTAGTTCTCATATCTATACACTCTCTAGCCTATTGTTACCTAACGAGCCCCCCCCCCCTAAAGAAATAACAAGAATTCCTGAAAAACCACAACATTCCGCAAGCACTATGACCACCACAAAGGAGGAGGAAGGAGATCCATATGTCTCACCTGTCATTTTCCAACATCATACAATGCCCGGTTCTAGAGAATACGTGTCATCGGAATTCGGACAGACAGCCCGATAGACACACAGATATTCCTGGAATTTTGATTGATTGAATTGTCCTCAACATAAATTTGACTAAGTCAAATGGAATTGTGGATTCGAACCAGGGACCTTGATATCTGTGGCGCATCTCACTATCTACTATAGACTAACGTGACATCCAATCAAGTTTTTTTAAATGCTTTAATGTATACTAAATGACTAAAGAGTTGGTTTTTGTTGTTGTAATGAATGCGTAATGAATGAATTGTTTGATTTTTTTCCTTTCAATCATCTAAAAGCATTTTCAAACCCCTTCTTTTGTTATTCTGGCCGTTATGGCCGAGTTTGAGTTTGTTTGCCCCCTGTTTTAAAAAAAGGGATTCCAAAGAAATGTTAAACCGCGACGAGAAAAAAAAAAAGGGGAAATCTCCAGTACTAGAGTGAGACAAGCTCAATTTTGTTTTGTTTGTGTAAAAGATAACGAACATTAAAGGTAGGGTACACCATTGGTAATTGCTTTAATTATCAGGGATGGGTGAAATTGGGGGTTGTATTTTATAGTAAATATCGTTTAACTGACCTTTCTGAAGTTTCACAATCATGGATGCCGAGGAAAAAAAGCAAGAATGACGGCGTTCGTTTTCAACCAGCGTCGGGCAGTTGTTCTTTGTTTTTTCGCGATCGCCGTCTGGCGATAGGGATTTTGTTTTAGAAAATTCAATTTTTTCTGATATCTAGCGCAATCATTTTGCTAGATGCCTAGAATAATTACTTACTTTTAAATAAGTAAGATATTTCTTAATAACTCGGTAGTCAATTTTTTCGATATCTCCAAAAATGGTGTATCCTACATTTAACCCTAACGTGCACCTATTATGGGTTTTCCCCGCACATTTTAAAGCTTTTTTCATAAGATTTCATAAAAGGTTAACTTAAATTTCGTCAAAAAATTCTTGAGCTTGCACATCCCATGTTCAATTTCGTCTTTGGTCGCTTATGTTCGTACTTGTCTGAATAATTTCATACATTTTTCATACGTTTAAGTAAAAACAAAAATCAATTTCGTCGTCTACAGTTGCCGAACGTACATATAGATGAAGCAATTTCGTAAATTTCGTAATAATTGTATGCTATCTCTGGTATTTTAACGTGTTCATCTTTTCATTTCGACTTTAAACACATTTACAAATATTGTCCTTGTATAGCGTGGGTCTACACTCATAAGTAGGCATTTATCAGAAATATTAATTTGCAAAATTATATCTTATCCATATTTTTCGACAATTGTATGCGTCAACTGGAAGAAAAAATATCGCTACACATGCAAATCAAAACAGGTATACCTTCGATTTCATGTAAGAAATAATTAGGCCTATACTCCTTAAAACTAAATGTATTCATATTTCCATTTCAATTTGTTGTCTCGCAATACACCGTACGGAATTGTTGTCTGTGCATGGTTGTACCAGCGTGCGATGAATTTGAGTGAAACATTCTTAAAATCGGTGGAACATAGACGAATTCAATCATTGCATTATTTGTATAGGTGATCATCGGGTGAGGCGAATTCGATTGACGTCTGAGGACGTTGAATGGAAAACTGTTCAAGTTGGTTGACCACTGATCACTTGGAATGACCAATGACTGTACCAATTCAAGCATTTGCGTCTTCCAGTCTTCTTGGGATGAAACTGAAGTTAACTTTTATGAATAATTTTTTTTTAAAGGTGTTAAAACGTGCGGGAAAACCTATACTACAAAATACCACTTAAAAGGATCGTATACGTTTGGTAATTGGAACCCACTGTTTGTTTCAATCCTATATAGTTATAGATATATACATGTACCATAAAACTAACATGTAAACAAATAATTTCAAAAGGTGGTAGCGATTTTGAGATATTGCCGAAAATCTGGAGCAGTTATGTCCACGCAGGAAGAATAATCCGCATTGGAATACACAATCTGAGAAACGTCACTGCAGTAACGTTTCTCAGAATCAAATTTGTGTGGATAAAAAGTAATATATTTTTCCATAACCGCAGTACTTCGAAGTGAAAAGTTTCTAAAAATGCATTATACTATCCAAAGCTGCTGTACTTCTTACCAAGTAAGTTTTTATTGCCATTAATTTTTGGAGTAATTACCAAACGTATACGATCCCTTTAAGGAAACTGCAGTATGCTCTTTACTACACTGGCCTGTGAGAATTGTGTAGTATTTTGTAATACAGTGTACTGTACTCTTAAATTAACGACTGGGACGTTATGGTTAAACGTTGTCAAATGACTTAAAGGTAGGTCATACGTTTGCGCACAGACATCTAAAAACAAAAAATCCCAAACGTGACCCACTCTGCAAAAATGAGTCTGATGTGTTAAAAATGTTTTTATCAATTTTACAGTTGGTCAGAAAAAGCAGGAAATAAGCTTTCATTTGATATATGGCACAACTCTGTAGTGTAATGCATTGGTCTTTTACAATTTGGGGAAATTTGATTTTTCTCAATTATATTGAAAATGTCTTTGAAAAGGAATGAAGATTTACAATTGTAGTGCTTCATCCGATGCTATGGTAAGAGAATGACAAAACCTGTATTAAATTTAATCTAGGGATCAAAACAATCTTTTTAATCGATCAGATCTGAAAATATAGGCGTCGGAGAAACCAAAATACCTTAAAATAAAAATAGTATTTGTTAAAAGAAAAATCACCTCCGAGACAATAAACAGCCCAATACGTAAAAATTTATTATGCGACATCAGACTCATTTTTGCAGAGCGAGTCACAAATTATAATGAAATACCTTATTAATTGACTGTACACGTGTATAATAGTCTCAAGCATTCTGTAAAATGATGGCACCTGCTGCGCTGTCAGTTTCATTAACTGAAAAGTAAATGTTTTGTATCAATTTCCAACGATGTTCGGCCGACCATCGTTGGAAAAACCTGACTTTTGAAGTACTGCCCCAAATTTACAAAATTGAGTTAGTCCACATTTTGTTTTTTTGAAAATTTGCAAACGGTTATAACAGATAAACATCCGTGATTCGAAGTCAGGAGGAGAAGGACTTTGCTACAATTATTGAACGCGTTATCGCAGCGACTGCTTCGTATACTGTCAAAATATACATTTTGAAAGAATATGAACCGGTGTTTGTACTCTTGGGAGAAGAGACATTATGAACATCTAACCAAAACAAATGCTGTGCTTACTGCTTATAGTCCCCGTGAAATAGCTATGTTAACAGAAAATCGCGTGCTTAGCATCGGCGCCATACATGAGATTGGCCACAGATCTAATGGGTTTTCTAGTTGACATTTTGTTTGTCTTGTTTTGGGTTTCCTGTATTTAAGATCAACAACTTAAGCAGGGCTCCATAAAGTTCAATGTACCGCTCCGCTGATTTCTCGTCCTAATAATAACCGATACTTTATTTAATGAACGACGTACACTTAAGAACCATCTTTGCCGCCATTAAAGATCCATTATATCCCCATTTGGCCGACTGCCAGCTAGAGAAAAGAGAAATAATTGACGATAATACCTTGACTTTCTCATCCTGGTCATCCAGGGCCATGATGGGGTTTTATTAATAACTTGCAATTCTCATTATCACCGAGCCATCGATGTATGTTCTTGTATAGCGAGGATAGATCTACCCGCGTGTCACACATGACCCGCCGTGCAGCACGGATCTCATTGCCCGTCACTCAACCGTGGTAAATTGCTCACTCCGCGGCCAGCCGGCGTGTCCGCTGCCCGTCGTATAATACCGTCAAGGCCCCCTCTCTGCGAAATTAAAAACGAAGACACAAGATAAATAAATCGGACGTCAGTCAGTACATGCACGCCTTGTATCCCGGGCTTTTGTTTAATATAATACATGTACATGTGTACATGTATAAGCTATCAGCGCTTACGCTCCGTTCGGCGCACCGTGCAACGGCCGGCGATCGCAGCCGGGCGCGAAGAGCCATCTCACCGCCGGGCACCGACGCGTCGGTGCTGACTGGTGAATCGAGACCGACCGGAGTGGGTTTTATTAAATGGAAATAATCCAGCCAGGCAAAGTGATTCAGCATGAAGCGAGCATATGGATGCATTAAGTTCAAGGAAACGGCAGAAATCTGCAAGATGCATTATTGAAATCGTGGAGGATATCAATAATAACAGAACTCCTGACCAGCATTGCAAGACGGCACAGGGCAATTAAATACGATTCGCGGGAGAACTAAACATGTATATAACGAACCTGCAAATACATGAAAATATAATGCCTCGTATCATAGTTGAGTACTTTTTAAATTTACATTTTGTTAAATGTAATAAGCTTCCCTAACGTCTTAGGCACTTATTTAGGGGGATACAGTACACTGTACTACAAAATATCACACAATAAACTAAAAATTGATTCGTTTATTTTGCCATATTTACCTAAACTTAGACATTTAGCTTGGTATTCTTCTTTTCTGGATGCAGGACACCTGAATTATAGGTAAAATGAACCTGATTATTATTAATTTCTTTCTGGTGTTAATGAAACCAAGGATCCCTCAAAAGCGCCCTAGGCACTGTAGCTCGTAAGCCTGAAGAAACCTACAGTAAGAAGACAATGAGAAGAAGGTACAGTTTTTAGAGGTGGGAGGAAAACCCCAGAAGAATATCCTGGAGAAAACCCACAGAGTTAGGCAGGGACTGAAAGCCCAATCCACATATTGGCCTAGGTCGGATTCGAACCCGGGTCACAGCGGTGGAAGGCGAGGAAAGAACCGCTACGCCAACCTGACTCCGCCCCTATGCCAACCTGACTTCCGTTCCTCCAAAAATTACTGTTTCTCCCCTTAAGCACGCAGAGTGTTTTAGAAAATCCCCCTTTAAGTTAAATTAAGTTAAGTTATCCCCCTTTAAAGGTATGATAGGCCTACACCATTTGCAGATATCGAAAATATTTACTACCGAATTATGAAAAAATATCGTACTTATTTGAAAGTATATAATGATTCTAAGCATCCAGCAAAATGATTGCGCTAGATATCCTGTATTTATTCCGAAAAATATGATTCTATAAAACGGCGATCGCGAAAAAACAATAATAACATAAGAATAACTGCCAGACGCCGGATGAAAACGAACGGTTTTTTTTCGTGATTTACTCGCCATACATGATTGTAAAACTTTAGACAGGTCAGTTAAAGGTAGTATACACCATTGGTCATTGCTTGAATTATCATGAATGAGTAGATTTGGGGGGTTGTGTTTATAGTAAATATCGTTTAACTGAGCTGTCCGAAGTTTTAGAATCATGGATGCCGAGAAAATCACGAAAAAACAGCGGGTTTTTTCAACCGGCGTCGAGCAGTTATTGTTATGTTATCTTTGTTTTTTCGCGATCGCCGTCCGGCGAGCGAATTTTTCATTATAAAATTCAATTTTTCGGAATAATTACACGATATCTAGCGCAATCATTTTGCTGGATGCCCAGAATTAACATTTACTTTCAGATGAGTAGGATTTTTCTTAATAATTCGGTAGTAAATATTTTCGATATCTGCAAATGGTGTATACTACCTTTAAACGATATTTACTATAAAATACAACCCCCAAATCCACCCATTCATGATAATTCAAGCAATTACCAATGATGTATCCTACCTTTAAATTACAAAAAAACCAGCTTGTCCATCATAATTTTCTTATTTAATTGAACCGAATTTAGTAATAATTTGCTTGATATTCATGCCATTTAACAAAAATCCCTTTCTGTAACAGAGAGTAATATTGAAAAAGAAAACATGACAGTGCTCTTCAAGATTTAAGCATACACCACAATAAAAATAGAATATATGCAGTATAAAATCAATAAACTCCGTATGTTTTGTTTAAATTATTTATTCAGTTGTTTTAGCACCTTAAAATTAGATCAATAAAGTTTTTTTAAATGTAGTTAAAATTGTGTTTTTGTCAAGTTAATAAAAGAATTGCAGAAATACCCTGGGCTCTTAAACTCTTAATTCGGATTGTATTCATCATTTTCGGATTCAGCGCCCCCGCATTAGCTAATATGTGAGAGGTTCTGGCAAAATGAGATGGAACTAGGCAGAGGTTGAAATAAGAGTTCTCATGTATTAGAAAAGAGGATAAAATTGTCCTTACAATGCTGTTTGTTGCACTTCAATCGGACAAACCGTATGGCTGTTTATAGTTTGCACTTATCAACATGTCGCCAAAGTAAAATGTTGAGAAAAAGTTTTGAGTTGTGTACATGACTGTTATGGAAAAATGCCAAATGTTTTTCTATAACAAAAACTGTTTTCAATCATACTTTCATACAATTTGTTCACAAAATATATCAATAAATCTAAAAAATCCCAAACTATTCATTATTTTGCAGTTTTCTCAACTGTACCCTGTGCCCAGTTCCGTCTCATTTTGCCAGAACACCTCACATAATAGCTAGGATACCAATTTCTACAAACAAAACGCCTCTTCGTGTACTGTAACATTTTCTGGAATATGGCCTAGAATGTATTAGGTGACGTTAGGGTTCCAGTCACAAAAACAGTGCCGAATGGTTTAGAGATTCATTGAAATTGAATGTAAGCAAAAATACTTGTATAACAGCCTGTGGCATTAAATGGTCGCACGACTTTCACAGAATAATGGTTCGAGAGTGGAACAGTTGCTTTCAAAAACTGCATAGACTGGGGTATTATTAGTAGTTTAGCAGAAATCTGATGTTCTTGTAGTCTGGTTACCAAATCCTAATTCAAAACAGAGGAATTATAGACGACGGGGAATTATTAGGTTTGTGAACCATACTGGCTTGTACCCATTCACTGATGTCGAACCAGTTGCAAAACAAAATGAGGACTTAACTCAATCTGATTACCCTCTTTCAGTATTAAAACAAAGTCAGATTTTTGTAGTCATAGTCGGCTGACCATCATTGAAAATTGGTTTATTTTTTTTTAATGACATGAAACCAGATGCTTGAGACTGTTTAATTGTATCACAGTTCAAGAAGGTATTTCATAATAATTAAGTAGTTAATAATTAATTAATTAATCATGCAAATGTTGTATATTACCTTTTAAAGGTAGTATACACCATTTGCAATCATCCAAAACAAAACTATAATGAATCATTATGAAATATCTTACTTGACTATAAGTGACTAACACTGTCTCAAGCATCCTGTGAAATCACGGCACCCGATGTGGTGTGGTTTTCAAGAAAAGTGGAATTCTGTTATCAGTTTTACACATCTGCCGGCCGGCAATCGTTGTAAAAAAACCAGACTATTTTAAAACACTGCCCCCAATTTATTGAATTCGTTTGAAGGAAGTCAAGGAAACAGACTGCAAGAACGGCATTTTTTTTTTTTTTTTAAATAGTTTTTCCAGCTTTTATGAACACAAAACTTTAAACTTTACCCATCCATTTTTTTTAAATTACAGCAAAAGCAAATGGTGTATCCTACCTTTAAAGATAGGTTAAACAAAAACAAATACTGTGTATCAAAGCTTTCATCGTGCAGGTGCGGACCCCTGTTGGAATATAATGATATAACTGACAAGAAGGGGGCCCAAACAGGCACATGCTGTGTTTTCTACATGATTTTGTTTTGGTTTTGTGGCCCAACGGGTAATTAACTGCCATGACCATCCAAGCGGTCAAACATCAGTCCCACTGATCTTGTGCAAGAGAGCACATTGTCGTATACAGAAAAGTACATGTACATTACCATAACGACCGAGAATGTGTTTTTTCCTTAATGTTCATAATGTAATAATAACCCAACATTACCTACCGGTTACCCGAACAACCGAGACAAAAATGTTGACAAATAAAAACCGCCGTCCAAGGTTTAAGGGGGCTTTTGTTCTCTTTTGTGTTTCAATTTCAATACCATGTTCAGAACATGCTGTGTATCTCTATAGAAAAAGAAACGCGTCAGAGAAGCTTGGGCGAACAGTATGAAAAGAACAATGTGACCAAAAGGGCAGTCACCTCACAACATTACCAAATATTGTGGGTTTTTTTTTCTTCTTCCCCCTGTGTCGGGGCAATATTTCCCCTGAGGTTCACTGTTAATGTTCGCTTTGCATCACCTGGGATCTGTTATAAGGTAGCCCATTAAATCTGCTTTATTGTTAGGTACAATAAGCTTAAAGGTGGAATGCACCATTAGTAACTGCTTGAATTATCATGAGTGGGTGAATTCGGGGGGTTGTATTTTATAGTAAATATCGTTTAACTTGAGGTGGGATACATCATTGGTAATTATCATGAATGGGTGGATTTGGGGGGTTGTATTTTATAGTAAATATTGTTTAACTGACCTGTCTGAAGTTTTACAATTATGGATGCCGAGGAAAACAAAAAAAACGGCGTTCGTTTTCAACCGGCGTCGGGAGTTTTTGTTATGTTTTGGGGTTGTTTTTTTTGCGATCACCGTCCAGATATCGTGATTTTGTTTTTATAAAACTCATTTTGTTTCGGAAAATTATAGAATAACTAGCGCAATAATTTTGCTGGATGCCTACAATCATAATTTACCTGCAAATAAGTAAGACATTTCCTCATAATTCGGCAGTGACATTTGTCGATGTCTGCAAATGGTGTATCCTACCTTTAAGTTTGAATGCGCAATTAACAAAATGAGAATGTGCATCGCGCAATACAAATTAGCCAAATTATTGTTATTACGGCGATAGTTTAACGTGGAACTAATATTAATAGTAGCCGCTGTGACACGTTGTAACTCGTCGCAAAATAAAAGTGCACTAGCTTCTTTCATTATGCAGTAAGTCCAAGCGTAGAGTCAGGGTCCTAGCTTTATGGCCCAATGCATGGATGAGTATAATGTGCTTTATGCTACACGTGGGGGCAAACGGTTTTACGTTTGGTGAACTTTTTCGTGTGTGGGGCGAACTTGAATAGTGGGGCAGATAATTGAGTAAATATTTGGAGGAATTCTGTCTTATGCCTTTGATGGTATAAGCATACAGTTCAGCATGCAGTCGGAGTATGTCATGAGAAAAAAAACTTGGATATAGGGCCATCGCAAATTTGACACTTGAACCAAATAATTTGAATCAAAAAGACTTGAATAACAAGCAATAGCAGCCATTTTGACAATTTTGAAAATTGCTTGTTATTCTACCTATTTTTTGTCTTCTTAAAGACAAATCTGCGATAGCCCTATAGCCTTCTTCCTCAAACACATTTCATATCTCTAACTAATATATCGATTTTGATTCGGATGCAGTGCAGTTGTTCAACCGTGCAGCCAAGGGGAGCTTCCGGAAGGCACATTTTAGGAACGTTCCCAGAACGGTCCCAAAACGTTTTAACGTTCTGAGAACGTTCATAAAACGTTATGTGTTAGTTGGGAAGCCCCATTCATTTGTGTACAAACCCAAGTCATTTGTGTACAAACCCAAGTCCTTTGTTTTGCCTAATGGCCGCTGTCAGTATCTTTCTCATGACATACTCTGACTGTGTGCCAAATGTCATCAAACGCACAATCCCATCATCTGCCGTACAATATGCTACACACAAATTGAAAATACGGAAGTATACATTTCAGAATCTTTTTGTTTATAAATCAAACACATTCAAGAGATAATATATATACCTTTCGCAACTATCCAAAAAGTAACCATGCAACCAAATTATTCCTCAAAAGCTTACTTGATGGACAAATATTAATGATTAAAAATTCACTGTGAAATCATTTCCTCTAGCATGCCATAATTTTGAGAAAAATTATTAAAGAAAATCCAAAGATGCGTCTCACAGACATTTCAAAATTGGACATTTTTGAAATGTCCAATTAGTCTTTGGTACAAAATCGAAATCTTCGAATATTATGTTATCGGAGTATATAATATTCACAGAACTAAAACGTTGTCGGGTTATAGTAATTGTAAAGCACAATTAGGCCTATTTCGATTTTGAGAACTGTTGCCTCTTTAAACGATAAGAATGCACAATTGATAAATAGTAAACTGTGCAAAATGCTTGTCGGCCCTCTGGTGGGGGCGCATACGATATCGATGGACTTTAAGATCTGTCATTTGGTCGCTTAAAGGTAGTAACTAGTATACATCATTTGCAAACATAAATAAACCAAACTACTAAAATCACGGCACCTGATGTGAAGTGGTTTTCAAGAAAAGCTGGAATTTTGAATAAATTATAAACGATTGCCGACCGACAATCGTTGTAACCCCCCCCCCCCCCCCCCCCCCCTCTTACCGCCCCCTATTATTTAATTCATCTGAAGAACCAGACTGCAAGAACAGCACTTTATTCTTGATTTGTTCAGCTTCTATCAACATAAAACTATAAGCAGGTCAGCGTCAATATAATTATTTACTATAAAATATGAATCCCCTAATTCCCTAGCCCGAAAATTACAGCAAAAGCAAATGTGTATACTGAGTCCTTGAAATTGAAGCTAAACAAAATAGCCACCCTAAACAAGACAAACATGGGGGCGCTCTCCGTCGTGTGCCCACTGTTCCAATATAGATGTTCGTATTATCAATATTGCTATATGCGTATATACTAGTGTATACCCGTTAAAAATGCTGAGAAGACTCAGTGTTTCGGACAGTGTCTGTAGACATCCTTTGTAAACCACTTAAATACAAATTTGTAGATGAAATTAATTCATAATCGCATTAGTTCATCTCGTAGTTGTGTAGATTTTGTCACCGGTACTCGCACACGTGAACCCATTTCACCGGCATTCTTTATGATTTGCACTGGTTGCCGATACGGGCCGGGCAAGAATAGATTTTAAAGTTTTGGTTCTTACATTATCAATGTAGAACCCATGTTTATCTTCAATGTTTAGTTCAGGAGTACAAGCCAGTTAGAAATCTGCGCTCTAAGAAATAAAGGTTCAATTTTTCACCATATTATTGTTCGGTTTATTTCAGAAATAAAAACTTCACAGCCTTAAGGAGGCCGAATTAAGTTTTATTTTTACAATATTAAACAAAAACCTAAAAACTAAAACATAAAAATAGATAGAAGCTAATGAATTTATATATATTTGGGTTTTTAAAAATTTTGTTTACCAATAACAACAATGACAATAACTCGGACATGCACAACAATGATGACAGCAACTCAGACATGGACAAAAAGGACAGCAACTCACACATGGACAAAAGTGACAACAACTCAGACATGAACAGAAATGACAGCAACTGACATGGACAACCATAACAGAAACTCAGACACAAGTACAGCTGCTCAGACACATACAACAATGACAACAAAAAACAACGAAAAAAAAGAAAAACTGGATAAAACACTATAACAAATTAATTAATTATTTGTGTTCCATAGCCTACAGAGATAAGGTACAGGACTGTTTTTATACCGGTATAGTTAATAGCACCCTTAAGGGTGCAAAACAGAACCTATTAGGGTTCAGCTCTAACACATTGTACCCTTGGAGGGCCAAATTTGCACCCTTGAACCTTTTCGAGGTTCAAATATTTACTTTATTTGAGGGGTGCTGCTATTGTATCAATTAGGGAGTAATTTGAACCTTCTTATAGAGTGTATACCCATAACTCTCTGTTGAGTCCTCAAGTTACTAAAACTAAGTCCTATGAATCCCGCTCCTTCCAATCAGCTGCTGTTCAGTAATACATGTATAGAACAACCTGGGATGTTATCAAACAGGCTGAGACAACATAACATTATTCAAAACCCGGGCCAAAACATCTTCAATGTGTATATTTGTTGATTTCATGACAGCTCAGAGGGGCCTCACGGTGATATGCGCTATATAAGAATGGTTTATTGTTGTGGTCGTTTTAATTTATGCCTCTATACATTTCAGTCAACTGAATTATTTATTGAAGTAAGCGTAACAGTATGTCCGAAGCAAACTCGCGATCCAGTCCGGCTCTATACTGAAGAAAGAAAGACAAATCCCAGTTTTAGTTACAGCGTCAAATCAAAAGGAAAGCGCATGGGGGCAAAAAAGAAAATCTGTATATGAGATCTGAAGTCCCCCAGGCCTGCTGCTAGGCCATGGCACTAGCGTTGTTTACTCTTCGATATTGTACAACATGTCTCGGGCAGATCAATTTCCATGTTTTATTACAATTGTGTCGGCCCCAGGATGAATAGATATCTAGCGCTGGCCGTCTATAAAAGAAAAACTTCGTCTCTAGGGTATAACTCCATGCGCTTGCAGTGGCTCATACGTTCTCGGCAAAAAAAATTCCATGCAAACACACACACCGATTCAACTTGTCTAGATCAAATACCAAACAACCGTCCGGAGGCCAAGTCCCTATACAACGAGACAAATTCAATTACTGGACGTGATCATCCCTGCAATTAGGGGGCGAATAAATATATTTTTTTAAACAGAGAGAAGATGGGCGACGAAGACGAAGACGAAGATGACGAGCAGCGTGCGTGGAGGACAGCGTGTTGAGATGAGATCTGACTGAGCCGCGTACCAATTTATGGAATTGCAATTCCAAGTACTTGCGGGCCTCTCCAGACAAGATACATTGTAACTGTTACCCTGCGCAACGCGTTTACCCCCCCCCCCCCCCCCCACCTCCCCCCTCCCCCCCCCCCCCCCCTCCCTTCTTCTTCCTCCCATCCTCTCCCTAGTTTGATTCTTCCTTTGCTCACGGTGCTTGCTCTCATCTCCTTCCCGCTGCTGAATTAAATTCCGTAATTTAATGTGTCCACCGAAGAAGAAAAAAAAAACGGGGAAAAAATCCACTCCAATTATCAATCAATTTTCCTGATGTAAGTTTTGGTGAGGGCCGAGTTGAGGGGAGTCTCGCGCGCTGCTATATGCGCCCCGTATCAATATCGTAATGGATGGCCTGGGATGATCCTCACCACACCACCCTGTTTGAGATCTTCTCTCGACCGTGTTCTCATAGCTAGATTACTTTTGTCAACAGTCGCTGGGGGATTATAGTGTAAACATAAATGCCAAACAATACAAGAGGCAAGCTTGGCTTTCCCGCGTAATTGAAAAGCAAGCTTCTTTTTTTCCCTTCTTTTTTTCCCTTTTTTTTTTTTTTCTTCTTTTCTGGCGGGAAAGCTAGACGAGATGGGGGAGTTTTTTTGGCGGGAGGACGAAGCAATTAGTGCGATTAGTACATCTCTAGTGACAACCTGGTCTGCCTTTCACAATAACGCCCATTGCACTTTGTGGCTCGATTTGCAGCTCCAACTCCACCGCGTGAGCACGTCCCATGACGTGCGACGCCAGACAACCTCCCGCGCCAAATTATCTCTCAAAATATTTACGCGGGAAATGTTCTTCTAATATAATCACCAAAGTCGCTTGTGTGTGTATACGGGTTTTCACTTCTCATGCTTCCCACTTCCCCCCCCCCTTTTTTTTTGTGGTCCTTATTACTCCGTCATTAGAGCACCATGATCGTTGACAACAAGATGAGGTGAATTATTTATAGTGACACGCCAGCATCTCCCTCACTCAATGCATACGGTTACACTGATACTAATGGTATAGTAATCAAATAAGTGCGGCAGAGTCAGTGACGAGTACTAAACACAAACGAAAGTCACAAACGGCTCACGGGGAAAAAACAAACACCCCACTGCTTTTGTGAACAGGGGAAAATGTCATATGAAGCGCGATATGTGGCAGAGAAACACCCCCCCCCCCCCCCCCCCGCACCCCCATCTTTTGTGTTGACCATTGTGTTCCCGAAATCTCGGGAATTCTTTTTAGGTTTCAAGGGGGGATGTGTTAGGTAACAATAGTGTGGAGTGTGTATAAGGTATAGGGATAAGAGGGGGTATTCTGCCACATATCGTGCTGGGTATAGAAAATGTGGGCGATACCGTGCTGAAGTTGTCCCGTGATCAGTTTGTAGGATCGCACGTCTGGGCATGCGTGGCCATGACAGAAGGCCGGCGAAACAAAACAAAACCACACGCAAGCGCATTCCAAACTGCCTAACACAATGGTACATGAGCGCCAATTGCACACGTTTTTTTCTTCCCTTTTAAAAGGCAATACAAATACAGATGGAATATTCCGGGTCCAAAAATGGTAAATTAATTTTATAGTATTCTTGGTACCAGGCAAAATTATCGCTGCGTTCTTGGAGAGGATATTCTCCAACAATAAATTGTATGTATACATCGATCTAATTTGTTTGTAATAATAAAAAGAGCAAAACAAAAACAATGTCACAAAATCTGCGCATATTTTCTGCCGCAATAATGGCTTATAGACATTGTGCTTACTTAAAAGAAAAAGTCTTATAAGTGAAATTGTTTTACCGAGACTGATTTAAAGGTATGATTCACCATTGGTAATTGTTTGAATTATCAGGAATGGGTGGATTTTGGGGGTTGTATTTTATTAGTAAATATCGTTTAACTGACCTGTTCGCAGTTGTATAAAACTCGCAATAGCCGTCTGGCAATCGTAATTACAATTACAGAACATCTAGCGCAATCATTTTGCTGGATGCCTAGAATCATTATTTACTTTCAAATAAGTAAGATATTCCTTATTAATTTTTCGATACCTTTAAGATGAACCAAACTAGATTTCTAGAAACGGACTAGGGTGGCGTTTTAGCAGATTTGCTGCTGGATCTGACAGAGGGGGGGGGGGGGGATTGCTAAAAGTAGATTTGTCAAAGCGTATCAAGCAAAATGACACAGCTTGTTAAGGCAAGCGCCGTCGCATTTGGACGTGATGGCCTAATATTGTATGTATCTTTAAAACAGATCATGATTACTTTAAGCCCGGCTATATGCACTGTCGGTCCAGGTCAACCTCGTTTCCCGGGATGTGTCCAAGCACCCTGGGGGATGGGCACCCTGGGGATGAGTCTTCCTCGTCGGAGCTCGCTTCACCGCTGGCGAGCAAAAAAGCAGCAAGCCGTGGTATAATTAAAACTTGCCGATGCCGCTGCGTCAGCTTTAAAGGTGTGATTACCCGGCCGTGGTTCCTTTTTTGTTTCTGCAACCGGGCATGGTCTCTAATGGCATGTGTTAGTCGTATATCTGCGGACTAGACTTTCTCCCTTAATAACACAGACTAGACAAGCTTAGTAAAGTTGGTCTCAGACAAATTTGGTCTGAGGGATCTATATAATAGGTATCCATCTTGGGGCTGAGGCTTGTCTCTCTTGCACTGCACTTGGAAAGTGTGCGATGTGATTGTATTAAATGGACGACACCTAGACAATAGCCACAGACAAGAGATTCGGACGCGGCCTATTATTAAAGTAGGCCATGTTGTCCTTCTGTATCTCCATCTCCATCGGTTAAAGGGATCGTATACGTTTGGTAATTGGAACCCACTGTTTGTTTCAATCCTATATAGTTATAGATATATACCATAAAACTAACCTGTACAACTTTCATTTCAAAAGGTGGTAGCGATTTTGAGATATTGCCGAAAATCTGGAGCGGTTATGTCCACGCAGGGAGAATAATCTGCATTGGAATACACAGTCTGAGAAACGTCACCGCAGTAACGCTTCTCAGATTTAAGTTTTTAGGGATAAAAAGGGATATCTTTTTCCATAACCGCAGTACTTCGAAGTGTAAAGTTTCTAAAAATGCATTATACTATCCAAAGCTGCTGTACTTCTTACCAAGTAAGGTTTTATTGCCATTAATTTTTGGAGTAATTACCAACTGACTTGAATTTCTGGTTGTTCCCCCCTATGGTATTAGGTTGAACATAGTTGTGTAGTGGAATGTCGACCAACCCATTTTTCATCTTGTACAGCATACATAAGTTATGTTGTTTTCTTCTGTTCTGTAATGTGTCCTATCCCATATCTTTCAAACGTTTAGTAACACGCATGCGCGTACCGGCAAAAGTCCTGCCGACTCCATGGATCGCGGGAATAAAAGATAACGTTCATTTCACTGACACACAACACAATGGGAGGGAGAAATTAAGGTCAGCTTTTATCCATGGGCCACATTTGCAATGATCTAAACCTTGAACTTTGCTCTTGTTCACAATGATGCGCCTTCTACTGTACACAGTGGATATACTTGGTTGCAGAAGAATAACTCGCAGCCCGGCTTGGCTTCGTACTCTGCGCATGGGCGCGCTCTGCTGATGTGGGTTTAGGGAATTACTGAATTACCGTGTTCGATTACTTCCCCGGCGCTTACTCGGCGTAACCGCGACACCGTTCGATTTGACGGCGAACGTGACTTTGTACGCTTATATACTCGGGCTTGGCGCGAGTACAGGGGCCGATTTCATAAAACATGTGAGCACAACAATTTGCTTAGCATAAAAAAAGTCTTGCTCAATAAAAACAGGTCACCATCCAAAACTCCATGTGCTTTTCATGCTAAGGAAAGCCAGCTTAAAAACAATAAACATGACCTGGACATTTTGTTTGTAACCCTCAGTGTTTTTGCCAATTTTTTGTTTTCATTCTACAATTTTTTGTGCTTACATGAAATTGGCTCCAGGCCTGTTTATACTTCACGCGAATGTCATTGCGAAACGAATTCGTTAAGGCAACGGAGAACGTCACAATGAAACTTCGATTGTTATACGTCATGAAATTTGTTTCGCATTCGCTTTCGCGTTAAGTATGAGCCGGCCTTAACACACCCGCCGAGCCAGTTACTCGGGAAAGTATCCCATAAGGCCATCGGAAACATGGCTGCCAGGTTCGGCGATGCGCTAGCAGTGGTAAATTCAAAAATGATTTTTGTTTTCTTTAAAATTAATCTGGACGATGCTTGACATGAATTAATTTGAGAGTTTTTAACCAGTTTGCCCCGAAGGACGTATTATACACGCAAGGTTTTCCCAAACGGATGACGCATAAACACGTCACGAGCATACAAGGCCGGAAATGTCTGTCAGTAGCGAGCAAGGCCGGAAATGCATGGGTGTGCTTCCCGGTACCATCGGTCTGAACCCGCCTCAGATTGAATTTCGTTAACAATAATCCCGCGCCTCGGTTCGGTAACGGTTAAAATAATCCCGGCGCGAACTGGTAGGAAAGGAAAATACACTCTTGCACATTGGCCGCGTACGTGTACGTAACAACGTCACTCGTTGAGTTGAATAACCAGAGATCGTTCGTTTACTCTCACGTACTGCGCATGTTCAACGGTTCCCCGATTCAGACGCACGAGGAAACTCGGGTGAGTAATCGAACACGCTATTTGTGTATTAATAATAACCGGGCTGGCTTAGTATGGTACCGCACATCACATGGCATTGCACCAAGGCCGTTATGCACTGTTAGCTAGCTATAAGCTTCCCTTCCCCCTGATGACAGTGCACGATGACAGCTGATAAGGCTTAAAACAATAATTGCGAGACGGCCCATGTTAATTACTGGAATTCGCAAAGCCAAATTAATGGTTTTACTGGTTATGCTTTGCGGCCACTTTGGGGCTAATTAGAAGCGAACAAAACCACGCCGATAGCTGAGTTATCTATGGGCCGGTGATTAAAACATCTCTCTTCCTAATTGGCAGTATTAAAACAAATTATACTTTGGAATTAATTCCTTTTCTTCGGGAGATGACACAAGACTCAAGGTTAATGGTGTTGACGTGTACAGAATGGGTTTGTTGTGTCCTTGTTGTGTTTTGGAATTAATCTATTAAAAACATTATCCTAATTGCTGTTCGCCAGAACAAAAGACGGTGAATTTGACAAGGTCTTCTGTAACAATACATTATGATGGTCCTCTTAAGTTTTTACCTGCCGATGTGTTCTTTGTTTCGTTTGAATTGATAATGTTTTATTGTATATTAAAACAAAATACTTTACCTCATATCGAAAACAATATTTTGCCATCGGTCGGAGAAAAAGATAGATGTCTGTGATATCAAAGTAAAATGAGGTATCTTACTCGGATAATCCAGCTTATTTTTCGTATTTAGTTTTATTTGTTTTGTTTCTTTCAAATTGTAAAGATTAACTGTTCAGCCCCTTTTTCGCACTTTGACAAATTTGAAAGCGAATGTCTGCCACGTCTAAATCGCGGAGAGTCGTGGCCAAACGACAAAGAACGTGCCACGAATTGGTCGGGCTCGACATAGCTTCGATACTGGTAAGATGTCCACGGTGCCCCTACGGTATCCCCACGACTTTGCTACGGCCTTCAACGACGTCCATGCAACCTCCCACGGCTTTACTACGATCTGACGTCGTATAGACATTCGCCTTTAGATCCATCAAAGTGGGAAAGAAGCCTTAGAACTTAGAAGTTGTGTTTGGGCAGAGAAATGGTAAATCCAAAATCTTTCACCAATACACGAAGCGCTCACTGTGACTTCATTATTCAACCGAATATCGAGGCACTCCATTGGTTGTTTCCCGCGATCTCGTGACACCATGTGGGCGTTTCTCTTTGCGTATTATGCAAATGAGTTGAAGTTATGTGTGCTCCCATTGGACGGTTAAGGTCGAGTTATCCAAAATAATGTCCGTAATTGGTCAGTATTATGACCTTTGATCCTCGCGGGTTTGTCTCCCCCCCCCCCCCCCCCCCCCCCGTCTCTATCATCCCTAATCTATATAAAGCCTTCAGCAGATAACCGCCGACATTTTCTCAAGACGTGTCAGCGAGAATTAATTTGGCCAGGCTCTAATTATGACTTTTCCCCGGCTCGTTTGGGCGTTCCACTTCAGCAACCCGGGCCCATCAAAATGACCCCATACACCGCCACCCTGAATCCTTCGGGGGAGAGACCTGCCTTCCGCGCCCCGCCAAGCGTTTCCATGTCGGCGCCTGTCCTGATGGCCAATTCTCATTTTCTATTTAACCTCAGGGAACAAATAAAGAAAAAATAGTTAAAAAAAATAAAAAATCATGAAAAACTTGAAGTAAGAAACAGGGAATGCCGTAATAAGCCGAAATCCTAATAGCTCTCGCGGGGTTCAGTCGATGCATGCTTTTTTTCTCTCATCTGCTCATTTGGTTTATTGCTGTAAGTTTGTTGGGGTCCACTGAAGTGCGCCGTAAAAATCCATTCAATTATTGAGAAGTCGGGCTCATTTTGTGACAAGTTTCCATATCTGGCTTTAGGGGTTATATTTTTGAAGTCCTATTATTTTTAAGTACTCCCTCGACTACTTCATTTGTCATTATCCATGCGCCATTATCCGTAAAAGGCTATTTAAGTGCTATATAGGCTTTCGGTTCAGGCTGACCGGGTGGCTATTTTAACTTGAAGGCACTAACCCCAGCTACCTCTTTCCGAGTGACCCCCTTTCTAATTACTTTGTTTACTACCAAAATATTGAGCCGTTTGTTGCAAACAAAGCGAGACAAACGTTGACAGAAGACAACAACAATAATGAAGTCAGTGTTAGAAAGAAAACAATACTTCGGGTGCATAAAATATATACTTTTTAATCAATTTTTGGGCCAGGAATACTCGAAAAGTACTCAAAGATAATACCGAATGTTTTTGTCCCTAAAGGTTCATTCATACTCGATTCTGAATGTTCAGAGTCTTTTTTGTTTGTTAAAGACTCCCCCCCCCCCCCCCCCCCCGTCCCCCTACCCCTGTCAATTGACACAAAACATAGGTTTCCGTTGAAACCTCGATGGTTTATGTCCTAACCATAGTAAGGCAACAAAGGTAAATTCCTATTTGTTGTATTAAAAATGACTGCGTGCTGTAGGCGCAGTAGATTCACGATACTCACAATCAAGTATAGATATTCCATGATATTCGGAAAGCATCCCTTTTGAATGTTTTTCAAATGGTAATCATAAAATATATAGCTTTTAACGAGTGCTCGTTCACAGACAAAATTATTGACTTTACGGTAATCACCCCCTTTCTGCGTTTGGATTGATATGTTTTATTTTTTTATATAATAAGCAGGGATTGTTTTGCATTGGATGGGTGAAGCGAACGATCTATGATGGTGTACAAAAAAATTAAGAGATGAAACAGTGTTATGATGACTCATTTAGGTGATTGGTATATTTTTCCATTTCCTTTTGTTATTTTCATTAGCTTGGTTTTGTACGTCTGGATCGCCTGTCTCTTGTAGCAGAACCGCGGTTGATATAAATAGAGCAATTCTATACAACCTTCGATGTCTGTGAGTATATTCCATTTGGTTGCTTTTTTCTTAATTGCATTATTTTACTGACTGGGGCGCATACAGCTGTGAGCAAGTTCGGGCGCAAAAAGCAAAGTTCGACTGTACTAACGTCACTCGAACGCAAGATGGTTGGACTATACTCTAGCCGACTATTTGGAACCAGACCCCGGGGCACGATTGTGCGCTGGTTTTCAATAGCCTCATTCTATAAGAAAACATGGAGAGAACCAGTGCCGTGGAAAAAGTGATGGCAGTAGTCGGCGGGAAAGGCAGTATAAACGTTGAGTGAACACTTAGTAATGGCATTTGTTCTTGTTTATGGACCAACATGTGTAACGTTATGACTTATCCTACCTATATACGCGCAGGAGAACAGCACCAGTACCCATTCTTATTCATGTCGCAAACCATGTAAACAAAGCGGTTGACACCTTTTTTAACAATGGTTCGACTAGAGAGCCGTTCAAGCGAACTGCATTTGCGGCTGACTCATGTCGAACTATAGTTCGCGCCCGAACTTGCTCTATATAGACGATGTGCCCTCTGATGTCACGTGTTTACATCTGTATTCAAATATGCCCGGCAGTGATGCGCACCCATCGTGTTTTACATAAAATTTGCTTAAGGAGTGACGTCGCAGGTCAGATCGCCTTTGAATTATGTGACCTCTGATGTCATCTCTTAACCAAATTTATGTAAAACATGATGCGTGCGCATATTGATGGGCACACTTGAATACAGATGTAAACAGAGGCACATCTTCTATACTGCGCACAACTTGGGTGTTGTACTGTGCTGTAACTGTTCGCTTTTTTTTTTCAGCAGCTGGGTAGTGCGTAAATGTATATTCATGAGAAAGAACCATGGCAACTTGGCTACATTAAAGAACTGTAAAAAACGGCTGTCCTCAACCAACTCGCAGCTAGTTGGTAGTGAGGTGAGCTATGGATCGAAATGTTTGTAGTTCGAATCCGGTTATCGTTAACGTTTATCTTTTTCTTTGCTAAATGTTTTTGTGGATTAATTTAACCATAGAGCAAGGCTGAAGAAAACAAACGGGTTAGGTTACCTAGAACCGCTACACGAGATAGGTTATAGTGACTTCCGGGACCTTCGCCTGTAGTTAGATTAGTAACAGCGCCCTCTATAATGATGCACGTTTTGAGAGCGAGGTTACGACCAAACATGCCATGTAAAGCCCGGTTTAAACTCGACGCGAAAGCGAACACGAACGAACGCGAATTTGTGACGTTACTTTTCGCGCTTGGAATTCGCTAAAGTTGAACACATTTCCCATCCGGCGAATGTTTTGCAGTCGATGCTTCGTGGCTTCAAATTCGACAACGCAGTCACCGTTTTGGATACGGTTATATTGACGTCAACTGGTATTGCCGTAAAACTCGCCCAAGGCATCGATGATTACCGTATGTACTATACTCATCCATCGCTTACCTATTGTTACCGTAAGGATACAATATCCGTACGGTTCCCAAAAGGATAACAAGGCCGTGTCCGAATTGCTGCAGCTTTGGCTGTGACTTCGGCCGTAGCTATGCTGTTGCTATGGACAGTCATTACCCAGCCTTGGTTACAGCATACTCATAGCAACGGGCGAAGTCACAACCAAAGCCAACAATTCGAGCTTGGCCTTAGTTTACCAAAACAATTACCCAATTAATAGACTTGATAACGTTGAGGGCTAGCTTCGCCATTACCTGTACAGGGTAGCCCATAGAAAACGGACGAGCACATCTCCACCACGCGAGGCCAAAACCAACAAATACCAATAGGTGGAGAATCCTTCTAGAGAAAAAAATGAAATCATGATTTGGTTCAGTGGTTTTAGCTCCAGGCCCTATCTTGGTACCCTTTTCCTCCCAGACAGACTTCTCCTTTTTTGTTTAGGGGGGCGGGGAACCCTGTAAATTATTATAGGGGTTTTTCCTTCGCTGCTATGGTGTAGTGTCTATGTGTCTGTGTCTGTGTAGTGTCTATGGTAAGCGAGGAGATTCGGCTTATTGTAATGCAGTACAAAAAGTGCATCTTGACCTCAAGATTCAGAAGACGCCTTCTTTGTCGATATCACGTCTTTCGTTAACGTTGTGTGACAAAACCACAGCAGCCAAATTGACAAATCAACTTAATCCACGTTAGTTGACTCCGATTGGCTAGAGTGCGCGCAGTCACAGATAATACAGTCCGGTGTAATTCCAATTACGGTATCATGTTACATTATTCATGATCCTGTCACAAGGTACCACACCACCAATCAGGGACAGCAAAAAAGACAGGATGTCGCGTGCGGTTGTTTGTTGCACACATTTCATGACTGGAGTAATCTGTAGCATGCGCGTGATGTCATTCCTATAAGCGCGCTGATTGGATAAATGACGTCTCATGAATAACGAACAATGAGATGCCATATTTTGAATTACATTGGACTGTAATATCAGACGTTATACGCGAGGTCCATCTAATAACGAAGGAGTTTCACATTTCGGGGCCATCTTGAATTCAGCGCAGCAGAGGGAAAAAAACATACCCAGGTAATAGCGTGTTTATATGCTAACATCCGGGTATGTTGTTTTCCTCAGCCTACAGAGGGTGGTCTACTGGGCACGCGAAACTGGAACGTGAAACAGACTGATTGTTGATACTCCGATGAGCTTTTACCGGACAACTTCAACATTACCTTTGATAAAAGGCAACTTTAACACGACTGTATTCATTGAATAAAACAAAGTCACTGTATCGCGGGTACTGCAATTTCATTGGTCTAGAACGGCCAAGTGTTCAGTCTGGGAAAAAATAGCTGTTAACGTCATACTCAGCGTTGCATATTATTTACCACATAAACCAATCACAAACCAATCTTGCTTGCCGAAGCTCAGCGTCAATATATCTTTTTTAAAGAAAACAAAAGTGGGACATTTTGTCTTTTCACCTTTTAAAGACCCAAATCTTCTCTCATCTTCTCACGTACATCCCGCATCTTGCCTTAACTTTAATATTCTGATCCCTAGCATCTCTTGGCTTTCCTCCGTAATCTGACACTAACTTCAGCCATCGTCTTAATTCCCTCTGCTCGTCTGCATTACCCCCCCCCCCCCCCCCCCCCCTCCTCTCTTTTCCCCTGCCTCCCCGTTCCATCATTCTAGCTTCACCCTTCGGACAATGGACTCTTTAAACGATAAACCACACGCATGTCGATTTCGTTAATACGCCATCTCCCTCGGAACACCCATCTCCATTTACCCGACGCTTTTTAGATTCTGAGCTCCCGTACGGTTCGTCTAATTCAATCAAAAACGCATTTACCTGTCCACATTTTCAATAATACAATCAACTGCCGGCTTCTCGCTATACTTATCATTCTTTCTTTTATTTTACATTTCGGAAATCCAAACCCAATTTTCTCCGTAATTTTCATTTTTTTTATTTTACTTTTGCTCCCCCCGACTTAACTCGCGTTAATTTTCCCGGTGGATTGCAAACACCAACGAACGCAGCAGAGTACCTTTCTCCTATGGCTTTCACTATTTGCAGAAACATTTTACTACCGAATTAATAAGAAACATCTTACTCATTTGAAAGTACAATGTAAATAATGATTGTAGGCATCCAGCAAAAGGATTCCTATAATTGTTCCGGACGGCGATCGCGGAAAAAAACACAAGAACAACATAAGCACCACTGCCCGACGCCGGTTCAAAACGAACGCCGTTTTTCTTGATTTCCTCGGGCATCCATGATTGTAAAACTTAGAACAGGTCAGTTAAACGATATTTCCTATAAAGTACAACCCCCCAAATCCACCCATTCTTGATAATTCAATGGTTTATTCTGCCTTTAAATTGAAAGTGATATAAACATCTTAATTTTTGAAACTTGCAGATAGCTAGCTATACACATTGTATACAGTGTGTCATGATTTTGTCGCTGGCGGTTACCTGACCTACCATTTAGACGTCTAGGCATAAACAAATTGTAAGGGCAGGGAACCAGACTCATTGATCCTTGTTTGTGGCACGTGAACGTGCACGTGGCCTCCGTTAATTCCCAGCCAAAAAAAAGATGCGTTGACGTGACCCTGAACAAACTTGGCATTGTGATTGTGAAATTATGTGCGGCAACAATGACATAAATGACGGAGTGTGTTAAACGGTCGATATATACAGAAAGCGTCCCCATATGGAAATGTCTTTCCAATGATTATTGTCTGTTTTTATATTGTTCCCACGTGCATTATGCACATAGGTCGCTCATATATAGGTCATAATGCTTAGACGGTCTCCAGCAATGGGCCAATTAGCGTTCGGTAGTCTGGGAAAATATAACAATGATGTGCTCTTTGTGAAAGTTCTGGCCAAATCGATGACATGCGATCGCGTAAAAAACCCAGAAAAACATAAGAATCACATGCCCGACGCCGGTTGAAAACGAACGCCGTTTTTCTCGGCATCCATGATTGTAAAACTTATAAAAGGCCAGTTAAACGATATTTCCTATAAAATACGACCCCAAAATCTACCTATTCTTGATAATTCGAGCAATTACCAATGGTTTATTCTACCTTTAAAATAAAAGTGAGCTAAACATCTTCATTTTTGAAACTTGCGGATAGCTACGCATTGCGTCATGGTTTGTCGCTGGCGGTTACCTGACCTACTATTTAGACGTCTAGGCATAACAAATTTTCAGGGCATGGAACCAGACTATGTGGAACATTGATCCTTGTTAAATAGATGCGTTGACGTGACCTTGAAAAAGCTTGGCATTGCAGTTGTGAAATTATGTGCGGCAACAATAACATGAATGACAGAGTGTGTTAAACGGTCGATATTATACAGAAAACGTTCCCATGGAAATGTCTTTCCAATGATTATTGTCTGTTTTTATATTGTTCCCACGTGCATTATGCACATAGGTCGCTCATATATAGGTCATAATGCTTAGACGGTCTCTAGCAATGGGCCAATTAGCGTTCGGTAGTCTGGGAAAATATAACAATGATGTGCTTTTTGTGAAAGTTCTGGCCAAATCGATGACATGCGATCGCGTTTACATTTGGTAAGAATGTTTGTTGTCGTTTTATAATCTAGTCAATATAAACAAATACAAAATGGCTTCTTGTCAATGTTATAGTTGTTTACATCTTTCATGCATTATGGCGGTGGAACCGTGCAATGCAAGTTGTTACCTTGCGACGTGCCACCGTACCTTTTTTGGAAGTCGCTTCGCCGTAAAAACAAAAACCAAAGATTTGTTTATCATTTGTTAAAAAAATCTCATATTACATGTATTCCTAGTTCAAAGCATGCCGAATAGCATGCCACTTGAACCCTGGTTGAACCGGGGACCCATCTTTTAGCAAAGCAAAGTGCTGCCCCACGAGTATCCCATTATTTGTGTACATAAAGGAACCCTTCAAGTCCGGATTTTCCAGAACTACCCAAGCAATTAATCATGCTATTGTTGCCTTGCCCCATTCAACAACACCAGCTGGGATCGAATTATGTTCAGACACTATGGGAAAGTACTGTGTTGACATATAAAGCCATAAAACCGAACAGCATGGGGGTTACGCACGAAATACAACCGACTTTGAAAAAAAGTACGGACGCGCGTCCGTGTAAAAACAAAATGGCCGCACGTCGCAAGGTTAATTCACCTGAAGCTTTAAGTTTAACTTAACCCTGTTCTCAAAATTTAGTTTTGCAATTTTAATGGATAATTTGGTGCCGTTTTATTGTTAGGCCGATTGCGAACTTCCATATTCATGAGCAATAATGTAATTTCCTCAGCTGTTTCCGACACCCAAAGATGTTAGCATTTTGAATTAAAAGAAAAACCTTTTCTTTGTTAATTCGCTGTTGTCAGTGCATGCATTACTCCAGTGACACAACTTTTTTTTTCACCCATTTTAAATGAGTAAATCGTGGGCTTCACAATTTGAACTGAAAACCCGTAAACTTACCAGTCTCTGCCTCAATCCGTGGGTTTTTAGTCTGCTTTACGTTACTTTTGATGAATCCTTAGTTTTATTATACCAGAAATAAATAAAACAAAAACAAATAAATAATTCTAGTTAAATAATACTACCCGGCAATTACCATGAATGCAAAGTGAACGTGTATACATATATATACATATCGTATACCCATCGTTTAGCAATAACGCAACTAAGTTAATAAGATAAGTAGTTTGCGTAACACCCTTAAAGAGATCGTATACGTTTGGTAATTGGAACCCACTGTTTGTTTCAATCCTCTATAGTTATAGACATATACCATAAAACTAACCTGTAAACATTTCTTTTCAGAAGGTGGTAGCGATTTTGAGATATTGCCAAAAATATGGAGCGGTTTGGTTTTGGCATTGGAATACACAATCTGAGAAACGTCACTGCAGTAACGCTTCTCAGATTCAAATTTTTAGGGAGTAAAAAGTAAAAAGTTTCTAAAAATGCATTATCCAAAGCTGCTGTACTTCTTACCAAGTAAGTTTTTATTGCCATAAATTGTTGGAGTAATTACCAAACGTATACGATCCCTTTCAGTGAGATGTGTGGTTCTGAAACGAACCGGAGGGAACTCAACGTTTCGGAGATTATGCTCTGCCCGTCGTCAGAAGACTGAGTCCCCCCCCCCCCCCCCCCCCCCCCCCACACGGTTCCTTTCAGAACCACACGTCTCGCTCAAGATAATTACCACATGGTGTTACCACAAATTACTTATTTTGTTACCCTTGCGACATGCAACCCTTCAAATCTCAAAACTATCTCCCCCAGTATATACAACAAAAATAACAACACTAGAAAAGCGATGTTTTGGCTTTTGTGTTCCGCGCAATTATTGTTTGAGTTTCCAGCGCGTAAAAACAGGACATGCGCACAGGGAAAATTTGCCCGGCTAGTCATTCATTCATTAGCCTAAGCACGCTTGGCTAAACCCCATAGATAATCATTAATTGCGCCAATGGATTTTGGCACACGCCACATTTACTCCTAGACCTCCCAAAATGGTTTTATT
The DNA here is from genome assembly GCA_037893245.1 of Crossaster papposus. NCBI lineage: Eukaryota > Metazoa > Echinodermata > Asteroidea > Velatida > Solasteridae > Crossaster > Crossaster papposus. The sequence goes on from JBAIAA010000237.1 coordinate 107,762, forward strand.
GTGAGAACAAAAAGTAACACGGTCAAATCGTCCACAAAAAAATAGAAAAGAAAGAATTAGAACCAACAAAAACATTTCAAGGGAGAATCGAGGTTACAACAAAATGGGGCCCGGGAGGGAGGGAAGAATGTAATGTTGACGTTTCTCAGCGGGCAAAACAAACAAGGTCCGACACAATAAACGCAAAAATCAATGCGGTTTTGTCCCCCAATAAAAATAGATAAACAAAACCTATCAATCGGCTGTCAACGTAAGCGCGCCAGCAGCGTGTTGTTCTTATTTCCCTACACGGGTGAGTGGCCGGGCGGGAGTGGCCGGCGTATCCGCTAAACGCCATTCGGAGCTCGGGCGAGAATTAAAAACACACAAAAAAAACTTATTGTTTGTGTACGCAATTTCGACAATCATGGGAAAAGCATCTCTGCAAATTATGATGGATTCGGCCGACCGTGGTATTTGCATAAGGGAAATTAGTTTTTTCGTCTAATTTTCAAGAAGTCATAAACTATGCCATTTTGTTGTCTAAAATCCTAATATTTCAATGTCCCCTTTGTCACCCTTAATTGTAATTTAAAACCATGAACATTTGTATTGGGCTAAATTAGAGCCGTATAATTGACCCTCACGTGTGGAAATACATTAGATGTTCAAAGCAGTTGAATGCACATTTCTATACCATTATTTATTTCTATAGTGTAACGTATGCATTTATAAATAATAATATATATACTACTACTAATATATATAAATTCAGACTGGCACCAATATAATCAAATACATTTGTATTCGAGTATCTGATACCGCCAGGTTTGTTGCATGTAAAACCTAACCAATATTGACGAGTTTTATTATTCAAGGGTATAATTTCATTGTATTTGACATTGCAGATCCCGCGCCCGCCTCACCTGAACCGAACCTCGAACTGCCTCCCTGCTGGCAAACTCGCGTCCATTTACAATTCTGACAGAAGGGAAACATAAATAATGGAATTAAGTCTCAATAACTGGGAAAGTGACTCAAGAATGTCCGGATTATACGGCTTTGGTGACGTCAACGGTTGGGAGTCAAGCGCGAGCGATTTGCAGCGGCTTTTGCCAGTAATGACAGCGCCGACTGAGTTAGGCCTGCGCGCGCCGCGCCGCGCCGCCGACACTTTTGGATGACTTTCCCCCGCGCGCACGGTATAATTGCATTGTGGGCGAAGCTCGTCCTAGACTCAGTTAATGCGGCATTGTCATGTGCGCCCGTGCTCTTCCCATCTCAACCCTAGCTCCCACGGGGCAAATCGGCGCAGACTAATGGGCACATCTAATGCCATTCGCTTCGATTTCTTGTCAGTGATTTCTTGTTCATCCCCCACTCACTCACTCTCACTTCTTTTCTCCAACCTCAAATCCCTGTTCGGTATTATAAAGGATGAAGGAAGACACACACACACGAAACCAAAAAAAAGGAGAAAAAGAAAGAAGAATAAATAAAACCTCAACCGAAAGTGATGCCAGAACTGACAACGGCTTTTGCGTGTAATGAAATTACCAAGGCAAGAAATCCGCGCGGTGATGAAATATTAATCAAATTTGGTAGCGATATCCGCGCCCGGGCAACAATGGAGGGAGAGCCGCGGTGAATCACCGTGCCACGGCCGCTAAAGCCCCTCCGTCCGCGCCGGGGGAGTGCTTGAAAAGAAAAATTCAATTTTAAAGGAAATGACATTTGTCCGGGCACCCTAATTGATATTAGCCCTTCTAAAGTGGATTTGAACGGCGCAGGTACGGTGTAATCAGGGGGAGAAAATGCGTAGCCTGCAGGCGAGCTGTAATTTTTTCTTTTTTTTCTTTTGGTTTTCGCTACGGCTGCTTCGTGATAAGCTAGCTGTGGACAGCGGCCGAGGGCGGTTCGATTTATCTGTCGAGATGATATGAGGAGGACAAGGCGAAGTTATCTCCGCTCGCTAACGGCCTGCGAGTCAGCCAGCAGAATCCATTAAATTACTAGAATGTCAGCATTTCGCGGCACAAACACATCCCCGTTGAGAGTGATTTGATTTCGCGCTTTTTTTTGTACCTCCCTTCGCACGATAGTAGTGTCCATGTACGTCAAGCACATTGACGGCAACTACGGCTGCATTCGCTTCACCACAGGCGTGTTACCGATCTATCTCGTTTATTTGTGAACCATAATACTGGAGCAGGGAAAAACCTCTCTCAGTCAAACAATTCTTGAGGGGTTTACGATTTCTTAGATTTGTCTAATAATTCTTTTTTATGAATCACTGCGAACATACCGAGAAGCAAACCAAATAGGAAATATTCTATATTTCGGCTTGATATCAACCGATTGAATGTTTCTGAAGCATGCATGTAGCTGGAGTTTCTCCTGCAGACAAGATGTAACCCTAAAATTGAATTAAGCCTAAAGCCGTGTTCGCACTGGATAAACATTTTAGGTAACTTTACCAAGGCGCCGGGTAACATTCCGATGGGTTAATCTTCGCACCGTCCGCACTTGGATTTAATTGACGCGGGTAGAATTGCCGAGACTATGGGTAAACTAACCGTGAAAGGTCACTGGCTGATGTGACCTGTGGTCATTCGACCGGGTGATGGAAGATTTAACCGAGACGTCGCGTCCGCACTGGATTTTCTGGCTCGGTTAAACTGACCTGGTCAATCTTCCTGGGCACCTTTGGCTCGGTTAAACTACCCACGCGGCGTGGGTAAGTTACCTGTGAGGAAAGTAACCCAGGCTGTTCGCACTGGACTTGAAATGGGTAAGTTACCCATTGGCTCGGTTAGTTTACCCAAATTAAGTCCAGTGCGAACAGGGCTTAAGACGAAACGAAGCCTGGGATTCAAAACGGCTCTGTGATTTTGCTTTAGGCTTTAGCGTCATGGTATGTAGTCTAGTCCCCCGACGCCATAAAACACACCAGTACACGCAGGGTACCGAATTTAGAAACAAAATTGGAAACAAGGACAGTGGTTGTATGCAACGTAGCAGGTTTTGAATCTTGAGTTGGAGGAAACGCCATTGGTAATTGCTTGAATTATCAGGAATTGGTGGATTTGGGGGGTTGTATTTTATAGTAAACATTGTTCAACTGACCTATTCGCACGCAGTTTTACAATCATGGATGTCGAGAAAAAAGCAAGAAAGTACTTGTTGTTCTTGTTGTGTGTGTTTTTTCTCGCGATTATATACAATTCAATTCTTCAGAACAATTACATGATATCTAGCGCAATCATTTTGCTGGATACCTAGAATCATTATTTACTTTCAAATAAGTAAACAATTTCTCAATAATTCGGTAGTAAATTTGTTTCGATATCTGCAAATGGTGTATCCTACCTTTAAAACAGGCCCATTAAATTCAGTTAAGATGGTGAAGCATGCAACAAGTTTACTTGTTCCTTTGCAACGCAACACTTTGAAGCTCGTAGTTTATACACAATTTGACAGTGCAGAGGAATTTGGATTTGGCACTAAAGGGTGCACTATGCTAATTGAAGGGAGAATTTCTACGCGAGCTCATTAGCATGAAATGTGCCCCTCACGATTTTTTCTTTTAAAAGAAAGCCGTTTGGTAAAAAAAAAATTGGGATCGTGTAAATATAGCCTATGGTCAACTCCCTGGTTTTTAAGCTTTAATCTGAGGGCAGACTTGATGGAATTACGGTTGAAAATGGGTCATAATTCCTCTAAAATGTGGAGGGGTGCCATTTATAAAATGGCTGCGCGCAGGCTGGGGAAGTATCACTTTTCGGGAGGTGAGTTTCTTTTGGTGTGAATATTAAAAAATGTAATTGGCTAACCCACCAAAAATTGAAAAGAAATGGAGAGACAAGACAATAATTTGATTGTTGTTTGAGAAACCCCGATGATGCCGGTTTGGATGAAACTTGGCCCTAAACTTTGTTTATTTTACACTGTTTTCAATGGGGCTTCTTGAATTAGGCTGGTGCACCCTTTAGCCAAGGGGTCTGAGAGCAGTGTTTTGTGGAGAGGATCAAATACAGAACAGGTTCTCAATCAACTCATGCAGTGACTTTAGAGCTAAGAGCCTTGGTATCAGAGCTAAAAGCGTCGGTTTTAGTGCTAAGTTGGGATTTATCTATAATAGCATCCGCACGCTGTGACTATAGTAGACGCCATTTTGATAGCATCCGCACGCTGTGACTATAGTAGACGCCATTTTGAATTTGCGACGACCGAAGCCCAGCGGGTAGCGTGGTTGTGTTGAAGAATTTGAATTCTTTTAAGTTCGGTATTGCAAGACCCAGTCAATCACAAATGAGTCCCTGACCCTGTGATTCAACTCGTAAAATGTCAAACATTTATCCTTGAATGTGTTTCGAGGATGTATATAACGGCAATTACAAAGTGTTTAAATTGTCTGGTGTTTTAATGTATATATCGCCACCAGGCCTAATCAGAAGAGACAACTCCGGGTACGACCCTTTGGTTTTCAAAATAAGCTACCCTTCCAAATTAATTACAAGCAAGCTTATGTTTTGCCTATTGTACTGTTATGTTTTAATTTGTATTATATATTTTGTTTTTAATCGCGGGGGGGGGGGATTAAATGTATATAAAAATTATGCAAGTCCAATATGAAAAAATACATTTGAATTTACTGACTCCATTCTGGTGCTGCACATAAATTGACCGACACGTTTTAATATGCGGTCGTTCCGTGCCACTTCAACACGATTTTCCACCCGACCCTCGTGATATTGAATGTTACGATTGGCCTACTTGAGAAACCACCAAATCTCATTTTTGTTTTGTAATTTGGCTCTTTTGTTTCTGAGATACGAGTCAACGAACTTTGGACTAATTAACATGACCTGCGAACTGCAAAAAATGTGATATACAATGTATATCTTCAAAAGTATATCAACCTACAAAGCCAAGTTGCAGGATCCATTTCGAGCTCTTTGAATGGTCTTCGTTTTAGAAAATTAAAATAACTGTAGCGTGAAACAGAGATAAAATGCATATTTTGGCAACGAAATGATATTTGACTTTAAATAAAAACATTTAACCAAAAAAAACCCACTGGACCGTATCCCAATATCACTGACCCATCATTCTAATGAATTGTATTTAATTTGATACAGCATTTGAGGTTGGTGCTTGTAATTAAGAAGATTTCGTAGATTTTCCAGTTTCAGTCATGTCCGCATTGCAGTGCATGACAGCGCTAGTTTATCTAAGTACGAACAAGTTTACCGCACTCTGTGGAACATAAAGAGTTTGCTAGCATGATTATTCGGCAGTATTTCAGTAACGTTAATCGAAAGATCTGACGCAACGTACGCAACATCATGTAACATAATGCATTCACATATACATACGTATTATTAATTGCACATACGCAAGACATTCTGGACTGGTTCCAATTTTCCTGGTAATATTATATCCTTTTAACTTTGTCGCGTCTAGAACCAGTTTATCCAAATAAAAATGTTCCCGTATTAACGCTTGAGCGCCAGTTGTGTTATAGCGCCCTCTCGCGAGTGGTGATATGTGCCCATGGGCGCTGACATCTTGTTTTACCTCGTCATGCGGCATTCGCTGCATTACTCGTTCATTAAGTCTCGTGTTTGGCCGCGATTCATTCATCGTTGGTACCCATTAACTACCATATTGGCATGGTGGCAGCTTCGGAAACGTTTCCACACATTTTCAGCTCAAAAGTCTAGGGAAAGTGGCCAGGAAATGCCTCGGTTAATACACCAAATCAAGAATTTGGAATCAAAAAGTCTGGTGCCGCCACTGCCGCATTCTGAAGGAATTGCCCTCACACGATAATTGTCAAACTGTGTCACTGGCAATGAAGAGTACAGTATACATTTTCTATTTCTCAGAATCCCGTGCTTTTTCAGAAAATAATATGCAGAACTGAAATTTGCTTGGTAAATTCTAACAGGTGAAAACAGAAAGTAATTAATATGCTCACAGAAGTCGAAATGCATTTTCATATAAAATTCTGCTGTAAATTTACGTGTGGTTGGGTCCTATTTTCTTTTTTGGCTTCAACATTTCAATATGTGCAAGTCCAAGTCTGGCTTATGGCAGTCCCAGCCGTGAACAAGTGACAATAAAGGAGAAGGGTTCGAGCAAGCGCTACCGGTTTAATTGAATAAACACGACGGAATCGGATGTGTAATTTGTTTCTGCGGGACGGGGAATTAAAGTATTAAAAGCCGGGCGTGCAACGCCTGAAAAACCCGCCTTCAATCACCCGTCAATGCGTCCGCACGTCTGAATGCGCTCAGCCTTATTATTGCTCGGGACCGAGGCTGACGGTTTGCAGGATGGCAGGACGCAATGAGGCGTCAACCTCGCAACTCGTCAACGAGGAAGAAAGTACAGGTGATTGATACCCCGGTATCCCCCCCCCCCCCCCCCCCCCCCCCCATCCTTGCTTCTGCAAACTAAAAACAACACACGTTGACAATTGGCTTGTTAGGCCTAACTGTGATTCCGTTTGACCATTCAGTATAGATAGTATATCGTTGATTGAATTTGGTCTGGGGCAAAACTTAAACCTAATTTCATCAACGCAGTGTCTGTTCTGTGTATGATTTGCTGTGAAATGGTTGTCGTAGCCAACGAAAACTCCCAGTCTAAACCCTTGCCTATTAAATTTTTTGAATATTTCCGTTTGCTTATTTATTCCTTATATGGCGCAATTTTCTTTACATATCTCACTAACTGGCCGGATTATGAGACAGACAATGCAGTCGTGTACAGCACTCCCCCCCCCCCCTCCCCCCCCCCCCTCTCCTCCTGGACACCTACATAACGTGTATGTACAAACTGCACGCGTACGCGGCCCTCGTTTCATCACACGCCATTCTTTGTGCGTATATACTCACGGCGTGTAAAAACAATTTAAAGAAATTATACACTTGACTCGCAAGTTAGTGAAAAAAAAAACGACTCTTAATTTTCTGTTATTTATCATCTGAATTTACAAGTTAATTGAAATACTCAGTGTATACCCACCAGTGTAAATATTACTTCAAAAAACCCAAAACCTATTACATTTAATTCATTCATTCGCCACCGCCAGGATTCTTGTTTTTATAGAAAGGTCAGAGTACCTTACTTATTTGAGAAAACAATAAATACAATTTCCAGCCTCGATAATCCCAAGATGAATTTATTCAATTAAAACATGATTCATTGCTAAGCCTCCGTTAAAAAAAGATAATATCCCCTCTTTTTATTTATTTTTTTATTTTTTTAATTCCCTAAGGTAAGATTAGAGCCAAGAACAAAAACAACTGTCCAGTCGCTATGGGTTACAATTCATCAATTTATTAGTGAATTGTCAGTCGGGTATATTTATGACATTGCTGTATTTTTAGCAGTGGCCATCTTATGCAAATGGCGGAGTTTTTTCAGCGCACAAAAATCCAAGTTGATGACTGCTGGGAGTCCCACGTGTGCAGCATGCGCTCAAAACAAAACTTATGCACGTTGGTACGCCACATCACACCAGATCAAACCGAAATAAAATCCTGCCGGATTTGTATCGTGCTTAACAATAACAGCGGAAACCCGTATCAGATTTGGCGCGCATATTTCCCTTAATCCTCGAGATAAACTTCCCCGCCAAATCCAAGTCATATTATGAATCACTCCCAGCGCTAATACCCTACTTGAATTGTAAGAGCAGGCCTGTATTGCTAAGGCGCGTGTATAGTGTGTCTCCTGAAAGTTCACAATATAGATTTCAAGGGACTTTACTTTTTGTTGTTTAAAGGTAGGATACACCATTTTGCAGATATCGAAAACATTTACTACCGAATTATTAAGAAATATCTTACTCATCTGAAAGTAAATAATGATTCTAGACATCCAGCAAAATGATTGCGCTAGATATCCTTCAATTATTCTGAAAAATAAAAAGTTATAAATAAACATTCGCGATCTCTGGACGGCGATCGCAAAAAAAAGACAATTAACATGAGAATTAACTGCTCGACGCCGGTTGAAAACAAACGCTGTTTGTCGTACTTTTCTCGGCATCCATGATTGTAAAACTTCGGACAGGTCAGTTAAACAATATTTACTATAAAATACATTCGATAGTCCGAATCGACAATAAGGATCGATACTCCGAATCGACTGTGAGGTTCGATAGTCGAACAATTCGGACTATCGAACCTTGTGTGCTTTTGGATTATTGAACCTTCAGACTATTGAACCTTATTTTCATTTCGGACTATTGAACCTTCAGATTAATTAACCTTGGGACAAACGAACCATTAACAAACCTTCGGACAATCGCATCAAATGTTCAGATTAACGAACCTTATTTCGATCGGACCAACACTCTAAGAAATAATGGTTCAATTTTGCATTATATAGTTGATACAATAGCAGCACCCCTAAGGGTGCAAAACAAAACCTATTGGGTTCATCTCTTAAACATTGTACCCTCAGAGGGACAAATTTGCACACTTGAACCTTTTTGAGGTTCAAATATTTACTTTATTTGAGGGGTGCTGCTATTGTATCAATTAGGGAGCAAATTTGAACCTTTATTTCTTAGAGTGAATGAACTCCCGCTTATGATAAATATGTGTGTTCGAACTATCGAACCTTCGGATCAATACACTTTCGAACTATCGAACATTAGGACTATCAAGTGAACCCCGATGTGGGTACATCATTTGTTGTTTCAAGGCTGACGAGGGGGGAGGGGATAGATATACCGTGGCTTGGGTAGGTACAAGGGGATTTACTTTTGTTGTGTTAAGGCCGAAGGGGGTTCCATGAGGTGAGGTGGGTACAAGAGGCCGATGGGGATGCGTTGGGGATACCTTGGGGCGAGGTGGGTACAAGGGGATTTACGTGTGTTGTTCTAAGGCTGAAGGGGAAGTTTGGGGTACCGTGCGGGTCGAGGTGAGTACAGGTTTTGTTTAACTGTGTGTTGTTTTGAAGGGGGAGTTTTGGGTATACCGTGGGGTGAGGCGGCTATACAAGGGGCTGAAGAGGAGTATTTTGCGGTACTGTCGAGGGAGGTTTTACCTTTGTTGTTTTAGAGCAGAATGGGGGGGGGGGGGGGCAGAATCCAGATTATATTAAGTATCGCAATTCTTAAATAGTCCGACTTTGAGCTCATTTTGAAGTTACAGGTTACATGTTAATATAGTTTGCTTTGCACACACACCAGGGCCCAATTTCATAGAGCTGCTAAGCAAACAAAATTGCTTAGCACAAAAAAATTAAAAACAGGTTACCAGCCAAAATTATAGCTGTTTTTCATGCTAAGCCAAAAAAACAGCTGAATATCAATCCAGAACAATAAAGATCAGGTGAAAATTTGGTTTGTACCTTGTTTTTGCCAAGGACAAATTGTCATGCTAGCAAAATTGTTGTGCTTAGCAGCTCTATGAAATTGGCCCCAGCAAGCAATCTCATCCTTTCACCTATGTCGGATAACGCCAATTTCCTTATTACGGCAATAAGGAAGTCGTAGCAAATTATCGGCAGCCGCATCAGTTGCGAATCATATCCTATAGGCAATTATAAGGCATTGTTCTTCCAGAGATATCAAGAGGACGTCCTAATGTGAACTTTGACCTAATATGCCGGAAAAGTTTCATGAACGTGATATTGCTTTGTGTAATAACCCTGTGTGGGTGTCAGAGATGTAGTCGACTCCATCACAAGTCCCTGCAAGTCCCTGTAAGTCCCTGCAAGTCCATCACAAGTCCTCCAGTTCCAATTCAAATCACAAGCTATTCAAAGCTTTGACAAAAGCATTCCTTTGTCATTGTTCATCCAGTTACTTATGACTGCCTTTATGAAGGGACTTGTGACTGGCTTCGCGAAAGGACTTGTGAAAGGACTTGCAGGGACTCGGCTACAACCCTGGTGGGTGTACAGTACCCTGTATTACAAAATACTACACAATTCCCACAGACCAGTGTACAGGGTGGTCCAAAAAAAACTATACCCAACTTTGCAGGCCATTTTCTCCTAGATGATAAAATATTTTAGTAATTTGGTTTGCATATTATTAAAGCATATATCGTTGAGCATTATTGGTGAAAATAGGGAAGATATTACATTAATATTTTTGGAGATATTCCTATTTTTAGGGAGCTGTCAATGCATCAACATGTTTGAATATGATATGACACAATAATGTAATGACGCGATAGTCCTTTGACAAATGTTTTTGCGAGAGCTTCTTTTATTTACACTAAAATGGATAAATAATACTTTTAAATAATACAATATTGCTCAACGATATATGCTTTAATAATATCCAAACCAAATTACTAAAATATTTTATTATCCAGGAGAAAATGGCCTCCAAAGTTGGGTATAGTTTTTTTGGACCACCCTGTAGTATAAAGAGTACTGCATACTACAGTTTACTCAAGTAGTATTTTGTACATGTAGTATTAGGTGACGTTAGTGTTGTTAGGCGTACATATATAACTATAAGATAATGTGAACCTTTATGAGATGATCTACGCTGTACTAAATAAGCAATGTAAACCACTCGTACCGTCCAGCCCCCTGTACCCAGTGCCAATTTCTTGTATACTTGTGTTGGAACGATAATGACGGTATCATATGAAAATCAGACTCCTGTGAAAATCGGACCCCTTTTCCCTATCTTTGGCTAAACTTTCACACGTAATCCGGGCACTCTCATAATTTTCACTTCGGCATGCGCAATTATTAGTCCAGATTTATTATAGTCTGAAATTCACACTACACCGTGACCAACTTGTGCGGCTCATCACGGAATACAAGTGTATTGATCATGGTGGTAATAAGTTTCCCACAGTAGTTTGCCATTGACAACGCCCAAACGAGCGAAAGCGGACGTGTTTTTTTCCGTGAGGCCGAGAGAGGGCGTCTTAATGACTATCACTCGCAACTAATGGAAGAAAGTTGTGTATATGTCTGAAGATTCAAACACTAGGAACGCGTTCTGCCTACGCATTTTGGTCAACAGGAGGGACCACTGACCTCTATACATGGACAGATCATCCATTGTTTCATTTTGAAGTCGGCATGCAGAGAAGTGCAACATGGCGGACCCACGAAGTCACTCTGTGAGCCAATGAAATGTCCAGGTGTAGAGTTCAGTTGGTTGGTAAATCCACTGACCTCTACAACTGGACATTTCATTGGCTCACAGCAGTGACGCCATGTTGCACTTCCAGTTCGCGCCGACTTCAAGTGTTAGCACAGCAGAATATGGACAATGATCCGTCCAGGTGTTGAGGTCAGTGGGAGGGACGCTGTGTCTCGTCTGGTACCGTGACTTGGTGATCCCCTGACTCTCATAATATATCGTATAGGACAAGCGTTGAGCTGTAACTTGAAAGAAAAAAATGAACCATGACGTGGCAATGCAAGGGAAGCCCACCGGTGTCTGAGGGCGTGCTTGGTGCAAAGGCCAACACACAGGACTTAAAGACATAGATACTGTGTAATACTGAGATATGTGTTACAGAGTTGTAACGAGTCACTGACTTTGACTCGAATCGAGTCGAGTCATTGTAAGTAAGTGACTCGAGTCTAGTCATTTGGTCTAGAGGTCGAGTCGAATCTAGTCGCGTCCTTGTAAGTAAGTGAATCGAGTCAATTTATTTTGACAATAGGTCGAGTCGAGCCGAGTCAGTGTAGGCCTTTGGTCGAGTCGGGTCGAACACTGTATAATAAATAAACACAAGAAAGAAACTAATTTGTTTGCATTTTTAATAAGAAATCGCCCGAAGCCAATAATGAAAAAAACAAATTGTAAAATGCATTTTCCGTCCGGCAGGTGGTACAATGTGGAATTCCGTGACACGTTGTATGTTTGTGCACAACAAGTGGCCGCTTCACCGTACTGTATTCGCAAAGTAACGTAAACATACATTTTGCCAATATTGTTCGCACTTGTTTTGCTTTTGTTCTGGGGACTCGTGTGCTAATAGCCTTGACTCGAGTGCTATTAGCCTTGACCCGAGTCAAGTCTATAATTTTGATGAAGGACCGAGTCGAGTCATTTGCCTGCAGTCACCCGAGTAAAGTTGAATCGTTTGTCTTTCGGGACTTGAGTAGTCGAGTGGCCAAAATGTGTGACTCGTGTCAGACTCGAGTCATTACAACTTTGTTACATCAGTATTATGCAGAGTTGTAATGACTTGAGTCACTGTACTCGACCCGAAACCGAGTTACATTATTTGTTTGCGACTCCACTCGATTCCCGTCGGTAAATGACTCGTCTCTCATCAGAATAACTCGATTCGACCCCATAGTGAAGGCTAATAAGACTCAAGTCCCCCCCCCCCCCAAAAAAAAAAGAGCAACATTGTGCGAAATAATATTTGAAATGACTTACGCCAGTGCCGGTTTATGTTCATGTCACGTTTATGTACATACATACATGTACATATCAGCGGCCGTCTGTTTTTCTTCCTCCACGATACCACAAACATACACCGTGTCGTGGACATCCACCTGGTGTTTCTGTAACGTGTTTATTTATTGTGTTGTATTCAAATATTTGTGACTCGAATTGACTCGAGCTAAATACATGACTCGACTCGACTCGGCTACACACTGTGACTAGACTACACACTGTGACTAGACTCGACTCGACATTTTTAACCTAATGACTCGACTCAACTCGGCTACACACTGTGACTAGATTCGACTCGACCTTTTTAACCTAATGACTCGACTCGAGTCACAAAAATTAGTGACTCGTTACAACTCTCGGACTGGTGTCATGTCAAAGGTCCGAAAAGTGACCTTTGACATGATACTGCTTGCCTAATCAGAGTGATGGAAGTTATGTATTTACCCACCACACATTTTGCCTATCTACTGCTTGTTCTGCGTTAACGTGCACGATGCGTATGCGTGGTACGGTACAAACTAATATTCAGAGTCCATCTTTTTTTGCCAAAATTATGATTTGTTGCGATTTGTAAGTGTCACATTCATGATGGAGCGACTTACAGAGTGCACGCTGCGAGTGTGAATTTATTTTAACTGTGGCAAAGCACATCCGTAATGATAAATGGGTTGATGCTGCGCTTATACACGCGAAGATGAAAATAACGAGTGTGGCATCTCCGACCATCAGCAGTTCTCAATTTCAAACGAAGATTGTCGGCGTTAATTGTTGCTATCGTTGTACCGCGTGCGCACGTGTCCACGTGCCCAGAAGACGATACGACAGACGCGTGGCCCAGTGTGCGTGGATCAACCCCCGAGGCCCGTCATTGGCTAAGCGTGAATTTGATGTCACTCCCCCCCACGGGATACGCACCGCGGCGGCGCTGTTACAGCATCACCGCTACGCTCGCTCGCAACCGTACCGTATACCGTCTGTGCCGTGCACATGTGTCTGTACGCCCCGTCAAAACGTGCAACAGCACAACAAACGATGTTTTTTTTCGGCGTGTATTAAACTGTGTTTGGTCACCACGCCACGTTTCAATCAGCCGGGCAATTAAACCCTTAACAAAAGCAAGTGAAGACCCACCGCAGACCAGCAAGTAGTTATGTAGAATGCAGGGGACTTTTTTTATTCCAGGGGTTACACTAGTCTGTATAAAATGGTCAGAAGAGTGCTACACTATATGAACAAAATTGCGAACAACTGCTATTAAGGTGCGATAATATTCAACGCAGTGTTATATTGGACCCGGTGTCGCATTGAGCGCTGGTGCACCCAAGGGCTGATATTTGGCAGCATTGATGCCGATGGCTATTTTGAACCATCCAGTCTTGAGCTAAAAGATCCTAAAGTCAGAACTAAATGTGCTGCTAAAAAATTTACCACGAGAGATAACGCGGCATCGCAGGATTTGTTAGAGTTCATACAGACGGGGTAATCGGAGCTTCAAGCCCCGCTATGGATTCGTCTATCATCGGCGGGCAGTTGCCGCACTCGCTGGGGCCGCTCGGACTGTACGCCTTCGGCTCGCCGGGGCTGGGGTTCCCGGGCCCCCACGCATTCGACTTCGGACTGCCGGTCTCGTCCGTGGCGTCCGGGGCCTTCTCGCCGGACAGTTTCTTGTGCAAGGGCTCCCAGCTGAGCGACGTGTCGTCGTGCGGGTCCAAGGCCAAACCCAGTCCCGGTGGAGGCTCTATGATCGGTGAGTGTGCAATATTTGTTCTCCTGTTTGTATTTCTAAACTCTGTTGTTAGCCCATAACAAAACGGACAAGCATACTTCCACTACACCCCAAGGCGAAAACTACCTATACCAATGGATGGCGAATCTTTCTAGAAGGAAAATGATACCAAGATATCTTGGTTTGGCCTAATATTTGTAGTTCCAGGCGCTATTTTGTGAAGCACAGGCGGGGGTCTTTTCGCACCGAGAAATAACTAGACCGCGTCTGCGAATTTAACATGACACGGTTTAGTAATTTCGCGGTGCGAAATTACCACTGACTTCACATCACAAAATAGCTGGACTGGGGCTAAAACTACTAGCCTGAATCAAGCTATCGAATTTGTATCATTTTTCTTCTAGAAAGATTCTCCATCTGGCATTGGTATAGGTAGTTTTGGCTTCAGGGTACAGTGGAAGTATGCTTGCTTGTTGAGATACGCTTGTCCGGTTTTTGGGGTAACCACTCTGTATTGTTGTTAGTATCCTATCAGTATTTCTGTATTTTTATGTTGACTAGACTTGAAAACTAGAAAATTGAGAAAAAGGTCGATTCGGTTAAGCGATTCGCTTAACAGGTGTTTATCAGGTGTTCATATTCCGATAGAGAACCTTGACTTCGCTGCGCAAGGCCAAAATACTAGGCCTAGAGTAGAGGGTGCTCTTTTCAATCCGTCGACAAATAAATATGGAAACTGAAGCCACCTTTAGTATAAAACTGCACGCAAACATCTGCAGCAGCTTTATATTCTCACACATTCTCAAAACAACGATGAACATTGAGAACAAGTATCGATGTACTTGTACCACTGGGAAAATATTTAAAAGGAGAAAGGGTATCTTTGAACGATAGCTTATCAGCTGGTCTATACTGAATTCATCCAAAATATTGCAGCTGTGTAGTCCCAATAACAATAATGTAACCCGTCACCACAAAATGATCTTAAATTCGGATTATTTTTTGAGAATTAAGATATTTATATATCTAGATTCTGCAGAAGAAAGGCTTTCAAATTGTATACAACATTGAGGGGTACGGATTCAGTAACGGAAATATACGCCAACAACTCACTTGAAGTGGTAACACTAATTCATACAGTCTGTTGATATACAGGGAATGTTTGACGACATAATAACAATTGGACAAAATAGGTTTCAAATTATGTTTGGCAGAAGAACAAAATTGGAGAAAAGGTAAAGCAGGACTTACATAATACGGTTTACATGAAAATATTAACTCTATACCATCCTTCAATATTTGGCTTTTGCCCTCTGTTCAGCAAAATTTCCGACTTTAAGCTCATTTCGCGGTAAAAGGTCACAAATGGAAGCAACTTGAACGCAGTATAGTAAGGTGATTAAAAAGCACGGATAGACAAAAAATCTAAATCGAAAACCCTCTTGGGTTTGAAGTTGTGGTCCCCCCCCCCCCCCCCCCCCCCCAGTCTTACCCTATCATTCCTACATATATTTTGGTCCATGGTTAACATCGGCAGTGATTATAACGATTGTTACAACTGCATATAGTAACCAACGGATAATGTATCACCAACCGACAATGTCACACAAATTGACCGATACTGTATCACTAACCGATAATGTAACAAAACATTGAGTGGTATAGTGTAGTTATACACTCTCGGTCAATGTCGGTTAAGTTATCGGTTAATAACAAGTTTACCGATAAATGTTACTACATTATAATTATGTTACATTATCGGTTAGTGATACAGTATCGGTCAATTTATCTGATATTATCGGTTAGTGATATACATTATCCGTTGGTTACTATAAATTATCAGTTGTATAACAGTGGTTTTGTTTTAGATAGTTTAGTCGCTGATATTTTATCGGCTTTTTTTCTGTATTCCAAAACAGACAGTGAAGTTATTTTATATCGTCCAAAGTGCTGGTGATCACCCCAACGAAGGGGGGTATTCCTCGTTCTTAACTCATCTTAGACTTAAGACATTACAGGCCTACCCTCGGCATTCTTCTCTTTCTCTCGGCATGATCTCATGACGGTGACTCAACCTCTGCCAAGGCACCTCAAATCCTCTTAGTCTTACACACACAAAATCATCTTAATCCCTTCTTTAGTTGAGATGCAAGTAGTGCATCGGTCTAATTAGTTAATAGCGGCTAATTCGGATGTCTTTTTTTTTTTGGTGGAGTAAAACGCAACGCCCTATGACCGTTATATTAATGACTGGCGCCTCTTAAGGTTCTTAAAACGGAGATTGTCTGTAATTGGTCTCATGATTCCTGATCTCGATTTCGGAAAGATTAAGGTTTTTTCGCGATCCTCCGTTATAATCACAGCTTAAAACCATAACAATGCCAAATGTAAATTGAGTGATTTCCACCGGTTTTTGTTATCAACCGCCAAATTGAAACGCCGCAGTGTTAAGAGAGGGAAACACCGAACAGTATACGTACTATTATTGCGCGACAGCAGAGGTATAAAAACGGGTGATTTTTAAAGATAGCTCCCTGCTGATAAACTTAGCATTCTCTGGCTTATTGGAATGTCGTTATATACACTGCATTTGTAAATTGGGTATGGTTTTTAAGGGAAAACAATTGACCTTTTTGTTCCATATCGCATGTATACAAAACTCGAAACTTCCAAAGGCTTTTTTTTCATGTTGACATGTTGATATTTATAAACTTTAAACAGCCATAACTTGTTAATGGAATGTCCGACTAAAACGCAACAGACAGCATTGTGTGGATAATATTCTCCTCTTTTATAAGATCTGAGAGCTCTCGTTTTGCCCGAACGTCTTTTTTTGCCAGAACCACTCATATGTAACTGACATGTAGTTATTATGTGCAAGATGTCTTCCTTCAACTTTGTGGTAGATAGCGAATGCCTTTTCTTAGTTTCAAACACTATAGGAAAGGGTATACGATGTGATTTTGCATTCTAAGCAGACACGGTACTTAGCAGTATGTGATTTCAACAAACGATTACCAAACTCACATCCAAAATGCTCAAAAATTCACATCCTCAGTCCAAATTCACGTCGTAGGTTAAGTTGATGTGAATCCAGTGGATGTGATTTTGAATCTTTACGACTTAACCCAGGATGTGAATTTTGAACTGAGGATGTGAATGCGGAGCACTGGATGCGATTTTCTGTTGTCGAAACCAAGAACCGCGTCCGCTTTGAATGCAAATTTACATCATTCCCTTTCATAAATCTATAAGAGAAGTATTCAAAGCGTAACCTCTTGAAGTGTAAGCTCAATAAACGTTTTGATAAGGTATTGAAAGAAAACAAGTGAAACCATTTGTTGCAAGAGGAAGACGGATGGAAGCACGATTTCGCCAATATTGTTTCGAAAATCGGTCAAAGTATATGGACATCATTACATACATGTTGATTTCTTCTAAGTTAAAGCAAGTCAGACGTACTAATTTCACAGGGTGTTTTGGTACCAGTACGATCCAGGCACGGAACTGTCTCTCGGTGATCCAAGTGAGCCTTTTTAATAATAATTATAGGGTTTTTTTGGGCGAATGCAAAATGATCCCATGCCTTAAGGTTGAATTACTAAATGTCATATATTCTCATTTACACAATGTAACTATAGACCATAATTGGAGGAAATGACATAACTAACGCCCCTTGTGAAGAAATTGCGCGGGAAACTGGTTATAACCAGCACATTATCCTTGGACGTTATCTCTCTTAAATATAGCTTATTGTTTAAAGTGGCAACTCGGTGTTGTCTCGTTAGGGCGATCATTAGTACGCGCCTCCTTGTGACAGCTTGCTTAATTTAATTGGATTTAATGCGGTCGTGGATACTTTAATGATCGGTTCCCCGGCTGGGATTTCTTTGCGTGATGACCATGCATTGACAAGGGAAGGGCCAAACAAAAAAAACGTTAAAGAGACCAACGAGATTCGAATTGGAAACGCGACACCGAGTCTGCATGTGGTTCGATTATGACTAAACCTATATCTAATGTGCATGGACATACAGTCCTATAGGTTCTAGAATCACGCACACGAAGACATAGTTACTTGTGTTAAACACATGGACATCCCTTTGTATTCGTGTACAGAAAACCCGAAAAAAATAAACATTTTACTCGCTCTGTGGTGACCTGGGCCCAATTTCATGTCTCTGCTAACCACAGAATTCCGCGCTTACGGTCAGCATTTTCCGCTAACTGCGCTAGCAGAAAAATTACGTGCTTACCCTGTAAGCACAGAATCCTTAGTTACGGGATGTACGCATGCTCAGAAACCAAAATTCCTCGCTAACGCGTGAAATACGTTTACCGTAAGCACCGATCTTTCTTTTATAGTAAGCAGGGATTTTTCGCTAACGGTAAGCAGAACCAAGAAAATAGGCCCTGCACACAGCGGGGACAATGGTATTCGGTATATTTCTATAGATGAATAGGTCTCCACAAGGTTTTCACCTATTCTGTGAAAACCTTGTGGAGACCCATTCATGTATAGAAATATACGGAATACCATTGTCCCCGCTGTGTGCAGGTCTCCACAGCGCGAGTAAAAAAATTATTCGCAACTTTTCAATAAAGTTTTAGTACACCATTATTTGTCAGTTGTGCATTTTTATCGTTTAAAGCAGCAGTATAGTTCTCAAAATCTAAAGAATGATGCTTGACAACTAACCTGACAAAGATTTAGCTCTGTGGATGATGTATTTTCAAAGGAAACTTCGATTTTAAACTAACTATAGTTGTCAAGAATGCGTCTCTGAGACGTTTTTTTTAAATGTTTTTATTCAAAATGACAGCATGCCAGAAAGAATAATTTCAAAGGGAGATTAGAGTCATTGGTATCTTTCCATCAAGTAAGCCTTTAAACAGTCATTTCGGTTGGTTACCAGTACTTAATAGTTGCGGTATACTGTCCCAAAGGTATAATACGTCATTAATTAACATTAGGCTTCTATGAAGATTATTATAGTTTTTTTGTCGGCGTTTCCGTTTCGGATCTTATTCCAAAACCGATTTGCACTAAAACTATACTTTGATACCGGACCCATTTCCCCACTAGCCAACCCATTCACTGACGTCTTCACCACCAACTGCTCTCCAAGACAGCCGGCCATGAGACAGCTAGAGCTGCGAGCTAGAAGTCATATCGGACAGGCCCAGCTAATTGCGCCCCGTCTAGCGTTCCTCAAGACTATTTTTAACCAAGTTCTTCCCCCCGCAAGGAAGAACTGTCCGGAGCGAGTCGACGGCAGGCAGGCGGTACAACCGATGACATCCCCGTGCGCAATATACACACACACGCGCGCGTATGCTTACATGTAAATACAAAGCCCACCAACGACCTCCCCAAAAATTGAGACGGTAGAAGAAAAAAAAAGGGCCTGTATTAGAGAGAAAAGAAAAGGACTTGTTTCTCCGGAAATTAATAGAAAAATCTGCCCGCAGGTCCGTCAGAGAACCTCTCGCCTTCCGCCGTCAAGCTCGCACTGACGAAGGCAAGGAATTGTCATATTAATTGAACCAAATCTGTTGCTTTCTGATACAATTTGTTTACTTTGGCCGCGGGGGCCGAGGGCAATTTTCCGCCGTCGACAGTCGGATAGCAATACCGCGCCAACATTGGGAAACAAGGTGAAACAAAAAAATCCCAGTAAAAGGTGAATGTCTACTAGCTTGCTGCCCCCCCCCCCCCCCCCCCCCCCCTCTTCTTTCTCCCCTAACCACCACTAACCTCCTCCATCTCCTAAAACCTGTTTTAAGTGAACTTGTTATCGCTGTCGCGTATAATATGCACGGTTGTCTGAGGCGCGTTTACTGCTCGAAGCCTCTCTGTGTTAAGCATGTATATAAGCGAGAGTCTGCATGGTGACCAGGGGATGGAAATCTCATAGTGTATGTGGCCATATGTCGTCAGTGGGGACCAGGGCTGTGAATGAAATCCCCCTAGCGGGCAAAGTCTCCTCCGCTCTGTCTCTCTCGTTCCGTCTTACCTCTCGCCCTGATCTGATAGCCTCTATATGTATGTATATATATATATTTACCGAGACGATTCAGCTCTTCTCCGATGAATATATTCGAGGAGATCACGGCCCGAGTCCCCCGTCTAGCGGTCGCACGAGCTAGTGAGAGCGCAAGGGGGGCCCAAGCCCCTTACCCGAGGGGACGGCCCGGGGGACACGAAGCCATTCAGAACCCCGGTGATGAAAATGCATGAGAAGGCCGCCGAGAAAGTGGACACAAAATGTTCCCTGTCTCCGTCACCGTGTCGAGGAAGTTGCCTCGGAATCTTCGAGTATCCAATTTAGAGCGGCAGGCAGAGGCGCTAGAAAGATGAGAGCTAGTCCGTTTGCATTCAATCATCCACTTTCAACCCCAGCAATGATTAGACGATTACCGCTCAAATTCCCAAACCCAAAAAAAAATTATAAAAAGGAACTCAGAAAGCAATAGAGAAAAAGAAGAAAAAAATCCAAGAAGAAAAAAAATCGTATGTCAGAAGAATTATGAACAATGGAATTCAATCTGCCTTCCTCTCCTAACAAGTCGGCTTAATAATCCAAAATTGGATTTAGCGGGGAGCTTGTGTCAGGAAAATTTATCATTTAAGGCTCACTTGACAGAGATTAGGCGGGGAATATTCCGGCGGACTGTCAGCGGTTTATTACGCCGCCCCCGGGCGGGTAAACCATCCTCGGCGCGCGCCGCGCGCGTACATAGATACTGAACAAAGAAGTACATGTATGGCCCCCGGCCATCGGGCTAGCTTTTTTTTCTTCGCTTTCTTTCCTTCGTATTTCTGTGTTTTTGCATTGATGGTCGTTGCTCCCTTTTAACTTAGAATTGAAAGGCGGTACAGCGGATTTGGTCAAATTTTCTAATCTTGCTACATCCAAGAAGATGTTTCATTTTATTATTATTTGCATTGTTTGTATTATTTGCATTTTAATGTTTCCCTTTTATATGATTATGATTGTAAGTACTTAGGCCTATAATTATTTTGGTTAATATAGAGTGCGAGGAGGCACGGTTAAAAACGAATGAAGCCTTCGTGTCGGATAGCGTATTTCGGCCGTCATTCCGACTTACAAAATTGTGACCGAATTCCTCGAATTTAAGTTCTTAAAGGTAGGATACACCTTTTGCAGATATCGAAAATATTTACTACCGAATTATTGAGAAATATCTTACTCATTTGAAAGTAAATAATGATTCTAGGCATCCAGCAAAATGATTGCGCTAGATATCCTGTAATTATTCCGAAAAACATAATTTTCTAAAGAAAAATTCGCGATCGCCAAACGGCGATCGTGAAAAAACAAAGATAACATAAGAATAATTGCTCGACGCCGGTTGAAAACAAACGCTGTTTTTCGTGCTTTTCTCGGCATCAATGACTGTAAAACCAGTATTTACTAAAAAATACAACCCCCAAATCTACCCATTCATGATAATTCAAACAATTACCAATGGTGTATTCTACCTTTAAAGGGGTAGGCCTACTAAATCCTGAAATTCCCCCAAAATTTTATGTTTTGGATTGTTAACTTATCCTATTTCAAACATCTGGTCGAAAGAAAACCAACCTAATGTCTTACCTCTACGAAGAAAAGACGAGAAAATTATGCTGTTTACCGTGACGTGTTTTTTTTATTTGTTGGATTGGGTCACATTTTTGCGACACATGAATATTATTAAATATTGATGAATATATTTATTTTTACAATTAAACTACTTAAAGTTTATTTTTTTGATTT
This sequence comes from Crossaster papposus, assembly GCA_037893245.1. Classification (NCBI taxonomy): domain Eukaryota; kingdom Metazoa; phylum Echinodermata; class Asteroidea; order Velatida; family Solasteridae; genus Crossaster; species Crossaster papposus. The sequence continues at coordinate 129,663 of JBAIAA010000237.1, forward strand.
AACTTATTCGGGGTTTTTTGGTAAAAAAAAGAAGACACATGCACAGACGTGTAACCTCTCTCAAACCACAAGCTGAAATTATCTTCTGATCTAACATTTTTCTACAAGGCTAGTTTAGTTTGAGCTGGGGAAATTTGTATGGTGTACTTTGTCACGAATAATCTCGTACATATCCACCTTTATTATGTCATTATTGCAGATAATTTAGTTTGTTATTAGGATGTTTGGTATGTCAATGGAAGAGAGATGATTAAAAAGAAAAACCTATTCCCGAAAAAAATAAAAAAAATAATTATGTCAGTTCGGCACTATGTTCCCCTGTTATTGTTTGTATAAACAAAATGGTTACTCTATTATCGACTATGCCCAACTTGGGAAGGAAAAATAACACACTTTAAATTTAATTTTAATAAGTTTAAATATTTTAGGATACATTTTGTTTATGTTATGAAACGTAATACATTATAATCTCAAAATTCGATGTACATGGCGTTACATTTCTCACTACCGCACCCCTTTAAGGTGTCGTACCCATTTAAGGTGTCGTACCCCTTTAAGGTGTCGTACCCCTTTAAGGTGTCGGGCTGCACTGCGATCCGGCCAGCAAAAATATTACTTGTATCAATAAAACCCTGTGTCAAAAAATAAAATCTAAAAATCCGCGTTTAAGGTTTCTCATGTAACCTCATACCCCGGGATCAGCGCCGTCAAGCGCGTCTCCTCGCCCGTATGGCTCGGCCCGGCTAAGCCGCTAAATCTCCCGGCGTCACCCTTACGTGACATCCAAGCCAAAAAAAAACCTTCCCCGAACCTAGATATTGAAATACACCACCCAAAAAATGCGTCTTACAGTCAACAAATTACATATTTCTATGCCAGGAAGCACGCTCGGGTTCGGGTTTTGGTTTGCTTATAAAGGTCCCTCGTGTTTTAGTAGTGACGATAATCTTTGATCTAATTACAGTAGGTCATGATTACTTCCACGTTCCCGTATTAATTTAACATATCAATATACCGGCATCTGCGGTTTTTCTTTCTCTCAAACATACGATTACAGTCTTGTAAAATTACAGAGGTTTGGTGGTTTTTTTAGCTCGAAAAGGATAAGTTATCTAGTCTGTAGCAATACGTGTACTAATGTATATATTATTGATAAACTCATTCGAAATTAGGCTTTAGGCTTTTAATGTTTTACTGGCCTGCCATAGATTATTATTTCAGGATTCACAAAATGAGAAACGAAAGTAGCATCTATAAATTGCCATTTGTGTCTATAGTCGTTGTTTCTGTTTTTCTCCTCCTAATTATTGCAGCTTCAAATTTTCTGTTGGGCTCAATTACGCGTTCATTAAATATGCATCAAATTGCATTTGGAGACATCCTTAAAACAAAGTGCCATTTTCATAATGTATAATTATCCTTCGAACGACGTTTCTTTTAACTACAGATTATAGGCACCTCTCCTATTTTTTTCTTTTCTCTCCCACAGACAGTTGTCATAGAGGCGTGGACGCCGAAATGACATTGGAATGAATAAATAAATGATTGCACCTTAGATGAGTTTGAAATATTAAATTAGCTCGATTATTGTCGAGTCCATTTCGCCCTTGGTCGCGGTTCATGGTCGACGCTTAAAGTACAGTTGTATCCCGACAAGGTTGTTTGTCTTTGTCTATAATTGGCAACCTTGTCAGTTATTATACCCAAAGGATGACGACTAGGTCAAGCAGTTTGAAAGATGTCTTCACAATTTCTGAGCAACAACACAATCAATGTCTTCAGCTCGCTAATACTTTTACAACTGTATACATATGCAGCACGAAATGTGGCAGAGAAAACCCCCCCTCTTTTGTGTTGACCATTGTGTTCCCGGAATCTCAGGAATTCTTTTTAGGTTTTAAGGGGAGATGTGTTAGGTAACAATAGTGTTGAGTGTGTATAAGGTATAGGGATAAGAGGGGGGTACCCCTCTGCCACATATCGTGCTGGGTATAACTGTATTTGTATACATGAGTTTAGACTGATACCTTTGTGTCTTTCTTGTATGGAAACACTCAAACATCGCGAACGTTTTAAAGGTAGGATACACCCTTGGTAATTGCTTGAATTATCAGGAATAGGTAGATTTAGGGGGTTGTATTTTATAGTAAATACCGTCTAACTGACCTGTCCGAAGTTTTACAGTCATTGATGCCGAGAAAAGCACGAAAAACAGCGTTTGTTTTTAACCGGCGTCGAGCAGTTATTCTTATGTGATTTGTGTTTTTTCGCGATCGCCCTCTTCATAAAATTCAATTTTTCAGAATAATTACAGGATATCTAGTGCAATCATTTTGCTGGATGCCTAGAATCATTATTTACTTTAAGATGAGTAAGATATTTCTTAATAATTTGGTAGTAATTTGTTTCCATATCTGCAAATGGTGTATCATACCTTTAACAAATACATGCTATACCCGACCGTCAACAGAACGTAGGCCCCTATTCGGAAAACTTCGGATGTTCGGATACTGGAGAAATTCCTTCATTTTTTTTCCACGTGATATTGGCGGCTACCGGATTACCGCGTTTTTTTCCCCGAGGAGAATTAGTGGTAATTATCATAAATATCGCTTCAGGAAATCTAAAATTAACCAGCAAGTCAAGTCTGTAAACCATATAAATCAAGTCAAATAAAGTATGCAGACCGCACAAGTCTTATCTATAGTAATAACCAAGTGAAGTCTGCAAACCTAACTTCTAGTAATAACTAAACCAAGAACATTAAACAAACTTCAACTATAGTCAGGTCAAGTATTGGTAGTATAGTAGTAACCAATTAAAGCTATATAGCAAACCGTTTACAACACTTTAATCATTAGCAATCAAGTCAAGTCTACGAGTCTGCCTATATCTCAGTCGGTATTCGCCTCATTAAATCCACCGTGCCATGACACAGGGTGATTAGACAGAAGTTGCGGCACTACTTTTGTTTTGGTTCATATAATATTTAACGACCATAGAGGGACTCTTTCAAAAAAGATACGTGCTCGTCTGAATATTATACCACAGCAATTAGTGTAGATCTCTGGGGCCGAAGTTTTGGCGCAGATAGAGCGTACCTATTTTTGTTTTAATCACTTACGCTAATGTCATAATGCAGGCATTTAATGTACACCTGCATAATTAATTGAAAATGGGGCAAATTGTTTTGTCCGCTAGCCAAGGAAGACTCCAGGCACTTACAGCACCGCCGCAGTGTCACGGTCTCTTGCATAATTCATGAGAAGGTGATTCATTATGCAAGGATGCGCGGCGATAATAACGAAATTACCCGTGCAACGAAAAGCAAGGTCCTGAATAATTCAGCGGCATCGTTATAGACCCCTATTTGCCGCGTAACAGTGCACACCAGGTTCCAAGCCATCACAAACGAAGCCCAACGTTGAATGCCACAGCTAATAGCTTTTTAACTTGAACGGTATTTACAGCTTTAAATGTAAGATACACCATTGGTAATTGCTTAAATTATCGTGATTGGGTGGATTTGGGGGGTTGTATTTTATAGTAAATACCGTTTAACTGACTTGTCCGAAGTTTTACAATCGTGGATGCCGAGAAAAGCACGAAAAATAGCGTTTGTTTTTAACCGGCGTCGAGCAGTTATTCTTATGCTGTTTTCTGTTTTTTTCGCGATCGCCGTCCAAATAAAATAAAAAAATTCAGAATAATTACAGGATATCTAGCGCAATCAATTTACTGGATGCCTAGAATCATTGTTCTGATAGTTCTGTCAAATCTGTTTGTTTAAAGCGCTTCATCGGTGGCCCACATGACCTTGCTGTCTGGTCTACATTTGTGCAAATCATGTTGCAGATAGGAAGGCGTTTGAGTAATTGATTACTACGTTGTTTACTATAGGCACAGCGAAGACAAAGGCAGCAATGAAAGAGGCAACCTTCACCCCCACACACAAACAAACAAACACAATACTATAATCGTCATTGTTGTCAGACGAGACATGAACACACGCGCGGCTGATGTGTTGTTCTTTTGTTGTCCATTTGTTTGCCTAGCTCCATGGGCGAGCTTCATTATAAACCATGGAAAACCTTCCTCTCTGATTATACCAAAGCACAAGACTATAGTGTAAGGGGGATAATAAAGGAAATCGCGCGCGCTTGGTTGTCTAGATGGATGAACCTAATCAGTGTGGCCACAAAAAAAGGGCAACAAGGCGTGACCGTTGGCCAACTGATTCCTCCAACCTATACGGCACAATGATTACAAATAATGAACCATTCCTCTCCCCAATCTCTTGCCCTCGCCTGTGTACCAATTCTCACGCCCCTTTGCCAGCTGCCCCGGCCGTACGCCTCTCAACCACGCGCTCACTGAATCCCCTTCTTTTCCTTCCCCTCCACAAAAAAGTGTCAAAAATAATTAACCGCTTAGAAAAAGAAAAAAAAAGGTTTTGGACGAGGCTATGATGCGTATACGCGCGTGCGCGCGTCGACCTTGACTGCCGATTGATGTGATTGGTGGACGCGCATACATGCAGGCGGTGGTGGTGGCAATCAACATCGCTGATTAATAGTAAATCATCCCCATTGTACTGGGCTTTGTGTTCTGAGTTTCGTTTTGATGGGCTGTTCAGATTCGAAGGGCGGAACTTGTGTTCAGGTTTTTTTTTCCTGTTGGTTAGAGAAACAATTTTTTTCGAGGGACGTATCTATCTGTTATTTTGTTTCCGCGCAGGAAGCTATAAATAATATCCATGCAGAACTGATTACTTTTTAAGTAGTCAGTATTATTCTGAAAGCAGGTTTAGTAGAAATATTCGTTATCAAGAAGAAAATATTCAGACGAAATCATTGCACTTACCAATATTGTTCACAGCACAATACGGTCTTCGCAACACAGTTTCTAAACGCGTGAAAACTACTAAATAACTCACATGAACGTTCGATTTCTTACATCACTCGTAAACAGATAAAGGTATTTTCCCCCTTCGGCATAATCATTCGACAGCTATTCAACTTTTATCCCACCATCTTTGCCATTTCATTTACCTCAAATCAGGACACAGTTCTATAATCAAGCAAAGTTGACTTGAACATTACATGCGCCGCTATGTTACCTCGTATACACTCGTACAACCCAAATGTAAAATAGGCATCATGACTGTCGTACTTGCCATTGCCATGTGCGTGTTAAAGTCAGGGAGCTAGACTGCATCGTGGTTTCGTTTCAAGTCGTATACGGCAGTTTATATACTTTACAAGTGTTTGATCATCGCTTAATTAATAACAAGGATTTCAGTTTTAATTAATGCGGGCTAATGGTACTGGTGACAATTAGAGGTTATTATTTTATCAATGGGTTGTTATGATAAGGTAATGGGCGGGACAACAGTAGCTTTACTAAGCTTTTGAAAGTCGAAACTAGATAATATCTGTCAGTAAGAGCATGCCGATCACGTCTACCAGCAAAAAACCACCAGGTTGATGAGCATTTTCGACCTTGCGCTTTGTAGACCATTGAAACCGCTAACAAGTGTCTACTGTTCTTTCACAAAATGGGTAAATATTTAATAGTAAATAGCTTTCTCTCCGAAATAGTTAAATATTTAATTGTGAATAGTTTTCTATCAAGGAATATTTAAATATTTAATAGTGAATAGTTTTCTATCAAGGATTATTTAAATATTTAAAAGTGAATAGTTTTCTATCAAAGAGTAGTTAAATTTTTAACAGTGACTAGTTTTTCAAGGAATACTTAAATAGTTCATAGGTACATTTCAGTCTGCCGTCTGTCGTCAGTTCAACGGATCGTTGTTAATGTCAAAATTATGCAAATTAGATGCGCGGACAAGTTTCGTCCCTGACCCCGATACCGTGACCGGGACTCGGCCCGCTTTCACATCTTTCGTTCTGCAACAAAGCAAATGGACCGAGAAGGTTCCCCGCAAGCTGATGACGATCAGCTTAATAATAAGCTACGGTAGTCCCTCGACATGATATCTGCCCGGAAAAAAAACTTAAAGAAACAGTCCTCACTAAAAGCAGTACACGGTTTCTTCTCGATTACTTTTTAAGCAAAAATTGAATTAATTGTTGTGGCGGTGATGATATAAGTTAAGTAATGAGGCGTGGGTTTGAATCCCACTTCTGACACCATATTGAGTACCGACTACGGAGAAGAGTGTAAACATGAATCAACGTGTGGTTTTATTGATAGACACAGGTCACACATCAAATTGTAACTGCGGTGCTCCAGCATGCGACAGTGAAGGTGGGCTTAGCGGAATTTCAACCAAAGGCATTTGACCACGAGTTAAACAAAAAGAATAGTCTTGAATGTTTCTGTTTCGGATTATTGTTTTGTTTTAAAATCTGCTGTGTCGGTACATATTGGTGTAAGGTAGAACTACATGTACTTTAATCAGATGCATCGACGGTTCATGCAGACTGGTATTCTGTTTGTCGTTTTAAGTGCTGCGTTTGACTTCTTCGCGTGTTTCTGCCTAACTATAGGCCTATACCACGGCTGTCACCACCTTACCGAATGCTTGAAATATATTTGGAAAACTTATAAATGTAAGATCCAGACAGAATTTCAGGTGTAAATAAGACAAGTCACGACCGTCTGTTTTCTAATTCTTAGGCTGCACCTATTTTCTGCGCCCAGCCAAATTTCCATCGAATGTTCTTATCAGTTTGTACACCAGTCATTGTGAGACTGTGAGTTAAAGGGATCGTATACGTTTGGTAATTACTCCAAAAATTAATGGCAATACAAACTTACTAGACAAGAAGTACAGCAGCTTTGGATAGTATAATGCATTTTTAGAAACTTGACACTTCGAAGTACTGCGGTTATGGAAAAAGATCACTTTTTATCCCAAAAACAATTGAATCTGAGAAGCGTTACTGCAGTGACGTTTCTCAGACTTTGTATTCCAATGCAGATTATTCTTCCTGCGTGGACATAACCGCTCCAGAATTTTGGCAATATCTCAAAATCGCTACCACCTTTTGAAATGAAATTTGTACAGGTTAGTTTTATGGTATGTATCTATAACTATATAGGATTGAAACAAACAGTGGGTTCCAATTACCAAACGTATACGATCCCTTTAATACACAAAACACTGTACGCGATGAGTGTGCGCGGCGCTTATGTTGTTCTTTTTTGCCGTTTAAACGTTGACATTTGATGTGACCACTACATCATCAGCGTCTTCGATTTTTTCCTTCTCAAAAATAAATGGCTCAAGTGGGTTGGGTTGTTGTGCTAAAATAATGGACAAGACAAAAATAGCTGAAGTATATTCTCTAAACTTTGGAAAGTCAAAACTAGATATGTCAGTAAAAAGGTCTACCGATCATATCGTGGCAAAAAAACCAAAAAAAACCCGGGTCGATGGGTAATTTTGACCGCTTTGTAGACCATTAAAACTGCAAGCAGTAAGTCGGGACTACCTCCTGGACTTGTGGAGACGTCCCGCGCGTATAGGGGTGCACTAGCCTAAGTCAAGCCCCATTGAAAACAGTGTAAAATCAACAACGTTCAGGGCAAAGTTTCATGCAAACCGACATCACTGGGGTTTCTGAAACAACAATCAAAACATTGCCTTGGTCTTTATCTTTCCATTTCTTTTCAGTTTTTCGTGAGTTAGCCAATAACATTTTTAAATATTCACACCAAAAGAAACTCACCTCCCGAAAAGTGATACTTCCCGAGCCTGCAAGCAGCCATTTTACAAATGGCATCCTCGGCACGTTCTCGGGCAATTAGGGCCCATTTTGTAACCGTAATTTTACAAGTCTGCCCTCAGATTGAAGCCCAATAACTAGGGAGTTGATCCTAGGCTATATTTACACAATCCCACTCTTTTTAAAACCAGACGGCCTTCTTTTAAAAAAAAAACATTGTGTGTGCACATTTCATGCTAATGAACTCGCGGAGAAATTCTCACTTCAATTAGCGTATAGTGCACCTATAGTGTGCGTGAAGTTTGTGTGAAACTCTTAGTTTAGCAAAATGTTTAAAAGAAAATCATTCAAAGTAATCCAGATTCCTCATCTAAATCTAGATCCATCCGAAAATTTGTCGGGATTATTCTTGACCCATAAGCTATCTACCTAACAAGTTTGGTTAACATTCCTTCAGGAATTTTTCCCGTAATCCTGCTAAGCAGCCCGACAGACATACAGACAAAAATAACCTCCGCCATCCGATTGTTCCACTTTCCAGGTCAAAATGACACATTTCTGTGTCAAAAAGACCACGACAAAATGTCTTTTTTTTTAATCTGGAGAAGTTTCATTTCTTTAACTAGGAAATGGGTAGAGTAAATACAGATTGTGATTTAGAGTTATTCTGACCCAGCGGTCGTTAGAGTGTAGGTTTCTTCCCGTTTTATGCGAAAGGTGATTGATAAGTTAGAAGGTAAAAGGTAGAAGAAGATGAGCTATTATATTTGTCAATGACTGTGCGCGCAGTTCAACTTGTGGAACTATTATGCATGTACACAGATAGTTTGAAAAGGGTCACACTATCACCAGGGCCTATCACGCTGATCTCCTGAAACAGCTATGGGAGAAAATCATACAGATTCAGCATGGGAAGCTGACAAGAGGGGTGCTCTTCCACCAGGACAGTACTCCGGCCAACACGTCAACGGTGACCATGGCTGCCCCCCAGAAATGTGAATTCGGACTGTTCAAACACCCGTTCTATATAATTATCCTGATTTGGCACCCCCTGACTACTATACCTCTTCCCGATTTTGAAGAAAGATCCCGGTGGTCGCCATTTTGAATCAGACGATGACGTTATTGATACGGTGGACCACTTCCTTCTTGGGGACCCAACACGATGGCTTTCTATGTAGGACAGAAAGGACCCGTATGCTCCATGACCGCTGGACTAAAATGTGTTAATGTAGGAGGGGACTACCCTGGTATGGTCAAGGAACAATAACTATCTCTTTTCATTATTTTTTAGAAACCATTTGACTATAATTATTCAGTGGAGCCCAGCACTCTAAAAAAAAAAATTAAAAAAAATTTGCAACACCTTTCAGAAATCGTAATCGAATTACATCTTTAATCTGAACTACATCTTTAATCGGAACTAGATCTTTAATCGGAACTAGATCTTTAATTGGAACTAGATCTTTAATCGGAACTAGATCTTTAATCGGAACTAGATCTTTAATCGGAACTAGATCTTTAATCGGAACTAGATCTTTAATCGGAACTAGATCTTTAATCGGAACTAGATCTTTAATCGGAACTAGATCTTTAATCGGAACTAGATCTTTAATCGGAACTAGATCTTTAATCGGAACTAGATCTTTAATCGGAACTAGATCTTGAATCGGAACTAGATCTTTAATCGGAACTAAATCTTTAATCGGAACTAGATCTTTAATCGGAACTAGATCTTTAATCGGTACTAGATCTTTAATCGGAACTAGATCTTTAATCGGAACTAGATCTTTAATCGGAACTAGATCTTTAATCGGAACTAGATCTTTAATCGGAACTAGATCTTTAATCGGAACTTGATCTTTAATCGGAACTACATCTTTAATCTGAACTACATCTTTAATCTGAACTACATCTTTAATCTGAACTACATCTTTAATCGGAACTAGATTTTTAATCGAAACTAGATTTTTAATCGAAACTACATCTTTAATCTGAACTTTGCAAAAGGTCCCGGTTCATGCGGGTGGTCCGTGGTAGCCGTTGCGTTGATGCATCAGCGGTTTAACTGACGCATTCGATATTGTACGCCGCGATTCACACATCGATGTTACGGTTGGTTGATATAGCTAAAACAGTGAGGGCCGTATTATATTTCAATTCCAAGCGCTAAAATAATCAGAGAGCCGCCAGGTTTTTTATTTTTGTACAAGCTCAGTTCAAATTGATTATGAATATTAATTACTCATTACTTGAAATAAATCCGGGAAGTCGTGTTTGTTTTAAATCGAATGCAATTCTGGTCCATAATCTAATTCGTCTATACGAGAGCTCTTGTGAAACAACAGGGGGAAAACAGAAATGCAATTACACAATTGAACATTTTAATTTGTTTTGGAGAAGATCCGAGGGGCGCCGATAAGACATGTTCAGACTTGTTTTTCATTTTATTTTATTTTATTTTATTTTATTTTGCACGATTCTTTTTTGTATGATTCCTGATCCAGCAGAAGATTCGTTTTATAATTAAACACTGTTGGAGTCAAATTAAATTGACATACATAATATAGCTTTATGAAAATGTTCTACTTTTAGTTTCAAGGTTCTCTGGGGATATGACGTCAAGTAGCGAAGCGCAGTACTCTGGGTTCTTTAGAGCAAGGGGAGGGGGGGGGGGGTCTCATTTTTTAGAACCCTATTCTTGTCAGGAAAGCCTTGTGATTGTTACCGCCCTCGTTAATGTACGCGTTTTGATTATGGCGTATATTCAGAACATGAGCCGCTATATAATTGAACTCATGTAATGTTCATTATAGGGCCTACGGAGCGACGCTAATTTCCGGCGCGAGATTTCTCGTTACTTCACAGCTTAAATTATTAATTGACAGTTTAATTGTACTGGTCATTGGAAATCAACTGCGTATAACACTGAGGAATCGCAGGGTTAAATTCACCTGATTATGAGTGAAAACTGCAACTACACCAACAGATGGGGTTTAGCCTATCTGGTACAAACTCACCTACGTACGGTTCAGTTCATGTATTTTCGACCCATTTGAAATTTGGACCCAATATACCCTATATTATACCCTAACCCAAACACTTACCCTAACCCCACATCCCAACCCTAGTTTTTGAGTAATTTAAGTAAAATTCAAAAATCTAATTCGTGAAATTTCTAGTGGAGACCTATTCACATATAGAATGTACCCTTTGGAGACCCTTTCACTCCCATTGTCCCCATTGTCCCCATTGTGTTCACGTCTCCAGAGGGTACCGTATTTCGCACCAGATGAACTCGACCCAATTATGGGTTATAGTTGCAGTTTTCGCCCATAATTTGTCGTCGTCGTCGTTCTACCCATGACTGAGTATTCTTTAAACAATTGATGAAGTTTCTGCAATCGGGTCGATTTTGAGCTTTGATTTAGCAGGTGTATAATTGACTTCTTTGTTAGAGTATCGAATCCGTCTGTCAATAGGATTGTCTGCCTTCCCCTATTTCTTTTCCCCCTCCACTTTGCCGAACAAAATGAGTTTCTCCATCACGCCTGGTATTGCGACCCAAACATTGCCCAGTTTCACAACTGGGTAAATGTAAACCCCATGGAATCTTAACGGCGTGGGGTCCAAAGACCCTAGTGGAGGGTTAGAGACAAAGCCCCCTGAATATCGATCTTAGCAATTTCAGAATCCAGGTTGGCAAATGGTGACAAATAGTGAAAACTAATATAGTATTCGAATATTCGAAACTTGGCTCATACGCTTTAATACAATCAATTAATTATCATGTAGCGTGTGGGGAAAAGGCACTTTCTGGCATACGCGTATAACATTGGGGGGATAATTAGTCAAAATCTTGTGGGATATAACCCCCCCGAGGCCCCCCGTCCCGGTTTCTACGCCTATGTTTTTCAGTTCATTTTCTGATTCTTCGATGTTTTGTGCCAGCACGATCTTTAAAACCAATTAAAACAGATATTATATACCCAGCCCGATATAAGATCGAGGGACTCCCCCCTCAGTCCGCTAAACCTATACACTCTCTATAATATTGTTACCTAACGCACCCCCCCCCCCTAAAAACCTAAAATGAATTCCTTAGAAACCGTAACATTCTGCAAGCACAATGGCCACCACCACAGGGGGGAGGTTCTCTCCGTCTAATATCTTACTATTATGTATAATTCGGTAGACTACTTTCAAGGACGCATGTGTGTGTTTTTGTTTTGTTAATGACCTTCTTCTATAGTTACCCGTCTTGCCTTGCGGATGTAGTATCGTGGCAGCCATCGACCGCATTGTGTTATTTTATTCCCCCTGCAGCTCTCGTGCAGGAAACGTGAACTAATTTAATCAGTAGTAACCTTAATGTTCTGCCACTTAGAAGTCAATTTACCTCTCCGCCGCAAAATCAATGGGGATAATGCTCCATGCATGTAGTTTATTGATACAGTATACCTACCACATCGCCCCCAAATTAATTAATCAATTTTAGTGTCAGGGTTGTTGCCATGCTGAGCCATGTCGAGGCACGGATGTGTGTCGCATCGAGTTAATTTTTAAAGAAAGCTTGAAAGAAAACAATAAAACAAGTCGAAATCTCTGTGATTGGATGCCTGATTATTGGGTTATAGTTACTGAAAGTATTTCGGATGCGCGGGCTAAATTAGAACTGTTGGTTTATCAATGTGGTATTACATGTCGTTTGGATATTGGAACCGAGGAAATTATATTCGGCGATATAGCTCATTGTTGATAAATACTTAATAGGCCTACTACCCAAAGTCGGTAACGCAATTGAGTCAAAAGAAGCTCAATATTGAAGAATAGGCTGTTCATAATATTACAAGTTCACGCATGCATTAAAGGAAACATGTAGTCTAACATCTTCATTACGCATTTTTTGTTTTAAATCAATAGATTTATGTGTATCAAATGTGAATAAAAAGCAAAACTGGTTCTAGTGTACGTTTAGTGTGGTAATTTGCCGTCCAGAAATTGACCCCCCCTTTTTAAATTTCGCGGCCACTCAAAATGAATGACGTAAATCGAGTCAGAACCCGGACAAATTATCGATAGTCGGTACGCGACGTCTAGGTACGAGACGGGTTCGCGTGGCCACGTACGCACACATTGTTGTGTGTACGAGAGTGAACGAATCCCGTACGCCTTGTGCACACGTACGTACGTACATGTACATGTAAACGCGATCACCCACACGCACGCTGTCCAAAGCAAAGGATACCGTACAAAGTACATATGTACATGTACATGTACAGTAATCGGCGCGGACTAAACATGGACGATCGTGAAAGTTCTTCGTCGGTTTTTAGTGAATCTGACGAAAACAGTACAGATTCGTCCGATTGGAATATCGTTAGGACAGCATCTGACTTCAGCATGTTTTTTAAGGGCATGCCAAAGTTGCTGTACAGACCAGTGTCAAAGCACGACCGCTCAAAATGGTCGCTGCAGATCGGGCCGAAAAATCACTAGGCCCGGCGGGACCACTTCGCTCTGGTAAGATTTACTTTGGCTGTCCAAATCCTCCGATATTTAGGATCAGCCGGAAACAAATGAAGGCTTACTCCATCCTTGGTAGTTTTGCTACACCCAGCAGCTACACATCTAGTCGGCATGACTGAAAACAGTTGTATTTTTACCCTGATTTAGAATAAAAAACCGGCATGGTAAACTCGTAGACAAAGACTTGTTGCATGCAATGCGCGCATAATGCAAGCCAGGCCCGGGTAGCGCCCCCCGCAGCGAGGCAATTCTCTGCCTCGATTTTTGTCATACCCCACGCGAAGTTTTATGTTAATGAGGCTTCCCTTTGAGAGGCGGAGTGGTATGACTAAACATTTTCAAAAATTATTTTCTCCCATTTATCACAGAAAATAAACACAACCTCACACATAATGTTGTTGTCAATATGATACTTTATTGATTTAAGCAAAAAAAAACCTTATTACATGTTTCCTTTAACCCTAATGTACAGTACACAGTACTACAAAACACCAGGGTTGTAGTCGTATCCCTGCAAGTCCGGTCACAAGTCCCTTCATAAAGGCAGTCACAAGTAACTGGATGAACAATGACAAAGGAATGCTTTTGTCAAAGCTGATTTGAATAGCTTGTGATTTGAATTGGAACTGAAGGACTTGTGATGGACTTGCAGGGACTTGCAGGGACTTGTGATGGACTCGACTACATCCCTGCAAAATACTACACAAATCTCACATATAGGCCAGTGTAGTACATGTACTGCATACTGCAGTTTACTCAAGTAGTATTTTGTAGTGTTGGGTGACGTTATAGGGTTTTGCATGAGGTCACACACGTTACCGAAATAGTTATATTGTGACATGAATAAGCCTAATTTTGAAAGTAAATTTGGAGTATTTTATAATAAAGTTGCTTTTCGTTGGGGTAGTAAAGTTGCGTGTTTTTTGTTTTGTTTTGTTTTTTGTTTTTGCATTTTTTAGGGGCAAGTATATTTTATACTCTTTCTCTTTTAAGTCGCGTTTGGGTTATTATTTCATACCTGAACAATGTAGAAGTAGAAACACCATGTGCCTGTAGCCCAGAAAAAAATACCACACGCCTTTTAGTGAAGTGCGTAGGCATATGCCTATACATAAGCCGCGCTCGTTTTGTTCTGCTGCGCGTTGAGCTCAGGTCGTTTTTGCGGATTATCAAGATATTGCTATACGGACCAAAACACCTTATAGACAAGCACACCACCACCTCCTAAGGCCAAAACTACCTATACCAATATAGAGGGAGAATCCATCTGGAAGACAAATGATACCAATTCCAATTTGGTCCAGTAGTTTTAAGCCCAGCCCCTATATCTTGGTATCATTTTTTAGAAAGACTACCTATCTGCGCTTTGTCAGTTTTTATCCGTTTATATTAGTCCTAGGTTACCTTATTCCAGTACATATTGTATTCCTTTAATAGCTATACAGATTTAAATATTGCTTTCTCATAAAGGTAGAGTATACCAACAAGTAACAAACCTTACTTGTTTTAAACAAAATGCCACTAAACTCCTAGTGAAATTATTCCTTCTGGCATGATGTCATGTTCAAGAACACATTAAAAGAAGTTCATTACCAAAGATATACGTCTCAAATTACATCGGTAATTTGTTTGTAATCCATCTTCGGTGCGCGCAAGCGTTGACGCGACACGCACATGCGCGTAGTCGCTAATTATTGGTCGGTCCGTTGAGTAGCATCATGTAGTCTTTGCCTAAGACGACTGTATTCAATATTTGAGTGTGCACGTAGTTTATTCTTTTCACGGAGTGCGAGCGCCTGCCGCTAAATTGACAAGATTGTAGACCAGCTCCCTCACTCACTCAGTCGTCTTTGCAAACTCCATCCAGCGGTTTATCTTTTTCCTTATTTCGCCGCAGGTTTTTTGTCTAGGGAGCCAATTAGATATGCAACACAGGCCAGCGCGACTGCTGAATGGGTAGTTGACTGCGTGAAGACGCTATGCCTATTAGAATGTTCGATTTTGCATGAAAAAATCACGCCCCATTTAAGGGCGGTTGCAAAGCTAAGACGAATGTGTGAGTTTACTAGAGAGATGGACTAACCGTGTCGTTAGCGGGCGCAATCTATGAACAGAATACGCGACGTGTACAATCAAAATAATACAGTCGTCTTTGGCAAAGACTATAGGCATCTCGTAGCTGCTATATCGGCAGAATGATAACGCGCCCGGAATGCTGATTTTTGACGCATTTCTAAATATGACCCGGCAAATGTTAAATTTAAATCGAGATCTATGATTGTTTTATCGGAATGTACAGCCTTCACAGAGATGAAAGTCAGGTTATTTGTTTAGTACATATCTTTAGATTTTGAGCATATTTTTCGCTTCAAATAAAAAAAAAATATGCACGAATGACTAGTGGCCTGTACTAAAATAGGCCTATTATTTTCTTTTTTAGAATTAGGTGTTCTCGCAGTATTACATTATCACACAGTAGGCCTACATGTATTAGCCCAAATATGCTTAAATATTTGTTCACTATTCCACTGATGAAAACTTTAAATCAAAACTAAAGGTAAAAAGTTGCAAACAATTTATACAAGCACATAAAATGTTGCTTTGACCGTCAGAATGATTGTCGAAAAAAAAGGATATATTAGTTATTTTCCTGCGGCCGTAATATAATTGACAAGCCCTTACGTGTACAAAATGCGGCTTAATCGGTTGACTCCGTTATTTTGTCTTCGGTTCATCTCAACACAAAAAAATTAAACACAGAGTCATTACGTTGAAACCAACACGACCCTGCTTTCACCATTATAAAAACCAAGGGTGTTACAGCCGATAATGTATAACCAACGGACAATGTACCACCAACCGATAATGCCACACAAATTGACCGCTAACTGCATCACTAACCGATAATATAACAAAACAATGGGCGATATAGTGTAGTAACTTTGTCTCCACTTTTGGTCAATTTCTGTTACTTTATCAGTTAGGACCGACATTGTAGTAAATTTTATCTGATATCTTCGGACAATATTAACAAAATCCATTAGAAGAAAAAAATATCCTGGTCAACCCAAAAGGTTTATACAAATCAAAGATGTTCCTGACGTGTTTGATACATCACTATATAGTCAATGTTTGTTACATGATCGGCTATTATAGTGATATAGTACCGGTCGGTGTGTGTGTCACAATCGGTTAGTAATACATTATCCGTTAGTTAATACATTATCAGTTGTAACAAAGGCTTTTCACTTCCCAGAAAACCCAATTCAATTATAGTATTTGTACGACTGTTACGTGTATAAATAGTTTTAAAAGGCTGGAAGCTGCACACGGGGAGTGAATATAGTTAGTAGCAGTGTTGCGAGAGAGTCTAAACACCGGCTAGTGTTTTTGTTTTATATGATTGAAAGCCGGCGGGTAAGGGGCCGGTCTCGGTCAGCATAGCCCCTTTTCTATACCGTCCCCATCTCTCTCACTGTCTCTTCGCTCGAGCGAGGAACACAGCGCGGGCGGGCGCATTATCGACCGGGCTAGGCCCTACTACCTCTCCTCAAATTTCATTGCAAAGAGTGGGTTGTCACTCATCTTGCAACACTTCGCTACATTGCATGCAGTCGACATTATTGATGGGCACGGCGCAGTCATTTCGGAGCGTGTAATGGGAGGGCATTTCCAGTCATCAAGATTGTTTTGAGGAGAAAGTAGAGAGGAAGAAGAAGAGAGGCACTAAATATCAAGATCTTCCAAGGAAGAAGAAAACAAGTATCCAATTCTGTTCTTGTAAAACAGGATGGGTCCTATAGTTTGAAGTGGAAAGCTAGACCAGTCTTTGGGAGGTGATAAACAGCGCAAGTGGTCTGATAGACGGACCAATAACTCCCACACCTCCCGTGTAACAAATCTTCCTTTCGCCTCTCAGAGGAAGCCCTGAGCAAAGACATACCCTCGAGAGGTAGAGGTAACCATTTCGGGCAATTAATCACTCTACTTTCTTCCACCTTGCTCCATTTCTCTTGTATTATATGTACAGACGGAGAAGGGAAGGACGGCAGCGGATCCAAGAGGCGCCGCAGCCGGACCAACTTTAACGGCTGGCAGCTGGAAGAGTTGGAGAGGGCTTTCAACGAGAGCCACTACCCGGACATCTTCACAAGAGAGGCCCTGGCCATGAGGCTGGACCTGGTGGAGTCTAGAGTGCAGGTGAGGCAGATTGACTTTCTATCATCCTAATCCTCCATCTTGGTAGTGTTCCGCGGCTACTTGGTCGCGATCGTATAATAATGCACCGCAACGGCACCAGTCAGACTTTAATGATTCCATTGCTAAGACTGTATATCCAGCACGATTTAAAGCAGAACAGACCGCATTTGTGTCCCTGTACCCTAAACACACTAGATACTATTGTTATCTACCCCCCCCCCCCCGTATATCCTGGAAGAAAAAAAATTCCGAGATTATAGGAACACAATGACCAATACAAAATAAGGGGGTGTCCTTTTGCCTTATGTCTTGCTTACCTGATAATTCCCAACCGTTGTATTGTTTTGTATGAGGTATACAGGATCACGGTACAATTTGTTCTTTTTCCCTAAACAAAAAAAACTTTAAACAGGATAGCACAACAACATTTGCTATAGAATACGAAGTAAAAGCAAATGTTGTATAAGTTTTGGTTGTTTTTAAGCTTGATAGTTTCAAATCATGTCCGCCTTCATGTTTACAGGATTATAGGTCAAGTCAGTTCCGAAATCGTTGTTCTTTTCCCGTTTTCTTACGCGAATTCACAATAACACTCTGCAGGGTGAATTGAAACAACTCTGCAGCTATTTTGTCTTGCCCCCTGACTGCTCGTGCCAAAATGCACCAAAACGGTCACCTGTACAAAATGTTTTGAAGTCGCGTGTTAGAAATGGAGAGAACCAAATTGATATTGGGCTACGCCATTTCTCTCGTGTCGTAAATTTGATATATTTTTTTTCAGGAACATTACACGAGAGATAATGCCATTTTGTGATGTTTATACTGCACGTATGAATCCCGGACGTATCCCCAAGTATTATATTATATTTAATGACAAATAGATTCGATAAGTACACATTTTACTGTTAACGTGGTCGTTATTAAACGCATCATGGGATACCATTCATATCACGTATACACCATTCCATTTTGCCTAATTTACCGGACTTAAACATTTTACGCGTCAGGCAGAAAGTGCGGATGGCTTGCCTTCAATTAGTCCCAGCGCCGAATTATCAATTTTCAAAACAAAACGTGTTCTCCATTAGTTTGTAGTAAACTTAAGCCCGCCATTGCCATTATTTTGAATTATATTACGGGCACTTAAAACCCTTCCTCCCGCTAGAAAGATATTGTTTATAGCGATGTGGTTAATATATATTTACGAGGAATTTCACATTGAGTGTATTCAAGTATTATGGCCACACGCTCCACGCAGGCGCACGTTCAATTTGCTTTTGGTTTTTATTCGAAAAGCACTTTCCTGGTTTGAATTGATTCAATGAGTCGCAGTGGTCTTTTACCAAATGTTCCTTCGATTAGTTTAAGGTTTTTAATGGTAAACTGAGAATACACCCATTTGTTGCAAATGTCCCACATTAATGTGCCTGTGTGGGATGAACGAGACAGTAAACTTTCTGGCGCTGTGGCTCGTTTGTCATGATTTAACAGGCGCAATTTACAATGCGCACTTGAAAGCCTTAAGCCTCTCGCCGGCATAAATCCAAATTCTGTGATAGATTCCCCCAGCCGTAATTCTGTCACCGTACGGATAACGCACAGTTATAAAACCGCAATTACTTCTTTCGGCGACTCGGCTTGTTTTTGTACAACCCTTCTATTTGCCAATATGGTAAAGAAGGTAAACAAACAACAAATATTAAAGAAAATATATAAAAATTAAATTAAAAAAACTTGGTAGGCCTAGTTGTTTTTCCCGGGCAAAAAAACACTGTGCTCCTTTGAGCGCGACGGGGCCAAGCAGGCCGGCCGCCCCACAGATGAAGTATGGATCTTGAAACCGCTGGGCCGTTACATTGACAAGAGTATGTTATGGAGGGAAATGACAAACACAAATATGTGCATAATATTTGCCAGTTGGCTAAGCTGGAGGGGAAATTAATTGACATGCGGACTAAATTTTAACCCGGGAAAAAAGGTACTAAGTCAATGATATAGCGTATACCGCGCGCGGCCGGCAATCGCGCGCGACGCGCAGCCTGGGCCAAAAGAAAGCAAGAAGAAGAGCGAGGCAATAATTACTAATATAAAAACACTGGTAATGGCCCTGTCACACTAGAACGTTTTAGGCCAACGCGTGAGTAGCGCGTTAAAAATAGTTGATACGCTGGCAAACGCTGAACTTCCACAGAAAAAGTCAAGTGGAACCGTGATTTCAGCGTGTCAATAACGCGTTGTTAACGGGTTCAATGCGTTCGCCAGCGCGTGAGAAACGCGTTAGTAACGCGCTCGACGACTGATGAACGACTGCCCAGCGCGTGAGTAGCGCGTTCCAACGCGCGCCAGCGTACTGCAACGACCACATGGTTAGTTGTATAAAAAGCCGACGCGCTACTACACTAATGGCCCTGTCACACCAGAACGTTTTAGACCAACGTGTTGGAATTTCGGTAACACGCGGGTAAACGTTGACAAACGCTAGGCTAGCGTTTGCAACTCGCTAAGCGCGTTACCCACACGCTGGAACACGCTGTCACACGCTGAGGCAAAAATACATTTTTCAACATACCTAAAATTTTCAGCGTTTGCCAGCGTGTGCCTGCACACGCTGGCGGCGCGCAGGGTGGTCGTTAATCATGCGTCGAACGCGCTAGACGATCGTTACTAACCCACTCTCACACGCTGGCGACCCGCTGTCGTATTTTTACTATAAATCAGTGATACGTTCCTCACACGCTGAGCGCGTTCCTCATACGATACTCACGAGCTGGCATACGCTATGAACCCGTTATCAACCTGTATAGACACGCTGAAATCACGGTTCCACTTGACTTTTTCTGTGAAAGTTCAGCGATTGCCAGCGTATCAACTATTTTTAACGCGCTATACTCATGCATTGGCCTAAAACGTTCTGGGGTGACAGGGCCATAACCAGCGTGTCGCCAGAGTACGCCAGCGTACGCCAGCGTGCGCCAGCGTGTGAGTAGCGGGTTGATAACGATCGTCTAGCGTGTTCGACGCGTGAGTAACAAACCCCCAACGCTCCGCCAGCGTGTACAATCACACGCTGGCAAACGCTGGAAATTGTATGTATGTTGAACAAAATATGTTTTCCTCAGCGTGTGACAGCATGTCTCAGCGCGTGAGTAACGCGCTCAGCGTGTTGCTAACGCTGGCCTAGCGTTGGTCAGCGTTTGCCAGCGTGTTGCCAAAATTACAACACGTTACTCACGCGTTGGCCTAAAATGGTCTGGTGTGACAGGGCCATTAGGCAAAGAAGATGCCGCATCGCGCGTACCGCATCGCACCAAACAATGATCGTATTTGGCGAGCCTGATTTATCAGCGCTATCTCGACCAACAAACATCGCGCATTACACGCGTGTGCCTACATGTTCGGCGGTCATGGCTGGGACTATTCTTGAGAGATAACATTATGACAAATCACGCCCGCTAGTCTCTTTTCTAATTTAATAACAAAACAAAAAAAACAAAAAAAACAAAAAAAAAGTAATTTCAATCTACCTACGAAGTTGGACTGAGAAAGTCTCGTATTTTCCCTATACCCCAAGCTCTCATTGCTATACCGCGAGAACCATCGACGAGATTATACGTTATCTAAAAATATTTGTTAAACTTAAAACCACATTAGTTAAAGGGATCGTATACGTTTGGTAATTGGAACCCACTGTTTGTTTCAATCCTATATAGTTATAGATATATACCATAAAAATAACCTGTAAAAATTTCATTTCAAAAGGTGGTAGCGATTTTGAGATATTGAAAAAAATCTGGAGCGGTTATGTCCACGTAGGAAGAATAATCTGCATTGGAATACACAATCTGAGAAACGTCACTGCAGTAACGCTTCTCAGATTCACATTTTTTGGGGATAAAAAGTGATATCTTTTTCCATAACCGCAGTACTTCGAAGTGAAAAGTTTATAAAAATGCATTATACTATCCAAAGCTGTTGTACCGAGTAGGTTTTTATTGACATTAATTTTTGGAGTAATTACCAAACGTATACGATCCCTTTAAAGTTCTTAATTATTTAACACGCCTACATTTGGAACCTGTTTGTTTCGCGCAGACTCGGTGATCCGGAGCGAGGTTGGTTCGCAAGATCTAAAGATGGCGACGTTCGCGACGAACAAAGAGATAATTTTTTTAAGATTTGAGCCAATATCTTATAGGGGCTAGACCCTTCGCATGCACGTGACGTCAACTTCTAACCTTCGCTACTGCTTTTTTCCAGCATGTACTTTGCATCGCATTTTTGTATTGCATTTGTTTGACCCCAGGGGTCAACTTTCAGGCTCTATTTCATAGAGCTGCAAAGCACCCAAAAAAATGCTAAGCATAACAATTCTTCCTTGGCAAAAACAGCGTTACAAACTGAATTTTCAGGTGATGTTTATTGTTTGTGACTGGTATTAAGCTGGTCTGGGTTTAGCATGAAAAGCACACGTGGATACATGACTGGTCCTGTTTTCAACTTAGCAAGGTTTTATTTATGATAAGCAAACTTCTGTGCTGAGCAGCTCCATGAAAATGACCTCTCAGTGTTCCACTTTGTTTGCTTTGCCCACTTTCCGGACGCAGCGGCGTCTTTTCGCCGCCGGCACGCATGTTTCCAATCTCTCTAACACACAGTGATTTCCTTTGAATCCTCTCTCCGAAGTCATTTTGTGTGCACTGTTATTAACAGACCTTTTGTTGGTCGATCTTCCACTTCGCTGTGTATACAGTCCCATTCCTTATAAGCCAGGTTTCTCGGGCATCGTCGAATACAACAAGGCTGAAGTAATAGGTACGAAGTCATTGACTCGATACACACTCGCAAGTTGCCAGAGGGAGCCATTTTATTAACCTACTTAGCGCACCTTTTTGTGCAATACTTTTTTTTACAAGCTTTAGAAAAGACTACACTCTTTTGACGTACACGTAACTTTTTTTGTAGCATTAATGTACAAGATGGGTTTTGAATATATCGTTAGAAATGTGTACTTCATAAGCCGCTGATTGGTCAATTTGGCTTTATTGTTTTTGTAATACAACACCGGGTTAATAAAAACCGAAGGCCCGATAGAAGACGCCCGCTGAATGGCCAGATTCTGTCTTGTTTTGCATAACTAATCGCCGAATACAAAACGTCCACTCTTTATTAAAATGACAGCACATCAAATGCTACAATTCACAGGATGCTTGAGACAACTATTCACTTACAACAAGTATAAGGTACAGGTATTTCATGAATATTTAGTGGCTTCGTTTTGTTATGTTTGCAAAATGTTGTTTACTTATAGGAAGATGATGTCTGCATCATACAGAGCATTAAAAATGTGCACACAAACTTCACCATAAGGCCATTATTTAAACGGCAACACCTCGGAGAATGTGTATAGTTTCAACTCAACTCCGATATAAAAGACCGAGTGTAGAGAGCGCGAACCGTCCGGTAGCCTTGCCGCCTCTGATGAAAGTACAGCCCCGGTTGTTAGTTCATGAATTTAGTTTATGAATTAAATAAACAACCGGTTTGCCTTGGCTGTGTGGAGAAACAAGTCGAAAACTTCCTGAACCCCCCCCCCCCCCCCCCCCCCCTTTATGCAACTCGTGTTTAAACATATATTATATGGAAACATTCACACGATCGCGTTTACCTATTTCTGTTAGCACCTTTGTTGTTTGTTGCGTCTTTCGTATGGGATTTCTGCACAGTTTGGAGGGCAGACGGATTTAGACGGACGAACCACACAATTATGTTTCCCGCTTAAGGGAATTTTCGATAATACAATTTTCCTTTTATTGCATCAAGTGTGGGGCAACATACTCTGGCAAAATAGGTTTAATATTTTAAATAGTTACTATACTCTATCTTTCCTTACACCGAATAATTTGCTAACTCAATCCAGCAATGCCACTGCATGGTGAATGTTGTTGTCGCGTGAAGTCTAAAAATGCAAAGACGCACTTTTGGAAATTTCCATTAGTAGTTAGTTCAAAATCGAACTTTTTTGATATTTTATTTTTATTTTATAGAATGTACAGCACTCACAGAGATAATACTTTGTCAGGTTAGTTGTCAAGCACCATTCCTCAAAACTGTCTCTGTTTTCATTGATAACAACAACAACAACTGACAAATGGTATACTATAACGTTTAAATTGACTTGACTATATACTGTTGATAATGTGACGGGTCAGGGTCGTTTCAAATTTGATTGGGCTTAATTGAATGCATATTCAAGTTTTGTAATTTCAAAAAACTTCAATTATGACTTTTTAGCCGAACGTGCATGTCAGATCTGTTGATGGTTTATTGTCTTTTCATTAATTTTATAACGAGAATTATAATTTCAACAAAAAAGCCCTGGTCACTATTATTATATCCCTCCAGCGACCTTTAGGTGCGCCATTTTTAAAGTTCATATCAAGTTTAAATTTCGAGTGAATGTGACATGGTCTGTTGATGGTGAAGTTTCTTACACATTCGATCCACAGACCGTTGCAAATACAGTGGTCTCATGGCCTGATGAACAGGGATAATAACCGTCAAGCGCCTTCCCATAGGTTTATTAAAAGCTCTATACAAGCAGGACATCAAAAAAGGCGAGTTTATTCGAACGTACGGGTAATGCTACAGTCACACGGCCATGTTACGGACCTGCGGATGCCTGCGTATATTTGGATAATGAAAATGCGTAATTTTTAACCCCAATACGGAAATTTGAGCAAAAGTTACCTATATTCTGCGGACGATACGGATTAGTTACGGATGTTACGTATGAATTACGGATGTTACGGGTAAAACCTGCGGATGAACCCATCCGCTGCCAACCCGCTGGCACATGTTACTGACGACTTACGGATGACTTACGGATTTTACGGATGACTTACGAACGATACGGATGACTTACGGACGATACGGATAAGTTACGCTCGTGTCTGCGCATGTAGGCTTCCTCTGGCGTCCGCACCATCCGCAAATAAACCCACGTGGATCGGAGCTTGCTTCAGTCGCATTTCATCAAGTCTGAGATCTAGTTCCGGTTATTCAACAGTTTCTTCTCCATCTTTTTGATGTTTACGTACCCCTATGTATCCGCAGGCAACTGCACACCCGACAAAGTGTGCAGATCAGTTACGTATCTAACGTATCCTGCGGATGAGTTTACGTATCTTACGTATGAGTTACGGATGCTTACGTATATTTCATCTGCAGCAAAATTTTGAGATTTTCAAAATTCCGCTGCGGATCTGCGTATGTCTGCGGATCCTGCGGATTGAATTACGGATGGATACGGATGCTTACGGATGATACGGATCCTTGCGGATGCTTACGGACTTTTATCCGTAAGCATCCGCAGCTACCGTAAGTGGCCGTGTGACTGTACCATTAAGGATATGAAACCAGTGAGATCGTGCGGATTCGGTGATATCGGTGTGGAATTAGCAGTTTTGGCACGGAGCTCACGAGCGAACGAAGGTCCTATATATACCGCGCGGTTCGGTCCATTTGCCCGGCAAAACCATCGGCTCATGTTTGTGTTGGCATCGCACCACTCGCCGCGCGCTACGATTGTGTACCTTTAGTGCGGGGCTAGTGCAGGCCAGAACAAAACCAACTACGACCGCTACAAGAGAGAGAAAGCAACAAGATCGACATAGTATATTCGGAGCGTCAACCGGCTATCATATTGAATTAAGCTGCCATGTAACATTATAAGTTGCACCTTCCCGCGTTAAGTGCTCTCGTGTTGTATTTAGTAATTGTCACAACGAGCTGGTAATTTAATAAAAGGAAGTAAGAACATTAGCGAAATTGTATTTCATTTCACTCGAGGAGGGACCGACTTGGCGCTGGGGTTAGGGGTAATGGATCCCTGCCATGCTCGGCCGGGGCGGTGCGGTGGTGCATGGTGGTTATAGTGGGATGTGTTTGTCCTTGCGCAAAGAAAATAGACAAGGAACTCGCAGCCGTGAACAAGTAAGGCGCGTACGTGCACGCGGCGCGCCCATGCAGTTAGTAGCGTTTTGGTTTACAGGGAACTATAGGTAAGACATGTCGCTGTGAGTTTATCTTACATCCTCGTTGATTTGATGACATTACCGGAGACACAGAGGTGTGGGTTTCAGTCGAACGCACGCACAGAAACTGATTACATCTCTTCTTCGCTCTCACGGTGGGGGAGGCGGTGACTAGACCACGTGTGCATCCTTTGTCTTAATCCACGCGCTGATAAGAGAGACAGAGGAGAGAAGATGATTTAAGATTTCTAGTCGTGACTACAGCCGGTAGCCTACAGTGTGGCGTGAAAAGATTCACAAACACGGACGTGTTTGCGTTTCCCTTTCGCACTTCAACTTCAAGCAAATTCCCGGGTTTCGGTTTTTATCAGATAGTTCGTTCTGCTTATATGTAGCCTTGTCTAGTCGTGTCGCCCTATCGCCAACGGCATAACCTATCCCGAGGATAATTAAAAACGATTAGAGACGCGGTTACAGGAGATTTCGTGTAACTGCAATATTACCCGATAGGCTGTGAAATGAATATAACGATCCCGTCAGTTGCTCGTGCCCTAGGCGACAGCCGATGTGTAAACACTGGCCTTTGATATAGGGAATTAAAGACCGTGTAAGACATGATTAAAATTGTAACAGCCGTTGAATTTCAATCCGTTATTATGACCGGGGTATAATACGGAACTGTATCGCATGTTCGAAAATAATTGCATATTTCGATCATTTTGTTTTTACTTATGAGATGTTCAGAGGTCATTGTTGGTCTTACCTGATATTGATAATAATGTCTTATTCATATGGATTGATTCTTACGCTCCAGCTTAACAAATCAGCGCTTTTTGATTCCCCGATGTTGAAAATGAGACGAATTGAAATAATACAATTTAAAATTGTTTAGGTGTCGGAAAAATATACTGACTGCTCAATTGTATTTATTGTAGTTTGGTAGTTTTATACCATAAAAGAAAATCTTAAACCTACACCTAAATAGCATGATTTTGTTCGCGCATTTTGCTTGGGCAAAAATTAACAATTTGATGTCCAACTGAAAGAACATTCGGATCTATTCGTGGATCTTCGACGGTGAACGAGGCTGCACATGAAATAAAAACTAGCATTAGATGTCCATTTGAAAGAACCGTCGGATCCATTCTTGGATCGTCGACAATGAATAAAGTCTGCACGTGAAATAAAAACGATCAGTAGATGTCCAACTAACAGAACAATCGGATCCATTAGGATCTTCGACGGTGAATGAAGTCTGCACATAAAATAAAAACGAGCAGTATAGATGTCCAATCGAAAGAACAATCGGATCCATTTGGATCTTCGACAATGAATAAAGTCTGCACATGAAATAAAAACGAGCAGTAGATGTCCAACCAACAGAACAATCGGATCCATTAGTGGATCTTCGACGATGAAAAAGTCTGCACATGAAATTAAAACGAGCAGTAGATGTCCAACCAACAGAACAATCGGATCCATTAGTGGATCTTCGACGGTGAATAAAGTCTGCACATGAAATAAAAACGAGCAGTAGATGTCTAATCGAAAGAACAATCGGATCCATTCGTGGATCTTCGACGATAAATAAAGTCTGCACATGAAATAAAAACGAGCAGTAGATGTCCAATCGAAAGAACAATCGAGAAAAATATGACCGAGTTCAAGGGACATTGTTGTGTACCTATAACATTTTGGGGCTCCAGTAAAGGGTACTATAGAAGAGGTAAAATTGGGTTCGGGTATAATAAAGGAAAACAGAATAGGCACGGTGATGTTGAACAAATTATAGGTCGAAAGAATGTTTAGAGTTTGAGTTTAGAGAGATTTTCTTTGAGCACACGAATCATATGGAATGTCCCCATAACGTCATGTACTAAAATAAGGTATGTATATGTGTGTGTTATTGGAGAAGACCCAAGAATAACGACTTGGTGGTCTAATGTCGGACCTTTTCACACACCCCTCCTTGTTGAGTGATTTGTTTAGCACAACAAAATGATGAATGAACATGCACACGTTGAACCTGTGTGTACAGCTTCGTGTGTGGTTGGAATTCCAGAAGTACATGTACATGTAAGTAGCTATAGCAGAAAGCTTTTGGAACCCCATGTAATATTGTTGTCAAAACAAATATTATTTTCTAGCGTTTTTCGAAAGTTACTTGTATTAAAATGTACCTAACAGTAACATTCTTTACTAAAAATAAAAATGGGGAAAATAACTTTACATTTCTTTACATCTCTGTACATTTTTTTCACAGTTTCTCTGATTGGTTAAAAGAACGCATGACGTAGAAGAGCGTATACAGCCCGGTTGGTTGATTGCCGACCTCGTGTGTGTTCGCAGTGTTTAACCACGGATCATTTAATGGTCCGTGGTTAAACCTGCTCGAGTCATCTTTATACGTCGAGTGGGCTTTTGCGCGGCACCCGCTAACTGAGCGAAGTCGTATAGCTTGGATCGGATTGTTAAAAAGGTTTTAAGTAATAAGGTCAAGTAAAAAGAAAGTTGAAGGCATCTCTTCCCGGCCATCAAAAAACGACCCCTGCGTTTGTATTTAAACTTACAAAAAGTTGCATATATTGTAGAAATTTTAAAGGTGAAGAATACCTTGAACTGTCTAACAAGTAGTAACTTACCAAAATACTGTTAAAACGCTTATACTTGCTGTAAACTTGACACTAAACTCCCTGTGAAATTAATAGTAGTTGGTAGTTGGTTTGTAATCCAGGAATGGTGCGCGCAAGACGCACACGCGCACCCGCGCACCTGGGTGTTAATATTAGCAGGTTAAGTGCGTGACATGCGCGTAGCTGCGTTCGGCTGAATGAGAACTCGCCCCAAATGCAGATTATGGCATTGTGACTCGGTAAATTTGAACAAATCACGTTGGAAGTTAAAAGCACCTTACGTATATGAAAGCCGAAATAAAAATAATAACCTGTTAACAATGACTATCATGAACCAATAGTATTTTTAATATTCCCTTGCTCATTGCGTATATGATTGGGTGGAGAGCAACTGAGATTGAATTTCTTGAGATGCCCCAAATACCGAGAATAAATGTTTTGTTAAAACAAAACGTAACTGTTAAGAACACGGGGAATATATTTAAAGGGTTATACTGGTTACGACCGATATCTTTACTTATAATCCTTTGGGGAAACGAGTGCGATTGGCTCAATAATAAAGCTACCTATTATGTATTCAACCCGACGGCTTTTGGTTGAACTGTTAATTAACTTTGCTGAGAGCATTTTTATGTTCCGAACTTACAACAAAACAGGCAATGTTGAGAAGAGTCTTTCAGGTTTCGAGGAACGCTATAATATACAAAACTCTTCTGGCACATGTTCCTTCGCTGCTTTGTTATTTCTGGAATTGGCATTTGAGTTGATTTCTTCAGTATCAATTCCACCATTGTGCAGGACAGGTATTCATTTTTCTTTTTTACAGGCAGAATGAAGAAAAAAGTGTTGAGCGCTTTTGGGGAGCTCGGGGGCAGAATTTCAATACGGCGTTCCATAATCAACAAGCCATTCTTAGTGTCCACGATCTATGCCTTCTTTCAATTGGGGGACCTGATTAAAAAAAGAAGTCCAAATCATGTTGTTTTCTCGGTGTCTGTTGTCGAGGGCTGTGCTGTGCGCGGGAGAAAGCCCGGCGGGTCCGGTCGCCGCGGACGAGCCGAGCCGGGCCAGGGCCCGGAGATAAGTTAGATCACAGCGTGTCACCCGATAGGTCACTCACCTACTTGCCAGCTACGCCGGGGATCCAACGAAGTAATACCCTGTGATTGCTAGTGTATCAAATGCACCTTGTTTGGCAAACCTTGGCCAGTATAAAGGGAACAAAATATTAGCTGAGATCCCGGGCACTATGCTCACACTCTGTCACGCGCGCGCACTGTCTTCCATTTACCGTGTGCGGGGGGGGGGGGGGGGGGGGGGGGGCTGCATGCCCTCGCCCCGCGGACAACACCCGAGAACACTCGGATTATTTGACGAGCTGGAAATACTCCCCCATGTATCAAAATTCATTGGCTTTTCAATCTGTGCTAGATTGACATTTCAGATCAAAAATAATAACGTGGACGGGGCAACAATGACTGTTTTCGCAACGCCAGCGCGCACCCAACCCCGTCCAAGTGATCTTTGGCAAATCCCAGTGCGCGCCACAGAGTAAATCATTGTTAGTTTTCCATTATAGTCTCCAGAGAAATCCGGTACGAACATCTGAAAGGCCCCTGAACTGACTTCAGTTTTTTGTTCTCTCCTTTTTGTTACACTCTTTCTCTCATCTACTCTATTCTTATTCAGATAGTATGGGCTTTATGTGTTGTGTTTGGATAACCGCATGCCGGCCCCATTACGCCAACGCAATCCCGTTTTGTATCGAGGGGTCCCCGGCAGAGGGAAATCAAACGGGCACAATGACATTGCGCTGAGCTAGGCGGAATTGGCCCCGGTCGCGTCCGGTCTCTCGACGGGTCTCTTGCGCGCGAGAAAAGTGCAAATTAAGAGGCATCTGCATCCAGAGATGCATTGAGTCATAGCAATCAACGGAAATCTCTGGCGGATCGCCTTTGTCCAGGCAAACAGGGGCCCATCTCACGTCTGTAAAGAAAAGATTCTCGAGAAAAAAATATTCTCAGCTCGTGGTAATACAAAAAAAGAGATGTACGATGAAACCCATCACCGTCTTATTCATATGACATTCTTTTCATCTCCTAGCGTTTGCTTCCTTCCCTGCCCTACATCTTCCATTGTGTAGACATGTTCCTCTTGCAATTAAATAACATCAGTTTTGACTCATTGTTTGATTTTTTTTCTCCCAAGAGAGGTTCCGTGGACATGACCAAAATGTGAAGCTTTTAGTGTAATAACAGTTATCAAAATGACAAATTCAAGGTATAGGCCCACACCTTCTTGAAAGGTATGTGTTTTAAGGTATGGTATGGCTTGGTATACCGGTGACCTCGCAGTGACGATTATATAATTCTTGTATGAATTCTCGATCTATTTGTTTTAGTTTTCTTTTCCTTTTTACCGTCTTCGCCAAAACTTAATGAGTTCTCTTCAGGTTATAGGTAAACAACAGGTGTATAGTTTACCCGAGAGAAATCTGGTAATTATCCAGGGACTTGGGAGTTGTTACTAATTTGGGTATTATGGCGAATTTGTTAAATTAAAGCTTGGTTGTCTTCTTTTTGTGTGTTCCCGCTTTAGGTTTGGTTCCAAAACCGGAGGGCAAAATGGCGCAAAAAGGAGAACACGAAGAAAGGCCCCGGCAGGCCGGCCCACAATGCCCAACTCATCACTTGCAGCGGAGACCCGATCCCCCCTGAGGAAGTAGAACGACGAGAGAGGCTTCGCCTGGAGAAGAAGAAGCAGAAACAGCGGGAGAAAGCCGAGAGGAACCTGGTGAAGGTCAAGAAGCACGGCGCCGTGGAAGCATCAAAGAAGGACGCGGATGGGGATGGGGAGGAAGAGGATGAGGAGGGCTCGGGCGAGGAGGGCAAGGAAGATGGAGCTCATGAGGAAGGGGCTGCCACCAAGTGCCCGCTCCCCTTGCTGTCCCCAGAAACGGATACCAAACAGGGCATTACCGCGGCCGGTGTGTTCCTGACCGACAAGAAACTGAAGACTCAGGCCGGTCACAAGTCGGCCAAGAGCGAGAAGGCGCGGCGGGAGGGCAAGCAGGGCCGCAAGCTGCCGCACCACTGCGCCGCCGACTCGGCCAACTCGGCCTTCCGCAGCTCCTTCAGCATCGACTGCCTGCTCTCGCCGAGGCCCAGCGACGTCGGTGGCCGCGGGTTCGGACTCCTAGCCGGACACTACGCCGCGGCGGCTAGTCTGGCTGCGGCTTCCCCCTACGCTGCGGCCTTCTCCCCCTTCACTTGGAACTCTCTGTCTGCGGCCCTAGCCGCGGGCGTGCCCCAGCCCCTCGGGTTCCTGGTTGAGAGGCTTCTGCCACCTAAACCTCACAGTGGGTTCCCCATGATGGCGCATCCCCACCCCTTAATGGACGCCTTTGAAGCACAAAAAACTCTCAGCGTGGAGAGGCTCCGGAAAAAAGCAGAGGAACACAAGAGCAAAGTTGCTGTGCAGAAAGACAGCTGCAGCGACTCGGAGTCGACCAAGGTGGAGATGTCGTGACAATCTGAAGAGCGTGTTTTCCGGACACTTATCATTATGTTAACGCGTTGGAACAATTATAGTTTAAACTCTTGAACCCATAAGAATATTGCTTTTCAAGAAACGGTCTGATTTCCAATACCTTCTTTGCAAATGTGAATGCTTGAAAATATATAGTAATCTGTCTTTGTAATAACGTCCGCATTAATATGCTCTCAATTGGAAAGGAGCCCTATTTTAACTTCATGCATAAACAAATGTGTAAAATCTATAAAACATGATGAATTGACCGATTCGCTAATGAAGCTCTGCCCTGTGACCTTTTGACCAATCACAATCATGTTTTAATGTATGACGTGTGGGCGCGCCATGCGGTCATTTGCATAATATGACGCGCGCGTCTAAAGCTCATGCAAATGAAAATGTGGCATTAGGGAGGCCCATATGTTGTTGCCCGCTACATACAGCGATCGCGCGCAAAAGGCGAATTTGTGACGTCACGGAAAGTATTCGCGCAGCGAATGCGTAAAAAGTTGAACACAAATTCGCGTCCGCGTCAAATTCACGTCCGGTTCGGCAGCCCTTCATGTTGTTCTCGGCTGTTCCGAAATGACACTAGGAAAAGGTATGATGTGATTTTGCATTCAATGCGGACACGGTCCTTAGCTGGATGTGATTTCAACAAAATATGTCCAAATTCACATCCAAATTCACACCCTCAGTCCAAATTCACGTCTGGGGTTTACGTAGATGTGAATCCAGTGGATGTGAATTTGACTCCTTAACGACCTTATGCTGCGTTCCCATCGCGTCGTGTTTATCGTGTTCACCGTGATTTTCTCCATGTTCACGAGTGGGTTGCATTCCAAACGCTACCCACCAAGACGCACGCGCACAGTGGAGTTAGTCGTGCGGTAAGGACATTCTTTATCGCGCAAGAACTCGTACGTGAAACAACACGCATGCGCGAGTATTTCATTGGTTTATGAAGTCGTGAACATGGAGAAAAAAATTCCACCTCGAGTTCACCACTGGTGAACACGAGTTACCAGGCGATTATAACGCCACTATACGACTCGTGAACACGATAAACACGACGCGATTGGAACGCAGCATAAGCCCAGGATGTAAATTTGAACTGAGAATTTGGAGCATTTGGATGTAATTTTAAAAAAATCCCTTGTTGAAATCTCATTCTGCTAAGGACCGTGTCCGTTTTGAATGCCAAATCACATCCTGATGTTTCCTATAGTGGGAGTTTGTGGGGTTTGTTTTAACGCGTGGGAAAAGTTTATATTTTGTATATTGCTTTTTGCGTTTTTAACTCGCGTGGCCTTTTACTCAGGACTGTATGAACAAAAATATGTACATAAATTAACGATATGATCTTGTTTTGTTTTCTTTGATCGTCTTTGTTGACGAGTAAAGAAATTACTGCGGTTTGCATGATATTTTGCATAAATTGAAATATTCTACGTTTGGTTAAAAAAAACTGTGCTCAATTGTTCTTTGCTATTTTTAATCCACCATCTAATAGTAGATACGATATAAATTGTGTGGTTGGTCGGTTAGGTTATTGGTAATACACCACTCTTGATAAATTGTGTGGACTACCTTCCATTTGGTGTTTATAACGCGAAAGGCTTCGCCTCGGGAACTATAGTTTGTCAACTTCCAATACCTTGGAGTGCTAATATCGACTATTCACCATCAAACCATTTGAATCTTTTGTATACTAGATCTCGCGCGCTCCATGAACTTTCAACTATTGGTTGCTGAAATGCGCACGCGCCTCAACGTTTAGAATGCGCGCATCTTGCGCACTGGGCTTGTAGGCGTTTCTAGAGTTGATTTTCGATTCTGTCTGCTGAATTAAGCCAGAAAGACAGCTCTTGAAGCATATAGTTGCCATTCAGTACCCCTTGAAAAATTGGAGCACCCCCAGTTTCCACCTAAAAATGTTACCATAGTTACGCCGCTGTCTTCAAAGACAAAATATGGGGCTAGTATACCTTTACTATCAGCTTAGGTCATTTTCGTAAAAAGTTATTTTTTTTTATTTTTTTTTATTTTTTTTTTATCACCGTGTTAAAGCATGCGCCGTTGAGTAACCGCGTGCACCCACCATTAATTATACGCAGCTGGCAAACTGGGGCCAATTTCATAGAGCTGCTAAGCACAAAAAAATTGCTTAGCATGACAATTTGTCCTTGGCAAAAACAAGGTTACAGACCAAATTTTTACCTGATCTTTATTGTTTTCGATTGATAATCAGCTGGTTTTTGCTTAGCATGAAAAAAACCAAAGGATTTTGGCTAGTAACCTGTTTTTAATGAGCAAGACTTTTTTGTGCTAAGCAAATTTGTGTGCTTAGCAGCTCTATGAAATTGGCCCCTGATACGCATTGGTTTGAGATTTCCCCAAACTTCGGTTGCCTCACCGAATCGGCTTCAGGAGCAAGTTTTATGGTTGCGTTAGGTTGCGTTTGTATTGACCGGCAATCGTGGTCGTCGGACAAAAGAATTGGGAGGCAAACAATGGGTCCACGATTGACACAACGTCCACGATCTCAACTCGTGTACAAATCCTATGGCGATCATCCGAAAACGTTAGAGTACAAACAAAAGAGGTAAGACGGTCGGACAATGCCCCGTCCATGATTGCCGGTCAATACATGACTGTGTGTGTGTGGTACATTGTATGTACCATGCATCCGTATACGTGTGACATTTTTTCCCAAATGAAACAGGGTCTTAACTCACTATGCAGTTAAAGAGAGGTAACATGGACATTTAAAAACTCACTCGGTGTGCAAAGTATTTCGACACACATTTTAATTGTTAGTAGAGTATAAAAAAAATCCCCTCCGCTCTTTTCGCTGATTTTGGATTAAGATTCTTTTATTTGTCTCAATAAAACTGAAATATTTGATTTATTTGTAAAAAAAAATTCTGCACCGAATTCACTAGATTTTTTTACGTTTACTGTTATAGCACATTCGTATTATTTTTTTTACCACGGAGATTGGTTATTTTTGTGTCAGTGTTAATAACATTATTATTAAATGCAATATTTTTGCTCAACCGGTAGAATGAAGTATAAAATCCTTTGTTTGTTGAAAACATATCAATTGCTGAAATACTGTAATTACTGTAATGAAGTACTAAAGGTAGGATACACCATTGGTTAGTGCTTGAATTGTCAGGAATGGGTGGATTTTGGGGATTGTATTTTATACTAAATATCGTTTAACTGACCTGTTTAACTGAAGTTTTACAATCATGAAGCGTCGGGCAGTTGTTCTTGTTCCTTTTTAGAAAACAAATAATGTTTCGAACAAATTAAAGGATATTAAGCGCAATCATTATAAGTAAGATATTTCTTAATAATTATGTATAGACACATTTTGCGATATCTGCAAATGGTGTATCCTACCTTGAAAGCCACCGAGAATTATTTGCAATTACTCGAAAACCTTGCTCAAAGCGATAGCAGGACCGGTAACCATGCTCAAAGCGATACAAGGACTGGTATATAAGATGTCCCTTGAAATTACCAGCTAAAACTTGATGTGGTTTAATGCCAAACTTAAACCAGCTGAATACCAGTCACAAACAATATAATAAGTGAACTATAAGTGAACGACGTATATTATACACAACGACCTTTCTTATGTAAGAAACAGACAAACAGAGTACATTTATAATATATTACTGTCTTGTAAAATCAGATATATGTACCATTATTGAATTTAGTGTAGAAAATAAATCCGCTCAGAGAGTAATAAAAAGAACTTTTGAAGGAACTCAAAATTCGATTATTGCATCAGACGGTTGTCGATTTGCCAAGGACGAGATACTCGGTGAACATCTTGTTTCCCACATTATTCCCTGTGCAACCAAGCAAGTAATCAAGGATATGACATGATAGCACGGGCTGTAGTTTGCAATTCTCGTGTAATTCAGACGTTAATGTAGACATCTCTATACACTTTATGGATGACGTAAAAGTATTTCGTTTGCAATGACCGGGTAGCGTGATTTTTTTTCCCAACATGGTAAAGGCCAATTATCATAACTGGGCGTGTCTAGACCACACTAAATGGAAGACACTTAGGTTCTTAGAACCTTGCTTCCCCTCAAATTAAACTCATCCCACAATAAACTTACAATACAAAAATAGTCAATGAAAAATGAGCACAATCGAACCCATGAGAACTCGAACCCCAATCTTACGATCTATAACCTAACCCATTATCTACTTGGCTACTGGGAGAGGTCGACAGAAGCCGTTTTTCTAAGTGCTTTAATGTACATCTGGCCTACGTATAACTAGTTGACTGAGCAATAACAATATATTTTAGTATTATTGTTGAAACTACTGAATAATCATGACGCGAGGGGTGTAGAAACGCCCATTTACCCTTTCCCATAGTGGGGAAAATAATTTCGCGACCGGGTAATCATGGGTTGATCAGGCGAGCGGCCATCTTGGTTTCCTTAAATTGACCTGGCTATGGCCGGCAATCACACATTACACAGAGGCCGAAGCCGCTTCGCATGTACACCCGTGTGCTAGTACTGCCAGTCGTAGCCGTGACTTGGACTCGGGCTTAGGCTTGTATACCCTGCATGATATTATGTGACAGAGGGGTACCCCTCTATGTGAAACGTCGTTATAACGAACATCACGGGATCCACATGTTTGGTATATCGATCGTTCGGTATAGCGAATTCAGCCGCCTGTCCATCAGATGCCCATTTGTAACTCTTTCACATATTCAAAGCACCGGCCGTTTGACATTCAGGAATTAAAAACGACCTCAGGCCTAATAGTGTTTGATATACAAAGTGGATTTTTAAAAACCTGTTGACACATTTTCAACAACAATGCTTGGTATGTTTGGACACAAAATCGGGAGCTAAGGACGGTAGTTTTTGTTAATCTGGTATTTTTGTACATACAAATTTGGAGCCAATTAGGATGGTGTTCGGTATAACCGAATGTTCAGTATTACGACGTTTAACTTGTATCTTAAACACATCCTCGTCGTGTACTCACGAGTATACACAGCACGATGTAAGATAATAGGACTCGCCCATACATATACACTCTCTAGACTATTGTTACTTAACGCACTCACCCCCCCCCCCCCCCCCCCCCCGCACCCCCTCCCCTCTAAAACCTAGAAAGAAATCCTGAGAAACAACAACATTCCACAAGCACAATGACCACCACAAAGGAAGGGGGTTCCCTCCGTCTTAAATCTTGATTCAAATGCTCACGAGGACCCGCTATTAATTGTTTTGTTTCATTTGTACTTTTTCTCAGTACTGATTTGTACGCCCATACTTACCAATGACTCGGTTCAGGTCCTCGGTGTCATTGTCATCGCTAATCCCCCATTGTCCCAAGTCCTCAGTCTAAATGGATAACCAACTTACCTCAGGCTATTGTTACTTAAATGCACACCTTTACGCCTTTCATAGATATCTGAAAAGAATTCCTGAGATTCCGGAAACACACAAAAATGACCAGCACAACAGAGGGATCGGGTGTCCCTGTGCCACATTATCTTGCTTCACATTAAAACAAAATACAACATTATAGACATTCTAACAGCATTTGAACTTCCTTGTCGTGCATTTTGACATTGGGACGTCGATAGACGATGTGCCCTCTGACGTCACGTGTTTAAATTTGTATTCAAATGGCAGTATGCGCACACATCGTGTTTTACCGACAAAATTGATTAAAGAGTGACGTCGCAGGTCAGATCGCCTTTGAATTATGTGACCTCTGATGTCTTCTTTAACCAAATGTATGTAAAACACGATGCGTGCGCATACTGCCGGATACATTTGAATACAGATGTAAACAGAGGCCACATCGTCTATAAGTTGTATGCGGTAGTACCATGTGGTAAATTATCTTGTATGCGTTGTTTTGTTCTCACAAAAACCCTGATAGGAACTGACGACGGACAGAGCATACTGTCCGAAACGTTGAGTTCCCTGTGGTTCTTTTCAGAACCACACACCCTAAAAACAGATAGGTTGAAAATAACCAATTGGTAGATATGTGCCCAACCAATATATTGGTTAAAATATTGATTATTTTGACCAATATATTGGTTAAAATGACCAATATCATTGGTTATTTAGACCCTTATTTTGGTTACAATTGACCAATATCATTGGTTGGACACTAATCTACCAATCAGTTAATTGTTTCAACCAATCTGTTACTAGGTTGCAAACTAAGAAAAATGCCACATGGTGCCACCGCATACAACTTATCTTATTGCCTTTTCACCATGCAAACCTTCAAATCTCATTGTGATATTGAGAGGCAGACCTAAAATGGCTGCTGTTGTGCGTATGGGTCTATACAGCGGGTGTTTATTATATGGGAACCCCCTCCCCCCCCCCCCCTATCACGACTTGTGAAGTTTACCCTTGTCACTTTCTGAATCCTTCGGAGGGGCGAGAATCGTTTACAGTGTCGCCGTTTGGTGTGTGCGCGGCGAGCGAGCCATCGAAGCGATTTCAGGAGCCACGGTGCCGAGCCTAGCCGTATACGATGTGTCATGAGCCTCGGACCCTTATTTTACGCAAGCAACGTGGTTCCAGGTGCGCCAACGAGTAGTAATCCTGCCCGCAGTAATTGATTGTGACAAGTTAACGCCAATCTAACTCGCCGGGGAGCAGTCCGCGCTATTCGCCCGTACCTGTGAACAATAACCCGGCTAATGGCTTTGCAATAAATTGAAAATAGGTGTGCTGACGGGCCCAAGCAAGCTGATGATCACGGTAATAAAATAATATCTCATCGGTGTGACCACCGCATTCTTTGGACCGAACACCACGCGTCGCCGCTATTCTTTATTTTAATAGGCCTCGGTAAAAAAGATTAAAGAGCGGGTGGTGGCATTAGGCTGCGCGCGGTGGATAATCTTGACAACAAAATGGCGATCGACTTACTCTCTCGACCCAAAATAAACACAAAGTGGTCTGCCATATACGTCGAAGATCGCTCATGCGTGCGCGCAATTAAAGTTGACAGTGTGTTTAATTAAAGCTAACTGGGTTTCATTGAGTTTGAACGTTGAGTGGTACTCAAACCTTTATTTTTACACTGAAAAACCATATAACTTTCCAAGCTGCTGACGCCAGAGGTGACTGCTAAATTCCTGCAGATTCGTCCTCGCGCGTTGCATGTAGACTGTGTAGCGTTCCTTGTAATTATTGGCGAGCTTACGATTTGGGACGGGAGACGAAGAGGACGGTAAGCCGAGCGAAAACATCGATCCGCGCATGCGCAGAACCGAACGTGTCTTCTTCCTGTGGAGTTTGGGAATCCAAAAACAACTTTGTTATGACCCCTGATCTCCATAGGACTTTGTATAGGGCAGACGCAGGTGCAAACAAATATAAGCGGTACATTGGACAGTAACCAGTTGGCTGGTCTGTTCCTTTCTCTATGGTCAAACCATGTAAAAACACTTTAAAATGTGGTTAACCAAGCCCATCTAGATACAACAGGACACGGAGACATGTTCGGTTTCGCGCATGCGCAGATCGATTGTTTTCGCTCGGCTTACCGTCCTCCTTGTCTTCCGTCCCGAATCGAAAGCTTGCTGCTGATGATACTGTGACGCCAACAAAACAAGATCAGACAAAGCCAGTTCGGTATTCCAACTGCGCATGTCCACATCAAGGTTCGACCAATTGTATTGTTTTTATCTTGGGATGAACACGGAAGATAGAAAAAAATTGTCAAATTTTAAGGTGTACATGCATGCGTAGTTAGAATGCCAAACCGACATCTTCCCGCTGTTACAGTGCGCATTTGAAATTCATAGAGTTAAAACATATCATCAGAGTTATATATATTAAAAACAAAATCCACTTGAATGTTGACATTACCTTTGTGTTGTATAAAGGTTGAAAATGTTCTGAACTCATTGTAGATCCCCGTGGTAATCTCTTTCTAAATGATGTGCGCATTTGAAATTCATAGAGTTAAAACACATCATCGGAGTTTATATATTAAAAACAAAATCCACTTTGAATTGCATGATTTGTACAAATATTAAAATTACAATTAACATTAAAATTCACATAAATAGAAAAAGAACCAAAAAAAGAATACTACGGGGATATCACTTAAATGTTGACATTATCTTTGTGTTGTATAAAGGTTTAAAATGTTCTGAACTCATTGTAGATCCCCGTGGTATTCTCTTTCTAATTAATGTGCAAATATAAGACTCATTATAGATCAAGGGATCACGGGGAAAGAACCAACAACAAATCCTCCCGACTCCCCTGTGAAATGACGGGCAACATTGGTAAAGTATCGTTATTTCGATAAATGTCAAATGACCGTGTCCACGCGCCAGGAAAGATAATTTGCTTGAACAAAAGTTTGGACACACAAGATGCCTGAAAACACTTCGCTGTCGTGGTTTTGTTTTATTTTTTTAAATTTTAGTTATGTTACTTCAGATCAAGACGATGTTTGTAAATTTACTGGTCACCCGCTATGCTTTTGCACGCATTATACGATGAAAAATTTCGATAGAATATATTGTCAATTCTTAATGTGCACATGCATGCGTAGTTGAAATGCCGAACCGACGTATTGTCAGAGCGCGCGAAATTATTCGTTTAGTTCATAATTGCTACTTACAGAAAGCCTTATTATGTATCATTTTTTTAATTGACAATTGCTTGTTATTCTACCCTGTATTTCTACCAAAAGACAAATCTGCGATAGCCAAATATATTTCTCGTGGCATACTTTATTTCACAAATCTGTGCTTACATTCTACTTTACCTGAGTAATTTTTTTTCAAGAAACGACAGTTTAAAAAGTCGGAGTGCCCCTTTAAATCCGAGGCATGCACGTTGCAGTACTTAATGACGCTGAATTTGGCGCTCAGTGAAGAGTCAGCAAATTAACTTCTCTTGATAGAAAATTAACCTGACACCTCTTCTATTTTTTTTTCCCGCGCAAAGTGCAGGCTGGCGGGTTCATGTTCCACACACGGCCTGCGCAGTGTGTGGCGGGGCCCACGCTGACAGGGCCGGCATATGCAGAGAGCGTTGACTTCAGCCACTTCAGCCGATCGACTCCTGCATGCACCACCAGCAAGTCTCGTAACTCCACGTCTACTCATGCATGCTAACGTCTAAGTACCAGACACTGACTGGTCTCGCTAAAGACCCCTTTGTTGTCTTTCATCCACATCAAAATATATGGTTGTCTGGTATAGAAAGTTCTTGCTGTTTTATAATGGGATTCCAGTCATCGAAGAAAACCCAAATATCAGCGGCGCTATATAGTTGTGCAAAAATACAATTTTGCCAATACATTCAAATTCATTCAATTTCGAGGCAAAAAGCGAAAACGGTCTATTGATAACGTAAAGGGGTCCAAAAATTGAAATTTGTTCTCAATGTTCAAGGATTTGTGTCATATGTCTTTGGGAAAAGTCCCTGAATTTGTCTTTAAGTATTACTTTCTGGTGTGAGTGTTTTTAGGTCGAGGGGAATCAGCAGCTCTCCACTAAAGCCGTGTTCGCACTGGATAAACAGTTTGGGTAATTTGACCATGACGCCGGGTAACATTCCGATGGGTTGATCTTCCCACCGTCCGCACTTGGATTTAATTGACGCGGGTAGAATTGCCGAGACGATGGGTAAACTAACCGAGCTGGCTCCAAAACAATAAAGAGGGCGTCCTGTGTGACCTATGACCGCGACTTGACGACCGGATCGTCGGTTCCCGACGCTAGCTCTCAACATTATTTTCTTACATAATGGGTGATGGAAGATTTAACCGAGACGTCGCGTCCGCACTGGATTCTGGCTCGGTTAAATCTTCCTGGTCAATCTTCCTAAACTACCCACGCGGCGTGGGTTAGTTACCTGTGAGGAAAGTTACCCAGGCTGTCCGCACTGGACTTGAAATGGGCAAGTTACCCATTGGCTCGGTTAGTTTGCCCAAATTAAGTACAGTGCGGACAGGGCTTTAGTCAAATCAGATTAACTCTGACTTTGTCGGGGTACCATCCACCAAATTGTGGGCATAATCGCAGGCACCGCGCCATTATATTATACATAATATAATGGCCACATAATATAATAACCACAGCGCGAATTTTTGCGATGGGATCAAACGATGTGATTCACGCCGCGTTTCGCGCCGCTGTTTCTTTGGAGAGACCGTGTAATCGAAAATGTTGTATTTGGCGTCTCTTGTGTTCCTTTTGGAAAATTTTGAAAGGTGTGCTACGTGTGTTTTGTTGTACATTGTGCATGTAAAAGCAAACCTTTCTCTTTTTTTTTTTTTTTGGGGGGGGGGCTAAATATGCTAAATGTTAAATATTACCCAAAATTATTACCCAAATTTACCCAGTTCAGTGTGAATCAACCATAAGTGTGCGGTCAGTGACTACTCTTTAAAGGAATCGTATACGTTTGGTAATTACTCCAAAAATTAATGGCAATAAAAAACTTACTTGGTAAGAAGTACAGCAGCTTTTGATAGTATAATGCATTTAAAAAATAAATTCACTTCGAAGTACTGCAGTTTATTTATTTATTTATTTATTCCATTTCTTTACCCAGGGTGTGCCCAAACAGTTTAAAACTGGTTTTCATTGGGGCCCTGCATACATCATCAAATAAAATAACAGTACATATTATAAATACAAGGATATTACAGGAATTCTAAACATTAATACTAATTCTGATTTACGAGATAGGCAAAAACCCGCCAAATAAAAAACCTTTTAGGTGAAAAATAAGAAGGGGAAATTCCTATCCGGCTCCACATTATAGTGGCAACCAAGTTCTAACTCCGTAGATCAGCGCAATTGGCATAATATCTAACACTCAGATGGCATGTCGGAGCTCTGATTT
Organism: Crossaster papposus; assembly: GCA_037893245.1. Lineage (NCBI taxonomy): Eukaryota > Metazoa > Echinodermata > Asteroidea > Velatida > Solasteridae > Crossaster > Crossaster papposus. The sequence continues at coordinate 172,193 of JBAIAA010000237.1, forward strand.
AAATGTGCTTAATGAGTCCAATGTTCGCAATTGTTCGGGCAGATTATTCCAAATATTTGCACCACTCACAGCGAAACTTGTGACGTAGCATTCTTTTTTGGCGAAAGGAACTTTCAGTGCCGTGTGGGTTGATTGCCTTGTTTCGCGAATTACTGTAAGTGGTTTGAAAATATTTGTCATGTACAAAGGAGTCATTTTGTTGATACTTTTGAAGACAAGAATAGCCTTTTTTGACTTGACTCTTTTTGAAAAAGGGGTCCAATTAAGACGAGCAAACATATCCTCTGAAGGGGTGAGGAAGGGACATTTAAGGATTATCCGCGCGGCTCTTTTGAGACATTTGTTTAACATATTATCGTGAGATATGTACCTTCCTCCCCACACAGTACAACAATACTCTAATGTTGGCATAACTAGACTTACAAATAGTGTGTGCAAGCTGTGCTGAGGAATACAATCACGAATTCTTCTTAGTATACTTAATTTAGACACCACATTTTTTCTTACGTATTCGACATGTGGGCCCCAACTTAATGCTTCATCAATAATTACACCCAAACATTTATAAGACTTCACATTTTCAATACGACTACCAGCAATGCATACATTTAAATTAACATTAGATATTTTCTGCCTAGTACCAATAAGCATGCATTTGGTTTTGGTGGCATTTAAAGCTAGCTTGTTTCTTCCGCACCAGTTGTGAAAACTAGTAAGAGCTGTATTTAAGCTACTTTCTATTATATTAATGTTGGAGGAGCTACACGTTAATGTTGAGTCATCTGCATACATAAATAAGTTGCAGTTTGGGGCAATACAAAATGGAAGGTCACTAGTATAAACAATTAATAAAAGTGGACCTAGTATCGACCCCTGTGGAACACCAGTGTTTACGGACAGGACCTTTGATATGGTGCCGCCAATATTCACAGACTGACTACGTTCACTTAGGTACGACTTAAACCAATTTATTACAGAAGATGACATGTTCATCCTTTCTAGTTTCTTTAGTAAGATTTCATGATTTTATGGAAAACGATATCACTTTTTATCCCCAAAAAATTGAATCTGAGAAGCGTTACTGCAGTGACGTTTCTCAGATTGTGTATTCCAATGCAGATTATTCTTCCTGCGTGGACATAACCGCTCCAGATTTTAGGCAATATCTCAAAATCGCTACCACCTTTTGAAATGAAATTTGTACAGGTTAGTTTTATGGTATATATCTATAACTATATAGGATTGAAACAAACAGTGGGTTCCAATTACCAAACGTATACGATCCCTTTAAAAGTTGTGATTTCAACCATTAAAATGATGAATTCAACCAATTGAGTGTTGAATTAATCAGTTTTATGTATGGAATTTCAACTTTTCAAGAGTAGTCACTGACCGCACATGACTGTATAAGGTGGATTCAACACTTTAGTTTTAAGCGTGTAGTTACTTGAGGCCGCGCCAAAGTTCCTGCTAAACTTTGCAATCGTTTGAACTTTGTGGCAGTCTTTAAAGTGTCTCAAATTAATTCATCTTCCCGCTGTTACTTATACAGTGCGAATTTAAAATTCATAGAGTTAAAACACAATCATCGGAGTTTATATATTAAAAACAAAATCCACTTAAATGTTGACATTACCTTTGTGTTGTATAAAGGTTGAAAATGTTCTGAACTCATTGTAGATTCCCGTGGTACCCATTTTCTAAGTAATGTGTAAATCTAGGACTCGTTAGAGATCAAGGGATCACGGGAAAAGAACCCCACAACAAATGCTCCCGACTCCCTTGCGAAATGACGGGCTACCATTGGTAAAGTATCGTTATTTCGATGAATGTCAATGACCGTGACAACACCGGGAAGGATAATCTTGCATAGGCATTATAAACGGTCCAGCTTTTGTAACTGGCTTTGTTCTTGATGCATTCCAGGAAGGGTTTTGCATTGAGCTGTTCGATGTCTTTCCTCGTTTTAAAGCAGTCACATTTGCCAAGCTTAGTTCACAAGTTTCTTCGTCTGAGCTTCTATATAATAATATAACTCGAGAACTACGCAACTCGGAGCAAAACTAAAGACATACTAGAAACCAGCATAGTAAACTGTGCATATAGGTCCCATTCCATTTTCAGGGGAAAACACTGTCAAACCAACAATTGTTAAAGATTTGTCTTCTTCTTGGAGTATCAAACTTGCGTGCAAAGCGCATTGCACAGTCAGGTTCGTAAGGGCTATACCGTATACGCCATACTCGTGCATACTCGCCATACTAGCGCTCATTGACTGAACGCGCAATAGCGCGTTTTCATTTGTGAAGTAAGCCTTTATGACGTATAGCTTAAGAACTACGAACCTGGGGTGCGTACCACAAAGCAGAGACTGATGGTTGACTATAGTTTGCGCGCGAACTTGCTCCAGGAATCGGCAATCGGGCGTGGATCCTATGAGTCCTAATAAACTTGCATCTTGAAATAAGTTCGGTGAACATTTTTATTTTAATCACGACTTTTTTTTACCTCAGACGTGAATTCTAAAGGATCGATCGACAGGTGAATGACTTTGTCAAGTAAATTTGTATTGCTGAAAATCAGACGTGGGACAGGATAAATAATCTTGAAAATAATAATGATACAAGACACTCTGGTCGTCGTGGTCGTCGTGGCTTTTGCGTCAATGTGGACTTATACTAGTATGAATTTCAATACCGGGAAGGATAAAGGGCTAATGTTGTTAAGCCCTGTCCGCACTGGACTTAATTTGGGCAAACTAACCGAGCCAATGGGTAACTTGCCCATTTCAAGTCCAGTGCGGACAGCCTGGGTAACTTTCCTCCCAGGTAACTAACCCACGCCGCGTGGGTAGTTTAACCGAGCAAAAGGTGCCCAACGCTTCTTGGAGCAGTCGTATGGATCCTTAAGCTTCCGGGAGGGGTCTTAATTTCTTACGAGAGTTTTGGTTCAGACCAAAACTCTCGTAATACCCCTGTCACACCGGAGCTACGCTGCCGTTGCGCTCCCACGGCGACTAAAAAAGTTGAAAAACGCAGTAGAAGCGCAGTATATTGCCAAGAGCGTAGTGGGAACGTAGTGGAGTCTACCTAGGTCGTGGAAGGGTCTCCATGGTCGCCAAACCTCGGCGATTGTTTTGAGCCTGCTCAAAACAATCGCGGAGGGTCGGCGACCTGGTCCAAAACGCAGTGAGAGCGTAGTGGGATCTCAAAGAACGTACTAGGGACGTAGTGAAGTCTACCTGAGCGTGTCATGATCGTAGCAAGAGCGAGTTGGTATCGCCGTCTGCCCAATCTGCGACTGATACCCCTGTCAGACCGGTGTGCAATCCCACAGCGACCTTACTGCGATGCAGTTTTCATCAAAAACGCAGTGGGGTCGCCGAAAACTGGCAAAAAATCCTGAAATCTATGAGGTAGGTAGCTCACAGTACGCTCTTGACTCGCTCACTGCGCTCTCATACACTCTCACTGCGACCTATGCGTTCCCAGTTTGATCATCGCCGCGCTCTCACTGCGCTCCCACTACGCTCTACGCGATCTCGCTGCGACCAAGGCGACCTCGCTACGACCTCGCTACGACCTTACTACGACCTTACTACGCTCTCACTACGTCCCCACTACGTTATGTGCGTTTGTACCGCGTTCGCGCGGCGACTATAAATACATCGAGCTCGATGTTGCTGGATATTTGCTATCTTTTGTACAATTATTATGTTCTGCCTCTCTACAGCCATGGTGAAGAGGAGATGCACATTAGTATGTTGTGTGGAGGATATAGGCTGCATTTATACCATTTGTGGCCATTACGCATGTCCAAGTCAGAACGTACTATACACGCAGTATAATCACACTGTGAACGTACAGGAAGCTCCGTAACATCGCCATAGACGCATTAGGGGCGCCATAGTCGTACTGGCAGCCCCGTGTAGACGCAGTATGAGCGTGAAGAAGCCTTATACGACGTAGTAGAAGCGCAGTAGGAGCGCGGTAAGAGCGTAATGAGAGCGTGACAAGCGTACAGTGGTCGTACTTCAGACGTACTTCAGTCGCAGATTGGGCAGACGGCGATACCAACTCGCTCTTGCTACGATCATGACACGCTCAGGTAGACTTCACGACGTCCCAAGTACGTTCTTTGAGATCCCACTACGCTCTCACTGCGCTCCCACTGCGTTTTGGACCAGGTCGCCGACCCTCTGCGATTGTTTTAAGCAGGCTCAAAACAATCGCCGAGGTTTGGCGACCATGGAGACCCTCCCATGACCTAGGTAGACTCCACTGCGTTCCCACTACGCTCTTGGTGACCCTACTGCGCTTCTACTGCGTTTTGCAACTTGTTGTTGTTGCCGTGGAAGCGCAACGGCAGCGTAGCTCCGGTGTGGCAGGGGTATTACCACGGCTGTAGAGAGGCAGAACATAATAATTGTACAACAGATAGCAAATATCCAGCAACATCGAGCTCGCTGTATTTGTAGTCGCCGTGAGAACTCGGTACAAATGCACAGAACGTAGTGGGGACGTAGTGAGTGCGTAGTAAGGTCGTAGCGAGGTCGTCTTGGTCGCAGCGAGATCGCGTAGAGCGTAGTGGGAGCGCAGTGAGAGCGCGGCGATGATCAAACTTGGAACGCATAGGTCGCAGTGAGAGTGTAGTGAGAGCGTAGTTAGCGAGTCAAGAGCGTACTGTAAGCTACCTACCTCATAGATTTCAGGGTTTTTTTGCCAGTTTTCGGATACCCCAATGCGTTTTTGATGAAAACTGCATCGCAGTAAGGTTGCTGTGAGATCGCACTCCGGTGTGACAGGGGTATAAGAAAATTACGGCAGTGCTACAGAAATATAGACTGCAACGCTTCCTCAACGCCTCATCAACGCTTCCGCAACGCCTCCTCAACGCTTCCACAACTGCCGTAACAACTACCGCACAGTGCGAGGACCCGGTTATTACTGCGTGATAATGACCGGGTTGGGGGATGACCGATGGTAATGGACCTCGCCGAATAACCGGGTCCTCGCACTGTTATTCCCTAAATAACTCACTGTTCAATTTTATTCTGACACAACCACTTAAGAGATTTTATTTCGGTTTTTCGAGGGGCACCACCGAACTATCGTTAAAAAAAAACGGCCGAGATTACCAACACGCTGCAAATTGAACTCGAACGTACAATTCATTATGGACAGCGCTGCGCCCTGATTGGAATGGCATGATTTCTATGGGGTACATTGTAGCAGAAAGTAGGGTTACCAGTGAAGCTTTTTTTGGCCCGTTTTTGTTAAGAACCTTCTTAATACGAATCACCGAAAATGTGTGGGTTTAAAACGAAAGAACACTAATTGAACACTCGCTTCAGATCACTTGTCCATAAACCTGACGTCTGTATACAAGCCAATACCCCAAAACCTTCTCTCTTTTTCCATTACTCGTCTGCCGTTATAACAAAAAAAGAGAGAATCGAAGAAAAGTGGAGGGGAAAATCGTCTTCGAGAAAACAACTGACGTGCAGCGCAACAGCTCTTCAGCCCTCGATCGCGCGCCATGCAGATAGAGTGATTCATCCAGAAAAGGCGAGCTGCGAAAAAAACATAAACACAGAACAACCTCCGTTACGAATTATTCTCTTTGTTCACCCGTGAATTAAAAAAAATCTAGGGGCTTGTTAGTTGGTCATGCGTGGCTGACATGGTCTCCTGGATGGAACAGGAGAGAGAATTAAAAGAAGAGAAAGGGGAGAAAAAACCGCAGGAAAAGAAAAAAAACAGAGTCAAAAAGCGAAAACTGCGGGCGGCCGAGATCAGCGTAGCGAACGGGCCGTCATTCGGTAGACATGACCGGTATGGATCGATGGGGGAAGGCGGGCCGTGTCCGTTATCTTCCCCTTCGTCCAGCCATCCGATTGATGACATTTTACGTGGCCTGTTGCTGCTTGTCACTTCCCTGTTATGTGCACAAAACTAAGCCACGAGTATCTCTAGATCAGTGAGAATTGTTGTAAACAGAGCCACAACGTTGTGCCGTGAAATATCTTAATCGGTGTCATGGGCGGATCCAGGATTTGTTTAAAGGGGGGGTCCACCCAAGGTCCTAGGCAAGATTTTTTGAATTGGGTGTGTAAAAATAAAATGTGGGGGTGTAACAATTTGAGTACATGTACATGTAACTGGGAAGCATGTAGGCCTACGCGAAGCGCACATCACGAGCGCGTAGCGCGAAGTCTCTGCGGCCGGGGTTCAGGGCCCGCTTAAGGGCCCTGAAATTTTTTGGTTTTTTAGGTGCCCTCTGGCGCAATCTGAGGCCAATTTCTACCTATTTTTTGTTAATGTTGTGGCAATATGAAGCCTGATTTTTATACCATTTTTTTTTAAAATCTAATATTTACCATTTTTAGCTGGAATGATAACTTGAAATAAATTTTGACCAGAGGAGTATATTATGGATACCGGTATTGGAAGTTTGGATTTAAAAACAGCGCACACTGACTCACACTACGTGTAAAATGAGGCAACGGTTAATTGGTCATAAACCTTAGGCATACTTAACATAGGCAGGATTTGGCTGGGAGCGACCGGCAATGACTCCATTTAAAATAATAAACAAATTACAAGCCCTAATAGTTATTAAGTAAGTTTAATTTAAAGTTGTATGTTAAAATAAAATGTTACAAGTTGTGTTTAATCTTTAAAAAACTACACGCCAAACTCCCGCTTGTGCTAGCGGGGTTTATTCCGACCGTCTCTACAAACGGTGGAAAAAGCGGCGTGTTTGTTCCAATTTAGTGTTTAGTAATTTACATAAATTTAGCTTAAATTTAGGTCACGTGACAAATATATAAACACTGTGGTTAGCGCCTATTGCACTCGTTCTGCTGGGGCTACTTTTATTGGCAAGTCTGCCAAGTAAATGGGCCCAGTGGTGAGCCAAGCATGGCATTTGGGGCAAGCCTGCCCCGTTCAAGCTTATGAAAGCGTTTAAAAAATTAAAATATGTAATTGCCTGAAATGCAATAAGAAGGAATAAACAAACTAGCGGCTCGAAAAACTAAGCCAAAAAAGTCAAATCATAGTCTATATGGTTGTTATTTTGTGTGTGTGGTTTGAGAATAATACACGTATGTGTATGTGTACATGTACGTTGCTTGTTAGGTGAAATACATTTATTTATTTTTTTTTATTTTATTTTTTTTTTTTTTTTTTCACTCAAGAAAAAAGGGGGGGTCCGGACCCCTTGGACCCCCCCCCTGTATCCGCCCATGGGTGTCCAATGTGTCATATTAAAACACGAAATTGAATTGATCGTAAAAAACAAAGTGCCGCCAACTCGATCAGAGTGAAAAATAAATTAAACAAAACGCCAGATTAAAGTGAAAGTACAGCTTTTGAAGCAAATGAATTCCAAAGATGCGTCTTATAAGTAGCACAATCTACGAATTATGAGTATAATTGTTTGGATGTCGGAACAGCAAACTATCTGTTCTGAAGTGCGCCCAGGCAGCAAAGGAAAAACGGCAGCCGAGAAAGTACTCTGCCCCGGCGTCAATTTAGTCGCGAAACAATCAACGTCATTGCAGTAACATCGGCAAGCGACGACCCCGAAGCAGGGTTTCATGAGCAATTACAGGCTGACTTGATCTTTACCGAGGTGAGAATTGACATCGAGAATACCTCCCAATTACCCCACATACGGGATCGGAAAAGCTGCAAGATCATTGGCGGTGCGTGAGCTGCCCTAAAATGCCTACTCGTCATTCCAGTTTGTCATCTTTTGGGTTCTTTTTTTGTGTTTTATTTGATAGATCGAAATGAATGTGCTGCGGTTAATCGCGTAAAGGTGCGAACTCGCGGAGTGATATCTCGCGGAAGATTTATATAGTGACCTGCGCGTACTTGGGATTCCAAGATGGCGGCGAAGCAATACACCGTTAGTGAAGCGTCCTCCTGAAAACAGCGGTTTTTTTATCAGATTTTCAGTGTAATACTATCTTTATTGTAAATTGCATCTCGTCCGAATCTTTTGTTTCCTTATGTAGGATCTAGGATCCTTATTTTATGCTTAAAACCCTACAGCTACGGAAATGTCCCTGTGAATAAATCTGAGATCTGCTCTAAAATCCTCATGTTTGGGATTTAACTTCTAATTCCAAAGGTCTTGTTAAAAGTAAACTAACATAACCTAATATTTTACTGTCTTAATGTTCCAGAGAAAAGACGAAATACATTTATGACGTGGAGGACATTGTTTTACAACATAGGTCTACACATAGTACAATCATACATGTTTACAGCTGTAGATATAAGTCTTCTTCCCTCACATCTACTTCCGCCTCACGGGCCACATTTACATAAATAATTGTTATATAAGGATAATAAGGTCTATTCCTCCAGTTTTGGTTACGTGAAATCGGCAGCTACCGGACCTAATAATTCATGAGAAATACTAAGATCCTTTTGATCTGGGAACCAGGCTATGATTTAACGCGTTTCCTGGCCCAAAATGGGCGTATTCCCGGACGCGATTTGTTTTCCGTACCACTAACGCGTCTGATCGGCTAATTTTTTTCCGCAGAACGACTTGGTCAGAGCCTTTATACCTTTTTCTATAAGACCCTATCTAGATGAGATTATTAACCAATAATTTTGATTAATAGAAAAAGGTATAAAAGTCGTGTATACGAAAAACTAGGGACTGTATACAATTAACTAGGGACTGTATCCATTTATTTTGGTGAATTATGGCTGTCAACGTCGTTGGTCTTCATACGTTCCGCGCGTATCAAAATCGATTCAAATTGAAGCGCGCGCTTTGTATTGGTCTCCATTTGAGTCGCCTCATTCCAATGAAACGGCCGATCTGACGCGTTAGTGGTACAGGAAAATATCACTTCCCGGACAGAGTGTCCCTTTAACGTTTTCTGCAGAGTCCCTGCCACTTTTTGCTGTCCGATTTCACCTTTGTATAGTCTCGTATACTTAAAGTCTCTGAATTCGGGCCATGGGAACTTAAACCATTGCATATGTTGAACAATTTACGGAGCGCACAGTGGCCAAAGCAAACGAGTTCGTAATTACATCACCCGAGATTGTGTTGACAGTGTTTAAGGTGTCGACGTCTTGGGATACGATTGTACTTTCTTCCCCTGAACCAAAACAATATATTCAGCTTAAACACTGTTTCATGCGATATTCATCGCGGTCGTGCTTGAGATAGTGTAGATTTGTTTGTAATAATAAAATACGAAAATTGCCAACTACGTTTGCCTAACCGTTTGGGTTCTTTTGTTTACTTAAAAAAGCCTCGTAGTTGTATTTTCTGAGTTGATGACTGACGTTACATTACTGCGCACAAGGGATAACGTGTGGTCACACGTTGATTATTACATTAGGTAAACCAACATCTTAATTTTAAATATACGCACAGCTAGGTCAGTGACTGATTGTATGTGACATTCATAAATTCCGGAAACAGTTTAGCCATTCCTATTGGTCGAGAGCCCGACACGTGGGTATGTTTAAAACATGACCCAGTAGGTTTTGAACGCTTGTTGGCGTCGCATTAAATTTGGCCTCCTATGAAGTCTGGTCAACGACCCTTTTTAATTGGTTGAAACCTCACACAGCATACGCAATACAACCAATGAGACAGTCCCAAAAACCATTATCATTCACATTAGTACTAATTCACATCACGCCATTATCAAGCCATACCGAAAAACAGGTGGAACGCGCGCGTCTATTTCCATATAAGGGCATGTGCGTGAGGCACATACCAATACAATAGCTATAGATTGGTATTCCTCAAAACACGAGGTAAAATTGTTAAACCAAAACGTTGGAAAATTGTAATTCGTGACTTGTTTCGACTTTTTTAAACGAAATGTATTTATGCATGGGAAAATAATTTGGTTAGTACATTGGTAATTGCTTGAATTATCATGAATGGGTGGATTTGGGGTGTTGTATTTTATAGTAAATATCGTTTAACTGACCTGTCTGAAGTTTCACAATCATGTATGCCGAGAAAAGCAAGGAAAACCGCATGCGTTTTCAACTGGCGTCGGGTAGTTATTCTTATGTTGCTCTTGTTTTTTCGCGTTCGCCGTCCGGCGATTGTGAATTTTTCAAAATAAAATTCAATTTTGTTTGAACAATTATTACAGAATATCTAGAGCAATCATTTAGCTGGATGCCTAGAATCGTTATTTACTTTCAGATAAATAAGATACTTCTTAATAATTCAGTAGTAAATATTTTCGATATCTGCAAATGGTGTATCCTACCAAATATGTTTAAATAAAAGGTTATGCCTGAACATTTTTTATGCCCTCGCCTTTAGCTCGGGAATTAACGCGTCCACGCTCACGAGCCGGTTTTAAACATCACGGCCAACGACATAATTATATTCCCTTATTTAAGATGATTTTGGTCATTTACGAAGATCGTTCTTATATCTTGCATCTATTATATCTGGACTTTTCATTCGGCTCCTAAATCATCCCAACGTTAATCGAGTGTTTACAATAGAAAATACATCTGTCTGGAACTACAGTTGGGCCCAACATAATAAGCACAAAGCGCGTTTTTCAAGTACTCAACCAAATCATTTATCACGCCGCACTATTAACTACAATAATAGACACGCATTTCTTTACACGACACTCACACCTCTCCGCTTCGCTGTAATAACCCGGCATATTTTTTTTCATCTTGTTTACAAAGTCATTATTTTTAGGGGTGTTGTATAAACCCCCATCCTATTCCTGCCCGTCGCAAAAACAACAAAAACTGTTGCCGGTTGTTCGCGAGCATCGTGCGTGTGTCAGATAACTAATCATTTTCGAGGCGATTACGATTATACCGACTGACGTTTTGGTTCTGTCTTTTTGGTTGTTGTTGGGGTTTTTTTCATCGTGTGTTATGTCATATCGCGCACCGTTTGAACCATGTGACTCCCGCAGCATCGGTCATTCCGTGGGCCGCGTTCAGGCACCCTTTCGTTGTCGGGTAATTTTGACAGAAATGCCGGACTGCCTATAATACCCTCCCAGGCAGACGTGCATGAATAGATTATTTTGCTTACTCGCATTCTTACACAAAGTAAATCCATCTCTGTTTTCTCAAGGCGATAAACGAGATAACGATGATGAAGCTTAAGAGACACGCTGAAATGATTCGATTAAAGAATGTAATATATTAGCCTTTGTCAGCACCCCTGATTAAAAGTGCATCATATAGAGTAGCAACGAAATCGTCACTCGCTGAGTTTTTATACGACCAAAACTAACACCACGAAAGGGCATGGTGTGATTTTGCATTCAAAGCCGACACGGTCAATAGCAGAATATGATTTCAACAAAAGATTTCCAAAATCACATTCAAGTGGTTCAAATTCACATCCTCTTCCAAATTTACATCCCGGATAAGGTCGTTAAAAATGTAAATTCACATCTAGTGGATGGGAATTTGCACTTAAAAGGAAGTATACACCATTTGCAGATATCAAAAATATTTACTACCGAATTATTAAAAAATATCCTACTCATCTGAAAGTAAATGTTGATTCTGGGCATCCAGCAAAATTATTGCGCTAGATATCCTGTAATTATAGCAAAAAATAGAATTTTATAAAGAAAAATTCAGAAAAAACAAAGATAACATAAGAATAACTGCTCGACGCCGGTTGAAAAAACCCGCTGTTTTTCGTGCTTTTCTCGGCATCCATGATTCTAAAACTTCGGACAGCTCAGTTAAACGATATTTACTATAAAATACAACCCCCCAAATCTACTCATTCATGATAATTCAAGCAATGACCAATGGTGTATACTACCTTTAATGACTTAACAGAGGATTTGAATTTTGAAGAGGATGTGAATTTGAAGCATTTGGTTTTGATTTGTTTGGAAATCGTTTGTTGAAACCACATCCTTCTACTGGCCTTGTCCGCTTTTGATGCGAAATCACATCAAGCCGATTCCTATAGTGTAACTAACCGACCTCGAGGGGAAAATAATGGGCCGAGTTATTGATGTACTCAGTCGTTTCGATTTCTCGTCTGACGAGCAGTGATTTTTGGGTGGTCGCGCGGACAGATCTCGGGTCGGGACACCCAACGATTTCTCAATGTCCCGATGCTAAATAGCGCGCATCGCGCTCCAGAAACAAAAACACCCATCTTTTAAAACCTTCTCCGGTCAATACAGACTTTCCCTTTCTACCTTCCAACCTCATCTTTCACTTATTTCATCCCTCCGGTTTTTTTAAGCGACAACCCCTTCTGATGCTGTTTTGTGACTTTTCATCGATGTCATTAAAGTGGCGTTGTGTAAGCCAGAATTGAGCCACAGTATATTTTTGTTAGAGACATCAAATAGCCATCGATAACTTAGCACGTTCTCGTCAACCCGTTGCGGCAAACTTTTTTTTCAATATCTCTCATTTTTTTCTTCTTCATGTGGTGTATTGTATAGTTCTGGGGGATTTAATTTCACCGCATAGAAATGTGTAATTAGTAACCAATAGTGCGTTTCTGGTTACAGTAAATAGCAGTTTAATGAGCGTCCCTCGCGGGACGATATGCAAACAAGTTGCCGCGTCTTGCGAGTTAATTTTCTCGTGAACGGCCGAGCGCGCGCGGCTATAGATAGCTAGCTGTACTGTACGGAGTGCAAACCAGGTTGTTTGTGTGCCTCGTGTGTGTGTCTACTCGCTTGATTCCTGCATACTAGCTCCGGGACTAATATCAGTTTGTCGCGGCGTGCCAAAGATGATGGAGCGAGCTCGTCACGGTCCACATCACAGGGATCATTTCGCTCGTCTATTAATACTTAATAACGAATCTTTTTTTCACTCCGGCCGGCCGGCCGGCACCGTACACGTATACACACCACAGCGAGGTCTCGCTTCCGCGATTTGAGCTCCTCTCTACGATCAGTTTCACCAACAAAATAATTAAAATGCCGGAATGAAACTAAAAGGCAAGATTCAATCGGTTCTGTCGATACATGTGAATGGATGAAGAAAAATATTAAGGCATACAATCGGAAGATACTGGCAAACACGAGGTTGTGTCAATTAGTCAATCCATTGGAGAAAAAAAGGATATACGACTTTGGCTACAACACAGGCTGTTGGAATAGTGCAAGGGCCTCTGGTAAACCAGACCAGAAGACGGGGGGGGGGGGGGGGGGGGGGGCGGGTGTTGAGAGTGAGAGGACGAGCTAGGGTGTCGTCCACGCATGACCGGTGATAGATTTCAAGATGCGCGCACGGTGTGTACGGCGGCACCGAAGCCGGGCAGAGTTCAGGGCGCCGCGAATCAGTCTTATTATCCCGTATATCGTGGCTGATGAGGGGCACGGTGGTGTCAACAAGACCCAGGGCTTGCTGTAATGGGGGAAAGGCCGCCCCTATTATTCTGAACGGATGATAGTAATTAATCAATCAGGCTTGCCCTGGGTCCATACAGCCCCATCTGTCAGGGGGGAAGAACCAGACTACAGAGGAGACAGTGAACCAAAAGGATAGCTGCCACACTGTCACACCAAAAAAATAACGAGTCGGTCTCGAAGATGAGGCGAAAAAGAGAATGAAATATGTATTTTATTGAGACCGGGTGATCACACCATCGAGATGAGTCGGTGTGTGTAGGGCCTCGGGATTACGGAGACAAATATCATTAGCGCGTTGATAGAAATCGGCCGGGCCGGGCACGGCTCGGCGCGGTGTGTGTGTTTGCAGATCTGTGGCGGCACACTCGCATCCCTTCCGTGGGGATCACAAGCTGTACGGTGCCCGGGGTACGGGTCAAGACAACTTTTTGGCTTCTTTAGATTCCATCTTCTGGTCGAGGGTTGGATGCGATAGCTTGCCATTCGTCCTTGCTCCACGCTCCCACCTCTGACTCTCTGCCTCGGAGTGTGACATGTTGTCGTATACTAGTCAGGCAGATTGGAGCAACACAAATTTGACACATGCAGCTTTACCTTACATACGTATTGTGGACATTCCTTTGTCTTCGTGTAGTTAAAAAACGTTGACTAAATACTCATTTTTCTCGTTTCCCAAAAACAAATTTACCCTCAAATTTTGATTCTGGGCCTCACAGCTGTTCCTTTTATCTTTTCTATATATAACCCTAACCCGTTTTTCCTCTAGCGCTCTTTTTCGGAAACTGAAAAACGGATTGTGGACCTGGGCAAGTCCACAAACCGTAACCTCTTCCCGCATCGTGTGGACCTTTTCGGAGGTCCACAGTGCGTATGCAAGACTAACTCATATAGTCGTAATAATAATGTTACTTTTTACTTACTTGTTGTGGGTTTTATCTTAATTCTTCCTCACGGGAATTTTAACAGGGGGTGAGTCGGGAAGCGGTTTTTGTTAAGAGAAAAATGTATCACGAGTGGGGATGATGGAATTGGTGATGCTATACGCTTAAATAAGGCTTTGCTTGGTCGGTAAATAGTTTTACTTGTGACGAGAAAGATAATTGGCTACAGGGCCATCGCAGATTTGTCCCTTTGGAGAACAAAATAAGTACATTTTCTGAATAGCTAGCAATGGCAGCCATTTTGAAAAAAAATGAAAATTGCTTATATTTTTCAAAGGACAAATCTGCGATGGCCCAATACTATACTATATGTAGTTTTCCTAAAGGGATCGTATACGTTTAATAATTACTCTAAAAATTAATGGCAATGCAAACTTACTTGGTAAGAAGTACAGCAGCTTTGGATAGTATAATGCATTTTTAGAAACCTTTCACTTCGAAGTACTGCGGTTATGGGAAAAGGTATCACTTTTTATCCCCGAAAATTTGAATCTGAGAAGCGTTACTGCAGTGACGATTCTCAGATTGTGTATTCCAATGCAGATTATTCTTCCTGCGTGGACATAACCGCTCCAGATTTTCGGCAATATCTCAAAATCGCTAACACCTTTTGAAATGAAATATTTACAGGTTAGTTTTATGGTATATATCTATAACTATATAGGATTGAAACAAACAGTGGGTTCCAATTACCAAACGACGTATACGATCTCTTTAATAAGTTATAATTACTAATAGGCCCTACATGGTTTATAAGTGATTTGCGCTAAACTCTTGTCTAGTGTGAAAAGGGGCTTTTCCCGAAATTAGTTTACACGAAGCAAGTGTGAAACGAAACAAGGTTGAACCATAGTTGAGGGAACACAGGGTTGAAAAATCCAAATACCAACCCGGGGTGGCAGCGGGTTCGCCCAGGGTTGAGTTCAACCCGGTGTGAGAGGCTGTTGTGTGAAAAGGGCGACTCGAGCGGAGGCCAGTCTCGCCGACTACCTGAAAATGGAAGTTGATACGTATAGCTCCTACCAAGTTGGTAGAACACCTGAACGGTAATCTGGAGGTCGTAGGTTCAAGCCCCGCTTAATTTTTTTTATTATTATTTTTTTTTTTTTTTTTTTTTTTTTATTGTTCCCTTTATATCTAATTTATTTATCCTTAAATGAATTATCCATTTAGTTTGGAGAGCCCCTCGACAGAAACTTGTTTCTTTTGGGTAATCCTGCGGGATCAGTGTTTGCTATTTGTAATTGTTGTTTAATTCAGTGATTTTGTATATCCCGAAAAATAAAATAAAGATAAAGATAAAGATAAAGTCAATTTCTTCGTTCATTACTAAAGAAAAAAATATGAGTACCCATCATTAATCATTTTTAAACAGTAAAACTGTTGTGCGGTTGTTTAAATCTCCCACCCAGTCAAACTGCATCACCAGTTGTTGTTGGGATCTGTTAGATTGGTACTGAACCCCTAAACTGATTGTCAATACTCTCATGGGTTTAATAGGCATACCTCCAGAATCAGAGTCCAACAGTTTGTGTGTACATAGTTTTGCCATAATGTTAGAATTTGCAAGGATGCGTATGGTTGCTAGTAAATTACGCTTATGGGTTTGGGTTAAAGGGATCGTATACGTTTGGTAATTGGAACCCACTGTTTGTTTCAATCCCATCTAGTTATAGATATATACCATAAAACTAACCTTTAAAAATTTCATTTAAAAAGGTGGAAACGATTTTGAGATATTGCCGAAATTCTGGAGCGGTTTTGTCCACGCATCATCTGCATTTGAATACACACTTTGAGAAACGTCACTGCAGTAACGTTTCTCAGATAAAAAAATTTGGGGATAAAAAGTGATATCTTTTTCCATAACCGCAGTACTTCGAAGTGAAAAGATTCTAAAAATGCATTATACTATCCAAAGCTGCTGTACTTCTTACCAAGTAAGTTTTTATTGCCATAATGTTTTGGAGTAATTACCAAACGTATACGATCTCTTTAACGCCAATCGTCCATAACCGTTACATAAATATCATGATAAATAACATTAGTTGCTCGCTGTTTTATCGCAAAACTCCAGTTTTCGCAGAATAGGCCTAATCGTTAATCGTCTCTAATGTTTGATTTAGCAGAGATAAGCTTAATTGTTCACAATGCATGGATTAGTGATAGGCCGAATTTCCGAGCCCAAACCATAAAGTATTACTGCTTTAATCACAGATCGTCACTCTGTCTCTCCGACTTTCCATCGATTTCTTCTTCTTGTTCTTTTTCTTTTTTTTCTCTTTTTTTTTGAGGGGGGGAGGGGGGAGGGTGGGGGGGGGGGGGGGGGGGGGTGGGAGTTGTTGTTCACGAATAGCCGCGGTCACGCCTCATTTGTTGCAGAAGCCGACAACTAGCACCCAGCCGCCAAGCGACAATCGTGACATGACGGTGGCTCTAAACAAAAATATATAAAAAAACAGAAAGAAAGAAAAAAAATAATGGACCCCTCAAAAAAAAGTGGTATTGTTTGGAAATCCAGTACTTGACTTGGATAAATGGGGGGAAAAACCAGGGTGGTCCACATGAGGGTCGAGGTTTAATAGAAAAGGGGTTATTGAGAATAAAGGTGTCACCGGTGGGATGTCAAAAAAGAGGGGAATCGTGTCAGGCACGTATTGAAAGAGACTCCAAGGTCTGAACGAAGATTGGATTAGAGCAAATTCTGAAGAAACTTCACACCTAGCAAGGAATTTCCCACACGGCCCCCTCAGTCTACTCCTTAATTGTTTTTCTAATGGGCCATTTTTTTTTCAATCAGGGGACTTTAATGGAGCTCTTAAGCGAAGCCAAACAAAAGGCGGTGGGGAGATGTGAGCCCAGTCGTCCCATTTGGTTTCCCCCTGGCAATTTTCTTTCGGCAGCCAATTATGGTTTTACTGACCATAATACGTATATGCTTTAGTTGGTAACAGAAAGGTTCTGGGGCCAATTTTATGAAGCTGCTATAAAAATGCAAAACAAAATCTTAGCATAAACATTCTTCCTTTAGCAAAAACAGGGTTACAAACCAAATGTTTCAGCTGGCGTGTATTGTTTGTGACTGGTATTAGGCTGGTTTTTACTATAGTATGAAAAGTACATTGGTTTTGGGCCGGTAACCTGTTTTTACTGAGAAAGACTTTTTTGTGTTAAGCAATATTTTGTGCTTAGCAGCTCCATGAAATTTGCCCCTGGTTCGCTCGTGCCCACAGCTCATACTGTACTGGTCGCTGGGAAACGCCGATGCGCTTTGAGCTCTGATAGATTTTGTGTGACCTGTGATCTTGAGGTCACCAGTTCCGCGGCTCAGCTGCGCTGCGTGCAATTCGAAAGGTGGTACGCTACCCAAAATGCCGCGCGTTTCCTTCACAGCAATCTGTGAAGCTGCATTAGCAATCAGTAGGGCGGTAGGAACGAGCGAAATGTTGTGGGACTTAACTTTCATTCGTCAATACCTGAGATGCAGTTTAGCCATTCCTATTGGTGCAGAGCCCTGTCACGTGGCCGATAAAAACACCAACCAGTTTCAGACACATTGCTGGCGTCAAGGTAACATATTGCCTGGAACTGGGAAAGAGGATGCTTAGCAAAAACAGATTGCTTAATAGCATAAACAAATCTTGCTCTGTAAAAACAGGTTACCAGCTAAACTTCTCCGTGTGCTTTTCATGCTAAACCAAAATCCCGCTGAAAACCAGTCAAAAAATAAATAATACATCTCCTGAAAATTTGGTTTGTAACCCCATTTTTGCCAAGGAAGACTTTTCTTATTCTAAGCATTTTTGTTTTGCTTAGCAGCTACGTGAAATAGGCCAATGGACATGTGTATAATGTGGATGAGTATGTAAACAATCGTGGACTATAGGGACAATTCGGTTAGGGCATGAAACAAAAGGTCCACGATAGACCGACCGTCCACGATTGAAAAAAATCGTGTACAATATATTCCGGAGGCCTTCCGAAAATAAACTCCCTACCCTATTTTCCTTAAATAACTTGAATCCTGCAAAATCCTGCAATTCCAAATTGTTAAAACCCCATGTAACCTGAATCCTGTAAAATCCTCCAATATTTATTACTGGTGGCCACTGCCTGAATCCTGCTAAATCCTGCAATGGGTTTAACATTGAGCTATAAAGCAGCCAGACATGGAACAAACAGCTACGAAGTGCCCTATTACAACAAGGGTCTGCATACGTGAACCTTGGTACGCAAACGTTTTCTATCATTGACACCGTACTTACACCTTGACTGAAGCTCTATGGAGAATGTGCATAGAGCATGAACAGTGTGATTGTACAAAGTAACAAATAACCTCAATCCGCCAAAATCCTCATTTGGATAAATACCCAAGTAACCTCAATCCTGTAAAATCATCCAGCATTAGTTTAGGCCTTATGACCTGGATCCTGCATTATCCTCCAGTGGCAAAACCCCAAACGCCCTCAATCCTGCAAATTACTCCGATGCATCAACTTCCAAGTGACCTCAATCCTGCAAAATCCAGCAATTTGCAAAGAGAAGTTTTGAGGATTTGGGATAGTACAAACAAAATGGGTCCACGATTGCCGGTGTTTACATAATGTAGAGTACGAGTGTGTACAGCGGATTCGGGAAGCTCATCTGCTCGTCTGCATGCTTGCCACAGACAGTTGGATCGGCGGTATTGTATATAAAGGGGTAAGACAGCGCAACCAGAAGTCCCCGCCAATGTATCACAACTGGTTATTAATCTCACTCTCCTGACATCGACACACGGTAATAGATGAGACGAAACGTCAGGGGGGGGGGGGGGCAGATTCCCTCTATGGCTTTCGGGCCCATAGACATTTCTTTTACGAGGCTGTTTTCTTCCCTAGATTTCTCAATACATGTAGTATACAATCATTAACATTCAGCATGGTTTGTCCATCATTTTCGACTCCAGAACGACCACTCGTTAAAATTTAAAATTCTAAAGAGGAAAAGTTCGGCAAAAGGCCTGCCGACTATAGTCCAAGGTCGGAAAATTGCATAAGAAGCGCGAATGTGGCAGAGAACCCCCGCCCCCCCCCCCCCCCCCCCCCCCCCCCCCTCTTTTGTGTTGACCATTGTGTTCCCGGAATCTCGGGAATTCTTTTTAGGTTTCAAGGGGGGATGGGTTAGGTTACAATAGTGTTGAGTGTGTATAAAGTATAGGGATAAGAGGGGGGTACCCCTCTGCCACATATCGTGCTGGGTATAGACAATTGGCTCCGAAAATTACACGACGCGCGCGTTGGAAAGTAAACCCTTTTGAACATTGTACTTTGAATAACGGTTGGGGTAATAGTTGGCCTGATTTGTAATATAGCAACACTATAGGAACGGAATTATTTGGAAAGAAAACGACTATAGTGGATTCAATCTTTTTCTGTAAATAAAAAAATCAAATAAGTTAAGAGGGCCTAATATTTCGATCTTAACAAGATCTTCTTCAGAAGATCTTGTTAAGATCGAAATATTAGGCCCTCTTAACTTATTTGATTTGTATATTTCAGGTCATTCCAGCCAGTAAGCAGTTTGCAGCAGTTTTAATCTTATTCATAAATAAAAAAAATGCTTTTTGGTATTGGTTTTAACCGACTTTCACGTCAGTAATCTGATTGCCGTGATGTATTTATATCGAAGTTTATTTTCCATCGGAAATAATTATTGTGTGGCCACTGCACTCTGGTCGTTCGCTGGTGGGCGGGGCTTGACAAGTTTCGCTATTTTCAAGTTTCGGTTTTCTAACTACAAACGAAAAACAATTTCGCGGTTCCAAGCCCAACTCGTAGGACTAAAATTATAGTTTCGGGCACCGCGTTTTGCCATTTCTCAACCTTGAAATAGTTGTCTGACATTTTGCTACAAACTTGGGTCAGAGGTTAAATACATCGCCCGCACTCTGCAAGTGTCTTTAATAATAATCACGCTAACGTAAACATTTGGGAAACCCTGTTCGTCAAAATATTATAAACACCAATTTTGCCGGTATAAATATTACATGCTAATACGCGGAAAAGAAAGAGAGAGTGTGTGTGTGTGTATGACTTGATGTTCAAAGTTACGCGGTCGCACTCTTTTGTCACCGGGTCAACCCCGAATCCCCACGGGAGTGCGTACCCACGGCCTAGGCGCCCGATTCACGGTGTGGTTTACCGGGGCTTTCGAGGCGGGCGGACCCACCACGGTGTATCGGTCCCCTGTCCTTCTGATGAGTATCCGCTATAGTGGTGATGTTTGGCAGGCTTTTGTCAATATTTCCTTAATATAATTACACATCGCCATATTATTTAGTCTAAAACCATATACGCCAACAGACAAGAACAAACTGCTAAACCGAATTATATTGATTAGAAAATGTGTAGTAAGCAAACCAAGCCGTGAACAACTCACAATTAGTACTCTACACTATACATAATCGATCTAGCTGATAACCTGTCATTTGTAAGCATCTTTTCTGTGTGCTTAGCAAGTTTCTATACCAAAAAGACTCATGCAATGTATTTTGTTAAATAATAATCTTTGACTAACAGACCTTTGTGTCCCATAAAAGATTTCCATTTTTTTTTTTTTTTTTTTTTTTTTTTTTAAAGGGTATTTTGGTGCCATATTTTGTTTGTATGTTGATTCAAATTTCAATATTCGTGTGCAACATCGTGATGATGTCATTCTGGGCAGAGACCTAAAATGTTAAAGCAGTTTTGCTTTCGTAAATTTGCTTTTCTTTGCTGCATAGTTCGTTGATGCGTCAGTATACTTCGTTGATGCGTCAGTACTTCAATAAGCCAATTGAGCCCTTGTTACAACTGATAAATAATGTAGTAACCAACCACCAACCGACACAAATTTACCGACTATTGTATTACTAATTTAATGCAACAAAAATATTGCCTTATCATAGTGTTGTAATAATTGTTGTAATAATTGATATTGCATTATCGGTACTAACCTGTAATGTGTTTTTTACACCTCATAAATTTGCAATCTTTTCCAGTTGAAAGAATGTTCACATTACTCATTGGGATCATCTGGTCACTGAGTTAACATTACAGATCCTATAAATGTACATTCTCAAATAAATTAGGTGACGGGGCATTTATGATGCGGCTGGCCCCAGACTCTGGGACCAACTTCCAAGTCACCTCGTAAGGCTTGCAGAATCAATAGAGGTTTTTAAGCGTAGTCTGAAGACATATCTTTTTAAGAAAGCTTTTGAGGTGTAATTTGTTTTAACTTGGCATTGGGTGGGTGTGGGGTGATTAGTCAACTATTAATGTATATTTTTGTATTGGTGTTATTTTAAAGCTATGGTATTTGTTCGCATGTTTTATATGTATTTTAAGGACTAATTAATGTGAAGTTGATTTTTTTTTTTTGGGGGGGGGGGGTGAATGCACTAAATTTGATGGCTGTTTTTTTAAATTTGTTTTGGTGTTCATTTTTCTGTGTTCGATGATTACCCTTTTTTTAAATGTATATACTGTTTGGTGTAAGTAGTAATTGCTGTATGCCTAATAATGTTATTGTAATTCGCATGTGTACATTTTTATGGAATTTGCGCAATATAAATGTATTTATTATTATTATTATTATGAACAAATTGGAGCGCGTCATTGGCCGATTCCGCCGCGCGTCCGGAAAGTTAAAAAGATACACTGCAATGTGACGTCGTCCCGGTGACGGCGTCACAACAACAACGTCCTCAGTTGTAAAATAATATATATGAAATATATAAGTCATAAATGGTTAAAGAAGTGCCCTCATTTCAAAAGAATTACGCAAAAAGGGTGTAAAATAGTTTCCATACAGAGAAGTACACGCCTAAAACTAAAGTATTGAATCAACCATGTGTGCGGTAGTGACTACTCTTTAAATGGATCGTATACGTTTGGTAATTGGAACCCAATGTTTGTTTCAATCCTATATAGTTATAGATATATACCATAAAACTAACCTGTAAAAATTTCATTTCAACTGGTGGTAGCGATTTTGAGATATTGCCGAAATTCTGGAGCGGTTTTGTCCACGCAGGAAGAATAATCTGCATTGGAATACACAGTCTGAGAAACGTCACTGCAGTAACGCTTCTCAGATTCAAATTTTTGGGGATAAAAAGTGATATCTTTTTCCATAACCGCAGTACTTCGAAGTGACAAGTTTCTAAAAATGCATTATACTATCCAAAGCTGCTGTACTTCTTACCAAGTAAGTTTTTATTGCCATTAATTGTTGGAGTAATTACCAAACGTATACGATCCCTTTAACAGTTGGGATTATAAAACTGATGAATTCAACACTCAATGTGTTGAATTCATCACTAATTTAATGGTTGTAATCCCAACTTTATTACAACTATTAAACTGATGAATTCAACACATTGAGTGTTAAATTCATAGTTTTATGTATGTAATTCCAATTTCTAAAGAGTAGTCACTAACGCATACTTATAATGTTCATTTAAAGGGATCGTATACGTTTGGTAATTACTCAAAAAATTAATGGCAATAAAAACTTACTTGGTAAGAAGTACAGCAGCTTTGGATAGTATAGTGCATTTTTTGAAACTTTTAACTTCGAAGTATTGCGGTTATGGAAAAAGATATCACTTTTTATCCCCACAAATTTGAATCTGAGAAGCGTTACTGCAGTGACGTTTCTCAGATTGTGTATTTCAACGCAGATTATTCTTCCTGCGTGGACATTTTCGGCAATATTTTCAGATTTTCGGCAATATCTCAAAATCGCTACCATCTTTTGAAATGAAATTTGTACAGGTTAGTTTTATGGTATATATCTATAACTATATATATATAGGATTGAAACAAACAGTGGGTTCCAATTACCAAACGTATAAGATCCATTTAACACTTTAGTTTTAAGCGTGTAGAAAGTTGCACAAAATGTGCTTCTCAGAAAAATTCCATCGCATGGCCTCTTTAAGTACATGTACCTCAATCAAATTGGCCAACGACTAATTTAAGTGAATCATCGCAATCAATGAGTGTAATAACAATCGATGATGGCCAATTACCAGTACAAAAACAAGTGCACACACGTACATTATTTGTATACTTTGGTTAATGAAAGTGTGGCCGTGATATTTCAACATGAGATTACAAAATAAATAGAGCGAGAGTTCGGCATTATTGAAAGATAAACAACTCGACGGGTGATTCATGTGGTCTTTGGTTTTGTATCATTTCCCTCGGGGTATAACACGCCGTTTGATCTTAATTGTGCACTCTAAAAACAGATTGGTTGAAAATAACCAATATATTGGTCGATTTCAACCAATCCAGTTGGTAGATATGTGGATAACCAATATATTGGTTAAAATAACCAATATGACATTGGTTACCTATTTAACCAATCCATATTGGTTATAAAACCAACCAATGCAATGTTGGTTAATTTAACCAATCCACAATGGTAGGACTCCAACCAATTTGTATTGGTTACCACGTAACCAATCCATATTGGTTATAGCACTAACCATACATAATGGTAGGGCTGCAACCAATTCATATTGGTTAACACGCAACCAATTGCATTGGTTATAACAAATGCAAAAATACATTATTGGTTAATTCAACCAATTTATAATGGTTAGGCTACAACCAATACTATTGGTTGTTTTTATGTATTGGTTCCTACGTGGACAAATTACGTAATTAAATAATACCAATGGAATTAACTTATTAGACACTGCAAATACACATAAATACAATAATAACCTATTACCTACTGAACACTTACTACAAACTTAGCTACTGCCGTTGTTAGTTTTATAGTTCGCTTTTTTTGTCCACGACGAAGTCACAGCTAGTTTTTTATGAATAATGTCAAAATTTGAATACAAAGGAAATGTAATGTGAATTTTTCACTATGTTTGTACAAAAATCTAAATTCAATCATGGAATCGTTTGAATAATTACATATTAAGGCCAAAAAAGTGCATTTTGGACTAAATACTACAATTTAACATCGACTATTGTCAAAACAAATGTTCTCACTTCTGATTGGTCAGTTGCTGTATACAAGCTCAACCAATATGACTGGTTGAAGGCCAACCAATCTATTGGTTATGAATAACCAATAGATTGGTTAATACCTTGGTTTCAAGCTCAACCAATATGACTGGTTGAAGGACAACCAACATATTGGTTATTAATGACCAATAGATTGGTTGATACCTTAGTTGCAAGCTCAACCAATATAACTGGTTGAAGGACAACCAATATATTGGTTATGAATAACCAATAGATTGGTTAATACAATTGGTTACAAGCTCAACCAATATGACTGGTTGAAGGACAACCAACATATTGGTTATGAATAACCAATAGATTGGTTAATACCTTGGTTACAAGCTCAACCAATATGACTGGTTGAAGGACAACCAACATATTGGTTATGAATAACCAATATATTGGTTAATACCTTGGTTACAAGCTCAACCAATATGACTGGTTGAAGGACAACCAATATATTGGTTATAAATGACCAATATATTGGTTAATACCTTGGTTACAAGCTCAACCAATATGACTGGTTGAAGGACAACCAATATATTGGTTATAAATGACCAATAGATTGGTTGATACCGTCAACCAATATGACTGGTTGACGGACAACCAACGCATTGGTTACGCTTTAACCAACACATTGGTTAAAAACAACCAATATGGGGTCAACCAATTAGATTGGTTGGTCTTTTAACCAATCTGTTTTTAGAGTGTGTGTTAGGCCTATGTGTTATCCAGTACATCAAAATCAGGAATAAGTCGGAATATGACTTGTTGACATTATGTACATAGTAAGATTGCAAATTCCTTAAAGGGATCGTATACGTTTGGTAATTGGAGCATACTGTTTGTTTTAATCCTATTTAGTTATAGATATATACCATAAAACTAACCTGTCAAAATTTCATTTCAAAAGGTGGTAGCGATTTTGAGATGTTGCCGAAAATCTGGAGCGGTGATATCCACGCAGGAAGAATAATCTGCATTGGAATACACAGTCTGAGAAAGGTCACTGCAGTAACGCTTCTCAGATTCAATGTCATTTGGGATAAAAAGTGATATCTTTTTCCATAACCGCAGTACTTCGAAGTGAAAAGTTTCTAAAAATGCATTATACTATCCAAAGCTGCTGTACTTCTTACCAAGTTAGTTTGTATTGCCATTTATTTTTGGAGTAATTACCAAACGTATACGAATCCCTTTAAGCTTTCTAATGATATTCATCGCAAGTCTATAGCTCAGAAAATATTGGCTACGAGGTACAGATTTGTGATGGGTATCATTAGAAAGGTTTTTTGAATTTCTACTTCTAATATGTACATATTTTAAAAAGTCATTTTCCGACTAATTGCTGATTTTGGTGTGCTGGGTAACTCGAATAGGGCATGTATAACTAATTCTCTTCTGCACTTTTTGCAAACTTCAAACTTCATCGTTCAATCACAGTTCTTGCAACTTTTTTTTTTCCTCACAGGGGCCAATCGGGATTCTCGATTAAAAAAAAGGTCCTCTTTTAAGTTTCGATGTATAAACTAATTCGCGACGTGTGTGGGGACCGCACAGTCGTAGTCTGAGACCGCATCAATGTTTACGCGAACCACGGGGCTATTTGTTGTTTTTGACGGCTTTGCATGGAGTCCCCGGCTCAGGGCGGCGCGGAACCTCCTTTCTTCCCGGTTCAAGTTCCACTCCAACCCCCGATCATTCGCCACTCTTCCATCGCGCTAACCTCTCTTTGCGCTCTGCCTAAATATTTATTTACACGGCCGCGATGACCCTACACGAAGCCAGTCCGAAAACAACTCCATGCTTTTGTACTGTTCCCGTAAGTTCTTGTTTTTTTCTTTATCCCGGTATACCTTTCCACTTCCCTCCCTGTTTTGCCGGGCTAAGTGCGAAATAATATCATTTTCTTCAATTAGGGAGGGCGATATGCCGACACGGGTGAGCGAGCGGCGTTCGCGGTTAGTTGGCAGCCTGGAGCCGGCCTGTGAGGCACGGCGGCCCGGCGGGCGGGCTGGAGTTTGCCCTTCGTCGGCAGAGTCACTATTGTTCCCTCGCGTGTATGCATGAGGTTTACCACTTTTTTGAAGTCACCGAATGCTGCTTTTTTTTTTACAAATGAAAACTCACAAACTATCAACTGTCACAGTGTTGACTTTCGTTCCATCACACGATCCGACTGCGCGTAACAGTTTTTCGCTAAGCATCCGATCCACGCACAAAATGTTAACCTTTTTTTCCTCGACCGCGTCAAACAGAAAAACGCTCTTCATCACATCCTACTGCGAGAATTTGAATTATTGCAAAACCTTTCTGTCTGATCGGACTTGAACTTTGCACATGTACTAAGCATTCATGCCTTTACATATTTATTTCTCAATCGCAATGTCACCGGACAGGTAGAATCTATAGTATTGGTAAGGTTTAAGATTATATGGTTCGGAATAGAGACAGTTAGGTTTAAAGGTAGGATACACCATTGGAAATTGCTTGAATTATCTTGAGCCACGCAGGGTTTAACGGGCTCTTGAATTGTCGCCCTCAAACCCTGCGGACATTCGCAGCAACCATTAAACAAGTTGGCCAAATATACATAATATGAACGTCCACCCCTGGTAAAATGACAATTTCTACCACCTATACTTTAAGTTATTGGCGTTTACGTAGCTTTTCAGTCTTTTATGTTTCTTATTCTGTATAATATATAATAGCAAAGCTTTATTTCACGTTCTATACGTAAATTTATCCGATTTAATTTTTACGTGGGTGTATGAAAATTTGTGAGAACACCTCATATGTCCAAGCGAATGGACCAATAGAAATGCGCGTTGCGGAAGAACTTTGGGAGGATCGGGTGAAAAAAGCCCGGAAGTTTTGACAGATCAGCTGATGATGGCTGACGTGTTTATCGCATGCCTTGGTCTGTTTGTAACGAAGGCTCTGATTGGGCGCATGGATCTTTGAGCTAAATAACAACGGATCTTGCCCATTGTCCGCTGGGCTTTGAGAGCTATTGGGAGAAAGCTCACAAAAGCGCTGCGTGGATCAGGATGGAATTATCAGGAATAGGTGGATTTAGGGGTTGTATAATTGTATAGTAAATATCGTTTAACTGACTTGTCTGAAGTTTTACAGTCATGGGTGCAGAGACAAAAGCAGGAGAAACGGCGTTAATTTTCAACCGGCGTCGGGCAGTTGTTTTTGTTTCTCTTGGTGTTTTACGCGATCGCCGTCTGGCGATCACGATGTGTTTTTTTAATAATTCAATTTTTCAGAACAGTTACAGAATATCTAGCGCAATCATTTTTCTGGATGCCTTGAATCATTATTTACTTTCAAATAAGTAAGATAATTCTTTAAAATTCGGTAGTTAAATGTTTCGTTATCTGCAAATGGCGTATCCCACCTTTAAGCTTATGTAATACTGAAGTTATTTTGTCTTGTACCTTTCTTTGTTCAACACAAAAATGTCGTTGCAAGTTCGGAATTTGTTGTTACTATGTGATTTAGATAGATAATCAACCTTGGATATAACTTGTATATGGGCGGGAATAATCACGAGATTAATCCCTTTGTGTCCGCATTTATGGGGAAATTGCAGTAAAATATCTTGCCTGTGGACACAGTCCACTGATCTATAGATTAAAACCCGACTATTGAACCTCAGTTATGACTTATACAAAGTCCTAACACTGTGAGATTATTAAAACGAAGAAAGAATTTGAACTTGAATGTTATAGGAATGCATTTCCACTGTATGAACTATATGTTTCGTTGGGTGTGAACATGCAAACGTTTCGGGCCGTGTGCTCTAACCTTCTACAATAGAGCGTTAGATACCTTTAGATAGTACAGTATTTCTTTTAAAGTACCGCCAGTCGCTTATCCCTGTGTATACACGTAAATAAACGATGAAGCTTGGATTAGGGAAATCCTACCTGCCCTCTACTGGAAAAACATGTATCTAGTTTGTTGACAACAGATAGAGTTGTGTTTGGAATTGTTTTTCGAGGTACGTGTGAACGAAAGCCGTTCTTAATGCCTTGCAACCAAGGGCCAATTTCATAGACCTGCTCAGCACAACAAATGTGCTTAGCATGAACATTCTTCCTTGTCAAAAACACGGTTACGGACTAAATTATCAGGTGATGTATAATTATTGTTGGTGATTGATATATTTAGCCGGTGTTTGCGTATAACACATGGAGTTCTAGCTGGTAACGTGTTTTTGTACTGAGCAAGACTTTTGTTGTGCTAAGCAAATTGTTGGTGCTTAGCAGCTCTATGAAAGTGGTTCCAGCACGTAACGACTCGGCTTGTGAAAGTTGCCTTATCCTGTCATCTCAAACACGAGATGCTCCTCGTGATAAAGCACACGCATAAACACACAAAATGAGAAAATACAACCGGGTTTATTCATCGACAAATTCAAACATTGAAGTCGGGAGAAAAAAATAAATTGTCCACCGCACCGGTGTGATAACATGAGGGAATTTAGCAATCGCAGACAAGGCGCGCGTTGCAGGTCTCGGAGTTGAAGTAACGATTATTTGCCCGATGTCTGTTGAGATTTCGCGCGCTTTATTATTTCTTTTCAATTTTTTTTCTCCACACTCTCTCTCTCTTTCTTTCTCTTTTCCCGCCTTTTCCTCACCTCACGCGGGAAGATTTTTATCGCGGCTGGCATCCGGACAGATACCGTACTCGAATTACCTGCTGCAGGAGATGTTCCAGCGGACAGTTTATTAAAAAATAAAAAGCCCGAAAATCAAATTGTCTTGATACACAAGACCCAATCTGCCGTACGACAGGGGGGTTTTGAAGTGGTTTTCCGGTTTAGCGCGCTAGCCATTGATTCGACTGCGCGGGAAAACAACATAATTTTTTTTTTTTGGTCTTTCGGTTGAGCTCTCGAGTCGGACTTAATTATATTGCGTACTTGACACGACGATTGGAATATTATCCTGAGCAATTGATGTTTCCATTTTTTTTTGTATCTTTTTTTATTTTATTTGACTGTTTCGTCCCCCCGCGCCCTGCTCTCGCAGTGAAGATTTGACGATAATGCGAGGCGATTGGGGGGAAGATGTCGCATATTGCGCCAGTTGAGTGCAAAGTACATGCAATACAACGATTTGAAACATTCAATTTTTTTTATTTTTTTTCTCTCCCGTTTGTCTTGCAGCTACACATCTGACAAGTGTTTCACTCGAAATATACTTTTGGACAATCCAGATAGCATTTTACCGCATTTCGATCGAGTATTGAATTGTGGTGTCTATAAGACTGGATGAGAGTTGAAGGTTTTTTGCATGTTGAACGGTGGTGAACGGGCAATAAGATAAGTTGTTTGCGTTAGCACTATGTGATAAATCTCTTCTTTCTTCATTAGTGAGTTTGTGTGCCGGCTATGAGTATACCGGGTATACCTCAGAACATTATTACATATGAAGCTAGATATGAGACGAAAGAACACCCCCCCCCCCCCCCCCCTCCTTTGTGGTGGTCATTGTGCTTCTTTTTAGTTTTTAGTTTTTTTGGTGTTGTTGTTGTTTGTTTGTTTGTTTTGGGGTGTGTGTTTTTTGGAGGGTGCGTTAGGTAACAATAGTCTAGAAAGTTTATAGATAAGGGTATTATAAGGGGGGAGTCCCTCGGTCTCATAACGTGCTGGGTATACATTGTTATACATTTCTCAGAACAGCAGACGTCTGTGCCTTTGGGGCGTCGAGCAAAGTGTTGTAAAAGCATTTCTTTATTACGATTTTGTTTGGGAAAAAAAATAGATTAACATTTTCATAATTTAAACTTGAAATCGCCCATCACGAGGCCTACAGGGCACTCAAAGGTGTGGGCTACAGAAGAAAGAAGAAAGAAAAATTAAAGAGAGAGAAGACATCTATTCACATTATTTTCTTTTGAACACAGTCAGATTGTAAGTTTGTGGAAAGGTGGAAAGCAGGATACAGGGAGGGAGTTCCAAAGTGCAGCAACGCTATGCCATTTAATTACATCACTGATGTCTCCATGCGCTTTCCATGCAGTGAAACCAGAATAGATTTTAAACTAAAGAGTTCCATCCTTGTCAATGTAACTTTTGGTTTGTCAAATTGTGAAAACAATTAGTTTCAATTGTACAATTCCCTCGTTTGTTCTTTGTTATTGTGTTCACTGCGTTCATAATCTTTGCCCTTTTAGTTTTTCTTGGTTTGTTGTGTTTTTTGTGTGTTTTGGGAATGTTTTTCTCTTCAAATTTTTACCTTTTTGAGCTCATCTGAAGATATTTCATTGAAATTGCTATACAAAATGCAACAATGTGTATACCTTTTTTTCTTACGTGCTGTTCATATACGCACTTAAAACTTAAGGATTGAATCAACATTATAAGTGTGCGGTCAGTGACTACTCTTAAAAATTGGGATTTCAACCATTAAACTGATGAATTCAACACATTGAGTGTTGAATTTACCATTTTGTTCATATTTCTTCTTTCCTGAAATAGCAATTTCTTTTCTGTTAATATGCTTCTCTTGGCTCTTTCTCTGGAGTAAAATTAACTTGTGTAGTTTTCTATATGCTATTCATAATATCTATCTTCTTCCTTGATTATTTTATTATTGTGTTTTTTCTTCTTTTTTTTTTTTTTTAATTGTGTCTCTTTATTGTGGATATTTTAACGTAAGCTGCACATAATTACATTGAGTATAGGAGGTCCTGTTATTATTATTATTATTGCTGGTTTATTTCCACTTGTTTGCAACCCAAAGGTTGAATTGTATAGTGGTTACATCAATAAAACCTTAAAAATATTAAAACATTTAAAGATTTACAATAGTCATTTAAAATATGTATCAAACACATCCATCATAAAATTACAATTAATTCAGAAAGTGGGAAAGGATAAAACACTCAAGGATCCAACCTCAACAAACAAACGGACAACTGAGAACAACAAAATGTGTCTACTAAATTAAAGCCCCTTCTAATAACACAAACATGTGTATGGTATGTCTTATATGATTTAGAAAAGAAAAACAATTAAGGCTATGGGAATAATTAAGGGCCTTGCCTGGGCGCGACTATAGTAATAGCGTCTGGACTGAACTTCTGCTCTGGGAAATCTTTCTTGTTTCTCGTCTTGGCTGTGTCTCCATAATTACTGTTACTGGCAACATTAATCTAATGTCCTCATCTATATGCGAGTTCACCACATTTTGGTAATAGTTGCCAGGCAATCCATTCCTCATAATCGCATAATATCAGTCTACCTTTCAATATCTCGTATATAATAATCCTGCTCGGCCCCCTTAAATTATTCAAACGCTAGATACCCACTAAACCACACGTGTAACACTGAAAGGCAATTTTTATATATATTATGTTGTTCTTATTTCCTTGTGAAACATTAAACAAAGGGATCGGAGTATAATTAATGCTGGGGTTTGAACGGAAACTAAAATCTGACTGGGGATAGCTGGCGATGCATCAAGTCAATAATTGATTGCCAATGAATAAGATGATGGTATTTGATTGTGTTATGGCACCTCCGAACAGAATGAAATATCGCAATCATTAGGATGGTGGGTTGGGGGTCGGCCATGCGAGGCTAAAGGGCCGGCCCGCTCCTCATCAATAACACCCCGGTCCTGGCTGGCTCTCGCAGTGGAAACTTTCCCCATACTGATGACATGCCTTCGCCCCCCCCCCCCCCCCCCCCCCCAACCCCCCACCCCCACCCACACCACCACCAGACCGAGAAGTCGTGGAAATTGCAGCCGTTTGTACTTCATAATCCAGGGTGTTTGGGGGAAATCCTCGACGAATGACGTCGGTTGTATAGGCTAATGAATTATGTTTTGCCGTTTCGTGCGCAAGAAGCTGGCAAACTGGACGCGGCTACTTGGAGCCACTTTCAGGGTCTTATTCAAGATTCCAATCCTTTTGAGACAGATTTACGATTGCTTTTGCTGGTTTTTGTTTTGTAGTGTGAGACGTAAAACACGTACCCAACAATACCCCCCTCCCCACCGGCCCCACCCTCGCATTATAATAATATATGTTTGTTTCTTGTACACAGCCATTATGTCTCTGAAGGAGATCTTGTTAAGATCGAAATATTAGGCCCTCTTAACTTTAATTTGTATATTTCAGGTCATTCCAGCCAGTAAGCAGTTTGCAGCAGTTTTAATCTTATTCAATAATAAAAAAGGAAAGACGATTTTATTTTTAGTCGATTTCATCCATATCTTTTTCTCTGTACTTATTTCCTAATATTATTAAAACTATTTTTCTTAAATACGAAAAGGGGAAAAGAGTGTGCCTATTATCGTCATTATGACGTCGCCCTGCTTTTCAAAATTGCAACAGCTGGGGCCAATTTCATAGAGCTGCTAAGCAAAACAATTTGCTTAGCACAAGAAAGTCTTGCTCATTAAAAACAGGTTACCAGCCAAAATTATACGTGTTTTTCATGCTAAGCCAAAAAACAGCTGATTTTCAATCCAGAACAATAAAGATGAGGTGAACATTTGGTCTGTAACCTTGTTTTTGCCAAGGACAAATTGTCATGCTAAGCAAATTGTTGTGCTTAGCAGCTCTATGAAATTGGCCCCAGGCTATAGCTGGCCGGTCGTTCTGGCTCCGCCCTCGTGTAATCGTATTTGTACTCGACTTGTACACCCCTCCCCCCCCCCCCCCCTCCCAACCCCACCTATTTATGCGCATGCGTGCATTAATAATAGGAAACTAGCCTATAGAGATTGCTCGACCGTGTTCCCATGGCAACTGATACGCGAAAACCCGCGAGAGAAGAAAAACTGCATGGTAAATGGGATCAGCGCGCGAGGGGCGCATACGGCGCATAAGGCCCGTTGTCGCTTCAGTGCTGCTGTCACTAGAATTAGCGTCTTCGCAAATTGCGGTGTAAAATGAATTTTTAGTCTTCTTCGAGCGACTCCTTCGCCCCCCGGGTTTAATAATAATGGATCCCCACCGTCATGGTCCGGGTGTCTAATAGTTTTTGAAAAGGAAAATACTCCGCGGGAAATGAGAGGCACAACCGGTTAATTATTATGTTGTATTCGGTTAAAACTTGTCTCTTCTGTGTTGTTGTTTTGGGAGAGTTTTTTTATATTTAAAAAAAAAAAATTCTATATTTATTTTTAGGTGGGGGTTAATATAAAAATTGATTCAATGTAAGGTTTGGAATTCGTTTCAGTTAGGTTGTTTGTTTGAAGCGAGAGTCGCACATTATCCTTGGGTGACTGTGTTTTCCACTTACAATTGGCCTTATTTAATATTTACGTACGAGGAAGCCATAATTGGTCGTGTTTCCTGAACGTATTTTATTATCGGTTGAATGGGATGGTGCCATACTAATTTTGCATTCTAGCCTGACTTTCAATATTATTTTTTAATGTGGCTTAAAACATTAAAGGTAGTATACACCATTCGTTTTTTCTGTAACTTTTGATGGGTTAGGGGAATCATATTTTTATAGTAAATATTGTGACGCTGACCTATTTTGTGTTCATAGAACTAAAAAAAAAAACAAGAAAAGGCGCTGTTTTTCAGTCTGGTTCCTTGACTTCCTTCAGACGAATTCAATAAACTGGGGGCAGTATTTAAAAAAAATGTCAGGTTTAAACAACGATTGCCGGCCGGCAATTAATTGAAATTGATACAAAATATTCCACAACATTTTCTTGAAAACCACATCACACCAGGTGCCGTAAATTTCACAGGATGCTTGAGATGACTGTCATGTTACGCACGCACCGGGTTTTGCATTTAAATCGGGTTGGGAGTGACGTCGCAGGTTAAATGGCCTTTGAATAAGCCATTTGCGCGTGACCCCGAGTTAAATTTGAATAACATCTGGTACACTGACTTGCTCACACAGCTTGGCACAGTTTAACTTTAAATTCTCCAGACCAAAGACGCTATATCACGTGATTCGGGGCAAGCCTTACGCTAGCAACCCCCAGCTCTGGAATGGTCTGGTGTCTTTTTGCCATTCTCACCCATTGTAAACAATGTATTGGTGATGAGCGTCTCTTACGTAACTATGCAAAAGCTTGCCCCGAATCACGTGATATAGCAACAGTGTCTTTGGTCTGGAGAATTTAAAGTTAAACTGTGCCAAGCTGTGTGAACAAGTCAGTGTACCAGATATTATTTAAATTTAACTCGGAGTCACGCGCAAATGGCTTATTATGTGACCCCTGATGTCACCTCTTAACCAAATTTATGTAAAACACGGTGCGTGCGCATACCGCCGGGTACATTTGAATATAGATGTTAACAGGGTGCGCGTGGTCTATTAATGGACCTGCTAATGTTCCCTTGTTTTGTTCACTTTGTGTACGCTACTTTGTGTTGACAACCGCGGGCGATTTCACGCGTCGCACGAGGCTTACAACCATCCGTCGCCGCAGGAAAAAAACCATAAAACTTTCATGAAAAAGAGCCATACCCGGGAGAAGTGAGGGTTCTGGAAAGCGAGTAACCACTCTTAATATTAGCCATCATCGACAAATTATTCTCAAACACTCGGCAGAAGCAAATTGATTGATTAAAAAGTAAAACGGTACTCTATTTTTGTACCGAGGGGTGTTTTTGGCCGCGGAGTTACAATAGTGAATAATGCAGTGTTTGTGCGCGCATACATGTTCTTGAGTGTGATGATCCTATGTTGATTAATAGGCCGTGTTAAATAGACGGGGGGGTGGGGGTTGTCGCGAGGGGGAAATGCCAATTTACCATCGCTTCCAGGAATAATAGAGCGATACATGGATATACAGCTTGTATCTCTCGTTTAATCAAAGAACATACTGGGTATACCACCCTGCGTAGATCGTTTGTATCTATACGCGCGACATTTTTCAAAATGCGCGTGTCGTCTGCTATGCACGGTTGACATCAGTAGTCAGCTAGTCTGGTCTCAAAGTTTTGGTAATAATAACAATACATATTGAAGAGACAGGGTACCATGCATAAGCTTAAATATGGCCCCTGAACATGAAAACAAAACACTGGAAATATCGCCGAAAGAAAAGTCACGAGATTTGGAGCATTTTCACAATTTTTCTAGTTAAAAAGGTATTTATTAAAGGGAATAACAGTGCGAGGACCCGGTCATCACTGCATGAAATAACTGGGTTGGGGGATGACTGCTGGTAATGGACCTCCCCTTCAGCTCGGTCTATTACCAGCGGTCATCCCCCACCCAACCCGTTCATTATCACGCAGTAATGACCGGGTCCTCGCACTGTTATTCCCTAATTAACTGCAGGGGCTACGTTGAGGTATATGTGAATGTGACTGGCCTTTGGCTAAACATTTTGGTACGAGATATACATTTAGGCATGGAGAGTTTTATATAGCTTCACCTCCCGTCCCCTTCCCCGTCCCCTTCCCCGTCCCCTCCCCCCGTCCCCTCCCCCGTCCCCTCCCCCCGTCCCCTCCCCCTATCTATATGGATACGCACACTTCACAACAACCTTCTTCAGCTATAGGTCTGACCATGGTCTGACCACGGTCTGACCACCTCAATGGTCTGACAAATGACCACAGCAGACCAAGTTATACAACTTTACATTGCAGCCATGGCTCCTTGTACATATACTATTTAAAAGAAAAGTAGTTCAATATTTAAAATAATCGACTATAGATCCTATATAATAATATGTGTGCCCCCATTTCCCTGGCCTGGCTGATTATCTGCAGGACTTGTTAATTTGATTTATTGCAAGAATTGACGAACTAAAACCAGATTTAATCCCCATCAATGCAGGCCCACAGCCCGTCTGGAAATAATTACAAGTCCGGTCGTGTTTTCCGTGCGCGCCTTTTCTTTGGTTTCTTCTTCTCTTCGCGCCAATTATTATTTACCCCCCGCAACACTTTGTTCCGAATTAACCACACAGCAATCTCATGAATCGGTGGATACTGTTTCATAGGTCGCGAAACCTGAGCTCATGCGGATGTCACCCGGCCCTGGTGCCTTCCCACCCCCCTACGCGACATCGCAACATCGCACGTTATCTCGTTAAAATATTATTCCCTAATAAGACTCATCCACCTCCTACGAGCCATGCAATGCAAGTTCCACTCTAATTTTTTTCTCTCTTGATTTCACCGTCGTTTGTCAACACGTCGCCCGGGCTTATCGGGCCCCGTCATCGGCCCAGCGTCAGGTACGGACTGCGCTATGCACATTGTCGCCTCGGGTGTTTTGCTTGCTACATTTCTCTAAAGAAAAGAGGGAGAAAAAGCAGGCCGAGTTTTAATTACATTGATTAATAAGGACATCTTCGGTAACCCTTGTACCGGTTAAGATTTGCCGCCCAGTGGTTTTGCCACGCGTGGCAGATAGTCGGCGTCTTTAGATTACAATATTATAGAATCGTGGCCTCTTCCTGTATCACAGGGTGCGCGATACTGTCGCCTTTTGACCTGCTCTCTGACGGCCGGTGAGGGCGCGATCCGGCTGTTCCAGTCGACCCTGCGCCAAGGGTTTTGGGCGAAGAGCATAGAAACGTACATCTGAGCATAGCATTGCTTGTTTAATCTGCATAAACCCATGTATATATATATACACTGTACATGTACATCTAAGCTATATACACGTAAGTCAGTCGTCATAATGTCGGTTTTTAGCAGTATCACAAGTAGTAATTAGAATGTATGTAGATAGGTTATACTTGGTTAATACGTGTAGTCCAGTTTGACACTGCTTCACAAAATGGTAAGCATTTAGCCTACAAATAGAGCAACCGAAATGACAACTCTAGCCCCACCCCACTCAGGGCTACCCTGACCCTAACCCTGACACTATCACAATTAACCCAAGCCGCACGACGTGTCGTGTAACCAAAACACTGCCCGACGCCGGTTCAAAACGACCGCCGTTTTGCTTGCTATTGTTAGCATCCATGATTCTAAATCTTCGGACAGGTCAGTTAAACGATATTTACTATAAAATACAACTATCCAGTCTACCCATTCCTGGTAATTGAAGCAATTACAAATGGTGCATCCTACCTTTAAGATATCTCAGTTGGTAGTCGCCGCCGGTACGTTATTCAAGAGGTCACAGGTCAAATTCCGCTCCTGCCAGGTTTCATTGTTTTCTTTTCTTTGAAAATGTATGCAATTGTGTCAGTTTCCCTTTTGTGTCCGTTTGTTTAACGAACATCAAACACTAGTAAGTGTTTAAGTTACCCATCCATGTTTTTTGCATTCCTGTAACTTGAAGGTGGTATTTTTTTTCAAAATTTGGTACCCTGTAAAGGCCTAAACACAATGGGGACAATGGGGTTGAAAAGGTATCTACAGGGTAATTCCTATAGGTGAAAAGGTTCAACAAGGTATCCACGAAATAAATGCATTGATTTTATTCAAAAACTAGGGTTACGATTGGGGCTAGTGTTTGGGTTATGGTATAATATAGGGTATAATTGGTCCAAATTTCAACCCAGGAAATTTACTGTGGTTTGAAGTGTAGGAGCTTTTCGAAAGTAGTTTTTGGCAGTCCACACATTTGTTTCTGCGTGTGTTTGTTGCGCATGTTTTACGGCTGGTGATCACCGTTAATTGATGTCTTTCGGGCCGGCCCGTCAGCGTTAATGTGTTGTAGGCGAATATTATTGCGAGCCATGACTAAAAAATGAATGTTATTAATTTCTTCGCTGTGTTCGGTGATCATCACCAGATGCGGGGGTGGGATCACGTGATTCGTATAGCTCTGAATTGAAACTGTAGCGAACGCATTTCGTGATAATTATGTCAGTACATGCATGTAATAATTGTATGAGAGTATATAATGTCGATATAATGCCATTATGTATTTCTTGTCATTTTCTCTGGTTGCTTATTGTATTAAAGGTAGGATACACCATTGGTAATTGCTTGAAATTATCATGAATGGGTGGATTTGGGGTTTGTATTTTGTAGTAAATATCGTTTAACTGACCTGTCCGAAGTTGTTTAACCATGGATGCTGTTCTAAGCAAGAAAAACAGCATTCGTTTTTAAACGGGGTCGGGCAGTTGTTTTTATGTTGTTCTTGTTTTTTCGAGATCGCCGTCCGGCGAATACAATTCTTTATTTTCTGAACAATTACAGAATATCTAGTGCAATCATTTTGCTGGATGCCTACAATCATTATTTACTTTCAAATAAGTAAGATATTTCTTAATAATTTGGTAGTAAAAAATATCAAAATCTCCAAAATGGTGTATCCTACCTTTAAACCTCAAGCTCCGTTTTTGTGGAGTTTTTTTTGTTTATAGAGAAATGCACGTGCATGTGACAATATCTGTGTTAGGTATTTTCACCAAAATTATATTAAAACTGGAGGATTGTGGACTGTTATAAGGCCATCTATAGTAAAACAACGTATTTTTACCAAAGTTCTTGAGCTGTAAAGCACGTGGGTATTTTAAAGTATGCATGGAAGTGTAAAGTTTTATATTTTAATTTCAAAATATTTTCTGATATACTGGAGCAAGACGTATTTACATCAGTGAGTTTTTTACAGACATTTTAGATGTTCATCTATTATTGGTACATGTATTTTGAAAAAAAAGTTTTGCGAGCATTAAGTGGCATAAATGCGTGTGCATATCTCGTCGGACAGACCAGATTAAAATGGCGGCCAGGTCTGAAATTTCAAGCAATAATTGAGTTCTTTCTTTAGGGGCCGAAATTGTACCTGAAATAGGTAGATAGTAACATGTTCGTTGTGCTCAAATAACAAGTACCGTACGACGGGGTAAATATGGAATTTTGGAGGCAACTTTGGTCAGATGGTTTTAGGGGTAATTTAATTTGTGGTGATATTTATCAAATATCACATAAAATCCAGTTTGATATTAAAACCATAAAATAAAAATTGTTTCACTACGCCTAATACAACACTGTTGGTAAAATGTTCCACTCGAAGTAAATAATTATATATTTTATTTGCATGGTTATTTTGGTAATCGGTGTTTTTTTTCGCGAAAACAAATCCCATGGAATCCTAGATTTGGAGATGAAAAAACAATGTCCTCTTGAACCCTTGGCTGGTTCACTCATTAAATAAACCCTCCTGTATTTCTGGACACGCTCTTTTTGATGAGTTTTCCCCCGGGGGGAGACACTCCGGGGAGAAACAACCCAACCTCACCACGCGGCGGCCGCTCGGCCTCGCCGGTGGTTCCCTTAATATTCACCCGTCTGCTCAATCACAGTTTGCCTCGCTAAAACACACAGCGGGCCGACTGGGTCATTGGAATTCATGAACGGGGGAATTAAGGCGAAGCAAGGCAAACACAAACAGTAAGAAGAGCTAGATGGGTGATACACAGCGGCGCGGGAATTAACCGACGGTGCAAATCATTTGCATCGATAATTTGGTAAACCAGCTCTTTCTTTTAGTGATTTCCAAAGTGAGTCATTAAACATTTTAGCAACATTTTGAATGCTTAAAGGAGCGTTACGTCCTGGAATTAATTTTGTTTAAAGGGATCGTATACGTTTGGTAATTGGAACCCACTGTTTGTTTCAATCCTATATAGTTATAGATATGTACCATAAAACTAACCTGTAAAAAAAAATCATTTCAAAAGGTGGTAGCGATTTTGAGATATTACCGAGAATCTGGAGCGGTTATGTCCACGCAGGAAGAATAATCTGCATTGGAATACACAATCTGAAAAACGTCACTGCAGTAACGCTTCTCAGATTCAAATTTTTGGGGAAAAAAAGGTGATATCTTTTTTCATAACCGTAGTACTTCGAAGTGAACAGTTTCTAAAAATGCATTATACTATCCAAAGCTGCTGTGCTTCTTACCAAGTAAGTTTTTATTGCCATTAATTTTTTGAGTAATTACCAAACGTATACGATCCCTTTAAAGGGTCGGATTCCCGACTCTTTGGCTTCGTGTGCTACTGTGCATCTAAAATTTGGTAAACCAACTAGTCAGTTTCTTTTAGCGATTTCCAAAGTGAGTTATTACACATTGTAGCAATATTTTGAATGCTTAAAGGGGTATTACGTCCTGGAATTAACAACCATCCTTTAAAACTTTAAAAGTTTTAGTATTATTCTTGTGTATAAAACAAATTTCGGGGTCCACTATTGTGACCCCAAATAGTTCAGTGCTAGTTGTGATTCCAGCCGTAAAGTGCCTTCTGCGTTCGTGTAAGAAACCACATTGTGTACTATGTGACGCACACAGCGTATATCGTACATCGAATGACAACGGTTTTTTCACCCGTCTTTTTTTCGAAAACGGCATTAAGACGTTAGGTTTGTTTCAATTCAACCAGATGTTTCAAATAGGATAAGTAAACAATTCAAAACCCGAAATTTGCTGATATTTCAGGGAGTAATGCCCCTTTAAAGGTTCGCATCTAATTACCAATTAAATGTTAACTGTTTGGGACGTTATACCTGTATCTGTCAAAATGTCTCCTTTTAACGTGTCTTCTTGTGTGGATTTACAGGTTTGTCCTTAAGCGAACATCGGATTACCCAAAAGGTGAAATTACGGAGCTGCACAAACTACGACACAAAGGTAAAGATGTACATTTACATCTTGCACATGCGCATCACATAATATTTGCACTGTTAGACTCCGGCACAGCCGTTCATCAGCAGCACCACTGCTATGTGTGCACGGGATGATGTAATGATGTAGGTATTATGATGTAACGGCATGAGAAACAAAAAACCATGAGCGGTTAAGCATGGGCCTAGCTATCCACAGCTTGCGGGTTTTTCCCCCGATTTTTTGGAGGATTTTTAAAGGGGTAAATAAAGCCCTCGAACCTGACTTGCCACTCAACGTGTATGAATTATGGGCCAAAATATGTATAGGGCCATGGAGTTTTGCGTGTGAAGCCTTTGTGCGGTTATAGCCACATGCGTGTGTATGGTTGTAAACCAGAATCGATTGCATACCCAGAGCAAGTTCGATCAAGGACTGTAGTTAACCATATAGTTCGACCATAGAGAATCCTTTCTCTATGGTTCGACTAACTCTGATCAAACTCACGCTAGTCGACGACTTTTTGTGACCACTATCGCGGTTTGTCGGTGCCTCGCGTTGGTTTAATCGCACTGGTTACAACAGCAAAATTACCCCGGCATAGTGCAGCGGGGACCAACTATCAACACAACATGAAAGACAACGAAACTGTGCCGTGCAAACTGGCATGTATTTTTCTCCCCACGTTAATTTGTAATTCTGTCACTTTTGTCATTGTGCGATAAGAACGGCTGATATGTAAGTTATCCTAAACTACGCAATAACTATTACGGTGTAAATAAATGGAAATATCATGTTGAAATATTGTTTTTCCCGGTGCGAGTACGATGTTTTGGCGCCATAAAAGTTCGACCATAGTTCGACTGGAGTCGTTCGCACTGCAACTTCATGGCGCATGGGCCAGTGACGTTCAATTTCAAACTAACCACTAACCATTGGTCCTTGATCCAAATTGCTCCTAGCCCGAATGGCTACTACTTCGAGAGTGCCGAATTCGTGTCAGTCCCTTTAAAAGCGTCGGACCGGCCGCTAATTGCGTTTTTACTATCGTTCCTTTTACGCATCCTTGTTTTTGAAGGAAGTTAATTCCATCTATCTGTTTTATTAAAAGACGCGCTTAGGCGGCGCGCGCATTCGTGCGCGGCGAACCGTGATAAGCAAATAATAATTACCCGCAAGGCGCATCCTTGATGCCTTCTGCAGTTGTTCGACAGGGATCGTAGGTAGGTGAAGCAGACTCGAGTGCATTTTGTGTCCAAGGAATTTTTTTTTTTTTCGTTTGAGGCATCTTCAATAATGAATTAACTAGCAGAGTACGAACCATTCAAGTCTATACGGCACGCCCAATGCATATCTGGTTTTAATTAGTAATACAAAAAGCCCGGTTAATGCCAAAACTGTCTTGATGAGCAAAATAATGTAGACCGGTGTGCATTCTGGGTAATAAGGCCTTCGTCTGTTTTCTGCATTGACGTTTACTTTCGTTGTATTTTTGTGTTAATGGATGAATTTCAGGGTTAGTGTTTTGTAGAAAACATTGCTACACTGCTCTAACTATAGTGTTGTGTTCGCAGATGCTAGGAAATACCAAGAAACAAAATGCCGTTTCATTAGTCTGGTTCCCCGATCCTATACGACACCAAGAATTATATAGATGTAGGCAAGGGGAATTGTTAGGTCTGGGAACAACACTAGCTGGCTTGATATCCGAGTACAAAACAAAAATATGTTGACAAACTAAATTAGGTATAAATTGAAGAAAGGATTAAACAAAAAATCAGTTTTGTATTGTTATCCTATAACGATGGTTGGCTATTAATCATCGTTGAAATTTAATTTAAATAAATAACAACCACCAGGTGTCATGGTTTTACAAAATGCCTGAGACTAGTCCATCAGACCCGGTCCAACAATTTTTG
This sequence comes from Crossaster papposus, assembly GCA_037893245.1. Lineage (NCBI taxonomy): Eukaryota > Metazoa > Echinodermata > Asteroidea > Velatida > Solasteridae > Crossaster > Crossaster papposus. The sequence goes on from JBAIAA010000237.1 coordinate 215,029, forward strand.
TCCTTCCTTAATCAAGAGCTGTTTCTGACGTCATAACTTTGACAGAAAACAAATATTGTTCAACGCGCGTAACGCATGACCGGTAGTGGTTTGTCACACACGTTAGGTCGAACGTTACAAGAAACTTGAGCAGCAGACGACATAATTCTCTTTTCTGTTAAAAGTTGTGATTCATTGATTAAAGCTCACGGCTGTAATTGTTAATAGTGTATTTTCAAATACAACTCAACAACTAAATAACTAAGGAAAAAGTAATTGTTGACAGGTTTCGCAATATTATGTTTACCTTTCCGCCATCTTTAATTTCGAGTGCCAACCAACCTCGATCCTCGCTTCAGCTTTAATGGATTGGAACAATCACGTGGTCACACTAAAAAATACTCAACCAACGACCGACGACCGAAACAGTTCTTGGTGGCGCTCGCCAAAACACGGCCCTGTTCGCGCTCCAGATTACCCGGGGCGGGGAAGAAAAACAAACCACAGGTAGGACTAGGACAAGTCTAAGCCACCATGACTCACAAAGTAGCGTGTCCCTGGGAAGCCACACTGTAATTATAAAGTATCTTGTCCCAGGGCCAGAGGGAGTTAAACTCATCAAACCGCCGATTGTCGGGTCCATTACGCTTATAAATACAGTAATCCTTCCTGCGCCTTGGCCACTTTCGTTCGGTAAATCACCGCCGCCATCGCGCCGTAGCGCCGGGCTTTTATTCATTCTGTCCTGTCACCTTCTTCGCGGCAAATCACAAGGTGCGAGTGTCGTATGCATAATATTTTGGGTTGACTTGTTGTTCTATAAGATTTGGGCTGTGATCGTGATTTCTCGGGGTACCGTTTTGCGCATTTTAAAGTCGATGGAGTGATCCGGTCGTAGTCTTTGTTGAATTAAGAGAAGTTGCAAATAAAGAGCTAATTCCTCTAAGGGAATTTATTTACCCGATACCGCGAAAATAACTTAATTTCACGTATAGCGGTCCTATAACAACGGCACTTCATCACGGGCTTCGCGAATGGGTCCCCCTCCCCCTCCCCAACCCATCTATCCCTTGAGTTTTAAGAATATGGGCTTTATTCATGAGTCGGCCATATTGAAAAGTGAGGTAAAATCGTCATTTTTTTGAATATGCGGATAGAAAGGACATAAACTTAACATTACAAATTAATTGTCCGGTCTTCTCTGATGAATATTTTAAAGTTTGTTATTAAATATACGTTAATGTTTTAAGCCACATATGAACATGCGGCTAGAATGCAAAAATAGCCTGCTCCATCCACTGACCTCTACACCTGGACGGATCATTGTCCATATTCTGCTGTGCTAACACTTGAAGTCGGCGCGAACTGGAAGTGCAACATGGCGGACCCGAGACGTCACTGCTGTGAGCCAATGAAATGTCCAGGTGTAGAGGTTAGTGGATTTACTCTGTACATTTTATATTTATAAACATTACGTAATACATATCGTACCAACACCTGGACATTTCATTGGCTCACAGAGTGACGTCGTGGGTCCGCCATGTTGCACTTCTCCGCATGCCGACTTCAAAATGAAACAATGATGATCTGTCCATGTATAGAGGTCAGTGGCTCCATCCCATTCCACAATTTATAAAATGCATTTAGGAAACGAGACAAAATGGCTTTCTCGTGAATAAGGTTCACAGGTCTTGAGATCAGCTAGTCTTCGCCAAAGACGACTGTAAAATGATTGTACACGTGACCTCGCGTATACTTGTTATGCAGTGCGCCCGCTAACCACACAATGAGTCCAGCTTCCTAACTCATTTTGCCTGCGGAGAAATAATGAAAGAATAAAACCGCTGGATCAAGTTTACAAAGACGACTGTAATATTAGGGGGGCTGGTCTGTAATCGTGTCGTTTGCAGGCGCGATGTGTGAAAAGATTATACGCGACGTCCACAACATCGATTACTGTCGTCTTTGGCAAAGACTACTAGCTTAGCCAGTGTAAAGACAATTCCTGTATGTCCGCGCCAATATTATAAACAATCTTTCATTATGATTACTTTAACTCAGTAAATACTTTTCGTGCTGACCAAAAAATAGAGCACATGCTTAGAAGTTTATATGAAATTAACTACTCATTTTGTTGTCAGCATCTCATAGCAAAATCCCATTTAATTCACTGACCACGCGTCTGTTACACACCCTGGGTGGCGGGTAGTCGCGCCTCCAGTGTGCGAGATTTCATTTCATGCCCATGATTTATGTAAACAAGTCATAATGCACAACTCACGGGGAGTTATGTAAATACATAACCGCGACACCCGCGCTGTTAAAACTGTATAATCGCCATTTCTTGTGTTCTTCTCCCGGCGGGGAAAGCGGCGCGGTGGTCGGTATACGGGTTGGTCTAGATTTCCCGCTGCGTGATGACGGTGGTCTTGATTTTGTAACCACGTAGCACTTGCCCTTTTGTTTATGTCGAGACAAATTTTTTTTTTTTTCAGAAAAAAATATATAAACCAGGAATTTATTTACGCCGAAGATAATACGTATAACGGTCCTATAACAACGGCACTTCATCACGGGCTTTGCAAAGTGGCTCAACTTGCAAACAAAAAAAGTGGCGTGCAGTGTAACTGACTGACTGGTTCTTAGCTCAAATTTGCTTGAATATTTCTGTTAAGCAGGTGAATGAAATTGGACCCTGATCGCACGGGCCGGTCGTACCGGCCTTAGTGGCGCGGCGCGGCCCCCAACTTCCCGCCCGCGCCGCTCCGAACACCAAACCCGGGCCAGGTATAATTACTTTTTGCCTCCCCGGGGTGTTTTCCCTTAAAGATTAAGACGAACTTACGGGGTTTAAGTTTTAGTGTTTTTTTGTTTGCTGTTGCACGTGTCGGCAGTAGGAGGTGTGATTCCCGCCAAATTTAATTTCGCACATTATAAAGTCCGTTCGCACCTTTTGTGTTAATATCAGGGTGCTCTATAATATTATAGCGTCATAAATTATTCATACTTTCAAAGCACTGTGAAACATGAACTGGGCAATAACTCCATTATAGCTTAATGAAGAAAAATAAGGTGGGGACCTCTTTTTTGTGAAGTTGTATGGTTTGATGCGTACGTTTGTTCTGTTTTCTTTGTCATCTATCAGCTCTGTGCATACTTACCAGGGTTGTAGTCGAGTCCCTGCATCACAAGTCCTTTCGTGAAGCCAGTCACAAGTCCCTTCATAAAGCCAGTCACAAGTAACTGGATGAACAATGACAAAGGAATGCCTTTGTCAAAGCTGATTTGAATAGCTTGTGATTTGAATTGAAACTGAAGGACTTGTGATGGACTTGCAGGGACTCGCAGGGACTTGTGATGGACTCGACTACATCCCTGATACGTACCCCCTCAACGAAAAGGTTCGCTGGTGCCAACCGCCCACACTGGGCGCTGGGAAGCGCTCATGCAAGCTGCTTCATAGATTGCTGTGAAGGAAACGCACGGCATTCTGGGGTAGCGTACCATGACCTTTCGAGTTGCACGCAGCGCAGCTGAGCCGCGGAACTGGTGACCTAAAGTTCACAGGTCACACAAAAGCTATCCAATCAGAGCGCAAAGCGGATATGGGCGGTGGGATCGAGCAAATTAACTAGGCTACACTGTATCCCAACAAAATGAAAATAGGCACTAAGAATTTGCATTTGATTTGATTTGAATTGATTTGATTTGATTTGATTTGATTTGATTTGATTTGATTTGATTTGATTTGATTTGATTTGAAAATCTTACTATATGGGCAAAAACGGTCAACTCGTTGCAAATGAAAATCTGTAAAAAAAAAAAAAAAACAGTTTCCAGTCAGAAATAACTAATAAGATGAAAGGATTGAAGTTGCAAAGTAAAAACGATGAGCTATATATATTGACTGTGTTCTTGAACGAGTACATCAATACTTTCTGAAGTGTGACCACAAAAGTGGATGATTTTTTTGAAGGAAAACCACGCACACAGACGGAAACACTGAAGTGGTGTCGCAATATCCACCCACAAAAAAAAGTATATATAAAAATATATGCGGAACACAATGGGGCGTTGCTTGAGACGTGATTTCCCTTGATTGGTTTTTAATATACCTCTTGCATCATTTACCGCTAGCGTAAATGAATAACTGCCATTATAGATTGGCAGTACGTTTGCCAGCAAACCCCCCCCCCCCCCCCCCCCCCCCGTATCCCCCATAAAGGATTACCTTTTGTCGTGTATCGGGACCGAGGTCTAGAGACCCACCAGTCAACCAAAGAAAACGCCAACATTGGAAAATATCCGGTACATTTTTTTTTTTTTACCCTGTCCGGCCCTACGCTCTTACTATCTCTTCGCGTCCCGCCCGCCTGCGGAAGTTCGGTTATTCCATTACGAGCGGCAACGGGCGGCGCGCCCGAATCCGCATGGGTCACGTCGCGGTTTCCTGCCCCCCAAACGCGTCCGTCACGTCCGCTGGTAATTTCAGTTTGAACAAGGTCTCAACCTCCAAATCACTGACAAGTGAGGGGTATAGATATACACGTCTAAACACGCAATCAAGGGAAGGGTTTGATTTTATTTCATTTCAATCCTCGCGATATTAAACACGCTCCCCGTTGCAATACGTACTTCCGAGAACAAACATTGTTTCCAACGCTGACAACGAAAAAAACAAAAAAAACAGTGCCGTTAGTTCTTGCGCTCGGGCGATCTTTTTTTTTTTTTTTTTTTTTTTTTGACTAACAGAAAACTAATTGAACGTGCACACGAACACGCTACAGAGGTTGATACTAAACACTAGCTGCAAGGGACACGCGTAATTTCCTCCGCCGAGCGAGTTAGTTTGGCTGTTGGCTAAAATAATTTAGAATTTCGTCAACACTGTAATGGTTGCTGCGTGTAATTCGTTGGCCTGACGGGGAGTTTATTTGAGGCGTTGTAAAAACAAAAGAAATCTTCATATTATATTTCAGCGCGCGTTTCCCGTATACAGTTATTAATGAATAGGACAATCTTTGGCGTCATTACATGAGTGCAGGGGGGGATGTTTGTCTTTTGTCTTTCTTTTTTTTTCTTTTTTTTTCTTTCTTTTTTTGCTTATTCATATTTTGCATTATGTGGAATATTAATTGCGAGTAGAATTCTCAGACATGATATAATGAAAGCGACGTGGTGAACATGCATGGCATAACAGTTTACGTACATCGTTTGCATTAGAAAATGTCATGGTTTAATATTGTTTTATTCGGAGGCGTTTGTTTTTATGTTTTGCTTTGCCGTGCTGCTAACTTTTGTTCAATATGCTCAACTCTGCCCGTCTCTGCGCTGTTCCAATGCCGGCGTGTGGGCTGTGTTGTGTGGTGCCCTGCGTTAGTTGTATGGTCCTGTGTATGACTCTGTTCGGTTATACTCGGTTCCACTCGTACTTCCGAGAACAAACAATGGTGTTTGTGCCCTTGGGCAAGCAATAAATAAACGCCTATAAACGGCTGCCGCGTGGTCCTGGGTCCGATGAACGGGGTAATCATTAGTGTTAAGTGCTTGGAGATCGTGTATAATTATATGCACGGTTGTTATTACTATTTATTTATTACTCGGCTTTGCTCGGCTCTTCTCAACTGTTCTATTCGGCTTCACTCGGCTGTGCTCGGCGTTCTATATGAGTACAAACAAAATTAAGGTACAATATCCACGATTGCCGGTGTTTACATAAAGTGCGTTTGTATTGACCGGCAATCGTGGTCGTCGGACAAAAGAATTGGGAGGCAAACAATGGGTCCACGATTGACACAACGTCCACGATCTTTTCCCGTGTACAAATCCTATGGCGATCATCAGAAAACGTTAGAGTATAAACAAAAGAGGGAAGACGGTCGGACAATACCCCGTCCACGATTGCCGGTCAAAACATGTGAACTCACGAACTGGCACTTATGGGGTAGTGTTGGGGTTAGGGTACAAAAGGGAAACAATGGAACAATGGGTACCCCACAGTCCCCTCTTTAGAAATGGAAGTACCCCACACTCGTAACGCTATGTATTTCGAGAATTCTAAGGGGACAAAGGAAAACAAAAGAGGGAAAGACGGGTCGGACAATACAGGTACCCCACACTCTATAGCGTGTTGGGTGTGCGTGTGAGTTTGTTTTTGATTGAAATAGGGGACGTAGGACAAAGGGAACAATGGGGTCCCCTATTCCGCAAAGGTCCCCGATTCAGACTCGTGTGCAAATCCTATGGCGATCATCCGAAAACGTTAGAGTACAAACAAAAGAGGGAAGACGGTCGGACAATGCCCCGTCCCCTATTGACGGCATTTACCCACTTGTGTGTGTGTGCGTTTGTATTGACCGGCAATCGTGGTCGTCGGACAAAAGAATTGGGAGTCAAACAATGGGTCCACGATTGACAAAACGTCCACGATCTTTTCCCGTGTACAAATCCTACGGCGATCATCAAAAAACGTTAGAGTATAAACAAAAGAGGGAAGACGGTTGGACAATACCCCGTCCACGATCGAAGGCCTTTACACACTTGGGTGTGTGTGTGTGGGGGGGGGGGGGGGGGGGATCCCAACCTGAACCATGCATGGTTGAAAACTTGTTTAATTTGAATGCGCTCAAAATAATATACATGTAATTAAAATATATGACGATGTATAGGCAGGTCAAATTTCAAATGAAGTTTTTGGTCGCGTACAAAAACCGATTTTCTCCCTCGGACGACCCCAAGAAGATCAGATTTCTAGTTCAACAACTCGCCAACTCGCGCCACGGAGACTATCTCCGTTCAGCCAATTAAAAACGTCCGATTTCCGCGCGCGCGCCTAAAACTCCTCAGCCAATCAGAGTGTGGAAGGTAGGTCCGGGTCGTCTGCTCCAATCTTTTAGCCGACTTGTTGTTGCCGCGCGCACACAAACTGCACTGGCACGTCCTAATGCAGAATTAATGAAATAATATAGGCGCATCGATTTCGTAACCGCGACGGTGCCTAATCAGTCATAAAAACTCGTAATAGGGCTCCGCCGTCAACAAGTGCATTGATTGGGGTCTGTCCTCTTGGTTCTGTGCAAGCCCTTGACGGAGTCAGGGTACAAAGTTAATAATTGGACGGACAGTTTGGCTGTGCAGTGGCTCGAACTCGAACGCTTGAAAGTCCTTTTGAGTTATATGTTTCTGGGCGTCAGGTAATGTGTTAATAGAACGTAGATCATACCAAGTAGAAGTTAAGTACGTTTTCTAAGGAATGGCCATTACCAGGGATGTAGTCGACTCCATCACAAGTCCATGTAAGTCCCTGCAAGTCCATCACAAGTCCTTCAGTTACAATTCAAATCACAAGCTATTCAAATCAGCTTTGACAAAAGCATACCTATTGTCATTGTTCATCTAGTTACTTGTGACTGTCTTTATGAAGGGACTTGTGACTGGCTTCACAAAAGGACTTGTGAACGGACTTGCAGGGACTCGACTACAACCCTGGCCATTACGTAAACGACTTTCTAATGCAATATAGCGTCACCATGTTGGGATTGCTAGTTAAGGTTGTCCGGTGGTCTACAATGTAAGAACACTATGAACATCTAACAAAATGTAATCATATATTTTTTTGTTATTATTAAACAAAATATATGTTGTAATCGTTAATAACAGACCAATTTATTTTGGCAAAATACAGAGAAACTGTAAAATGCTAAGTATATAACGGCTTTCATTTTTTTCTGTTTACAGAAAGGATTATATAACTGGAACTTTGTGTATTTACATAATTTGTTTGTTATTATTAAAAGACGAAATATGTTGTAATCGTTAATAACAGAGCAATTTATTTGGGCAAAATACAGAGAAACCGTAAAATGCTAAGTATATAACGGCGTTCATTTGTTGTTGTTTTTTACAGAAAGGATTATTTAACTGGAACTTTGTGGGGGTTTTTACGTTTACATATCTGCAAAATTAATGGAAGCAGCTCCGGCAAAATTATTGGGGTATTTTTTACACATTTGTGTATTTATACACATTGTATACCACAACCTCACCCGCTTCGCGGGAGGAAATGGGCGCCAAAGCCGCCTCGCCCCAGTTCACAGGAAGCGGCTACAACCTTGCAGAAAGGTGGGACTTCACCGCCCCACCGCCAGCTTCTCTGTCCAATTTTCTTTCTTGCAAAACGATTAAACGGGGTTGGCTACCGCATTGTGTACTGAGTTTTAACAGCGTGAGGTTATTGTGAGGTTTCTATACAAGGCTTACTGAGGTTTCTATACAAGGCTTACTAAGGTTTACTTACAGATGCCCTCATGAGGTTCTATAGCGGTTTAGATTCTCATAACTCATAATGTTTTATTGTAACGATATCATCTCTCCTTTTCGATGGTACCTGTAATTATGTCGGAAATTCAAACTATATACCGGACACTCGTGCGTAAGTACCAGCAGCCGAGTTTATGTTTTTAAATGTGAATTGAACGTGAAAAAGTAGGTCTTAACCCTTTAAACTTTTATTAGGCCTGTTTTCGAAGATTTTGTACGTGTTGCTATAGTTTGTATATACAAATATCATTTACAGTGCAAAAATCCCATATAATTATGTATCATTGGAAAGCTTACAAATAGGGCTATGTTTTGGGGGAATATTTGGACCCCCAGAAGCTTTTAAGGGACTTATAAGTCAGATGTAGCGCGGGGCTGAGTGCAAAGGGTTAAATCGTTCATGAGAACCATAAAACTATGTGAATATTGTTACATAATTGACAACCGACAAACGGGGTAACTTTGGCAGTTGTTAATTGGGTAACATGGGCAGATAAAAATGATTTATAAAATATCACCAAACAAATTCCAGTTTGATAGTTTTGTTTTGAAAAACCCCAAAATACAAGTAAAACCATACATTAAAAACAAAATTGGAAAAAGTTGCCCAAGCTACCTGTGGGTGCCAAAGTTACCCCGTTTTACTATACTTTCCTGCGGCTAGGTATATGCATTTTCAACTTGTTTTCTCGTTAGCCCCTAATTCTGTTGATTCCTAACTGTTCTTACTCCGCATTCTGAGTTTACCTTCCCCCCCCCCTCCCTCCCCCCCCCCCCCCCCCTCGCCCCCCCCCCCCCCCCCCCCCCCCCCCTCGCCCCCCCCCCCCCCCCCCCCCCCCCTCTCGACCCCCCCCTCCCCTTCCCCTCCTTAAACGTGGCCCCGGATATCTCCCAATTTTCCCGCGCTGTTTTATTACTACACATTCTTACTACTGCAACACAATTCGCTTGGTAATCAGACAATATGAAGGGCATATTATCGACCTCTTCGGCGGGAAATAGGAAAGTGCGCAAAGTGGGAACTGTGCGTGTTCATTACCGCTGCAGATAATATTGCCAATTTGCCACGCGGCGACAAACATATTCAAGGAAACGTTTCACTTAATGAGTAATCAGTACATTGCTCAAAATAGACAGCGTGGCAGTGAAAGGTCTGAAAGGAAAGAAATTCACCCACAGAAATTTGATGATTTAGTTGGTTGTGCAATCAAATCTTTGTTGCGCAATAAAATCCTCGAAGTTTTGAGGCACGAAGTATTATACACACAAGTAATATTGTTGGCGTCCGCGCATGCGTTAACCTTGAAGAAGCCAAACTTTCTACACCCGCGTATTGTGAGACTATAGAGGGTGTCTCAAACACCTATAGATACAGTAAGCCTTGTTATCATTTCGATGGTTCTCGCTAAATCCACAAACTAATAAATCTGTTTATTCGGGTTTGGTTCCAAAAACGTCTATTATGTTTGTTACAGTACACCATTTATCAGTTTAGACCACAGGGCATGGCTGCAAAATGTGCTCAGAAATTGGGTTTTTGTTTGCACACCACTTGAATCTAAGTGGAATCACTGCAGTCTGTTTAACCGAGACCATGTGAATCACGAAAAACAAAAACAAAACCAATCCCAAGGTCACCAAAATTTGCATATTAATAACCAGTATAAAAAGGGCGCCCTCTATGGACTGGTTTAGAAAACTGCGTACATTTTCAATTGGAACAGATTGCTTATTGCTGTTGCTTGCTAAAAAAAGACTCGGCTATAACAAATAACAGGATTCGATTTAGGAGGAATTAGGGTGCGTTTTAATATTTACCAAACGAAATAAAAAAATTAAAACAAAAAACAGCGCACTACCTCCCAAGACTGATACTTAATGCGCTGTGTCATTATTACCCCTGCTTATTGGGCCCACGAAACATTCCCAATAATTATTATCTCAGCTCCCTGGGGAGTAAACAGCTCAACGCTGCCGTTTCGGCGCAAAGCAGCTAATAACGGCCTCATATAGGTACCCATTTACTCCTGGGTGGAGAGAAGCAATGGGTGACACAGTGCATGCATTGCCCAAGGCTACACGCGCCACAGCATGGGCGACGGAACGGGGAGGGGTGCAGGGGTACTTCTTTGGACCCCTCACTTTCAAAAGTGTTCCACCACTGTTGGCCGTAGTCCCACGCCACACCCGAACTCACACCCTGCACCTTACCCACATACTGCGAAATTCAATGCTCCAGACAACTACAGGTCACATGACATGTTGAGGGATTCCCCTTCAAACCAATTAATCTGAAGCATGTATCGAGCAATCACGTTCTTCGGCTCAAGTCAAGAAAACAAAAACATAAAATTGATCCATGTTGTCAGAAGTTATTGGCATTTTTTGTTTAACTTAAAAGCACTCATGTTTACATTATGTCCATGGAATGCAATTAGAAAAAACACTGAGGACGAACCACGATGCCATTCAAACACAATAATTAAAGTCCCGACCGAAACATTGTTTTCGTACTGTCGATCTTGTGTTTTGAATACGAAAAAACTAATTAGCTGTTTTCTATTATTTAGCAACGATGGTAATTTTTTTCTGCTTTCTATTGAAAGTTTTTTGCTTTGTCCTAGAGCTAGGAGAACGTTTATGTTTCATTGTAATTATAAAAAGGTATTCATCAACGAGTCGAACTGTGGTGGACGGCTCAAAAATTGGTGGTCTCAGTGTATTAAAATATTAAAACAGGGCGTGTAAATTGAGTTAAATTTTAAAAGTTACTAACCAATAACAAGTCACGTACCATAACAAGAGGTAACTTTGGCACCAAGTGATAACGGCATTATATACAATGTTTTTTATTTAACCAGTTCGCGCCGGATGACGTATATAAACGCAACAATTTTCCCAAATTCAAAACGGATGACGCATAAACACGCCAAGTTCAAGCTCGGAAATGTATGTCAGCAGCGAGCAAGGCCGGAAATGTGGGTGTGCTTCCCGGCACTATCAGCCTGAACCCGCTTCGGATCGAGTTTCGTTAAAAATAACCCCGCCCCTCGGCACGGCGATATTAAAATAATCCCGGCGCGAACTGGTTAATGGAGTTTTACTTGTATTTTTTGATTTTGTTATTTATTTATCTAAATCAGAAAAGACTGTGACCTGCATGCTCCCACGAAAACGGCGTAAAGTCGCGCTATGCTATGTTGAGTTATGATTGAAAATAGCCAATTTGACAGTGGGGAATCGTTTTTTGGGTTTTGGCATGATACAATTCCCACATATGTTTTCTTTCGAACTACATGTACTAACTATTTTTTGCAAACGATTAGCAGAAACAATCTAAATTTGATTTTACTGAGGCACCCAAGAAGTAAAATGTGGTGTTTTCTCAATAACTATTCTTATTTTGATGTGTGTAATGACCGCTGGTTTTGCTCAATATTAGATTTTTTTTAAATACCCTACCCAATAAATTACATATCATTTTAAAGCTTAGAATTCAAGGACTCTGGAAATACCAATTCCATAAAATATAAAAATGTCAACTTTACTCTGATTTCGTGGGAGCAGGTCACAAATAATATTCAACTGGATTGTATTTGATATTTTCAGTAAATCTCGCACAAAAATTACCTCTGACCAAAGTTGCCCCCAAAGGTTATCCCGTTTTACGGTACTTGTTCCCTATGTAATTTTCAAGATAAAATAGAATAAGCAACTGTGGTTTTTTTTGTTTTTTTTTATTGTGGTTACTTTAATTTTGACTCACTCTATAGGCCTAATGTGTGTGAAAATGTCAACACTCACTAAGCCCGACTTTCTTTTATCAGAAAGTGCGCGATAAACGTTGTTGTTTTTGCATTTTGGATGTAGCTTCGATCGCCATAACAAGTTTGTTTTACCCAACTGACCCTGTGTAATTTCGTGCATGGTGGGCTAACCACACATACTGGATAAGCCAAATATTATTTTAGTCATTGCTTGTGTTTCAGTACTCCAACAAACAGGGGCCCGATCGATACCGGAAGGAAAAAACCGAGCGGATTTAATCTCCATGTAATTAAATCACAACAGACTCCATGATGTCACAATAAAAAAAGATTATAATTTAATCGAATATGTGGCCTCCGAGAACTATAGCTCCTTGTGTCAGATGGGTTCAAGACCGTTTGTTCGAGGTTATAGGATCCACACATCTCGATGAAGAGAATTACCACATGGCGTTATCGCAAAGTACTTATCTGTATTGTTATAGAATGAATTAGGGATTAATATGGTAAATATGTGGCGCTGTCCTGTTTAATGTTTTCATAAAAGCTAAAAAGGGCTGTTCTTGCAGTATGGTTCCTTGGCTTCTTTCATACGAATTCAATAATTTAGGGGCAGCGTTTAAAAATAGTCAGGTTTTCACAAAGATAGCCGACATATGAAGCGCGATATGTGGCAGAGAAAAAAAATCCTTTTTGTGTTGCTCATTGTGTTCCCGGAATCTCAGGAATTCCTTTTAGGTTTCAAGGGGAGATGTGTTAGGTAACAATAATGTTGAGTGCGTATAAAGTATAGGGATAAGAGGGGGGTACCCCTCTGCCACACATCGTGCTGGGTATAATAGCCGGCTGGCAACTGGAATTGATACCAAATTCCACTTTTCTTGAAAACCACATCTTGATTTGACAGGATGCTTGAGACTGTTATTCACTCACAGTCAAGTAAGAAATTTCATAATAATTCGGTAGGTTTGTTGTTTACGTTTACAAAATACTACCTTCAGGCCTGCGAACACTCGCTGTATGTTATGCTTCTTAACTCAAACGTATACTATAAATAGGCCCTGATAATAACGCGTCATAATATATACAGTTATGAAACAAAAAATTATGCTTCTTAACTCAAAATTATACTATAAATAAGCCCTGATAATAACGCGTCATAATATATACAGTTATGAAACTAAAAGTAAGGTAATTCATAATAATTCGGTAGGTTTGTTGTATACGTTTACAAAATACTACCTTTAGGCCTGCGAACACTCGCTTTATTTTATGCTTCTTAACTCAAACTTATACTATAAATAAGCCCTGATAATAACGCGTCACATATACAGTTATGAAACTAAAATAAATTATTGATTTCTGGGCAAATAAAGATTTGCGTTCGTCTGTCTGTGCAGTTTGTTACCATCTTATTGTGTATAAAGTTTGGCAGTGATGGGATCTTTATAACTGGGGCCAATTTCATAGAGCTGCTAAGCACAAAAATATGCTTAGCATGAAAATTTGTGCTTGGCAAAAACAAGGTTACAGACCAAATTTTACCGAGATCTTTATTGTTTTCGATTGATAATCAGCTGGTTTTTGGCTTAGCATGAAAAACACGTAGAATTTTGGCTGGTAACCTGTTTTTAATGATCAAGACTTTTTTGTGCTAAGCAAATTTTTGTGCTTAGCAGCTCTATGAAATTGGCCCCTGGTCGTCAATTTTTTTTTTTAATTTTTTTTTACATCTTTAGACATTGTAAAAAAAGTTGAACCGAGGCTGTCATGGAAATACAAAAGTAAAAAAACTGTTATCAAAAGTTGTGCATAACCAGACCTCTGCGAACAAAAGGCACCTCCCCAGTTTTTCCCCTTTCTCCACGGGAATCATCTGATCGTCTAGCGTATCGTGAGGTACGTCTGGGGACAGCTATAGACTTTAGGTTTGTGGCATTATAAAAAAACCAAAGCGGTATATAGGCTACTATTGTTACATTAAAGTCACATCCCCCATGCAGTAATAACACAATGACTCGTTACACATTTACCATCAAAAACGCTCAACTTCCCTTATTATTACGAGTGACAGTTTACAATAAATGGTCGAATGACATCCACCACGGGATCCTCTTTGCTGTGACTTCTTGGCGAGAATCAGCTAGCAAACACGGCTCGCCCGTAAAACTTGCCTTTTTTTCCTCAGTCGCAACATGCACACACGCATGTAGTACACACGCGCAGCCCAGGCGGTTGTTAATAATGTGCGGCTCCTAAATAACGTCGATAATTTCATAAGAAAGGCAGCGCGGACGTGCAATAAACTCCAATTAGGCGGGAAAGTGTGTGGGAACAAGTGTGACACGTGTAGTATTGATATCCTCATTAAGCGCGGGGGCCCGGCCTCCCCGGCCCCCGGCAGCGAGCGAGGCAGCCAATCGCGCGCCGTGGATGGACGGCCCAGGGTCTCCGTCTGACCCTGGTGAAGTCTTTACTCCGGTTACCACAAACAGTCGCTCCAGTACACTCCGAAATATTACCAAAAAGACACGAACTAAATTTTGCCACAGAATCGAGTAATGTTTAAATTTAAAACCCATCCAATTTGTATTATTTGGCTATGAGGTTTCCAAAGGCAAAGTAAAACATTTTCCAAGTGTTTTTTTTGTACTGCCAATTGTAAGGGAATAAAATTGGGGTTGGCGGTTTTAAACAAGTAAATGTAAAACCGGCTCATGGGCCTGGACGCGTTAATACTTCGGCTCGGGCATTAACAATGTTCAAGCCCATCATCCGGCTTTAACCACATTTTATTCCCATTTATAAATACCTTTCCGGTCAAAAAATAATGTAAATGGCACTGGATTTTATAGGTGTCTATGTGACATGTAACACTGGAAAAGTGTTCACAACCGGCAACATGGCCAATAGGGGTAAACTGTCCTAGTTATTTATGTATGAATCATAAACCTATAATTTCGAGCCCTTTAAAGCGTAAGAACGTTTTACACACACACACTTCTTTTTCCCAACCACACACTGTACTGACGCAATGTCATAGCACGAGTTGACATAATTATTATAGTGGCACACTTCGATGTTTCCCTTTAACTTCCCCACGCAGTGTTGTCAAACCACTTTGTTGGTAAACCTAAAAATCATTGCTGGTACTTCTTGTACTTTAATAATGCTCGCTGGTGAACCTTTGTGAACATTTTGCGTGGGGAATTTTGTTTAAAATTCAAAACCGGTCGCGTCCGAATACTGGGCACAAAATCATCCGAGTGTTTTCGAACTTGGCGCCCTTGAATCGGAAAATCAGAAGTGTGTACGAACAACTTATACGTGTATACTGCGGACCTACGATCGCGAGCAATAAGCCATTTGCGCGTGACCCCGAGTTAAATTTGAATAACATCTGGTACACTGACTTGCTCCCACGGCTTGGCACATTTTAACGTTGAATTCTCCAAACCAAATACACTGTTGCTATATCACGTGATTCGGGGCAAGCCTTACGCTAGCAACCCCAGCTCAGGAATGGTCTGGTGTCTTTGTGCCATTAATGCTCACCAATTGTGAACAATGTGTTGGTGGGGAACGTCTGTTACGTAACTACGTACGCAAGAGCTTGCCCCGAATCATGTGATATGGCAACAGTGTCCTTGATCTGGAGAATTTAAAGTTCAACGTTGCCAAGCTGTGTGAGCAAGTCAGTGTACCAGATGTTATTCAAATTTAACTCGGGGTCACGCGCAAATGGCTTATTGACGTCCACATGATGCGGGAAGAGGTTACAGACTCAGGGCTTGCAGACGTCCACAGTCCGTCTTGCCCTGTTCTGGAAAAGAGCTTTAGAGGCACAATGAGGTTAGGGTTATTTGTAGAAAAGAATGAAGGGAAAAACTTGAGGGACCCAGAATCACCATTTGGGGTATATTTTCTTTTCTGGAAGCTAGGAAAATGAGTTTTTTAATCATCACGAAAACAAAGGAATGTTCACAGTACGTACGTTCGCAAGCTGAAACTTTATCAAGGTAGGTGTTGTGCAACCTTCTTAGGATTTTGAGCAATGTTGCTGCATCAAACCATGGAGGAATAAGAGCAGACCCTCCATGATCAAACGAAACAAACGGCACACACAACAAGAAAATGAAGCCTAGCCCTATATATATATTACCTTTGCTGTCATGTCCCCGACCTTTCGTCTGGTAAATATGGTTAAAATCCCTCCGTCGTAACTTGGAGAGTTACACCCACCCCAACCCCAACCCCAACCCCAATCCCTACCCCGCAACCCCCACCCCAGACCCCAACCCCACCACCCCTACCCCAGACTCCAACCCCACAGAATTACAGAATTGCAGGACAGACTGATTGATGAACTGTATCTCTTACTAAATTTTAGTAGATTTTGTTTGTATAGATCTCTCTCATACTAGTCGGCCATCTTCGTAGAAGAATGCTCAGGACGGAGTACATTAAAGTTTGTGCAAGACTCGAAATTGTTCTCGACGGACTAAAAAGATACAAAACCATACAAGTATAACGAATGACATTGTACAATGTCAAAGTATCAAGAGTACATGTACATGTATATAATACTTATGGAAATGCATTAACATTTTACATGATCATAAATAATGTACACGTCTGATGTACATTGAAAAAGTGCAAAAATAGTACCTATACATTTCAATGATTTAGATTCCTTGCCGCTGGGGTATTGAAATGAAACTGACACAAAGCTATTTTTACGATTTGTCGGGGCATTATTTTTTTTTTATTTCCTCGCAATATTGTCACAGTTTGTCTAAACCTCAAATGTCAACTTAAAGCCCCCGTAGGCATTTTTGTTTTGTTCAACAGGCTTGGCTGTGCACCATGAATATGCCAACCACAACCAAAATAACAGCGTGTTTTGTTAATCTCATTTTCGCGAGATGTTACATTATTCCTTATTATGCTAAAGTAATCACGGCAGATCTTTACTCTGCTAGCCCGAGGCGGATCTGCTATATACTGTCCGAGAATTAGTATTATTCACTTACTTCAAAGTCGCCCACACTATGCCCACACTATGCCCACGCGTCCAAATTTTTTTCTCAACCTTGTTTCTTTTATTAAAGTCTCGGTCTCACAAAAAGACCCACGGGTGCTTACTTCGCTCGTATACTTAACACCCAAAAGGCGCTGGTAATCGCTAATCTAATCCCCTTAACAAAAGGTTGTGAGGGAAGAACAAGCGCGCAAAGCAATGTGGCTATACCAGATTTGTAATGACTCGAGTCAATGACTCGACTTGACTCGGACTCGAGTCACATTTTTTGGCGACTCGACTCAACTCGAGTCCCGATGGGTAAATGACTCGTCTCGACTCGAATCACTGCAGGCAAATGACTCGACTCGACTCGAGTCCCTCCTCAGAATGACTCGACTAAACTGGAGTAAAGGCTAATAAGACTCGAGTCCCCAAAATATGAGCAAAACTTTGCGAAACAATATTTGCAGTGACTTACGCCAGTGCTGGTTTATGTTCACATCACGTTTATGTTAGCGAATAGCATACACGGTATACATATCAGCAGCCGTCTGTTTTCCTTCCTCCATGATACAACAAACATACACCGTGTCGTGGACATCCACCTTGTGTTTCTGTAACGTGTTTATTTATTGTTTAGTATTCAAATATTTGTGACTCGAATTGGCTCGAGCTAAATACATGACTGACTCGACTCGACTACACACTGTGACTCGACTCGACTACACACTGTGACTCGACTCGACTCGACTCGACTCGACTACACACTGTGACTCGACTCGACTACACACTGTGACTCGACTCGACTACACACTGTGACTCGACTCGACTACACACTGTGACTCGTCTCGACTACACACTGTGACTCGTCTCGACTACACACTGTGACTCGACTCGACTACACACTGTGACTCGACTCGACTACACACTGTGACTCGACTCGACTACACACTGTGACTCGACTCGACTACACACTGTGACTCGACTCGACTACACAATGTGACTCGACTCGACTACACACTGTGACTCGACTCGACTCGACTCGACTCGACTCGACTCGACTCGACTCGACTCGACTCGACTCGACTCGACTCGACTCGACTCGACTCGACTCGACTCGACTCGACTCGACTCGACTCGACTCGACTCGACTCGACTCGACTCGACTCGACTCGACTCGACTCGACTCGACTCGACTCGACTCGACTCGACTCGACTCGACTCGACTCGACTCGACTCGACTCGACTCGACATTTTTAGGTTAATGACTCAACTCGACTGGAGTCACTTCTTTAAAATGACTCGACTCGACTCGAGTAAAACAAATCAGTGACTCGACTCGACTACACACTGTGACTCGACTCGACTACACACTGTGACTCGACTCGACTCGACTCGACTCGACTCGACTCGACTCGACTCGACTCGACTCGACTCGACTCGACTCGACTCGACTCGACTCGACTCGACTCGACTCGACTCGACTCGACTCGACTCGACTCGACTCGACATTTTTAGGTTAATGACTCAACTCGACTGGAGTCACTTCTTTAAAATGACTCGACTCGACTCGACTCGAGTAAAACAAATCAGTGACTCGTTACAAATATGGGTTAAGCACACATCAGACTAATTGTTATTTATTTAAGTTGACATAAAACGAATTCAATCTCTGAATGCTGCCTTTCGGCAACAGCTTAGACGAATTTAAACTGTAATGGCGAATCTTATTCCCGAGTCAATGTGTAAAATAAAATGAACGTTGAAATTGAATGATAAATGACTAATTTTGTTTGGTTAAACTGAAAACGTATGGATTATTTTCTCTGACGAAATTGAATGTGGGAGTTTGTGAATTTGAATGAAAACTGTATTTTTAAATAGCCGGGAAAAAAGTATTTTTCGATATTGTTTAATATTGGTAAAAGAATGATCAATGTAGTCCACGCACACACGGAAACTGTTGACCCGTGACTGTTTGTTGTTGTTAAAACAACTTCTATCCAATGAGGGCTCGGATAAATGACGTCATGTATCCTGGAGATATGACGTCATGAATCCTGAACAAAATTAGCCATTCAGAGCACCCTTTTACTGGCGGTGGGTATATTGCGAATCTCAGTCTCATGAGAAGAACCTCGCCTGGGATGGTAACTTGCTTTCTGTAGTCCGATTCGGTCCCTTAAATTAATAACGAGTAACAGATTTACATCGTATACGTATTGTGAAATTTCATCTGTCTTAATAGTAATTAGATGTAATTTAAAGGTAACCTTTTGATCACAACACTTAATAATTTAAGTTTGGTACCTGTAATTTTCTACCGAAACTATGGTGTTCATCAACCGGATAACCCTGTTAGTGTTGGGGTCATGTGTCCGCAAGGTCAACGTATTCAACACCTGGGTCATCCTGGTGATGAAGACCGGAGTTAAAACCAGTTCGCGCCGGATGACGTATATAAACGCAAAGTTTTCCCTAAATTCAAATTCAAAACGGATGACGCATAAACACGCCAAGTTCAAGTTCGGAAATGTCCGTCAGCAGCGAGCAAGGCCGGCAATGCGTGGGTGTGCTTCCCGGCACTATTGGCCTGAACACGCTTCGGATCGAGTTTCGTTAAAAATAATCCTGCCCCTCGGCTCGGTGATGTTAAAATAATCCCGGCGCGAACTGGTTATTAACAATTACAGCTACCAAATTCTTAAGTGTTGTGATCAAAGGTTTACCGTTAAATTACATCGTATACTCAGTGATTCTAATTGTCATAGTGAATTATGCCATCATATCATTTTTTAAGTGTCCATTCCTAGGTCACAAAACAGATCCCGCTTACCACTTCGATTGTATTATGTTAGTGTCTTATGGGGACAAATAATGATTGTCATCTTGGTGAAAGACAAAACAAACTGTACAACCAAATGTTCTTAAAGTCGGTATCTCAGATACAACATTTGTTGTGACCCGCAGCATCTCAAGGCACCAGACTTTTATTTACCTTACCTTATAACAATATCAAGAACTTTGGGATAATACATCAGAATGACGCAGAGCAAGAGCGAGACGAGTGGTAGCGTACACTGTTTGACTTCATGGGAACGAGGTTTCATTTGCCCCGTTCTTTTAAAGAATATAGAGGGCGCTATGCACATTGGCTGGTCCACAGACATTATGTCTGTGGAATTCTCTCTTTTTTTTTTATTCAGATTGTATTTTCAATTGCATATTATTAAAATACCAAGTCAACCACTAAAAACTAAAGAAAAACATATTTTCGAAAAGTTTTGCAACATATTCACCTTTTAAGCCGTCTTTAATTTTAATTTTAAGTGGCAACCAACTCCGACCGTCGGTTCAACTTTGACCGGAACAGTCACGTGATCACGGCACAACCGGGCACGCCAAAACGCTCAACCAATAACCGACGACAGAAACAGTTCATGGTTATGCTCGCCAAAACAGGCCAAACAAAAACCGGTCAAATAAAACTCGTCCTGAACCACCGTTGGCCGAGGTCGTTGGTGACCACTTTCACGAAATGTTTATGAAGCAAACGCAAGGCATTGTCGGTAACCTTACCTGCGTGACAATGCGCATGCGTCTTGCGCATCGAAACTTTCTCGCCTTGCCCTCAAAAGGTTGACACAATATTAGTGACCCTTTTACATGTACCATTCTTAGACAATTTCCAAAACATATTCCATCAGCTAGATTTGGCAATACAATGCAAATAATTGCCTCTTTTTTCATTCTTTTTATAAATGATGAATCGGATAGAAAGTCTGGTCCTCTGACCACTGGTCGAACGACATAATGCGCATGACGTCACCGGCGACCGTGGATACGGACGGAGATACGGCAGAGCAAAGTAAATTCTAGTTAACACAAGAGGGCGTACTAACACTTTGCCGTGCAAATTCGTCACTGGACTGGCTGAAGCCAATAATGCAACTAAACCATTCGGAATTTGCGGCATCTCGGTTTTTCTCTTCCAGTTTTGGCTCTAGATCGAGAATCATTCAAAAGCTTTTAATGCCCAAACCATTTTCTGGTTACCCTTAGTCCCAAAGTTAGCAGCCTAAAAGCTCTTGAACCAAATTCCAAAACAAAGTCACAGTTTGAAAAACGTCAATAGTTCGAACTTTTTTTATAAGATTTATAAAAACAAAATAATATAGAACTCGACATCAGTCAGAAGCGACATACCTATTTTTTGTTCTGCTCCGGTATTATTGCTCGCGTTAAGAACAAGTCTCTAAAGGACTATTCAAACCATCTGGGGCCAATTTCATGGACCTGCTAATTACAAAAAAAATGCTTAGCACAAACAAAAGGATTTCTCGGTAAAAACAGAATACCAGCCAAAACTCTACTTGCTTTTCACGGTAAACAAAAACCAGCTGATTACCAGTCACAAGAAAATATACATCACCTGGGGCCAATTTCATAGAGCTACTAAGCACAACAATTTGCTTAGCATGAACATTTGTCCTTGGCAAAAACAAGGTTACAGACCAAATTTCCACGTGGTCTTTATTGTTTTCGATTGACAATCAGCTGTATTTTTGCTTCGCATGAAAAACACGTAGAAATTTGGCTGGTAACCTGTTTTTAATGAGCAAGACTTTTTTGCAAATTTTTGTGCTTAGCAGGTCTATGAAATTGGCCCCAGATAATTTGGGTCGTAACCCTGTTTTTACTAAGAAAGAATGTTCATGCTACAACACCAATTTGTTTGTGCTGAGCAGCTCCGCGAAATGAGCCCCTGTTCCGTCGACAAGCTTACACCCTGTAAACAGATTGGTTGAAAATAACCAATATTGATTAGAAGATATGTGTCCAACTAATGTACTAGTCAATTTTAACCTAAATATTGGTTATTTTGCCAATTTTTTTTGGTTAAAATTACCAATATCATTGGTTATTTCGACCACTATTTTGGTTAAAATTGACCAATATCATTGGTTGGAAACATAATTTATCTACCAGTCAGTTGTTTATTTTAACCAATCTCGTGCGAAATACGCAACCCTCTGGATACGTGAACACGATGGGGACAATGGGAGTGAAAAGGTCTCCAAAGGGTAATTTCTATGGATGAATAGGTCTCCATTAGGAATTTCACGAATTAGATTTTTGGATTGTACTTAAATTACTCAAACACTAGGGTTAGGATGTGGGTTAGGGTTAGTGTTTGGGTTAGGGTATAATATAGGGTGTATTGGGTCGAAATTTCAACCCAGGAAAATAATTGTGGTTAAAAATGGGAGCATTTTGAAAAAAAACTTGCTCGACTTTCTAACCATTTTGTACACGAGAACAAAGCCGTGTCTCCACAGTGATACAACAATGCGAATTGATGTTTTCAGTGTGTAGACACAGCGTGGTTACATTCCACGCGCAGTGTACACGAAACTGGAGTTTGGCATAAATCCTTCAAAACAATCCTCATGTAGCCAACGATACCCCCTGGCCGATACCCTTCCTCCTAGATTGAAAACACCTCTTCGGTCTTGGGAAAACTCGACGCTGCTTGGCCCTGCGATTCTGGAACCAAACCTGTTTCAGAAAGATGTTAAAAGTTGTATACACCATTTTACTGTGGCTTTAATTTTCAAAAAAGTATGGGTGAGGGGTTCATATTTATAGTAAATATTGTGACACTGACCTGTTTCTAAAGTTTAGTACGTGTTCATAGATGCTGGGGAAAAAAACAAGGACAAAATGCTGTTCTTGTAGTCTGGTTTCTTGACTTCCTTCAGATGAAACGGACAATTTATAGATGCGAGGGAGCTATCAGGTTATTAGAAAACCAGACTATATGTTTTTGCACCCATTCAATAATGTGTAATTGTATTGCAAATGTGGACTAACTAAGTTAAATAAATAGGGGCATGTGTTCGAAAATAGTCAGGTTTTTCCAACGATTGCCGGCCGGCAATCGTTTGAAATTGATACAAAATTATACTTTTATTGAAAACCACACAGCACACGAGATGCTGTGAATTTACACGATAGTTCAGACTGTTATTCACTTACATTCAAGTAAGGTATTTCATAATAATTAGGTAGTTTTATTTGTTTATGTTCGCAACATTGTGTATACTACCTTTAAATAGGAACCTCTTATAGTGCAAGTATTAAACGTTGGATCAAATAATTATTTTAGCCTGTTTGATGCTAAATTGAGGTAAAGTAAGGCACAATAGAAGTAACCTACTTGGACTCGAGGTTCGATGAGATCCAGCTCCATCGCCAGAGTCTCTCGGGTCATCACATCCGGGTACTGCATGACCTTGAATGCCTGCTCGAGTCGGCGCAGTTGCCAGGGCGCGTAGTTGGCGCGACAGCGTCTCTGACGAAGCGGCCTGCTGTCTTCTGCTGTATAGCGAACAGTTTACCAAACAAATTCAGCAAAAAATATTGGGGAAAATGAAAGATGTCGAAGTTCAGATTTGATGTTAAAGGAAATAATACAACATTTGCATAAATCTAAAATCCAACTATAATATGTTGGTGAAGCATCCTGTAAAATGGCGTCTGGTGAGCGGCCATTTTCAAGAAAAGTGGTATTTTTATATCAATATCCAACGCTGGTCGGTCGACAAGCGTTGGAAATAGTATAGAGAGTGTTAATAGGTATGGGGGAATAAGGGGGATTCCCTCGGTCTCATATCATGCTGGGTATACCCCCTCTATACCATCAATCATGCTGGGTTTCTAACGTAAAAGGTTAAACCTTCCATAGCATTCCATGTTTAAGATTCCGTTAAAATCAAACGCCTGGACTTTCGGACGCAAGTGACATTAAAGACAAGCGATAGGAATTCACGTGGAAGTCTAAACATAACGAAAGGCAATATTGACCAAAGACGACTAGCACCAGAACTGTCATGTACATTTACATAGAAGCAAGAAATGGGACGACGATACCCCCCACCCCCCTTTTTTTTTTTTTTTTTTTGTGGTCATTGTGCTTCTGGAATGTTGTGGTTTCTCAGGAATTCTTTATTAAGTTTTTAGGGGGAGTGGGTGTTAGGTAACGATAGTCCGTGTATAGATATGGGGGACTAATGGAGGAGTCCGTCGGTCCTATGTCTTGCTGGGTATAGTCTAGTCATATAAATGCCAAACGCCGACTGTTACTTGAAGGTTTTTTACTTCGACCATTTTCTCCAGAAACTAGTATTACTGCTTAGTACTACGGTTTGCAGTTGAATTCCACTAGACAATAGGCCGCTACTTGCAAGCTTGGTAACCGGCTAGGAACGGGGAGGAATTGCTCGTCATAACGCTGAATCTATGCATGGACTAACAATTAGGTGGATGTTAAATAAAACGTCAGGGTTTGCATGGTGAAAAGATCAGTAGGATTGGGAGGTTTGCGGTTATACAATATGAACGATATCTCTTTGTGAGTTGTGTGGTTGTGAAAAAAACCTCGACGTTTCGAACAGTATGTTCTGTCCGTCATCAGTAGACTATAAGGTGGATGTTACTGATATGCGACATGTCCATCTGCAGTGCAGAGCCGGGTAAGTTTGTGTTTACTTTGCAAAGTAATTTCCCCTACCGTGTCTTTCTAA
Organism: Crossaster papposus; assembly: GCA_037893245.1. NCBI lineage: Eukaryota > Metazoa > Echinodermata > Asteroidea > Velatida > Solasteridae > Crossaster > Crossaster papposus. The sequence goes on from JBAIAA010000237.1 coordinate 239,703, forward strand.
CCCAATTAAACACATGTGACGTTTCATGTTGTCTCGACTGTACTCAATGTACAACTTTTAGGTCTCCGGGATGCGAATTGCAACTGGTTTTTAGCGCATCTGATTGGCTATCTCAATTTATTCTAGGGTTCTCAACTTATTGACCCTAGGACTCTCAACTTATTGACCCTAACCCTAACCCTAACCCTTACCCTTTTTGACCCTAGGACTCTGGGCTTTTGTTACCACAGTGCGACACATGGATGAATGGATGACGTAGATGTTAAACAACCAATCAGATGCGCTAAAAAACAGTTCTATAGGCGATTTTTGACTCCCAACTGCAAGATCTCCAGCCACATTCTGACGCCTGTTGTGCTTCAGAAACATTCACTCGATTGATGTGAACCCCAAAGTAAGACTATTTCAATTTTCTTCCATTTCTTTTTGCTTCTCAATAATTCGGAATTCGGAGGCGAAGCCAAAGCCAAAGACGAAGCAACGGTTTCGAAAAGGCCCTATGGCGATGTCGTTTGAAAAAAATAATCGAATATGGGTTCTTTACGTTGCAGGTTACGGGGCGATTCGTTGTTTGTTTGTTTTATTTATTTATAGGTTTTCACGGTCAATTTTGGCAAGAGACATCCAATTTAGGCACTGCGCCAGTCTAATTCGTGCGAAATCGAATGCTGCTGAAAATGGCCATTCGATTCTGTTGCGTCATTCGATTTAAAAAAGAAATTAATAATTTTAACAACTCAACAAAACAGCCTCCTTCTCTACACCTGAATGCCCCAATAAACATAAATTGTAAACTTAACGAATGTGCATGTGTTTCTCTCGAACTTTATTTTGTTGTGGGGGCATTTGCTTTGGCTGTAATTTTCAAAAATTAGTGGTTTATATTTGTGGTAAATATTGTTTTTAAGTTTTGTGTTCACAGATGCTGGGAAAAATACCAAGAACATTGATGCTGTTTTTGATGCTGTTTTTGATGCTGTTCCTTGACTTTATTCAGACGAAACCGAGCAATTTATAGACGTCGGGGAATTTATCAGGTTAGGAAACCAGACTAGTTGACTGACACCCATTCGTGGATGTGTAACAGTATTGCAAATATAATGTGGACCAACTCAATTTAGGGGGCAGTGTTTAAAAAATAGTCAGGTATTTCTAACGATTTCCGGCCGGAAATCGTTGAAAATTGAAACAAAAATCCACTTTTTGTGAAAACCACAGCACACCAGATGCCGTGATTTCAAAGAATCATTGAGACTTGGAGTAAAGTAAGGTATTTCACAGTAATTCAGTATTTTTATTTATTTTTTGGTTTTTTATGTTTGCAAATGGTGTACACCACCTAGTGTGTATGTGTTCTACCTTGAGCCCCATAGCTAGGTCTCGACGTCGGAAAAAAAAACACAGGTGTTCCTATATATTTATACACACGCCGTCGCCTTGGGGTGGGGCGAATTGGACACCTCCACGGTAAATAAACAAGCCCGAGAAATTGTTTTCAATCGCTTGCCCGCTTGGTTTACGCGGTGGAATCGGGTGAGGGCGCTCGGGTGCCTAGTTTCCCGACGTCGCCTATTGTGTTTTTCCGCGTGTTTGTTGATCTGACATCTCGTCTTTGTGGTCGTCGATTGTACCCAAAAGGACGTAATACAACCACAGTGTATTCGGCCACCAACATTGCATGTCTAAACGTTAGATGGATGATATTTCACCCTGGGTGTATAATTGACTCAAATTAGGTTCAACACAAGTTGCATTTCAATTTGAAATGTCCGTCCGCCTTTTACAGAAAACGTTGGGTCGTCATGATATTCTGTTTGCGCCGGGTTTATTTTCAATTTACCGGACCCGGGTGCGGGATTATTTTTCATCTAAAAAAATAAAATGGGTTTTTATTCTGTAAAATGTTCCTGTTTTGATAATGCAACTACTACAAAATGCCAACACTTATAGTTTATTAGCACCGTTATGTACATGTTTTTGTCGACATTTTGTCGCCTAGGGTATTTCTTCTCTTTTTGTAGTCAGGACGTGATATCAAGTCATCCGCTACCCGCCATCGAATCTGAAGCGTGTGTACAGGTCAGCCGTGGAACTACACACAGGGCCGGGGACAATTGTACGCGGTAAAACCTATATACAAAATATTTGCAAGCCCAGCTAAAAAGCACTCTTTTAAAAATTTCAAAGGAGACTAAGAAACAATAGTGGGGAAATTTGAATTTTAAGAAATTACTGGACGCAGCTGGTCGTCCCTGGCTGTATGATTCAATGGAGACAATGGAACTAACGTGTTGAACAGGCCTAGTACTAGTAATCTGAAATGTGATACCACTCTATAGCGTGTATACACGTCCACCGCGTCAACGAAGCATGTTTGGCAACGTTATCGTGTGTACACGTCCACCGTGGGTATGCTAGTAACGTCGGGCGTGTATAGACGTCCACCGCGCGCGACGTGTAAACCGCAAAGATGAAACTTCCGCGGTGACCACACACGTCCTCCTCTGGATCAAACTGCCATGCCTGACGGGTCGGGTCATCCTAGATAGTACAATGTAAACGATTTTGTCCGGCCTTGCTCGTAACATGTTCGGCCGTGTTTGCGTGTATACACCAGGGTTGTAGTCGAGTCCCTGCAAGTCCTTTCACAAGTCCTTTCGTGAAGCCAGTCACAAGTCCCTTCTTAAAGCAGTCACAAGTAACTAGATGAACAATGACAAAGGAATGCCTTTGTCAAAGCTGATTTGAATACCTTGTGATTTGAATTGGAACTGAAGGACTTGTGATGGACTTGCAGGAACTTACAGGGACTTGCAGGGACTTGTGGTGGACTCGACTACATCCCTGGTATACACGTCCACCGGCGCGAACTGGTTAGAACAAAAACAAGACCAGAGCATTTAAATATTTGAACTCCGTAATTTTTGGGTCTGCAAAAATTGTTTTTAGTGACATTGAAATACGAATATTATTATTAAAATACGCAGTACCTGTATTTTGTAGTTTGTATTTAAACCCATTTGTATTTATAACTCCAGTGACTCTAGAAAACTTATAAAGTCCAATTATATTTTCGGTACGCCTGACCGAAACAACAGTTGGAACAAAATTCCACACTTGCTTGATCCAGTAAGATTTTACTGCAATTTTGACCAGTTTTCCATCATTTTTATTATTATCTTCAATATGTATTGGATGTATATACAGTTTTCTTTAAAGTCTCCAATTTCTTTACTCACACTTTGATATTTCGAATTGCACACAAAAACGATATATGAATTGTCACTCAGTGCCCCCTACAAATGTGTGTGCCCCATGTGCCCCCTACAAATTAAACCATGTCATGTTATACCACTGGCTGTGAAACTAGATTGTAGTTATTCATCTGCCTATTTTGTTTTAGTTTACACTGAAAACAGTTCCAGCACAGAAGATGGTTAAGGAGCAGTTTCTATTGGATGAATGGGGAAGTTTTACGAAAGTTATTATGAATCTTAGTCGGGTAGTGTGTCCTAGTGGTAAGGTTTCAGCAGGGGCCAATTTCATAGAGCTGTTAAGCACAACAATTAACTTAGCATGATAATTCTTCCTTGTCAAAAACAGGGTTACAAACCACATTTTTAGGTAACATATATTGTTTCCGAGTTATATTCAGTTGGTTTTTGCTTAGCATGAAATGCGCATGGAGTTTTGGCTGGCAACCCGTTATTTTTGAGCAAGACTTTTTGGTGCTAAGCAAATTTTTGTGCTTAACAGCTCTATGAAATTGGCCCCGGGTCAGGTGTTCGAATCCAGCTGCTGGTCGTGTGTTGTGTCCTTGGGCAAGCCACCTAACCCCACTTGCCTCTCTCCACCCAGGAGTCTAATGGGTACCAGGATTAGCTAAGGAGTAACCTGTGATGGACTGGCATCCTATCCAGGGGGAATATAAATATTCTCAGTCGTTTCATGCTACAGAAACCGAAGATGAACACCGGTCAGATGAGCCGTATTGGCTCGGGACAGACTTGCTTTTGCTATACAAGAAGCTTACCAGAGTAATCGACCGTGCTCATCAGGCCCGCCGCCCGGGACGCCTCTAGCAGCGCCTCGCAGCACGGCCTGCTGGCCGGCCAGGCGGTCGGGTCCGCAACATCCCACGGTGAACTCCCAACTACGGCCGCTGGATCACCGAAGGAGTGCCGTACGTTGGCCGGTGAGCAGCTCCACGGGGAACACTTGGTCCAGTCCGCCGCTTGGTGGTTGAAAAGTCCCGGTGAGGGTGAAGGCACACACACGGGCCTTGGAATGGCGAGCGTTCCAGTAGGTCGGATGGCAGTTCTCGGAGCGTCCGACTGGCTGGCGGTAGCTGCGGGGAAATCTCTGGGGAGAACATTGGGGCGGTAGCTAGGTGTATGCCGGTCCAAGTTAAAGTGACTTCTTTGCAAACCGAGTTCATCGGTAAATTGTATTGAGTGATAGAAGCTAAAGTTGCTTTGCTCCATTGTCGACCCAAAAAACCCGACAGGTCGCTGGCTTAATTTATCTTGATCAACAACTCTAAACTCTTTACTATCTGCTGGTCCGACAAATGAAGACCTTCTTCGTGTTTTTAGGATCGATTATTTAAGTATCTATTTAGTTTCAACCAGTCTCATAGAAAAAAAGCAGAATCTACCCCGGTGTACATTTGTCAGCCAGAAGAATTCAGCTGTTATTCTTGTTGTCGCAGTGATGAACATCTCATATTTTTGCATCGACAAGTCTTGCACAAATAATGCCACGTCCGAATCTCTTGTCCATTGCTATTGTCTAGGTGTCGTCCATTACAACTACGCGTGAGCAGGGTGACAATAGACGTAGCCGTAGCTCTGAAAGCCCGTTTCGGAAACGACTTTATTCAAAGTGCGCCCTCTATAAACAACGGGCCTGGATTGTTTTGATTTGATCCGATATTTTTTTTTTAGTCAAACGGTGTATGTCACAGCATATATCGTACAAAAAATTAAAATACACCACATTTTCAATAACAAGCAAGTTCGAAAAGTATATTACAATTTATTTTTCATTTAATAATAAATATTAGCCATTGAAAGAGCCTCGGCACCATTAATTATAAATGGTTTCTACGACAAGACGCCTGTATCAATACGAAAAAACCAAAAGCCCTGTAAATATTTACAATCTTCTTTGCTAGAAATTAAAACAAGCATTTTTAAAGGTTTGCCTGTCGATTTGTTTGGGTGTGATAAAGTAATATATACAATTTGCAAACACCGAAAAATAAAAGAACTGAACTTTCGTTTCTGAAATGTAAACAATTATGAATAATAGTCTGAAAAACATCCTGTGAAATCATGGCACCCGGTGTGATGTCGTTTTCAAGAAGTGTTATTTTAGTATCAAAATCAACGATGATCGGCCGACCAACGTTTGAAAACCCGACTACATGTATTTTTAAATACTGCCCTCAATTAAAAAATATATATAGTTAGTCCACCTTTGTTTGTAATATACGGTTACGTAATTCGGGCACGCCAGCTAATCTGGTTCCCTAACCTGATAATTCCCCGGCGCCTATTGCTCCCTGTCGACTGAAGTATTGGGTCAGGGAACCAGACTACAGGAAAATCCCTTTTTGTAATGCTTTTCCCACCCCCTATGAACACGCAACGCTAAACAGGTCGGTATAACAATAATGTACTATAAAGTACTAATTCCCTTCTAAATCCATTCATTTCTGAAATTTACAGCAAAAAAAACACACCCTAAACGTTGTTTACATGTAGTACCTTAAAAAAAAAAAAAAAAAGATAATTGCTTTTTAACAAGTTCGCCGGAGGACGTATATACACGCAAGGGTTTCCCCATATTCCAAACGCGTAAACACGTCACGAGCAAGCCTGGAAATGTCTGTCAGCAGCGAGCAAGGCTGGATAGTTGGTGTGCTTCCCGGTACCATCGGCCTGAACCCGCCTCATATCGCGCTTCGGTTCGGAGATGTTAAAATAATCTTAGCGCGAACTGGTTAAACACCATTGCAGTTTCCGAGTTTTCTGTATTTTTAAGTTGCCAAGGTATCCAAGATTAAAATTTGTATTAATGACAAATACCCCAAGCTGTGGAAAAAAATTGCGATTGTGTGTTTTTTCACTGTCGGTGGTGGCGCAAACGTATGAACGGCAATCGCGGAAAAAACAAGAACAACGCAAGATAGAACTATACTGCCCGACGCCGGTTGAAAACGAACGCCGTTTTGTTTTGTTCTTGCTTCAGTTCTCAGCATCTATGATTGTACAACTTAATACAACCCCCCAAGTCTACCCATCCAAAATAATTAAAGGAATTACAAATAGTGTATCCTATCTTTATTTTCTTTACACCAAGTAAGCTTTTGAACAATAACGTGGTAGGTTACTTTTTTGACATTCGCAGAGTGTCACTTTATTTGTCTGTACAATACTCTGCTGGATTCCAATCGTTTGATGCTCTATGCATGTACATCACCTCGTCATAATCCTTCACGTGGTCGTTGTCCCGGCTGTATTCGCCGGGGAAGTATTTATGAATGACCAGCATCAAGGCGGAGGCATCAAAGCGGTGGTTACGCCCGTGCTTGGCTCCGGGCGGACTGATACAATTCTTATCTACTGCGCAGGCGTAGAGAGGCCGCAAGTAGTTCCGCTGGACGGTGGTGCTGTTGAGGACCAACTGGCGGTTGGAAGCCAGGTGCGGGGCGTAGGGTGAAGTAAAGTAGTCCCCCCTGTCGACGCCGATTGCTTTGTACATCTTGTCCACGGTCATGTAGTAGTTGTGCTTTGTGGGTTTGGTGGTGGAGGCTTTGTAGCTGTGGATAGGGGACAGGTAGCCGTGGTGCTCGCAGGCAAACGGGATGAGGAGGCGGAGGGATTTCACGAATCGAACGGAGGCATCGGACCAGAAAATGGCACCGAATTCATTAAGGGTCTCCTGCATAAAAAAAAAATACATGTACAACTTAAATGATGCAGTTGCATTCAATCCCCAACATGGATATCAAAACGACCTGCTCCTCAATTAACACTTGAATCATACAAATGTCCCTGGCGCTGTGGTGGTCAAAGGTTACAGTGTTCGACTCGTGTGCGATTGTACACGGGTTCAAATCCCGACGGGAACAATAAGCTGCTTGTGTTCTTGGGCAAGACACTTTACTGCAATTGCCTCTCTCCACCCAGGAGTGAAAAAGAGTACCTGTGAAGCAGTACCCTTGAAGCTGGTGAAACAGACACATATGAAGCAAGAAATGGGACGGAGAGAATCCCACTTGGCCCCCTCCTTTGTGGTGGTCATTGTGCTTGCGGGTTTCTCAGGATTTATTTTAGGTTTTTAGGGGGTGCGTTAGGTAACAACTTAGTCTAGAGAGTGTATAGGTATGGGAGACTAAGGGGAAAGTCCGTCGGTCCCATATCTTGCTGGGTATAAACACACATTAAGTCAAAATGATCATGAAAGTTACAAGTGACTTTACCTTAATAATGATGACTTTCCAGGCATAAGTGGCTAGGTTTGACACGAAGGCTGGGTACTTCGTGAACTGGAACTGCCGCACCTCAACATTACACAGTGTCTTGATCTTGATCACAAAAGACCAACACAAAAAAAGGTTAACATCGATTCACATCGGGTGATAAGGTCTTTTCAACATTCCAGCATGTCTCAACTCTAGATTTATAAAAAACTAAAACGGTACCATAACAGATGGAATAAGAAGACCACCATATAACGAATGGGATAGGAAGACCACCATAACGGATGGGATAAGAAGACCACCATGACGGATGGGATAAGAAGACCACCATGACGGATGGGATAAGAAGACCACCACAACGAATGGGATAAGAAGACCACCATGTATCGAGTGGGTTCTAGAGCATTAAACTCACGCTGGTTATGGATTGATGTCAAGCCTGTGTAGATGACTGCATGTAGCTAAACAAAACACGTGACATTACTTTGCAATCTACCTTTTTTAATGTTTCGCTTTTCATCCCGATGTCGTAGACCACAATCCGAGTCTGTGGCATGACCTTTTGAGCCGAGCCAATCATCCCCAAGGCTTCCTTGTGGTGGTTCTCGGAGAACGCCGTCACGACGACGAGATGCTTGAAGAGCTCGTCAAAGTCGGGCTCGCCCCTACGGTCCACGTTAATCGAGACCCTTGCGTCGCGAGTCGGAGTCGTGTTGAGGGTTTTGTTCAAGAGCTGAAGTCCTACTTTCATCGCCGCTTTGCCTTTTAGTATTACGCGGTATAGGCTCCTTTTTGCCAGTTCTGTTAGAATTCACGATATTGTGTTTTACATTGTGATTAGGAACAGTTCAGGTTTTCAGAACCAGATGAAGAAAAAAAGTAGGAGAATTTAGTAGGATCGAAGGTTCTAAAAGTAGGACTTTAGAGGACAAAATCGGGATAAAAGTAGGACTTTGTGGGTTTCCAGAGGTAGTTTTCGTTGATACACATGATTTTAGTACATGACGTTATGGGGACACTCTATAGGGTAAGGCTTGAGGGAAATATCTTTAAACTCAAACTCTGACAATTCTTTCGACCTACTAATAATGATGTTCAACATTACCCTAATTTGTCTAATTCATTTTCCTTCAATATACCCTAACCCAATTCCACCCCTTTACTGGAGACCCAAAATGCTATTGGGACACAAAAATGTCCCCACAACTCGGGCAGATTTTGTTTTCAAACAAAATAAATTGTCCCCATAACTCGGTGTATGCCTACCCCACCCCTTTTCCACTGCATCATTTGGCATGTTCAGAAAATAGAAACAGAAATAAGAAATACATTAGTCTACACCTAAAATTGTAAGGCTAAATAATGGCCATTCTTATGGTATATAATATACCTGTCTTTTCCACAGACTTCCAAGCCGTGTACATGCCGCCAACGGCCATACAGACAGCAACCATCAACAACATCCTCAGCGTTAACTAATGCATTAAAATAAAATAAAGGTAGATACAAACTTGTTTGAGAAAGAATGTTGCACCATGACACCACTTTTACCATTATTGTTAAATTATCTGTCGGGAAGTGCCGTTTCATTTTCACGAATGCGCCGTTTCATTTTCACGAATGCGCAAGCTTTTACTTGGCAGGAAGAACTTGTAAACACTCACGTAGACACAACCGGCGATGAAGGTTAGTTATTGCAAACAAAATAGAAAATACACGAATCTTGGCTATAAAGGTGTATTCCTAATTGTCATCCATACTGCCCCCATTGTCAAGTCGTGCCCCCCCCCCCCCCCCCCCTTCCCCTTTATTTCTTTTGGCGTATTTTTTTAAAAACAAATATTGAAAAGGTCCCTATGTTTCCCGACCCCTATGTTCTTCGATCCCCATGTTTTCCGATCTATGCATGTTCCCGCGCTCCCCCCGGATCCATGTTTTCCGATCCCCATGTTTCCCCGGTCCCATGCTCCCCATGCTCCCCGATCCCCATGTTCCCCCAGTCATGTTCTCCGGTTCCCAGGAACGCAGGAACCGGGGAACGCAGGGACAGGGGAACATCGGGACTGATGCGTACTGATGTTCCCCCGTCCCTATGTTCCCGGGTCGCAAACCCTAGGCTAAACCCTAAGGATCAGGGAACATAGAAACTGGGGAACATAGAGACCGGGAAACATAGAGACCGGGAAACAAAAAGACCGGGGAACATAGAGACCGGGAAACACAGAGACCGGGAAACATAGAAACCGGGAAACATAGAGACCGGGGAACAAAGAGACCGGGAAACATAGAGACCGGGGAACATAGAGACCGGGAAACATAGAGACCGAGAAACATAGAGACCGGGGAACACAGAGACCGAGAAACATAGAGACCGAGAAACATAGAGACCGGGGAACATAGAGACCGGGGAACATAGAGACCGGGGAACATAGAGACCGAGAATAGAGACCGGGAAACATAGAGACCGGGGAACAAAGAGACCGGGAAACATAGAGACCGAGAAACATAGAGACCGGGGAACACATAGAGACCGGGGAACACATAGAGACCGGGGAACACATAGAGACCGGGGAACAAAGAGACCGGGAAACATAGAGACCGGAAACATAGAGACCGGGAAACATAGGGACCGAGAAACATAGAGACCGGGGAACATAGAGACCGGGAAACATAGAGACCGAGAAACATAGAGACCAGGAAACATAGAGACCGGGAAACATAGAGACCGAGAAATATAGAGACCGGGAAACATAGAGACCGAGAAACATAGAGACCGGGAAACATAGAGACCGGGGAACAAAGAGACCGGGAAACATGGAGACCGGGAAACATAGAGACCGGGGAACAAAGAGACCGGGAAACATAGAGACCGGGGAACACATAGATACCGGGGAACAAGGAGACCGGGAAACATAGAGACCGGGAAACATAGAGACCGGGGAACAAAGAGACCGGGAAACATAGAGACCGAGAAACATAGAGACCGGGGAACACATAGAGACCGGGGAACAAAGAGACCGGGAAACATAGAGACCGGGGAACATAGAGACCGGGAAACATAGAGACCGGAAACATAGAGACCGGGAAACATAGGGACCGAGAAACATAGAGACCGGGGAACATAGAGACCGGGAAACATAGAGACCGAGAAACATAGAGACCAGGAAACATAGAGACCGGGGAACAAAGAGACCGAGAAACATAGAGACCGGGGAACACATAGAGACCGGGGAACACATAGAGACCGGGGAACACCTAGAGACCGGGGAACAAAGAGACCGGGAAACATAGAGACCGGGGGACATCGGTACGCACCCCTGTGGACTAGAGTGATTTTTTTTTTAAATTATTAATCATAGGTACTATGAGACATAAGAATCCAGAATGCTCACACTCGCACACACTTAAACTTTGCTGACCCCCCCCCCCCCCCCCCCCCCGGCCTCCCTTTATTTTTGTACCCACAGTGGCCCCCTCCTTTCACCTCTTTCCCACCCCCAGACAAATACAATTAGTATAATTCTACAATTACATTTCTGGGCTTTTTCTTCGAACAACATACTTCTAATTTTATTATCAAGCGCACCTGTCTCATGGCTGTTGGAGCCCGGATTGTCAACTTGTCAATGGGGATGACGACGCGTCTCCTAAACCTGTGGAATCTATACAGAAAAGATGTTGAATAAGATTAAAACTGCTGCAAACTGCTTACTGGCTGGAATGACCTGAAATATACCAATCAAATAAGTTAAGAGGGCCTAATATTTCGATCTTAACAAGATCTTCTTTAGAGACAAGATCTTCCTCAGAAGGGATGTTGTTAAAACTGAAATATAATGGCCGAAATATATCCATATATATCCACAACAAGTTTACACGGTTAATTAGGCGTTTTCAGGCCTTGTATATTTCAAGTGTATTAGATATCAGTTTCCTAATAAATTCAAATTCATGCACACAGGCGCATAAATAGGCCAGGCGGCAAGAAGCGAATTCGGCTAGTTGGAAATAAAAGTTTTGTCATTTTCTCCCAATTTCTAGAATTTGTCCAATTTGTTTTTAGGAAAAGTCCCAGAAATCGTCATAGGTATTACTTTCTGGTCTAAGTGTGTTTTTAGGAGTACAAACAAACACATAAAAAACTAAGATAATTTCGTCCCATGCGCACAGCAGGGGCCGATTTCACGAAACTCGTCTTAACTTACGACTCATCTTAGGACTGAGACGCATCGCAACTACCAATTGAATGGCTGTTTCATGTTAGTTTTTACCGCTAGAGGAAACAGTCGTTGAAAAGAAACCGCAAACCAACTCCCCTCTATGCGCGCGTGCGAGAACAACTATACACACGTAGCAAAATATAAATCAAATCTGTTTCTTCTTCGAAACTAAAAATCTAGGCCGACATTTGTCTTTAACGAGAAGATAATGCAATGGTTTTCAGATACAGATTAACGTACCTTGGTATGGAAGTTAGGACGTTTTGAACCCGTCTTAACTTTAGTGAAATCGATCCTGGGACGAGTCGCGAGTTGGGACGAGTTACTCTTCCTAAGACGCGTCTTTAGCGTTTCGTGAAATCAGCCCCAGGGCTCCTTTCCGCACAGGTGCAAAGACATAACCGTGTACTTCAGGGTACCATCCTCAATGCACTATTTGCCGATGAACAATCCAGCGACCCCAGGCTTCTAAGCACAATCTCCGGTCAACGTGGATTGTCGAACCGTGGTTCTAACGTCTACTGACGTGTGCAACTGTAATCCTATCGTGAATGTCATTTTAATCTTACGGTATTTTCACTCTTTTGGTGGCGAAACTGAACCTCCAGAACCAATCAAGGTTTCCAGCTTTATCGAGACAAAGACTAGTCAAAAGAGAAAGGAATATTCTATATTCAAGGTGCAAAAGGCAGCATCGAACAGAATGGGAAAAAGCAACGAACAGAACAACGTCAACGGGCGACTTTTGAGAGACCTTTGACTAGCTAGGTAAACATTATATTTCTATTAAAAGTATATATTGACACAACATACAATACGTTTACTAATAGCTCCATGGTTTACGATATAGCTGCAATTCACTTCACCAGCAATGTATTTGGTGAATGGTACCTCTTTTGTAATAGCTCCATGGATACCGCAAAGCACACGGATTCACGTTGACCTTGACCGGCCCGGGCCGCGGTATTTTTTTCACAAACGACATCGCCATAGAACTGTTTGTTATCGCATCTGATTGGCTATCTGTTACGTCATGGTAGTAAATTTGACTCTCAATTTATTGACCCTAGGATTCTCAACTTAATGACCCTCTAGGACTCTGGGTTTTATTGACCCTAGGACTCTCAACTTATTGACTCTAACCCTAACACTAACCCTTTTTGACCCTATAGGACTCTAGGCTTTTTTACCTATGCTCCTACCATTAATTACGAGTAACTCACTTTCACTGTGTGAGATCGATCCGTGCTGTGAATAAGAATAGAAAACATGTTAATATTCGAATAAATTGTTTGGTTTTATTTGTGTAACAAGTAAAACCACTCGACCAGTTTTACATCTGCCTCGATTATAGTTAATTCTTCCTTGCTGTTTACGGCGCTCTTAGTATTAGTTGAGGTACTGTTCTGTTATTCCCCGCCAAAATAAATATTTTTGGATTGCACTTAAATTACTCAAAAACTAGTGTTAGGATGTGGGTTAGGGTTAGTGTTTGGGTTAGGGTATAATATAGGGTATATTATTAGGGTTAGTGTTTGGGTTACGAGTGGATGTGGCGACAGCGCCACCGAAACTTGAACTTGTTCGACAGGATTTTGGCGGACATTGCGGTGTACTGGCCACCAAACTGAGCAGTTTATTCAATGTTAATCAAAGCCAAGTTTAGTTTGAGTTGATGTAGAAGACGTATTTAAACTTGTATTTCACTTGTTTTCACTTTCTGTTTGAATTTATAGTAAATCAAATAAGTTAAGAGGGCCTAATATTTCGATCTTAACAAGATCTTCTTCAGAGACTAAATGACTGTGTACAAGAAACAAACATATATAGGGCAACATACAGCATGATGCACATCATAGACGCTGAAAAAAACACAAAAGAAAAAAGCACAGAGTTCAATAGAACAAACAACAAAAGGAGGGTTAGGCTGAGGGATTAAAGGGTGAGGTCAGTGTGGGTATAGGATCAAAGGCAGGGTAGGAACAAAAAAAGAAAGGGTAAAGCCACAAGGAAAGGGGTCCAGGGTGGAGATCAAAGGGAAGAACTAACAAAGAAGTATGAATAGGAGTAATGAGGAGGGGGGGGGGGGGGTTTGAGGAAAACCAGAGGAGTGAGAACAAACAAAAACAGAATTCTGGCAAGGAATGAATCTGAAACAGATGACAAATGGAGAAAAAAAATAGAAGTTAATCATTTCCTAGTTGGATGTTAAGCCCATGTGGTTGAATAGTCCGAAGACGATTCATCCAAATTTATAGTAGTTTGAGTTGATAATTTGTTGATAATTTGTTGGCGGGGGAATAACAGAAAAGTACCTTAGTTGACCTGCGTCGAGTCCCAGTGTTTTAAAATAGTAAGTTTGTCTTACCTCATTCGATCGATGCTTGTTATTCGGCCAGATTTTTTAGCGCAACAAAACCAATGCCAGCGAAGGGGGTGTACATGTACGTACACACAGATCCTATCAATACGATACACACCACGTCCCACCAATACAATGTTATTACAAAATGAAGGCTATAGATTGTGAAATGAATAAGCAGCCTTGCGCAATAATGGTGCTATTGTTATACTAATACCTGCAGCTGGCAATAATGTAATGCGTCACTGCGTCTGATGAATGGTCTTAACCCATCTAGTGAGGTGGATTAAGGAAAAAATCGTTACACGGTGGACAAAAGCACCATTTTTTCACCAAAGTATCAGTTTGACCCATAGATTTCAAAAAAGTCATGCTCCAAAAAATCTGAGAATTGTTAACCTTGAATTACGTCATTATGACGTCATAACCTCTTGTTATGTAATAAAGCAAACGCAAATGCCATGGTGGGATTTCTACATGCCAAAATTATGTTTCTGAGGTCAAGGAATTCAATGAGGGTGGTATTAGTTTGTAAAAAAATAATATCCTTTATGGTGACTACATGTATATTGATGTAAATATGACGTCATCATCGTCAATACTACACAAATAACACAACATTTGAAAAAACAGATTTTATTGCCGTTTTTTCACCAAAATGCTATTTTTTTTTTGTTCAAAATGGTAACAGTATAATTACCGTGGCACTTATCTACAAGATACCATGATGTCATTATGATATAATAAACAATAACTATCAACCAAAACAATAACACATTAACACAATGAAACACAATGATTCTGACCGGATATAGGTTATGACAGGATATTTATTATATTGAATAGCGCATATAACAGTTGGTTTGTGTAGACGAGGGATTATAGTGTGTTACCATTTATTTAACTGCATCTTACAGTTACAGTTAATAGGTTTTTTTTACAGTTTATTACCATTAACCACCTACTTAAAGGGGCAGGATCGTGTTTATTGGGAAGCAGCGTAATCATACATGTCACTCAAGGTTTTTTAATTTTTAGAGCGATTCTCGGTCACCTGGGAAGGACATTAACGTGAAGGACGTGTAATACTGGGTTTTGTGGAATTTTCTTTCTTTTTCTGTGAGGCTATTAGGTTTTTAAATTCTAATGGAGTGCTTTTGCAAGAAGGTATAGCACAGAGAAACCGGTTTATGCAGGCATACCTCAAGGAATGATCAGTTAATTTTTTTTAATTTTTTTTAATCAATTCCAGAGTTAGCTGCAGTGAATCAGAACTCATTTTATGTGGGGAGGAGAGGGTGTTTATGGGAGTTTTCACAAGTCAGAACTTTTTCTCATCGTTTTCGTTATTTTTTTGGAGATGCTGAAGCAGTTCTGCTGCGTAAGGTATCATTGGATTTTAGGTAGGTAGTAGCGGTCCCTTTGTTTTTAGTTCACACAGTGATTGATTTTTACCGGTGATAATATGCCGTCCCCTCTTTTTTCTCCTTTTTTGGAAGGGGAGCAGGGCATATTTTCTGTGCTATATCATGCACGTCATCAGCCACCTTCTTATAGTTCATTTTACTTTCCTTGTTTTTATTTGTGTGTCGGTTTATTATGACGCGTGGCAAGGACAAGGGGGGGGGGGGGGTGTTGGTTTGACTTATTTATTTTGTTTGTTTTAGTCTTGAGATCCATTTCTTTGATGATGATGATGATGATGATGATGATGATGATCATGCATTTGTAAAGCGCCATCTATCTAGTTGCCTATTCCGAGGCGCTGCCAGGAACACCGGGGCGAACCCCTTCTCTTAGCGAAGAGTGTTACTGGGTTCTTTTACGTGCATTACACAACGCACGGGACCTACAGCTTTACGTCCCATCCGAAGGACGAAGCAATAGTGGTTTAATTGCCTTGCTTAAGGACACACGTGTCGACACCGGGACTCGAACCCACACTCTGCGGAACAGAAAACCGAGTTCTTAACCGCCCGGCCACGACCCTCCATTGTTTTGTTCTTTCAATAGTTCCAATATAATTTGCAGATTCTCCTCATCAAGATTTTGTTCCTCTTGGTTGGATTGTGGAGACGCTTTAGTCCTAGATCGAACAAGTTCATCTTTTATGTTTTTGTGCCGTTTGTATGCCAGGATGGGTTGGGTATCAAATAGCCTATTCAGATATTCGTTTTCGCTAATCAAGGGCCAGTGCTTGAGGATAGCCCGTTTCAGGGCTGGGTGCGCGACATGTGGGTAGTATGGTAGGACGAACACCAGTGGGATATTGTTTTTGTTTTTTCACGCTTAGGGTCCGCGGGAGTCTTTCCCCTTTGAGAAAGGAGAGCTAGGTCTTCGTTTGTGTATCCGTGCTGTCTGTGGTTTGGTCATCATAGGACATTTTCGACACCAGTTGCCCAAGAAACAGTTTACAAAGTTATATATGGCAATTGCATTGTCCAGCCTGAAACTGAAACAAAACCATTTCAATCCAAAACCGAGTTATAATTACAAATGTTACTAACATTGGTCTGCTAGCCATCACAACCATGAGCTGAAATTGAAACATGTTAAAATATTTGAATACAAACCACTAATTTTCCCACGGTGATGATGATGTATTTTATACCATCATATGCTAATATAGACAAATTTAATACAAAAATGATGAAACTGTTTGTTTCAGCGCAACACAAACGTTGCCATGCGATTCCTTGGCCTTTGATACATATAGTTCGCTACTAAAATCACTTGCCTCGGCATTATACAACTAAAAACATGCCGCTTTAAGGAAATGGCGGCCATTTTGAATATATTACGTCATAATTAGGTCAAGGTCATTGCAATTTTTTTGGAGCATGGGATTTTATTAATCTACATACCCATAGGAGTCTTTAAAAAAAAATTGGTGCTTTTGTCCACCGTGTCACGATCTTCGTGTTTTTTGTCCTTAATCCACCTCACTAATCGCTAAACCAGTTTGGTAGTTGGCAGCCTGCTGTCTGTTGAATGCGCACTACTTTGCGCTATAGACGATGCGCCCTCTGACGTCACGTGTTTACATCTGTCAAAATAATGTGCCCGGCAGTGATGCGCACCCATCGTGTTTTACATAACATTTGCTTAAAGACTGACGTCGCAGGTCAGATCGCCTTTGAATTATGTGACCTCTGATGTCATCTCTTAACCAAATTTATGAAAAACATGATTCGTGCGCATATTGACGGGCACATTTGAATACAGATGTAAACAGAGGCACATCATCTATATAGATCCAAACACCATAATGCTGCTCACACTGTGGCGAATATGCTAGCGAATGTGTTTACGAATGGAAATATTTGACAATCGCTCAAACTTCGCAACATTCGCCGTGTCTTCGTAAGCGTTGTAACAAATTCGGAACGTTCACAAGTCATTCTCCACCTCCTTACGAAGATCGGTCAATTTATTAGGAAGCGCTTCCTAAATTGGTAACGTTGGTAAAAGCGTGCGTAAGCGTTGGCAACGCTATTCGTAAGGCATTGGCAAGCATTGGCAAGCGTTGGTAAGCATTCGTAATATATTCGTAAGATATTTAAGGAGAGGTCGAGGACGAGGAGATATTTAAGGAGAGGTCGAGGACGAGGACGACCGACGGGTGACCGAGATGAAAATATTCACTCTCCAATCGCAATTTTTAGGCGAATTCACCGCGAAATTCAAATAGGCCTATTCATATTCTAGCGTCGACCAATTTATTTACAATAATTCAAAATTGTACAGAACATTCTACAATCTTTATTGCTTAGTTGAGGTTTTCCCTATTAATACATGGACATCGAGTCAAATCAAGAGAGCCTATAATATTTGTTTTTCCTTTTTTAGACAGGGTGAAAAACCAGAGATAAAACTTAATGAGCTAAAAACGTTGTCTATTATACTTTATAGTTACGATAAAAATTCTCCATCTTTGAGTGGTTTTTATAATCTTACAAAGTAAAGATAACTCTTGGAAACCTAGTCTTGTTTGCAAGACGATCTTAATCGCGGTATATGCAGCGCGCGTAGGCCGCCGATGCGGGCGTCCTCTAACGTACGCCTGGGGTGCGTTCCACTCCAGCGAACGTTGCCAACGTTGGCCAACGTTAGCGTTGTTCGCGTGAGTGGAACGCAATGTGTGCCAATTATGTTGGCCAACGTTAGCGAAAACGGCGAACGACATTCCGAGCTGTTCGCTGTTGGCCAGTGACGTATTTTAATGATGGCGAAGCGGTTAGCAGACGGCAGGGTTCTTTTCACGGTTTTTATTTACGTTTTATACTTTTCGTTATAAACGGTGGATTGTTTTGAGCATTCAAAGGGATCTTTTAAAGAAAAATAATGAGTTGGACAAAAAGCAGCGAACCAAACGATGTCACTTTCACTGGGCGCCGCCATTTTGAAAACGTAGTTTTTTAAAATATCGTTCCACTTCAACTAACGCCAACTCAAAACGTTGGCGAACGTTCGCGCAAACAGTTCGCGTAAGTGGAACGCACCCCGGGTCTAGCGAAGGTCATTCGCGCGTGGTCTACGGCGTACGATAGAGGGCGCCCCGCATCGCGAAGATCGTCTTGCAAACAAGACTATTGGAAACCTAGTTTTACAGATTCAAAGTGTCTTCAAAGTGACCGACCCAGCGCCGTTGACATCCTGAGCCGCGCAGAGTTTAACGGGCTCTTGAATTGTCGCCCTCAAACCCTGCGGACATTCCAAGTTGAATTTGGCCAATACATGATATGAACGTCCATCCCTGGTAAAATGACAATTTCTACCACTATACTTAAAGGGAAATTCCAGGCTCAATAATATTTTACCTAGTCTAAAAGAATATATGGTAACATACTGACTCCGCAGAGAATTTGTTTTGATTTGTTATCGAGAACGACACACGCGCCTATAATATTAACGATTTCTTGCTATTCAGGAGTACAAGGGCGCGGCCATATTGTTCAAATTTCCCGCCTCGACCGGGAAATTATTACGTAGTGTCTGCCTGTTGTTCGCACTGGTATCCCACCTTGACGCGGCCAACTACATTATGCAGACGTATGTTGTACGGCGCCCGACTATTGCGAGTACATGTATTGCATTTCTGTGCAGAATATCGACTTAACGCGCCACAAACTATCGTTTATTTGTGTACTTTCTGAGAAGAATAGAAAATCTGTGAGCTAGTAATTATGGCATCAGGTCCTTCTCCGTATGATTTTGAGCCCACTTTCACATGTACAGCTACACACTATGCCGTACACAAAAAGGTTCACTTGCATTCCTTGCGCGTGCAGGGCCGCTATCGATCTGGCTTCGAGTACTGATGGTGCAGACACTACGTCACAATATCTCGGATGTACCGATAAACCAGAACAAAATGGCGGCTCGCATGATGGTAAGCGCAGTGCGAGAAAATTTCTGTTTTATATGATTACCAAAACCGATACAAATGAAATAAAAATCAAGTCACAATGGCAATTGACTCTCTTCAACATTATGCAATTATAAACTATGGGTGGAGTTTCCCTTTAATTTTATTGGCGTTTACGTAGCTTTTCAGTCTTTTATGTTTCTTATTCTGTGTAATATATAACAGCAAAGCTTTATTTCACGTTCTGTACGTTAATTTCTACAATTTTTTCGATTAATTTTAATTTTTACGTGCGAGGATGAACATTTGTGAGAACATCTCAAATGTCTAAGCGAATGGACCAATAGAAATGCGTAGATCACCGATCGTGAATATTCAATACCGACTACGCCCATCGGCAATCACGTGGAAAAGTGCATCACGATCACCTGCAGCTAAAGTCCAGCACCCAGACTTTTTACAGTGTATTTGGTATATTACTACACACATCGTAGTACATGTACTGTACTATCATACTGCTATGACCTATGTGGTACTATCATAGAGCTATATTAAATTTAATATATAGCTCTATTGGTACTACTCATTGAGTACTCAACACGTGGTCAAACATTTACCCCCACATGTCTTCCGCAACGTGAACACAATTTCCACGTTGTGTGACATTGATTTCAATACCTGACTAGACTCGATATACCTTGGCAATCCTGCCGCAGGGGTGTACATTATTGTTGTTTTTTTCTTGTTATAATGTTCTAATGGTGTTTTCTTTTGTAATTTGCCTTGCTTTGTCCTGTTCTTATTATTTTTCTATTAACTTTTGTAATTGTTTTAATATTTGTATTGTTTGTAATCCTACAAAATAATAAATAATAAATGAAATACCCATCACGAAGGGACCGACGGACCCCCCCCCCCCCCCCCCCCTAGTCCCCGTACCTGTACACTATATAGACTATTGTTACTCGGTGTCGGCCTATAATTCGGTGTCGGCCTATGAGTATGCCGTGACGGCAAGAAACATAGTTCGATTAATTTCTCAAGATAAATATTGTTTACATGTTGGGCAAAAGCCATAGATTCTGTCAATTTAACTTATCAAAGCAATACACAAAAACGGTACCCAGCGACAATTTTGAGGGGGTGGGGCCGGGGGACAGGAGACAGAATTACGTCCACACCGGGCCAGAGCCAACTGGTCTGCATCCATACGCGTGGAGCTGCTAAGCACCCAAATTTGCTTAGAACAAAACAGTCTTGCTCAATAAAAACATGTGCCAAAACTCCATGTGCTGTTCGTGCTAAGCTAAGCAAAAAGCAGCTGAATACCAGTCACAAACAATGCACATCGCCTAAAAGTTTGGTCTTCAACGGCCCTGTTCTTGCCAAAGAATAAGTTGTCGTGCTAAGCAATTCTTTTTTTTTGGTGCTTAGCATCAAAGACCTTAGATAGAGCGCCGCGCAGCGGCGCTCTCTACGATCTTTGCTATAATAGCGCATAATTACGAAGCTGTCTAAGGGACACGGTGAAAATAATTATTTTCTCTCACTTCAGCTAACTCGTACGTACGCCTTATATGTCGTACGTACGCCTTATATGTCGTACGTACGCCTTATATGTCGTACGTACGCCTTATATGTCGTACGTACGCCTTATATGTCGTACGTACGCCTTATATGTCGTACGTACGACTTATATGTCGTACGTACGACTTATATGTCGTACGTACGACTTATGAAATGTAACTCGTACGTACGAGTTATATGTCGTACGTACGACTTAAATGTCAAACTTATGTTGTACGTACGACTTAAATATCAGCCTTATGTCGTACGTACGACTTAAATGTCAGACTTATGTCGTACGTACGACTTAAATATAAGACTTATGTCGTACGTACGACTTAAATGTAAGACTTATGTCGTACGTACGACATAAGTAGGCCTACTTATATGTCGTACGTACGAGTTAAATGTCAGACTTATGTCGTACGTACGACTTAAATGTCAGATTTATGTCGTACGTACGACATAAGTAGGCCTACGTATATGTCCTTTCTTACGACTTAAATGTCAGACTTATGTCGTACTTACGACTTAAATGTCAGACCTATGTCGTACGTACGACTTAAATGTCAGACTTATGTCGTACGTACGACTTAAATATAAGACTTATGTCGTACGTACGACTTAAATGTAAGACTTATGTCGTACGTACGACATAAGTAGGCCTACTTATATGTCGTACGTACGAGTTAAATGTCAGACTTATGTCGTACGTACGACTTAAATGTCAGATTTATGTCGTACGTACGACATAAGTAGGCCTACGTATATGTCCTTTCTTACGACTTAAATGTCAGACTTATGTCGTACTTACGACTTAAATGTCAGACCTATGTCGTACGTACGACTTAAATGTCAGACTTATGTCGTACGTACGACATAAGTAGGCCTACGCCGCGCGCACCTAATTCGGTAGGGCGACCGTGGAGCTACTCCAATGCTACTAGGTACTGGTATACCTAGTCTGACATTTAAGTCGTACGTACGACATAGGTCTGACATTTAACTCGTACTTACGACATAAGTAGGCCTACGTATGTCGTACGTACGACATACGTCTGACATTTAAGTCGTACGTACGACATAAGTCTGACATTTAAGTCGTACGTACGACATATACATAGGCCTACTTATGTCGTACGTACGACATAAATCTGACATTTAAGTCGTACGTACGACATAAGTCTTACATTTAAGTCGTACGTACGACATAAGTCTGACATTTAAGTCGTACGTACGACATAAGTCTGACATTTAAGTCGTACGTACGACATAAGTCTGACATTTAAGTCGTACGTACGACATATACATAGGCCTACTTATGTCGTACGTACGACATAAATCTGACATTTAAGTCGTACGTACGACATAAGTCTTACATTTAAGTCGTACGTACGACATAAGTCTGACATTTAAGTCGTACGTACGACATAAGTCTGACATTTAAGTCGTACGTACGACATATAACTCGTACGTACGAGTTACATTTCATAAGTCGTACGTACGACATATAAGTCGTACGTACGACATATAAGTCGTACGTACGAGTTAGCTGAAGTGAGAGAAAATAATTATTTTCATCATGTCCCTAATACAGCTTCGTACATAATAGCATGCAGCTCCATGAAATTGGCAACCCAGTCCCCATTATTTTGCAAAGCGACCTCTTGCGGCGTATGGCGAATATGGCTATGGCGGATCCGGAAATGGCGGTAGCTCAGAATTCTGCTGACGAAATGGACAGCAAATTTCCTTGTAGTGACGAGTACAAAAAGTATCGTTCGCCTCTGGTGGCTCGATATGCTTCCCCCGAGATGGCTTTCAACTTCAGTGACATGAAGAAATTTACTACGTGGCGAAAACTTTGGTTTTGGCTTGCGAAAGCTCAACAGGTACGTACGGTGTGGTGAACAATTTAGGCTATTTTTATCACCACGTGCACGCGAGCACGTGACTGGCACTAGTGCAATGTGGCCAGGGCCCAATTTCTTGGCTCTGCTTACCGTTAGCGAAAAATCCCTGCTTACTATAGCCGAAAATTAGGTGCTTACGGTAAACGTATTTCACGCGTTAGCAAGGGCAAGGAATTTTGGTCTCTGAGCATGCGTACATCCCGTAACTAAGGATTCTGTGCTTACCGGGTGAGCAAATAATTTTTCTGCTAGTATAGCGCGGTTAGCGGAAAATGGTGACCATAAGCGAGGAATTATGAGCCATGAAATTGGGCCCTGTACGCGATACCCGGCCCGTGACGTGGCCGCCTATACACCGCTAAAAGTTAGACCGAGTTACTGGCCTCTAGTTATCGCTTTTTTAACATTTGGGCATTATCTTGCGCTACTAGAGGCCGAGCCAGAAGATATTTGAAATCCTATAAGCTCTAGAAAGTGGTTCAAAATGTCGCCATAATCGACAGAAATACGTAACAAAATACCTCTTAATCGTCTAAATAACCCTCCATATGTGTCCAAGCTGAGTTAACGAACTTCTAAGGTATTCACGATCAATTCTTGACCTGCAAATCAAGGAAATTCGACGCCAGTTTTCCAGCGCGTACTGAACTTTTGCATGGCCGCCATTTTTGTGATTGCCTGTGACGTCACTGCCAAAGTGCATGCCAACCGTACCACTATACGCAGGGGTGCTCTCCGATGTCACAGGTCGGAGTATCGCGTTGCGCGCGCGATACAATGACCTGTGACATCGCAGAGCACCCCGCGTATAGTGGTACGGTCGGCACGCACTTTGGCAGTGACGTCACAGAATACCCACAATGCTCGTTTTGCTCATCATAAAAATGGCGGCCATGCAAAAGTTCAGTACGCGCTGGAAAACTGGCGTCAAATTTCCTTGATTTGCAGGTCAAGAATTGATCGTGAATACCTTAGAAGTTCGTTAACTCAGCTTGGACACATATGGAAGGTTATTTAGACGATTAAGAGGTATTTTGTTACGTATTTGTGTGGATTATGGCGCCATTTTGAACCACTTTCTAGAGCTTATAGGATTTCAAATATCTTCTGGCTCGGCCTCTAGTAGCGCAAGATAATGCCCAAATGTTAAAAAAGCGATAACTAGAGGCCAGTAACTCGGTCTAGCTAAAAGTACACGCTGTTGAGTGTTGTTATTTCGAACACGAGAAATTGAATGATAAAAGCCATCATGTCATTTTCCGGCCCGATTTGTTACCATTTTTCTGTTAATTAATTTAATTACTTATGAAAGTTATGCTCAGTCTTGTTGTAGTACATGTAGTTAATTGTACACCAAATTCCGCAAGCACAGCACCTTCGATTCCCATGCTTTTGTTCCCAAGAAATTGAGAAAAAAATTGATGGAGTCCAACACAAAATAAGACCAAGCGCTTAACCGCTAGACTACGGAGTACGGGTCCTGCTCAACTGACAGCGGTATACATTTTGTCATGTGAAGTATATCTCGCGGTCGGACATTCGTGCAGTTACTGCAAAAGAAAAAAAGAAAATTTAAAGCACGTTGTAATTTTTTCCCCTTCCTTTTTGATTGTATTGACGGCAAATTTTCACGAGGCCGGCCGGGCTAGAGCGCGCGCGCGTGAAGCGATGTTCCCTTCGATTACCCAGCATGCCTCAGTGCAGGGTGCCACCTGTTGTAATTACCAGATCGACAATAGACCTTATGTGTGTTGTAGGCCTGGACGATATCGTAATTTTGGACTGGCGATATATCGTCGGGTAATTATCGCCGATATGTCGATATATCGCCGTAATTTTCAAATTTAAAATGAACCTATTCAATGGTTAAAAATAACTTTAAAAAGCTGTCGATTAACGCCGTCAGACGACATGCGTGAACTGTGGCGATTCTTGGAAGATTTAAAAGTCTATAAAAGAAAACTATATAAACAGAGTGGTTGCTGAAAATAGACGCGATGGTGAGAATGCTTTGTCGCCTTCCACTAAAATCCAGCCGCCGATCAAGTCGAAGGGGGCAGTTTTATTGCACAAAGATAGATTAATCTGATTGGCCAATTTTCATCGGGGGCGGCGAACTGGGCGCTCCTTGGAAGAAATGATGTGGCGCTGGTTGAACAAAACCTAACTGCCATATCCTATTGGTCCATGACTGATCAGTTGGAGGCTTATCTGACAATAATGTAATACCTTTTTTACTTTGTGAATTCCGCCTGGTCGGGTACTGTCGGCACTCAAAGCAACATGGGCCACTTTCCCAGCTATTGAAATTCCAAAGTAATGGTCGGCCACAAGTTGGTCTACTTGCTACAATGTATACATTTTGTAGGTCAGCTGTCAATCATTGTCTGGGTTGCTTGCTGCAACTTGGAATATATTTGGAAAATACTCCCGAATAATTCTCCCGTGGTTTTATTTTATTCCTCGTGCTCTATAAAGGTGTTTATTAAATACTCTGTAAAACTACACCACAGAACCACTTATAAATTGAAAAATGTAACAAGCTCTTACAATTTCCACATCTTTTTAGGGACAAATTAAATATTATGGTTTTATTAAATAACACCCAGCAAATTATTTATTAAATTAGGACGTTTAGAAATTCACTTTAAGATTGAAATACATGCTTCCGGGAGTAATTTGCTGGGATAAAACCTCAGCTCGTGCATTTTAAGGGACAATGCTGGACAACAAATAATACCCGTTTTCATTCAAAATCATGCCTTGATTTCTGGGTCTTAATTTAAAGTATTTCAAATATTCATGGCTCAGTTTTAGCATCCTGGGGTCCGCCATCGGGATTTTGTACCACCTCTATTTTATTCTTGCTTATTTATTCTTGGCTCGTGTAGGTTTGGTAAATGTTTTTAAAAGCTATTTTATTTTATGGGCCACGAAATAGATCGTTTTTGTCAAATACAAGAAAAATGGAAAATAAATCGTATTAAATTTCCCATTTAAACCTGTTGGAAAAATGTTGAGGAGCTCAAAATATTAGGCGTTGAGGTCCCGTTTTCTTTTTTGTTCTTTTTTAAACAATAAAACTAGAAATAAATATTATAAACCTGGAATTTATTTCGCTAGCCTCGTAATTCAATGGTCAGGTGTATGTCGATTTTGTTAGATACCGGAAAAACCAAGAAAAAATCGTATTATTATTTACCCCTGAAATCGATTGGAAATGTTTTGGGAAATCAGACAAATAAGTCTTTAAGTACCCTTTCTCTTTTTTTCTATAAAACAAGGACAATTTCATAATTAACCTTAGAAATATTGTTTTTTTACGACTAGGGTTTCGTAAATAAACTTGTTTAAAAGTACTCACACCCAATTTAATGACCATCGGTTGGGCCAAGAGATAAATAAATTCGAGGAATACACCAGCCAACTGTATCTGCCAGGCAAGGGTTAGTGTAAGTAAATACAATGTATCTTTGTTGGAGATAAGCCGGCCAGGGCAACATTCTTTGAGTAGCCCTTTGTGTTGAGAGAACGTCTGTGCTGAAAGCTAGAGAAGAAAGTCAACACCCAATAGAAACGAAGAATTTTTTAACTGGACTTTAGGATTGGATAACAATCTTGTCACTGAGGAAGTAGTGAGCGGCGCATCGGCTGTAATTGGGTTTGTTGACAAAGGGTACGTTCAGGCGAAGGCGTAAGTTACAACAACTTTTGCGGCACATCTTAAGTTCTGATTTCAGTGAAGTTTTTCGTTTGTTTGCAAGCAGTTTTAAAACATTTTGTTAAATATCGACTATATCTTGCAAATATCGTCTGGGTCACGATATTTCGATATTTTTGAAACCAAAGTCGATACTGTCGATATCGTCTTCAGTATCGTATCGTGACGATATTATCGTGATATCGTCCAGCGCTAGTGTGTTGTGTGTGTGACGGTGGTCATTGAAGCGTTATCGTAGCCAGCTACGACTAGGTGGAGTATGAGTGGCCCTGTATTCTATAGTTGTACCCACAAACTTTTCTCCTTTTTTG
Source organism: Crossaster papposus (assembly GCA_037893245.1). Classification (NCBI taxonomy): domain Eukaryota; kingdom Metazoa; phylum Echinodermata; class Asteroidea; order Velatida; family Solasteridae; genus Crossaster; species Crossaster papposus. The sequence goes on from JBAIAA010000237.1 coordinate 266,653, forward strand.
GCACGATCTTTGCACGTTGTCCCAAATCCTTCTCCTGGAAATGGCGGTACTTTAGAATGTATTGAGAGGCATCCATTCCAACCGGACCCGGTACCAGAGTTAATACGTTGGACCATGGCGTTGTTTGCGTTTTCGTAGTGAGAATTTGGTAAAATCACAAACGCTTCCATCCTGTACTACTACTAGGTATTTATTATACGGTTGGTCGTTACCAAATTCTGCCCACGAGTTGTGCTTATAAATGTCCGTCTCCGAATCGGTTTTGTGGCGCAAGTTGCAAAATGATGAACTCGGAAACGAATTGACTGTTCAACTATTGAGAATTCGCAGTGCGAATTCTTGCCCTAACATCACAAAATTTGCAGTCGGTATTAAAGGGATCGTATACGTTTGGTAATTACTCCAAAAATTAATGGCAATAAAAACTTACTTGGTAAAAAGTACAGCAGCTTTGGATGGTATAATGCATTTTTAAAATTCTTTTCACTTCGAAGTACTGCGGTTATGGAAAAAGATATCATGAATTATGCGTAATTATGTGCATTGTAGTACAGTCAAACCTTGATATAGTGGCCATCGACGGTGCCGGTTTCCGTGGCCACTATACGCAAGTGGCCACTATAACAAGTCGTACACATGTACCGTAATTTCCTGCGGACAAGGCGCTCGGCGGTTAAGGCGCAGGTCCCTAAAATCACCTCAAAAAAATTCAAACGTCAACAGATAAAGCGCACCACCGAAAAAGGTGCATGCTTGAACGCACCCAGAAGAACACCAGGCGCCACCCGGTGTAGGTACATCGCCAGAAAGGGGTCATTTTATTTCCTTAGAACGATCCCACTTACCGCGCGCTTAGCAGTGGCGCTAGCTAGGATTAGAGAGAGCGGCCGCTCGTAGTCGTGCGGCAAATATTACGGGGGCGATTTTGGACTATTTCCTATTTTTAGGAAATGCATCGACACAATATCGTAAGAACTGGTACTGCGATTTTCAATTAATATAAGGTGGTATCGCCTAAGCATATTGTTGGAATGAAAGCACGGTCGTTGGGGGGGGGGGGGGGGGGGGTGGGGGTTCAACACATCGCGGCATTGTTGGAATGGAAACATGGTCACAATGTCCGGAGAGTTTAACTAATTGGTTGACCGCATTATTGAGTAAGATTGCGGCGTTGAAAGAATTCTTCACACAAAGACCGTCACTTTGAACTCAAGCGACATCAGATACGGCGCACCTAAAGATAAGGCGCGGCGATGTTTATGTGGTCTTGAAAGTCGGATAAGACGCGTCTTTACCGCAGGAAATTACGGTACACACACATGGGTATGTATAAATGTACAAACACATGTGCTCGCATAATGTATCAAGGTGGCCGCAATGGCAGGTTTGACTATACTTGAATCCCCGAACCAATTCTTGTTCTTGATTTATAATAGTTTGTGTTCCCTACACCGAATATGACCGCTAAAACCATACAAGTTTCCTAACTGGAAAACTTGGTATACTTGTGTAGAGAAATCAGCTCTATGTCGAGTACGGCCAAGAGGCGCGAGAATACTTTGTGCGAAGTATGGAGGGAATCAGAGTAACAAATCACGAAGACTAAAATGAGTCACTGTTCAGACAAATTCTTAGGTCCAACGTTAAACTTTATTCATCTCCCAACACACGTACATCTTTCCTCCTCCACCGCCCAAAACCATCTCCCTTTTTCCTTCATTCGAACACAAAGGTAAACCTGAAGCATCATTCGAATTCTTTTCCATAATATTATTTTAGAATGGCTAACGCATGCACGCAAGTGCGCACCCATGTACGCGCGGACACAACTGTTCATGGCACATTTATAATCATAGTTAATTTTCACATCACTACACTTGGTTTTTGAGGTTCGTAAAGACGTTATTTTTGTTGATCTTTCTTGACAGACCATTGGCCTCGACATCACAGACGCCCAGTTAAAGGAGATGGAAGACAACGTCGCTAACATTGACTTTGACATGGCAATCGTGGAGGAGAGGAAGAGACGACACGATGTGATGGCACATGTCTACACCTTTGCTCAGTGCTGCCCTCGCGCTGCTGCTATCATCCATCTTGGCGCCACATCGTGTTACGTTGGGGATAACACGGTAAAAGCCGTGTTCGCACTGGACTTTTTTTGGGGAAGGTTTTACTGAGACGGGAGAATAAAAAATGGTCAAATGTTACCACTGTTCGCACTTGGACTTTCGACACGGGAAAATTTTACCGAGACCGCGGGAGAAGTAGCCGAGCTGTCATTACAATGACTCATGAAGGCGAATGTGATCACAATGCGATGTGCATGCATCAGCGCGCGCACGTAAACAATGCAAAGAGCGCATGCGTGGTGTCTTGTGTAGCATGAAATCGCAGTAGTAGGGGGCCGGATGTACGTTTTCCTGAGACACTTTTACCGACTCGCACTGTTCGCACTGGACTTATCGTCTAGGGAAAAGTTACCTGAGAAGTTTTCCCGGGCAGCAGTTGGCCGGTAAAAGTAACCACTGGACTCGGGAAAAGTAACTGAGAGGAAAACGTCCTAGGCTGTCCGCACTGGACTTAAAATGGGAAAAGTACCCATCGTCTCGGTAAGTTTTATCAAAAAAAGTCCAGTGCGAACAGGGCTAAAGAAAGATTCAGACAAACAATTGTGACCTGTCACTACAAAATGAGAGTAAAGTCGCACAATGTGATTCAGAGATATGGCCATCCAAAGTCAAAATATGAAGGGGGGTCAATTTTAAGATTTTGCGTAATTTGGAAAGCCCAAGTCCTCCCCTACATATTCCCATTTTTGGGGTGAGATCAGATGATCAAAAACCTCTTAAATTACGCGATTTTGCGTAGTTAGTGTTTGGATTAAAGTCCATTAGTTGTCTAATTAACACGGTAATTAAATATGCAAATCAGGTCCTCGTAAGTATCCCACGTTTTCAAAATTTAGATATTTTGTTGTTTATACAATAGTTTGTATGTGTGGGAAATTTCAAGAAGAAATAATTATTAGAACATAGCCTTTGCTACATGTACATGTACAAGTATGCTCAACCGAACCTTACATGTCCTGTTTTGTAATCTTTTGCGCGTTTAAAGTAAGTTTTCTCACAAACACTTTTTGTGAAACCCATGACTTTCTAGAGCGCTGTAAAAAGTATTTATCGCAAAACCCCGAAGTGTTATGTATCATTGGAAAGCTCTCTTTCTGAAGAATTTAAAAATACCAATATTTTAATTTTCAATATTTCCGACTTTACTCTCATTTTGTGATGACAGACTGTCACAATTTTGTGTCTTCTTGCAATCCTTGAGACGTGCGATCGACTCGCACGCCTAAAACTTACCTTAGAAGTGTGAATAATTGCATGCCTGAATCCAAACATTCTCAAATTTATATCCTTGTGGAAACTTCTTTGTTTTCGTGTACACAAATATGTTGCGATGAGTTTAACCCTAACTTAGGTAGGTAGATTCATCAAATTTCAAAGTTGATTTGATAGTTGTTGAACTGGTTTTATTTTAACCCTAACCCCCTAGTCCTTACTTTGGGCTAAAGAACTGCGTACTACAGAATACTACTTAGTATTTTGTAGCATTGGGTCTCTCTGTGACTGATGATTGGGTGTGTACTGACAGAGTACAGATACTGCCAAAGTAAAATACTAATAGTGGCAATACAGGTCAGTAATACTTACCTGGCAAAAAATGCAGTAGTCCAGCCTAGACCCATTGCTGTGTCCCAAGTCACAATTTTTGCCGTAGAGTTTAGAACACCTTACACAGCATACATGGGCCATGCACACTCGGCAAGCAGAGGGACCCAATGCTAAAAAGTACTACGAGTGCAATAAGGGGTGAAGTACCAAATACTAAAAATTACTACAGGCATTGCACACAAGTCAGGGAGAGTACTGCATACTACTTTTTACTACTAGTAGTAAAAAGTAGCATTAGGTAGGGTTAGGGTTAAAGAGCTTTTAAAATGCAATCAAAATATAAGAGGTCCCCTAGCTTCATAGGGCAAACTAACTTCCTACCCCATTTTCCTTACACATAACCCGAATCCTGCAAAATCCTGCAATTCCAAAGTGTTAAAACTCCATGTATTAACCTGAATCCTGCAATATCTTCCAATGTTTATTACTGGTGACCCACTGCCTGAATCCTGCAAAATTCTGCAGTAGGTTTACCATTGATAGCGACAGAAATAAAAAAAAATTAAAACTGGGCTGATAATGTTATCAGTGCAGTAGGGTGTAGCAAATTTTTCTGAGAAAAATAACACCTCAATCATTCATATCGGCCAACAGGAAGTTGAATTACAGAATTTTTAAGTTTTATTATTCCAGAGTTTGAGTAAAATAATTCTCATTGCCAGCTTCGTTTTTAAAGACAATGTTCAATTAATGGAACAGCCAAAACCCAGAAGTTGGGCACCTTAGCCTATAGCATGCATTGTAATTAGTCATGTGATATTAATATGGCTTTGTTGCAAATTGTAATCCCTACCCATTGTTGTATGGGTCCATACCGCATGTGTGGAATAAAAAGTTATTGCGTTCGAAAACTTCGCAATATATTTATTCCCCGACTTTTTTACCAAGTTATTTGAGTACTGATCTTTCGATTTAAAGCATATTCATTGATATTCCTCAATTCTCTTACCCTCAAATTATTATATATTGTTTTTTAATCCTACCAATTGTCAACTTTGTCCGGGTTTCGTTGGAGCTTTGGTTGGGAAAAGGGATGGTTTCGTTGGAGCAGGTCACAAATAGTGATTAAATTGTGTATGGACTGATAGCTTATCTAACATAGTCGGCCTACATTACACAAATTGATGCAGACAATTAGCAATCGCAGAACTGCGCAAATTAGCAGCGCTAATTAGATATGTATTACAGGCCCGTGCATTTTTTTATTTTTTTTAATTTTTTTTTTAAATTTTTAAATTTTTTGTTTTTTTTACATTGGTTACGGTTAACCGTAACCGTAAAACATACGGTTAGACGGATAATTTAATAACCGCGAACTGGCAGGCTTACCTTCAATCCTGCAAAATCTTGCATTTTCCAAAGAGGATTTTGGAGGGTTTGGGATGGTAAAGGTAAATGAAGTCGGATGTTGATGCTAACTATTCAATCTTCCCCCCCCCCCCCCCCCCCCCCCTTCTCTCTATCTCTCTATCTCTCTCTCAGGATCTGATTGTCATCCGTGATGCCTTTAACCTCCTTCTTTCCCGCCTTGCTCGGTGCATCCAGCGCCTTGCCAACTTTGCCAAAGCTCAGAAGGATGTACCAACATTAGGATTTACACATTATCAGTAGGTTTCTGTTTGTTTCGCTTCAATGTCAACAGTCCATAAATGTGACCCGCTCTGGGAAAAAGGTGTTTTAAGTCGCGCTGTGCATTATCATGTAATGGCCCATTCCACGTTAAGAGGGTGAACATTTGATCAAAAAGTTTTTTTTTCTTTTTTTCATGAATGACATCTTTAATACCTACAGTTTTAGGTTTCATTGAAAGAAATGTTGATTTTGATGAACAAAGTGGAAAAACAACCATTTTGTGTGCATCATTCTGTTGTAGTACAACAGAGCCGGCTATTTCAAAGCCTGTTTTCTCAGTTGTGTATTTTGAACTCCAAGGAAGTAATCAATATGTAAACACGTTATATCTCAAAAATGAGAGTGGCTATTGAGCTCTATTGTATAGCAAATGAAAGCTTACATTTTGGGCTTTTCAACCAAGTTTACCCTTTTTGTGACATAATACACCTTTTTGTAGAGGCGGTCACATAATAAATACTAAATGTGTGCATTTAATTACACATCAAGTATAATTCAATTCCATATATCGAAAGTGGGTGTTTTTACCCGAGATTAACCCTTTAAACTCAGTCCTGTTTTCGAAGATTTTGTACGTGTTGCTAGTTTGTATATACAATTATCATTTACAGTGTACAAATCCCATATAGTTATGTATCATTGGAAAGCTTACAAATAGGGCTATATTTGGGGGGAATATTTGGACCCCCAGGGGCTTTTAAGGGACTTATAAGTCAGATGTAGCGCGGGGCCGAGTGCAAAGGGTTAAGCAACATAGCTTTCCAAATAAGCTTTTTCTTGTTTGACAAGCTGTCCTTAATGATTTGTAATTGTTTTCAATGCACAGACCTGCACAGCTGACCACAGTGGGCAAGCGGGCATGCCTGTGGCTCTCTGACCTCCTGATGGATCTACGCAATCTGACCAGAGCCAGGGATGACCTTCGCTTCCGTGGGGTCAAGGGAACGACAGGCACCCAGGCCAGCTTCCTGGCTCTGTTTAACGGGGACGGGGAGAAGGTGGACAGGCTGGATGGACTGGTGACCGAGATGGCGGGATTCCAGAGGTAAATATCCGAAAAAAAAGTCTACGGAAGGATGAACAAAATAGTCCGTTTGTTTCACACGAATCCGGATCTCGATCAGTGTTCTGGCCGCTGGTTTGCTCTTTCAATTTGTCGGGATTTGATTGTGAACCAACGACAGGATCAATGATCGAGATCTGGATCTGCGCGAAACAAACAATAAAACAAGCCCAAAGGAATCGACTGTTGCGACAGTTGGTAGTGCACATAAACGGCAATGCGGTTGCAGGTTCAAGCTCTACTTCAGTCAATTTATCAACTGAAGTATTATAAAGTATCAAGCAGAGGTGTAATCAGGGCCGTGGCGAGTCCTCCACGGGTACGCTATGTCTGTCCCAAATCTACCTTAATTTTTCATGTAGGCGCTTAACCAGTTCGCGCCGGATGACGTATATAAACGCAAAGTTGTTTCCCAGAATGAAAGTCCTCTAGAGACTGATGCTTACACGAACACCCGCCTTTCATCCATTATATTTTTATTGCAGGTCATACATTGTAACAGGCCAAACCTACAGCAGGAAGGTGGACATTGACGTCTTGTCTGCACTCGCTGGCCTTGGTGCTACCATTCACAAGGTAAGGGAAGAAAAGAAAAAAAAACGGACGTTGCTTATCGGCAGCAAGTGTCAACTGAATACCTCCAGACTGGTCAGGGGCCAATTTCATAGAGCTGCTTAAAGGTAGTATACACCATTTTACTACCGAATTATTAAGAAATATCTTACTCATATGAAAGTAAATACTGATTCTAGGCATCCAGCAAAATGATTGCGCTAGATATCCTGAAATTATTCTGAAAAATTGCTCGACGTCGGATGAAAACAAACGCTGTTTTTCGTGCTTTTCTCGCCATCCATGATTGTAAAATTTTCGATAGGTCAGTTAAACGATATTTACTACCAAATACAGCCCCCCAAATCCACCCATTCATGACAATTCAAGCAATTACCAATGGTGTATCCTACCTTTAAGTCAACTCTATGTTGTCTAATTACGTTGTCTGTAAGGAAACTATATCACTGACTGAACTCGCTGCTGAATTAATTTACGATCCCATGGACCCAAACCTGGAACGTTGTTTGGAAACCTGATATCTGCAGGAGAGGTACATGTATTTGCTTCCATTGTATAAACTCTGCGATCAGAGAGCTGGCCGGGAACATCTGCGGTCGGCGTTTTTTGCTACATTTCGTGTCGGCTCACTGGAAGGATTTAGTTCAATGAATCTTATTTATTTTGGAAAATAATGTTTTTGTGTCTAAACAATACCGAACATTGTTGTTGAAAAATGTCAACAGACTTTTAGAAATCCACTGGGTATATCAAACACTGTTATCAAACACTGTTTGGGTCCTGTTTTATTCCCGAACATCAAACGGCCAGTGCCTTATGTTAAAGAGTGAGGGGTGGTTATTATTTCCCCAATGGATAGAAAGGGAAAAAAACAACCGTTGCAAAGTATAACAAAGGAATGAGCGTGATAAAAATTAAAAAAACGAATATTCGAACCAACAAAATGCTTTTCGAATATTCGGTTGATATTTGAATATTATACACATGTATATGGACTGGTAATGAGGTCACTAGAGCGCGTCTATTCCCCCGAGGGACTGTGAGTGACCAGAAGGGGGACCTATTTCCCGAGGCCAAAGACCGAGGGAAATAGGTCCCCCTTATGGTCACTCACAGGCCCTGAGGGGGGATAGACGTGCTCTAGTGACCGAATCATGCAATTCCATATGTGTTTTATGACACACCTCGGTCCAAAAGATCCGGATGCCGCCATTTTTCATATTAAGATGAGCCTGGCGAACCTCTTGAGGGCGCTGCAACCGGTCAAAAATGTTAAGTCTGTTGCCCGCGTCTGGAACTATTTCCCGCAAATTCACGGTGGCGCAAATCTCATGCACTAGCCTATAATAGTTAACCCCACGTGACCGTGTTTCAGCCAACCAGAATACAGAACTAGCAAGAGGTGTGTTATAATTGATATTCGAAAACAGCCCTACTTGGACATTTTAGCCCTGATTTTTTTTGGTGTAATGAATCACTGTCTTGGATCTCTTCTTAGATTTGCACAGACCTGCGGCTCCTGGCCAATCTCAAGGAGGTGGAGGAGCCCTTTGAGGCCGACCAGATTGGCTCCAGCGCCATGCCGTACAAGCGCAACCCAATGCGCAGCGAGCGCTGCTGCTCGCTGGCGCGCCATCTCATGACGCTGGTCGCGGACCCCCTGCAGACGCACGCTGTGCAGTGGTTTGAGCGGACGCTGGACGACAGTGCTATCAGGTGAGGGTTACGGACATGGAGGGGCCTGCTTGTTTCGCACACGAGATCATGTGATCTCGTTCTGTGCGAAAAAGAAACAAATGGAACCACTCTCGCACGTCGAATCAAAACCCATGAGACAAAATGTCGTCTGCTTCTGTAGGCAAACTGATGTGTTTTTTTAGATGAACTATCCAAATTTTATTTATGAATTAATAAATTTTATTTATTCTAAAAGAATAATGAAGAAATAGTGTCACGAAAGTTTGTTTCATGCTTTAAAGATTCAAAATAATCAAATTTTCTCCCAATTTTTTGCCATCTTGGATCTTGAAACCCATCATGCGAGCAGAATCCGTTAAAACATGATCTGGAGCAGCTATGAACACTCCAGATCATCGAATCTGTGCGAAACAAACAGGTCCAAAGAGTATGAATAGCTTAACTGGTTTGTCTCAACCGGTTTGTTAGTGATCCGGAGCAGCTATCGACGCTCTAGATCACCGAATCTGTGCTAAACAAACAGGTTCATAGACTACGAGTAGCTCAACCGGTTTGACTCAACCGGTTTGTTAGTGATCCGGAGCAGCTATCGATGCTCTAGACCACCGAATCTGTGCTAAACAAACAGGTCCATAGACTACGAGTAGCTCAACCGGTTTGACTCAACCGGTTTGTTAGTGATCCGGAGCAGCTATCGACACTCCAGATCACCGAATCTGTGCGAAACAAACAGGTCCAAAGAGTACGAGCAGCTCAACCGGTTTGTTAGTGATCCGGAGCAGCTATCGACGCTCCTGATTACCGAATCTGTGCGGAAAAAATAGGTCCAAAGAGTACGAGTAGCTCAACCGGTTTGACTCGACCGGTTTGTTAGTCTTGAAACTGAATGCCCAAATGTGGCCTATCCTGATCCTCAGGTGATGGTGGCAGTAGCCAAACAACTAATAGCACCGGGTTGGAATATACCGTTTTTAAAGTTGCAATAAGTTCATCAAATAATTACGAATTTCAATGACTTTGATATTTGAGCTCACTTAGATGCATCGGCTGCCGGGCTGTGGTATCTGTCTGTTTCTTAGACTGAATAACGCATCATGTGACTCATTTCACCAGTGAATCTGCTCCATGAACGGGGTCTGTGGTACATGTAGTTAAACCGGGTGAGCCCCGCGTATGACGTCGGCGCTTATTTGTATTTATTTATTTCTGAAAACCAACAGCGGTGAGCCGCCACTAACAGGCATCAGTTAAAAATCAAAATTAAAATAAATAAAATATCTGCTATAGATTAAATAAATAATTACACCAAACATTAGGACAGTATGGGGAACACATGGCCACATGGGGAACTGGCAACAAATCTTCAAAAGTTGCAATGGAAAATCCCTCATTTCTCTCAGAAGAAAGAACATCCTGACAGGAAAACAGTCCTGGTAGACAATGGGCCGTGACCTATTATTGTGCCATTATTTGACCCACAAAAGCGGTGGGAAAAAAAATTACGGGAATTTGTTGAGAAAATTATGTAAGCCCTTCGATTACTTTTCACAAACGAGACTCGGGTACGTTAATTAGCAAGTTTAATTTTAATTAATTATTTAGAGGACCGAAATACGCTTTTAGCCTCGTACGAAAACCAGCGAATAGGAAAATTCGTTTTATCTTTTCTCGACAACGAGCCAATGAGAAGCGCCGTAACGGCACGGAAGGTTTATAAGACAATATGGCGGCGTGCAGTTCGTCTTCGACGAGTGACGAATCTACAGAAGAGAAAGTGTGTTTTATGTGCATTTTCCCGTCGAAGTTTCTCAAAATTGTGCCATTTTCTGCAAAAACGTGGTCTACTTTCTTGAGATTTGTTCCGCAATGGAAATCTTTGGACGGTCCTCAAGCAGAAATCGCGAAAGAATTCGTTGTTAATTACTCCAAGTTCGACGAAGATGGCAGCCCAGCGATCTCAATACCACCACCCCATGCGGGTTTTCATCAGACGTGTTACACGCGGTTTACGGACTCACAACGAGTTACTAGAGTTGCTGAAAACATGAAGAAGAAAAAGGAAAAGGCTGGCTGCAGTGGTAAGTTATTTAGCCTAACATTAGGTCTATTTTTTTTTTTTTTTGGGGGGGGGGGGGGGGGGCCGGGGCAGAGGCTTCTGAACTGACTTACCCCATGGAGGAATAAGACTCCTCCATGCTTACCCCATCCATTGATTTTTTTGTTAGTCCAAATAATTTGGACCCTAGTTATCGCTTTTTGAACATTTGGACATGATCTGGCTATACTAGGGTCCGAACGAATTGTTAACAAAATACTGGGCAAATAAAAAACTGGAAACAACTGAAGGCCCCAAAAATCTGCTAAAGAGAATACAAATGAGAAAGAAATTACCCAGGATAGTTTAGATCTAAACATCATGGCATTCCCTAAGTCCACTTCAATTGTTCACAATAACCGTTAATTTTACCCCCCAAAATGACAAATGTTCTGACTAGCTTACCGCTGACATCTGCCAAGCACCGTTCGTCATTGAACTTTGGGTTGTTTGTATTCGATCACACTTACCTGACTCCGGCTGGGTGTGAAGTAAAGCTAGTCAGAACATTTGTAATTTTGGGGGTAAAATTACCGGTTATTGTGAACAATTGAAGTGGACTTAGGGAATGCCATGATGTATAGATAACTAGTTTCCATATTTATATTCGGACTAAATTTGTGTAAATCTGGTTTCGTTTCCACTCGGACCCACACCAACTCAGACCCATGCCAACTTGGACCCATTTCAAACAAACACGGACTCATCCTAAGGACTTTTTTTAAAAAACATTCATGGTATTCCCTCAGCTCAGCATCAATTTTGAAACTAAATCTCGAGAAACATTGTTTTAATTTAATGTTAGAGTTTTGTATTTTATTTTATAGTTTATTTTTAGGGACCCTACATGTATTTTGTGCATATCATTATCATTTTACAATGTGTTGCACATCCTTATGTTGAACATCTTATGTTGAACATCCTTGACCAACTGTTATTTTGTATTTTTTTAATTTGTATGGCCTTTTAAAAAGTTATATAAATCAGTAAACAAAGCTATTCATGCACTTTCACAGTTTCAGTTTGTGCATACATGTAAATGCAGTACAGTATTGTCTGTGGATGCTATTATTTCAACACAGTTACAATTTTTTGTTATTTATTTGCAGCAACAACTTCACAGGCACACAGTAGTGAAGAACTGCCAGATGAAAACCCCAGACCAGAGAAAAGACGGATGCTTCGTTCCAGCTTCAGTCGCTCTGCGGTGCAGTCCAGATCATCACATGTTTTACCAAGCATATGCATTCTCTGCCAGAAAGAGAAGACGATAACATGTCGATCAACCCGTAAAAGGGTGAAGGAACACCTCGTCAAGTGCTCCACTATAGATGCGGTTAGGTTGAAACAAGCTGCAAAGGACAACAATAACGAAGAGCTTCTTCTGCAAGTTGAACACGAGGATTGCGTGGCGATTGAGGTGAAATGCCATAATTCCTGCTACAAGGACTACACCCGTTACCTGAGGTATGTAGAAGATTTTCTTCTTTTAATCAGATTAATAATTGAGCAAACACTATGGGACAACATACTGTGTTGGCTTCGTGAAGGGTGCAGCATCGAGACCTTGGGACACGATCAACTATACATGTATGCTGCTTATATAGTGTTTGTTGAATTATAAGTTTGATTATAATAAAATGGTTAATTTTAATGTATAGAGTGTCTATCATGAATTATGTAAATGAGCTATGTAATAAAAAATCATGTACAACATTTAAATTGAATAATTAACTTTCATGCCTGCATGAGTTGTTTACAAATTCTGAAATGAATTTACGTACAAAGCAAAGCAAATGGCAAAAAAGGGCCCCAAAATATTCTTTGGTCCGTGTGTGCTCTAGTTATCAGATTTGTTCAAAACAATTAATTTGCAGACCTGTGATTTCTTGAATACTTGGGAAACCGCATAATACTTGTTTACCAATTGCGATTTATCGTTTAAATTTTCAGGTATATACAAGAGGAGCCTGCAAGCTACTCCAGAGATCCCACAACCTTCTCACCATGGATGGAAGATGGAGAATGGGAACCTTCTCATCGATTGGATGACCCTTCCGCCGGCACCAGATAGTGTCATAGAGTTAGCGAACTGTTCTGGGATTTGCAAGAAGAACAAATGCAGCGATACCAACATGTGTACATGTTTGCAGAATGATGTTCCATGCACAGATCTTTGTAAGTGTGCCAGAGAGAACTGTAACAACATAACTGGACGTGTTGAACTCGAAGATGATGATGAAGACGATGATGAGGTATCTGATCTCGATGAAGATTAGGGAAGTTCTTTTGTTGTCCATGATCTTAGTTGAGAGACTGGGACATGTGCTTGATAGCTAATATTTTGTTTCTTCGAAGCAGTGTTGTCATGGCCAATTTTTCATGTCCACAGTAGTACTAAATTGCGCAGACGACAAAAAAATTGTTTTTTTAACCTTGTGTACAAAGACATGAATCAATACATTATGTCACTGCCTCCCCCCAAAAAAATACTTTAGATAGGTTATGATAGTGGGCATCATTTAAACCTTTACTTTGAGAGAAAAAACAGTTAAGCATGAAGCAGCTGGAGTCTGTTTTGTGGTGGGGTGTTTTGTAAAGTGTTTTCAATCATCCAACAATATTTACTTCATTTGCTGAATTACCTCAACAATAACAGATCAGCTACCAGGTGAAAGAGGTAAATCAGGAAATGGTGTATAAAGTATTAACTATTACTAGATGACACCCGATGTTACAATATTAATAAGGAACTTGTGCCAAGATTACCGCTACTATAAACCAGTATGGCAATTTGACGGTGCATGTAAAACTCAAAGTGAGGCAGTGTGACATAAAACCTTTAACTTTGATTGTAGCATGCAGAATCTGGTTCTGTGATGTCAATTCATCTATAAAACGCACCATTTGATTATGTTAACTGCATGTATTATATAATTCCTATAACTACATATATTCTGTTCATTTGATTGGTAAAATGATGTTCACTATTTTTCCAATTTCTTTCTTTTTCCTGGTGAATATAATTTGTATAATTAAGTCGAGGAAAAGTATATGAGTTATATAAACAATATATTTAATGATTTCATTTGTACAATGGAAAGTCTGTATTTCACCGGATAAACATTCAATATTTGTATAAAAACACATCGCAAATGAAAAAATACAACGTAACACTAGAATAATTTCTATTAGCCTTTGGATTTTAATCAATCATAAAATATGTTTATGTTCCACACATTTACATATATTAGGATTAAAGAAGTACATAGTATTAATTTTCTTCAAGCAACAGTCTCGAAAAATGGAAGGCCTACGTTAACCTAAAAACCTTTGGGAAATATTTTGCTGAATGTCCTTTATTATTACATACAATATTGGTATGCTGCCAGTTATTACATTATTTGTATTATATTTGTATTTCAGAGAAATATTTTTCTGATTTTGTTTTCTAAATTTCATTGTTCTTTTTCATCAATATCAATAAACATTGTTATCAGAATGAAATCCCCACTCAAATAATGAAGTCTTTGTTATAATTAATCACCTAAAAGCATTCTTAAATTAGAACATACAGTTGATGTCAATACATGCACAAGGGCTTTTATTATAACATACACTTGATGTCAACAAATACTTCAGGGAAGCGGTTCTCGGTAATGCGCAACATTTGCGATTGTGAAAAAACAGGTGTTGCTTAGAAGGGTATTAGGCCCCATTTTATCAAATTTCACCCCCACCCCAGATGGTGGTCATTGAACTTGAAAACTACAGGGATATTAACCTCACGGCCCATTGTCTATGGTTGATCACTAGAAAAATCTCTACTGTTTGGTATAAAATTGAAGCAGAACTGACTACTGGAAACTGCACAAATGAAGCACAAAGTGAGAGCCAATTAGTGCAGAGCATGTAACACTGTCGCCATCTTTACCATTTTTATCTTTATTTCACCAAGTCTGGAATAGGATCCGAATACGTATAGTATTGGAACTACGTCCTCTAACTCTGTAGATCTTTGTGCCTCAGAAGCAGACATGATCATTCATTTGTATGCCGCAGTACCACCCCACCTTCTTATTCCTCCATGCCAAAACAAACCACAAGTTCTAGGACTAGGTGTGTGCAGGCTAACCACAGGGCTAACCGAGTCGACCTGGGTGAGCTAAAATGAATGCACCCTAAATCAGTAGTCACATGGTGAACTGATGAGAAGACCTGGTTTTGTTTCCTTCTTTTTTTATCTCGAAAGAATTTCCAACGTTAAAATCAGAAGCGATACAAAGTCCACTGTTCAAAAATGATTGCTTCGGCAGGTTATACCTTGTTAACAGCTATTGTGCAACTCCGAGAAAAAAATCTGATGCGTCCCTGGCTAGCTATACGTAGCTGGCGAGGATGAGATACTTTTGACGCCGCCCGCACTACATGCCGCGGCGACCGAGTTGGCAATGATTTCATATAGCGCAACCCTAACCATGCGGTGTACATACACACATTGATGCCCTAGCCCTGAATAAGCGCGCGAATGTGCTAAGCGTGAATGAATAACCTTTGACACGACTGTACTGCGACTCGTTCCCACAGCTGTGCATGGACATCGTGCACGCAATGCCCCACCGCGCCCTACCGGTGTTTGGACTAAATGTTGAAAAGTACTACTTTGGGGGGAGGGAGGGAGGGTCTTGAAAAGTAGTACGCTCTGTACGACCTTAAAAATGTTGACAACTTTGGACTGCCCCTAATGTTGGGTTAATTAGTTATTGGCTCAGCAGCCCTGGCGTCTTTGAATCCTACATTGTACATGTACCTCGAGGCTGTCTGTAAAGGTTTTACAATCGTGTGATTTTGCAGCGATAAAATTGCCCTATGACGTCATGAAGTATGAACTGAGCTTATCAGTGTTTCTCTAAGGCTTCCGATATGATTTTTTTAGATACATACCCCAGTTTCTAGGACATTGCAGGGCCATACATGTAGATGTTCGATTTAAAAATCTGAAGAATACAATTTACAACATTCGTAATTATTTTGCCATTACCTCGTTTCAAACCATGCCACACCATACCACACCATACCACACTACACCAATATCGTCTCATGTAGCGAGCTACATGTACATGTATGGCCTTGGGGTCATCATCGATAATTCTCTCCATAGACTCCAAGTCGCCGGCTTTCTCTGCGGCCAAATATCTTTTTGGCCAGCCGCTCGCCCCCAAACGGTTTCCGAGACATCGAGTTCATCAAAATCTGAAATGTCTAGAAAAAGGAATCGGGGTCCGAAACATTGGAGTCTGGTGGGCCAAGCTTCTGAATTTGTGCCAAATACGACTCTTTATCATTTTGACCAACTGTCTTTTGAGTGCAGTGGTGTCTCCGGTGAGCAAGCCACACTTGAACATGGCAGTCTTCAGGAGATTCGTTTTTCCTCTTACACGCCTTCTCTTTCTTCAACAAATCAGGTTTTAAGAAAGGTTTTGGGTCTCGTCTTGTCAGCCGAAGAAACGTTTTCCCCAGACCCACTGCGTAGTCTTGTACCCCTTCAGCGTGGCATTGTTTCCGCTCTAGAAACGGGCGTTGCAACTCACAGACTGCAATCTCATTACCATACAAGTCCTTCAGGAAGTCGAGGATTTCGAACACTGTCTGTCCCTCTAATATCAGCGCTCGCACTTCTGACTTTGGTGTGCCCCGAAGATAATCAAGGAGGAATGGCCCTCATTGGCTCTCTGGAATAGCGTAGCATTGAAGAGAATCCTTGATTGAGCAACTTAAAAAATATTTTCTGTAACTAACTTGATATGAATCACTAGCAAGTTTGCTCTCCTCAAGTGAACAATAACAACTAAGGCAAATACAAGAAGACTGTGAAAACAAATTTATAAAGCAACTCGGCAACTTGGACAAATAATTTGCAAATTCAATATTTTCCTCAGGTAAACACTAAATTAATCCTCAAAATTTTTCAGTTTCAATCAATTATTCTTTTACTGGTAACTTAAAATAATGGGGAAAATTAAAAATGATACTCAATCTCTGCTAAGTTAGCACCATTCTAGATTCTGCTGACTAAGCTTGTAAGATGGGCTGTTACCGTAAACAATTTTTTTTTCTTTGGACAACCTGAAGACATCCCATTATTCGCCTTTTAATTAAACTAAATAGATAGTGAAATCTTGTTGTTTCCTGCTGCGCTGGCCTTCTTTTCCGTTTCTTCACGGAGCTTTTCGGCACTGACTTTCCTAACTTGGTTAAATTCGGATCTATTTAGGTGGCATCTGTGCCCGTGCCAGTAACAGCCCTGAAACTGATATACGGTATTGGTTTCTCGACAAAACCCATCTACGTGTAGCTTTCGAGTACCTATGCGGTTTTCGGCAGCATTGAACTTGTGTGCGATATTGATGTCGTTTGTTTTCGATTCCCATTCTAACCACTCGGCGGCCATTACCCCGTGCTTTTGAGCCATAACTGGTTCGAAACTCTGTTTTGCTTTGCGCCTAACAAACGTACCGGTGGGCATGGGTTGCATCAGTGCCCAGAGGTAGAGGGCATTGGCATCAAACCCAACAATCTTTTCGCATTTGTTCGGCCCCTCCCTGATGTAAGTTTGATTCTTTTCGTGATAGCGGTTAAAGACGATGGATGGGCTACCGACGATGTTGTCCTTAATCATGAAATAAAGGTTGCTATTGGTCTTGTCGATCAGAGAGAAGAAGGTTTCGGGACCGAGAGTAAGAAATAAGTACCTTAGTGAGAGGCCCGGTACAGATATGGCGGATTTCAACATATCCATTCCACGTTCGGAATAGAAATTGCTCATTTTCTGAAGAGCGTCCAAAAAGGGTACTACGTCAAGATCATTGTACCAGATTAAGAAATCCCTCATGGTCTTCATGTTTTTAGTAGTCCAAATCTCTTGACAGTACGCATATTCTGCGTCGCTGATGTTTTGTTGTTTTAAACTACTGAAAAACGCTTGGTGAGGTGGTAATTGTGGGTAATCTAACTTCTGTAAGAAATCAAACCACTCGTAAGGGAAAAAAAACTTTTCCTGGGGCACTTCATACGCTTTCAGAAACTTTGCGCAATTGTACCCCGGGGCTAGGTAATTGCTGACATCGAGAAATTTAAGCCATGTGGCTTTGAGCGCCATAGAAGTACTTGTCCTCTTCACTATAAACTGTAGAGGGTCGTCTCTTTGAAGTTTTGTATACAAGTGTCGCTTGATCAAATTTACATCGTACTTACCACTGTTGAAACCGATTACTGGTAATGCTTGGATGTAACTTTCTAGCTGCTCTTTCACGTGTTCAGCTGGGTGTTGTCTTCTCCTTGCCGGGTGAGTAGTAGGGATGTGCCGATTGTAGACCAAATCTTAAAAAACTCAATTTGATCTGATAAAAAAAAAAACTAATAAAAAAAACTAGTTTTATTTATCTTGCTAGAATCTAAAAAAACAGCGCCCTCTATAGGTTAAATAAAAAAAAACAATAAATGACAAACTCTAAAATTAATTTAAAAAAAAGCGCCCTCAACAGAGTGCGCTATTTTATTTTATTTTCATTGATCACAGTTTTAACTAAAATTAACTTCTAGAGTCTCTCACAGAGGGTGCTATAAATAGCCCAAAAGCATACACGTGTATGCTTTTGGGCTATTTATAGCTTTATCAAAATGAAGTCGTTTCTAAATTACAGAGGGCCACATTGATTGCAATTACACTGGGTGGGGTGCTTCCATCTATTTCCTACTGTTTGGTTTGTACTAAAATATGTCTTTATAAACTTCTTATTTTTTCTGAAGAAATTTAATGGTAAGCGACAACGGAGTAATTTGGGATATTTCTTTACCAGTTTGTAAAATTCCCTTAATATTTTTGCCCACACTTTTTGTTTTAACCACGTATCAAAATTTGATAAAAACACCTTACCCTCCCGTTTTTCTCGTTGAAATTTTTGAAACAAAACTTCTAGCCAATTCCCAAATTTTGCTGCGTTAAACAAACTCCTATTTTCTCTCTTTGTATGAATTTTGTTGCAATCTTTTATGCATTCTTCTAAACGTTTTAAACTATAATTTTCGTTACCCACTTCGGGAATATCCCCCAAATTATTCCATTGTGGCCCAATATTATAACTATTTTTTAGTTTGTCGTACATTTCGTCGGAGCTAAGAGTGTTATTTTTTATTTTGGGATGTTTTTCTACTTCTTCATCATTTTCTTGGGCTTCTAAAGTTGGGAGTGGCGGTGGATTATTTACATTCGGTTCGTTGTTTAGGACTTCCAAGGCTTCTTCATATCGACCGCCGATGATAAGTCTTTTTGCCACATCGACGAGTTGGTGATATTGTTGAAATTGTTGCACCACCCACTCGCCGCTTGAGTCGATGAGACGATTGGTTTCATCGACGTCTTCCCTCATATAAGTCAGTTTAAGGACTTGCCTTGGAAACGTCATGATACTAAAGCAAATAAAATAAAATAATAGATAGAGTTTTAATATCATAGCAATTATTCTTTTGAGCTACTCACGTAAACAAAACAATTATATTCTCTTACCTTTCCTAGTAGCGATTCTGTAGCTGAGTTCTGGGTTAAAAGTAGACTCGTGATTTTAAAACACACGGGAGTCTATTAAACTGTTCTGGCTCGATGTCTAGTGCAAAACTGTTTTGACTCGATGTCTAGTGCAAAACTGTGTGATGTGGTGACGAGTTATACACGCTCACGCTGTACAAGTGCAGAAATGATGAAACAGCTCATGCCCCGGTATTTATACCGCTACTAGAACCAGTAATTTTTTCATACAGCCGCCCACGCCAGATATATTTCTTTGTCTGTGAAGGGCGGCTGTATGGAAAATTACTAGCCACGCTGACAAAGGAATCTCGGCTCAAGGTTGTTTTGTTACGCCACATCACGTTCGGCACACAAGGCAATTTGACTTCCCACGCAATTCCCACGGTATTTTACAGAGTCAAGTTCTTCCCTTTTTTTTAAACAATTCTAAAGGAGGCGCAGACGCGTAAGGAGGAGGTTGATCGAAATAATTTTTATTTATTGCGAATCTGTAAGTTTTTTGATAAGACCTTTTTTTTCTTTCGACACCAACTCTTCCACGCGTCTTTTTATCTCGGATTCCATATCGCTCTCACCTTTGCCCGGCACTGCAAATTTTCGCCCGGCACTCGGGTTCAAATTGGCTGTGCCGCCCAGCACAAAAAAGGTCCTAGCTAGAACCCTGCATCTTGGTAGATTCTGCGCCTTTTGGCGTGTTTAAAACTTTGTGTAAACCACTCCTGGTGAAGGAGGGTTCGTCATCCACTGGTTTAAACTGTGGGGTGCTGTCATCCACCAGCCGACCATGCACTTCCTCACTGGTTGTTATATATTGTAGGCCGACTGGATTTACGCTGAAATGAAAAACAATTTGTACACAGCTATTGTCCATTATACCAACCAAATAATAGAATATTCTAGCTGTAGTGTATGAGTACATCCTGTTTACAAACCGACCTAGGACAGTAATGTACGCATTCGAGGATGCAACTGTTCATGTGCCATGTATAATCATAGTTTATTTTCTTGGTGATCAGCGCCATCAATAGTATTACACCTCTCGATCTTTGTTCGGTCCCCATTGTCTGACCAGAACATGTACCCATTCGTGGATGCAACTGTTCATGTGCCATGCATAATCATAGTTAATTTTCTTAGTGATCAGCGCCATCAATAGTATTACACCGCTCGATCTTTCTTTGGTCCCCATCGGCTGAAATAAAATGTCTAGAATAGGCATTTTAGTCGGCATTACATGTAGATGGGGCTATCCGTCATTGGTGTCAAGTCTGTAAACAATACATGTACATTTTTCATTCTCTCAAAAGATTAATTTAGAATTTTGATTAGTTATTGTTTTGAAGATTCTTTTATTTTATTATTTGGCATGACTATGAGTAGTAGGGATGTGCCGCTTTTGAACCAAATCTTAAAAAACTCAATTTGATCTACATGTAATACCAAAAAGTTTTATTTATCTTGCGAGAATCTTTAAAAAAAAGGGCACTCTATAGGTTAACAAAAAAAAACAATAAATGACATCAACAGAGGGTGCTATTTTATTTTATTTTCATTGATTACAGTTTTATATAACTAAAATTAACTTCTAAAAATCTGCCAGTACCCTTTAGGTTTTTTATATTTAGAAAAGGAGACTGCCAGTCTCCTTCTCAAAATAGACTTTTTTATAAATGATGTCACGTCTATATTTAGAAAAGGAGACTGCCAGTCTCCTTCTCAAAATAGACTTTTTTATAAATGATGTCACGTCTATATTTAGAAAAGGAGACTGCCAGTCTCCTTCTCAAAATAGACGTTTTTATAAATGATGTCACGTCTATATTTAGAAAAGGAGACTGCCAGTCTCCTTCTCAAAATAGACTTTTTTATAAATGATGTCACGTCTATATTTAGAAAAGGA
This sequence comes from Crossaster papposus, assembly GCA_037893245.1. Taxonomy (NCBI): domain Eukaryota; kingdom Metazoa; phylum Echinodermata; class Asteroidea; order Velatida; family Solasteridae; genus Crossaster; species Crossaster papposus. Next base: position 287,938 of record JBAIAA010000237.1, read on the forward strand.
GACTGCCAGTCTCCTTCTCAAATTAGACTTTTTTATAAATGTCATGTCTAAAATTACACTTGTTTACACAGGTCCACAGTGATTACAAATACACTCTGCATGGTGTTTCCATCTTTTACCTAATGCTGGGGTGATACTAAAATACGTCTTAATTAATCTCTTATTTTTTCCGAAAAAAGTTAAGGGTAGACGGCAGTTAAGTAATTTGGGATATTCGTTTACCAGTTTGTAAAATTCCCTCAATATTTTAGCCCAATGTTTTCTTATGTCACAATTTTGTTCTAACCATGTATCAAAATTTGGTAAAAATACCTCACCCTTTTTTTTTATCTCGCCGAAATGTTTGAAATGAAATTTCTAACCAGTTCCCAAACTTTGCCGCGCTAAACAAACCCCTGTTTTCCCCCCGTTTATACTTTTCACCGCATTCTTTTACGCATTGTTCTAAATCCCTTAAATTGTAATGTCGTTCATTACCTGGTAAAGGAATATCCTCCCAATTACTTGACTGTCGTTGCATATTATAAGTACTTTTTAGTTCGTTATACATTTCTTCGGGAGTCGGGGTATTTTTCTTTATTTGGGGCTGTTCTTCTACAGTGTACTTCTTCATCATTTTCTTGGGCTTCTAAAGTTGGGAGTGGTGGCGGATTATTTACATTTGGTTCGTTGTTTAGGGCTTCCAAGGCTTCTTCATGTCGACCGTCGATGATAAGTCTTTTTGCCACATCGACGAGTTGGTGATATTGTTGAAATTGTTGCACCACCCACTCGCCGCTTGTGCCGATGAGACGATTGGCTTTATTGACGTCTTCCCTCATGTAAGTCAGTTTGAGGACTTGCCTTGGAAACGTCATGATACTAAAGCAAATAAAATACAAGAATAGATAGAGTTTTAATATCATAGCAATTATTTTTTTGAGCTACTCACGTAAACAAAACAATTATATTCTCTTACCTTTCCTAGTAGCGATTCTGTAGCTGAGTTCTGGGTTAAAAGTAGACTCGTGATTTTAAAACTGTTCTGGCTCGATGTCTAGTGTAAAACTGTTCTGGCTCGATGTCTAGTGCAAAACTGTGTGATGTGGTGACGAGTTATACACGCTCACGCTGTACAAGTGCGGAAATGATGAAACAGCTCATGTCGCGGTATTTATACCGCTACTACAGCCGCCCACGCCAGATATATTTCTTTGTCTGTGAAGGGCAGCTGACTAGCCACGCTGACAAAGGAATCTCGGCTCAAGGTTGTTTTGTTACGCCACATCGCGTTCGGCACAAAAGGCAATTTGACTTCCCACGCAATTCCCACGGTATTTTACAGAGTCAAGTTCTTCCCTTTTTTTAAAACGACTCTAAAGGAGGCGCAGACGGGTAAGGAGGAGGTTGATCGAAATAATTTTTATTTATCTCGAAGCTGAAAGTTTTTCGATAAGACCTTTTTTTTCTTTAAGCACCAACTCTTCCACGCGTTTTTTAATCTCGGATTCCATACCGCTCGAATCCTTTTTTTCCGACAGCTTGCTGTCGGACCTGATGGTCTCTTTCATATCGTTAAATTGCCTCAATTCCTTAAACACCAAAGCGTACTCTTCGTGGGATATATCTCCGTCCTCTATAGCTTGAGAAATAAGATCTCTTACGCTGTTGAGTTTAGCCTCAGCCAAGACTCTAATCTCGTCGTGTTTTTTAACTTTACGTCTAAATCGTTTGCTAAAATATTTTAATATGAACGCGGTACAACCAAAACCAATGGCTATTCCTTCTAACGCTAAACCAACGGGTGACATAATTACGCTGCTTATAGCCGCGATTCCCAAACCCCCACAAATCACACCACTCATCTCGGCTAGCATTTCTGTAGTAGACAATGTCGTAATTAACTTGCCATATTTTTTACACAACGCGCTTCGCTGTTCTCGTTGCGCCAATATATCTTTTTGAACTTCTTCGATCTTTTGCAATCTAAACACCCTCGTTTGGTCATCTTCGATGGTATTTTTTAGATCGAGGTAAATACTAGTCGTCATTTTATTAAGACAAAACTAAAAAAATTCTACGTTAAAAATTATCTCTTTACCAGTACAACCTGTGAGTACGCAACTGTACTTGTACATGTGCCATGTATAATCATAGTTAATTTTCTTGGTGATCGGAGCCATTTTTCATTCTCTCAAAAGATTAATTTCGAATTTCGAGTTGTTCTTGTCTTGAAGATTCATTTATTTTATTTTTCGGCATGACTATGCATAATGATGACAGAAAGTAAAGTTCAAAAGCTTGTCTAGCTGCGATCAGGGTTAAAGTAAGAAAACAAAATAGTGCGAGATAGGCGGAGTCGGTGTCCATCTCGCTCATTTCAAAGTCAGAAAGATTAATATATTTCACCAGAAAATCGTAATAAACTTCAAGCATTCTCTATTTGGGCATATTGGTAAACAAAAGAAACCAATTTGAATCGGCAAGTTTAGTTTGAGAGTTTTCTTGGTGAGTTCTACTTCGCATACCCGTTTCCAACGTCATGTAATTAATGCCCGAAGATGGCTGTCGTTTATGAAAGACAGTGCAGACGTGTCATCCCCAATCTCTATGCCTTTTTCTTGATTCGTGACGGTTTTGCCATTGACAGTTTCCCAGTAATTGTATTGTATCCTTGAGTCTGGATTTTGAGGAGTCGATGTCTCCCCCTCTCCTCGCGTTACTTATCGATTCCCCAAAACTTTGAGACTGTTTTGACTTTATTGAATCACCTCGTACACGTGCTCGACTGAGAGGCCATGCGACAAATGCGATCAGAGCGGTGTCGCCAAGTGTGTCGCCAGTAGAATCTTAGATCAAAACGTGCTTCCTATGAGACTTCTTCGTGGTTGTGTAAACGCCTTTGTCTCTTCGGCGTATTTCTTCATAATGGTCACTAATGTCGTCCTTACTGATATTAACACTCTTGAATATTTGCGTCATTTATGCAAATGATGAGGTGGTACGCGAATGTCGCATTCCACAAGACCAATCATGGGACCTGTCGCGAATATATTCCACAATCTGTCGCTGCGTCATGAATCGCTTTTTGCAATGCGGCAATCTGGACGATACCACAAACTCCCGCGACTCTGCGTTATTAGTTTTCAGGTACTGCAATTCATAGTCCCATTTTCGGATCGTACCCCCGACTTGTGATATAGTCCGAATTTTCTTTTGTTGCTTTCCGCATTATTTTCCCCCCTTTTCGTCCAATGCTCAGACCTGTCGGCATGTCCTGCAAAAACGTCCAAAAATATAGGGCATTGGCTTCATTAATAAAAGACGGTGCAGACGTGTCATTCCCAATCTCTATGCCTTTCTTGGTTCGTGATGGTTTTGCCATAGGCAGAGTTGCCCAGTAATTTGTATTGTATCCGTGAGTCGATGTCTCCCCCTCTCCTCGCGTTACTTATCGATTCCCAAAAACTTTGGAAACTGTTTTGACTTTATTGAATCACCTCGTACACGTGCTCGACTTAGAAGCCATGCGACAAACAACATCGGAGCAAGGGTGTCGCCAGTAGATTCTTAGATCCAAACATGCTTCCTACCGGCAGTCAGTGCGCAGCCAGTCGAGAAGTGTTTCCGTGTATTTGTTACGTATGCATAGACCGTGTGGTTATGAATATATAATGAGCTGAAAGGTTTCGTTTTAAAAGTATATTTGTCATGTCAAAACCTTCTTCAAAAATAAGTTTGAGTAAAGATTTTAAGGGATAAAGATCCATGTAAGAGCTCTATTGTATTACATTTCATGGTTGTCGGTATTTACAAGAGATTTTGGAACGAATACAAACCCATTTGTGTCAAGAAAAAAAGGCCAACGAAAAACGGCATTTTTCTCCTTGTAACGTTGTCCGGCAGAAAAAACTTACCAATGTACTTGTAGTAAAACTGTCCATCTTTGTTTTTAATGTCCTATTATTTCGTGATCAATTGCAAAACAGTCAGGAGCACTTAAAATGTTCCGCTTTTTCAGGCTTGCTCGTTCACGTAAAAGCTACAAAATGGAAACGACAACATTTTACCAAAGGATAACTGTCATTGGTCAATGCGTTCATTGATGCAGATATGGACCAATCACGTCTCGCGTACAGTAAAGCAACTGCAGCAAAGCTACAGTCAGTACCCAACATATAGTATCAATATAGTTCACCTGATGAGATTTACAAATCTTGGCAAGATGAATATTCAGAAACTTCGCCTTAGAGTTCAGACTATCGTCATCATGACGTGGCAAAATGGCATTGATGAAAGTCTTCGACTGCGGATATTTTTCTTTTGCAACCTGAATTAACAAATTAAAGTTCTTTACATCTCGATGAAAGACACTACAGTTCAAGTCGTTGGTCCCAACATGAAAAATAACAATATGTGGCGTCTTCGCAGTCTCAAAATTTCTCAGAGTTTTGATCATCCGAGGGACCGTGCATCCTGGCTTTGTAGTGACATCAGGTATGAACCACTCGCTCTGAATATTACATGGCAAGTACCTGGTGATTGAATCGCCAAAGATTTTCACCCTGTAGTATGGCAAGTCGGTTAGACTGGTGGGCCTGTTGGGTGAGGATAATAACGATAATGATCAGTAAACTTTTAAACAAAAATACCTGATCATACTGATTGGTTTTATAAAGAGATTGGCCATAAAATTGGTTTGTCTCGACACATCCACATGTCAAACTAGGCCCCTGACTGTTACTTCTTATTTTGAAATTAGGCTAGCCTAAATGTGTTTCAACCTAGTGTGAAACAAAGCAGCCATCAAAATGTGCGTTAAAAAAAAACATTCACAAAAAAAAAAAAAAATTATTTTTTTTCGATGTGGCCTAATCTACGATACATGGGATATAGTATAGGCCGGCCTAACAACACCACACGCAAACAAAAATAAATAATAAAATAAAATAAAAAACGATCTTATGTTGTTTCAGTGTGTTAATTGATCTATCCGGAACATAAATCAAGATTTTGTACGATCCCAAAAAAATTAATATGGGCCTTACAAGCATAATAACTTTTCTCACGAAACTGGTGATACATAAATCCAATAGCCACATGACATCGATTCTATTCTACAAACAACGAGACCATCACGAAATAGCCCGGAATTATGAAACACCATAGTAATAACACTGTGTGACGTCGCACAGAATAGCGGTACGGTTGCTGAAAACACAAAATCTCGTAGTTTTGAAATGTAAAAATCTAATAAAAACAATGCCCCGGCAGAAAGTTTGTGTGCATTGAACAATGGCAAAAACTCCAAAGTGACTGATTATCAACATCGTATAAATGTATCTTTTGCAAAACAGTCAGGAGCACTTAAAATTCAGAGGCCATAAAATGAAAAACTAATATTGTTAGTTCACTTTCCGGACTGATTTCGATTAAAAAAACGGAGAAAAAACGGACAAATTTTTTTTATTTGAGGTAATATTGCGTTAACTATGTACTCACCAATCCATATTGGCCCAGCAGTGAGCGTATGGGTTTCCCGATCGATTTACCAGGGCTACTACCAAACACTCGTTTTTTCTCGCGCACGTCCAAGTCACACGAGAGTTGTTTTTTGCTGCAAATAGAATCCCGCCTACGGCCTCATTATAGCGGTAGCTGCGCACTGACTGCCGGTATGAGACTTCTTCGTGGTTGTGTAAACGCCTTTGTCTCTTCGTCGTATTTCTTCATACGGTCACTAATGTCGTCCTTTCTGATATTAACACTCTTGAATATTGGCGTCATTTCTGCAAATGATGAGGTGGTACGCGAATGTCTTATTCCACAAGACCACTCATGGGACCTGTCGCGAATATATATTCAACAATCTGTCGCTGCGTCATGAATCGCTTTTTGCAATGCGGTCATCTGGACGATACCGCAAACTCCCGCAACTCTGCGTTATTAGTTTTCATGTACTGCCATTCATATTCCCATTTTCGGATTAGATTGTACCCTTGTTTTGTTATATAGTCCGAAGCTTCTGTTGTTGCTTTCCGCATTATTTCCCCCTCTTTTCGTCCAATGCTCAGACCTGGGGCCAATTTCACGGAGCTGCTAAGCACAAAAATTTGCTTAGCATGGAAATTTGTCCTTGGTAAAAACAAGGTTACAGACCAAATTTTCACGTGATCTTTATTGTTTTTGATTGATAATCAGCTGTTTTTTTGCTTAGCATGAAAAACACGTAGAATTTTGGCTGATAACTTGTTTTTAATGAGCAAGACTTTTTTGTGCTAAGCAAATTGTTTTGCTTAGCAGCTCCGTGAAATTGTCCCCGGTCGGCATGTCCTGCAATAATGTCCAAAGATATAGGGCATTGGCATCTTAGACCAACGATTTTTTACACATGTTAGGTCCAGTTCTGTTGCAAGGTGTTTTTTTTCTCACGGTACCTACATTTGTAATGAACACAATCGACGGTCCCCCGACAATGTTCTTTTTGATGGTGTAATACAGATCTTTATTTGTTTTATCGATCAGTGAAAAATATGTTCCCCTGTCCAGAGTGGGAAACAGGTACCGCAGTGAGAAACCCGGTACGGATATGGCGCATTTTTTAAACATGGCCATTCCACGTTCCTTGTAGAATGCGGCAATTTCTTTCTACAGCTAACAGAAATGGCCCGACGTCGAGGTAATTGTACAATATACCATTCTAGAAAATCTGTCATGGTGTGCATTAAGGATGTGAATCTACGTTTAATTTTGTAAACGTTTAGCAAACCTTTCCCGTAACGTTTAAACGTTTAAACGTTTATTGAAAACTTTAAAAGGCTGCCGCCTGTCCCGGTCTCTTTGCGTAACTGCGGTCGCGTTTGTTTGTATACATTGTGTACACTTAACACCATTTTTTTCTATGTTCTTTGAAGGCTAAACATTTCAAGAAGCATCACCTGCAAGTGCTGTCAAATCAAGTGTCATTTCAAGGAATGTCCAGACTAGCCTTAGGAAGATCGTTTATTTATTTATTTTTTAGCTAAGATTAAAAAAATAAAATAAAAAAAAATAAATAAAAAACGTTACCCTCAAGAATTTCGCGATAGCTGCAGCATTCCAGCGAGTACTGCCGGTATAGTACCGGTATTTTCCTACAGCTAGGCCATGAGAACAAAAACCAATCAATTCATAACCTTTCCCCATTAGACTTCTGGCTACGCGCCACGGGCAACAGGGTTGGGGAGTCACAGTACCAATGCGCCTAAACATTTCAGAGTAGAGAAGGAACCGCAACCAATGGCATTTTATTTACTGGGATTAAACGCATTGGCGGACGTCCTCAAAGTTCGGTGACCTACATTGTGCACGTTGTGCCGCGCCCCTGAAGTTCGGTGACCTAGTACATTTATCTACGAACGCCAGTCCTCAAAGTTCGGTCACCTTGTAAATAGGTTTGTATAAACAAGAGATATAATGTATCAATTTGGACAATGGGGCTGTCAATCATTCTCTGGAGCCTGGAGAAATATTCTTTTGGGGGCCGAGATTATTTTTAAGACTGGGGAAACCTTAAACTGCATCGGAAAAATAAGAGAAACATATTTTCCAGCAGATGATAGAAACATTTTAACAATTTTCTTAAATAAGTATACAATTCTTTTCGAACCACAATATTGTTTACGGGGGAGATGTCGCAGAATCGTCAATGATAATTAAATAGTCGACATCAATTTGGATAGAAATAAATACAGGGTTTGGACTCGGAAACTATAACTTTGTGTTTATTACTTGCAACAACAAAACACCCAGATAAATGTCGAAAACTCTACATTTATATCACTCTTCAAAAACTAATTTTAAAGTTTACACATCCCCATTCCACAAGTATTGTGATATGTCACTCCCAGCGGTACCCGTTCTACGATCTAAAGAATATTTTATCCGTCGAATTGTTTTTTGTAAGGGAACAGTGGTGTTTGCACTTGCAGCCCAAGCCGATCTTAAGAAGCGACACAGATAGGCCTACATTGTTTTAAATAACGCATTTGTTTGATTACTGCAAAACACGCCGACTAGTGATTATAGCAAATTTAAGTTCCAACTTCACAGAAAAATAAAGAAATACGAGAGACTCAGAATTGTTTGAAAACTTAGTAGTTTAATCTGAATAGCCCTCGGAGAAAGACGCCATCCACGCCAAGTTTATTTTTTTCCCAGCAGCGGCGTATTGAAAACATCAAACACATGTGTACATGTGTTTGATGTTTTCAATACGCCGCTGCTGGGAAAAAAATAAATAGGCGTGGACGGCGTATGTATACACACTGTATAATCATCATCATGGGCACAATAGATACCGGCAGCTGCTGGTCATTGAGAAAAGTATCTGATTAATCTTCTTGGAATGTGACCAAGTACTACAGGCATTACAAATGCTTTGTAAAATAAATAGATGTTTGAAGAAAGTAAATTCTTCGTAAATAAAACTTGAGGGTACGGGTATGGCGTAAATGGAAGGTCCATTTATTTTTTATTCGAGTTCCGTTTAAACGTTTGAAAAAAATTCTAAACGGATTTGATTTTGTTGACGTTTACACGTTTAAACGTTTAAAGGTCACATCCTTAGTGTGCATGTTATTTGTCTCTCCATGCTTGTTGGCACAATTCATATTGCTCTCGTGTTATGTTTTTGTGAAACCATTCATGGGACGGAAATTGTTCCAATTTAAGTTTAATCAAGTCATCTAGCCACTAGGAAAGTCCCTCTTTTCATCGTATGCTTTAAGAAACTTTGCATAACTATACCCTGGTGCTAGTTGCTTATAACCAACAAATTTAGTTTACATCTTTTAAGCGCCATACCGGATCTTTTGACAATGAATTTAAGTGGGCCACTTCTTTGTAATTCGCTATACAAGTACTTTTTCATGATAGTTACTGTACATCATACATGTATATGTACCTTCCGGAATTGAAGGCCAGCACCGGCAGTTCCTGAATGAAGTCGTCTAGTTCTTGGTTGATTTTCTCGACTCCATGGATGAAGTGCTGTTCGCCACTCGGTTCGATAGTTCTTGAACCCATTAGACGAAAATTGTACAAGTCTTGCAGGCCCGTTAATTTAAGTTTAATCAAGTCATCTAGCCACTTGGAAAGTACCTCTTTTCATGCTCAACACCGTATGCTTTAAGAAACTTTGCATAACTATACCCTGGTGCTAGGTAGTTGCTTATATCCAACAAATTTAGTTTACATCTTTAAGAGCCCACCGGATCTTTTGACAAATAATTTAAGTTAGTCACTTCTTTGTAATTCGCTATACAAGTACTTTTTTATGATAGTTACTGTACATCATACATGTACATGTATGTACCTTCCGAAATTGAAGGCCAGCACCGGCAGCTTCTAAATGAAGTTGTCCAGTTCTTGCTTGATTTTCTCGACTGCATGGATGAAGTGCTGTTCGCCACTCGGTTCGATAGTTCTTGAACCCACTAGACGAAAATTGTACAAGTCTTGCAGGCCCGTTAATTTAAGTTTAATCAAGTCATCTAGCCACTTGGAAAGTACCTCTTTTCATGCTCAACATCGTATGCTTTAAGAAACTTTGCATAACTATATATCCTGGTGCTAGGTACATGTAGTTGCTTATATCCAACAAATTTAGTTTACATCTTTTAAGCGCCGTACCGGATCTTTTGACAATGAATTTAAGTGGGCCACTTCTTTGTAATTCGCTATACAAGTACTTTTTCATGATAGTTACTGTTCATCATACATGTATATGTACCTTCTGGAATTGAAGGCCAGTACCGGCAGCTTCTGAATGAAGTTGTCCAGTTCTCGGTTGATTTTCTCGACTGCATGGATGCAGTGCTGTTCGTCACCGAAGTTTTGAACGGAATGCTGCCCCTCTTTAAGTTGCGTGAACACTCGCCGGTACTTCTGCTAAAGCAACTCGTAGGCAGCATCAGATATTGTGTGCAAGTACCCAACAACGTCGCTCACCAGTTTGCTGGTATTGCTGGTTTGTACGAAACACTTCGGCTTCCCGAGTTCGGGAACATTACTGGCGACACTACAGCTGAGTAGTTCTTGACGGCTGCGCCACTTTACTGTAGCTTCTCCGTTTTCTCTTGTAGGTTTAGTCGGGACTGCCTCAAAGAAAGATTCAATAGCAAAGGTGGCTCCGTAGGGGTAGAACTGGTCATCATGGGGATGTCTATCTCCAAGTCGGCAATCTTGTACAAAATCAAGGTAGTTGATCAAAACCGCCTGGAAAACTGTGCTACACATTAGCGTCGCATGTTACCTCGTGGCCTCTAAGATCAGAAGACTGAGTAATCAGTCGGTTGCATTTCGTACATGCGTACAACTTGCTATACATTCTGAAATCTTGAATGTATGAGAAGTGACGAACAACAAGTTTATGTTGAGTGTCTGTGCGTGCCTGCATGTGGACCGCCTTATCGGCTTCGCTCTCACTACCCTACATGTATCTCCATGTTGATGCACATCTTTCTTCTACTCCTCTTCATCGTCAGCCAACTCCTCTTCTTGGTCTCGTCTTTGTCTTTCCTGTCACCTTCAGCCCTGACGAAAGAGTAGACTTGGATGTTGATTTCAAACAACTGTTAACATAATTCAAGATCACACATTGCCGTCCCTTCTTTTTGAAAATTACCACCAAAGGCTTCCCGATAAACATCTAGCAAGTGTTTTGTTTCATGCTCCAAAAGGTCGGAATTCTCATTGTTGACGAGGGACAGGCGCGAAAAAAACCAAATGATCTTTGTACGGCTTACCAGAATTCATGTATGTCGCAAACAGTGTGTTTAGGCCCTTGTTGTGTGCCATGAAAGGATGTAGTTTTTTTCAGAGGTGCTCCAATGAGCAATTCCTTCTTGTTCGTAAACACTGTAATGTTTGTGATCGACTCGACGGTCCACTTTGTGTCGGGTCGCTGCCTGTTCCCATGCTCGGCAATATCTTCTCTCTGCAACTCTTGTAGAAGTCTCTCTAGGTCTTATTCGTTTGCCATGTTAAAGGGTGCGGCAAACAAATGCACTTTGTTAATGCTTGCGTGGAAATACCGCAAGTCTCCAGTCACAGAGTGTTGCAATGCAAAGCCGAATGACGCATTTAGTTTAGTTGGTACTCGCAGTTGATTAAAAACACTCTGCAGAGCATTTTCGATATCAAATCTCGGTTTGAGAGTTCTTGAACCCACTAGACGAAAATTGTACAAGTCTTGCACCAGTCTACCTGCATTGTGATGGGTCAAAATTTGCTGGCCAGTTATCTCCAAGTGTAAGCTAATTTCCTGATTTTCCTCCCAAATTGGAAAAAAGTCTGCATCTTTCATTAACGGATTTTCTTGCCTTAAATTCTGTATTATTCTTGACTTCTGGCATTGGGCCGCATACCTAACCGCATCATCTAATGTTTTGAGGCCTTGTTAATGGATTTTGAACTGTGCGTATGGGTCAAGCCCAGCTACAAAGCGACACAATTTTTTGCCATCTTGCAAAAATTTCGGTAGCAAAAACTGTAAGGGTTCTCCAGGGAAGCGGGGACGTGCGTTATAACGCATGTCTGGAATTTCTGAATTGACAAGTGTTTGACAAAGACTGACGCCAAGGTAGACTTGACCGTTGCATAGTCTGCCTTAACATGATCGGAAAAACTGTCCCACGGTGTAAACGCGTTGCTACTAAGTTTGGCGGAAAGGAGGGAAGCTCGTTCTAGTTTGTGGTGGGGTGGGGGGGGGGGGGGGGGGCGTTAACATTAAAGGCTAATACAAAGTAAAATCCTCGGTGCCGTCTTCAGAAAATGGGGCCGAGAGTTCTGGTAAAAATGTAATGCAATTGGGATTGGAAATGCAATTAAGAAAATAGAACTAGTGGGAGGTGGGGACATAGCGAAGTGCTGTCGGGTGGGAATCAAGAAAAAAGTACAATGCGGGATAACAAAATTTGGCCGAAAAAAAATATATAAATGTTCAAATATAAGTGAAATAAGGCACAAATCAATTAACAAAAATCAATGCAAATAAAACCAACTAAAAATGCCTAATACAAATTTAAGGGAAACGGCAAATACCCAGGCTTTGCCAGCACAGGATAAACAATCAACTAAAAAGCAAATTGTGACGATGATAAGGCAATAATACTGAGAAACAGCAAATATAGAAAAGTGAGAAAAGCAATTTATGATATGAATGGCAGGAATAGTCTGTGACAAGAACTGGAAAACAACAGCCAAAATAATTGCAAAAGACAAGTGTATAGAAAATTAACAAAATAAAAAAACAATAATAGGATATCAATAAAAATGTGTAGTACAAAAAAAATAACTAGCGAAAGACGTCAGCATGGCTTGGCCAGGATGGATGGGTCCGATGGACAAATTGGCAGGGCAGGCAACAAGGAGATGACAGTACATCTGGGCAAACGACGAAATTATACGGAGGACTATACGAAGGGCTGGAAGGGAGGGAGAACAGGAGCAGGAATAGTGTAACGCTGAATTGTTGATTATATAGGTGGTATATTGATACCGTTCCTAAGTCAGGTTACTATATAGTGTTGGTTGAGAGCTATAGAGCAGAGTGTATACAACTAGACACATAAGAAAGAGTACACAAAAGAACAGATGAATATCACTGCATGGAACAAGTACTGGGCCACTATATGTTCATTTTTCAAACAGACGAATACTGTTTTACAGGAGATGGTCTCGGGTGAGAGTGTGTACTCACTGAGATCCCAAGAAGGTCTGAAGCTAAGGCATATGGGCTGACTTAAATATCGAGTGCTGCAAGGAGGTGCTGTGTGGGCACAAGATAATAAAATAAGGGGACTTTAATTAATGGTTATCATATACATGTGTGGTCACAAGGACTGGTCCCAATTACAAGGTTTCGGGGTAATAAAATGTAGACAGTGGGTACGTTCAGACGGTGGCGTAAGTTAATCTAATCCAAAAATACTAAGTTAATCTGTCCGTTGGAACGCTCTAATCCACCCGCGCGGCGTAAGTTACGCGACCAAAATGGCGTAACTTACGCTTCCCAAAAGTGGCCGATTAGATTAAGTTGAGCGAAAGATAACGATCTCCCCCCGCTGCGATGAGCCGTGAAGTGCCGTTGGAACGCAACTGACCTGCCACTTCCGGTGGTAGTTTATTCACATTGACCTTTTTAGAAACAGATCCACGCCGTGCTCATTAGCCGGCCACGGACAAGGCGATTTATAACCCTTTGCAATGATGGCAACCGCGCCGAGAATACATCCGATTGCCCGTTGCCTTCGTTTGACAAACTGCCAAAAAAGTCAACGGGTAGCGTGGTCTTGTTGACGCAATCGGTTGTTTTTTAGTCTTCTGAGCTTTTTCAGCACACGATTTAGTATTCAACTCTCCGGCCTAGGAATCCGACGATCGTTTCCTTTTATCCCGAATACAGGCAAACAAAAACGCGAGAAAAACTTTAGCATTGATCTTCATCGGCGCCATTTTGATAACGCATGGCCTGTCGCGCACGTGCAATTACATGTACACGTCCGTGTGTGCATGACGTGCGTGTACATGTACATGTACACGGCTTATTTACCAGACCGTTTTACAAACCCTAGCTTAGGCCAGTCGGTCCACTGCGCTCCATTATCATAGCCAAACTGCATAAATAAAGCCGATATTGCGAAGAGGCTGGAGTTTGGAAAACGGCAGTACGCTTGCGCTCTAATGTACATGTATACTGTATACTAATGTACATATGTACATGTACACTTTCCTTGTTTCCCGCGCGCGCGCGCTTTAACCGGAAGGCTGAGAAAGTGGTGTTTGTGTTGCGTAACCACGATGGCGTAACTTGATCCACTTTTCCGCCTGGGGAATGGCGTAACTTTCTCGTTTGAACGCAAGCATGTTTTGGATTAAAAACGGAATAACTTAGTATTTTTGGATTAGCTTAACTTACGCCACCGTCTGAACATGCCCCTAGTCTGGGAAGATTCTGGGCTTGGGCCATTAACTAAATTAGGGGGTCATTAACTTGTCATCAGGGGAAGTTAGATGCTAGAGCTTACTTAAAGAGATACATAAAAATGCCAATAGGTTGGTTAACATGTGGGCTTACAATAGCACAGGAACAGAGAGAAACAAGTCAGGAAAAGATGAAACTTAAGGAGGAGACGCAGGGAGGTGGCTTGAAGATAAACGCAGGAACTGAGCATTGACAATACTCTGGACCTTTCACTCTTGGCACCTGACTATCAACCAGTCTGGTGGCAAGAGCAATATCCAAATAATATTGTTAATGTGAGGTTGGGTAGTCGTGTAACTAGATCACTGACTGCCGTAACGATAGCCTCTGCGTAAACAAAAAGAAGGCTACACTGCAGTTCATACAACCGGCGATCCACATACAAAGTATCGCTAGCCTCTATACTGTGTAAGTGGTCGACTTTTCTTGAAGAGCTTAATACTAATTTGAGCATTCCCATAACATTTATACCGGTAAACTAAACTGCATTTACGCCATTGAAGTATAGTTTTACGGCCTCTCCTACTGCCAGTTAAAGTCTCTACCTTAACTTTAACAGATTTGTAATTTTTTGTTAATTCCGATTGGCAATTCACAGAAAGAATATGGTGGAGAATATAATGTCTCGAAAAAAACATGTTGTTTCACATCGTACAAATTCTGCAAACTTTTCATCTGAGGTACTGCATGAATCAAGGAATGAATGCAACCTGGTGTAGTGCTTGCACATGTCCAGAATGCGACCACAATCTTCCGTTATCCTCCAAAGTGGGGCAGTTCAATTTGTTCAAAATTTGTTCAAAATTTACAGCCAGCCGAAAAGAGGGGAACCTGGATGTCAGCGTGGACTGCCTTCAACAAAGCATTACTTTGACCATGGACGTTGCGAAAAAAATAAAAAATGTGATCATGAATATGGAACACACATCTTCCTAATAGGAACACTATCGAATCGATTTCTCCTAAAATTCTGTAAGTAACGCTTGTTTATACCTTTGTTAGTCATGTATGTTTCCCACGCCCCCCGGCAGCTACTCTTTTCATCAGCACCTTTGGCCAAAGCTTTACAGGTAGTTCGAACTAAACGTACTGTACCTCTATCGGAACCAAAAATTGAAAGGGCACTAACTCTGTCTGCACCCAAACGGATACTTTCAAAATTCTTGAAAGATTTGCTAATCGTCTCGGCCATTGAAAGCAGTAAGTGCAACCCACAAAAAAAAAGTTGTTCATCTTTGATAATTTGTGTTTGGCAGATTGTAAAAAATTGTCCCATCCTTCTTTATACAAGGGGAGGCATGACTCTCTGAAGGTTTGAAGGACATCAATAAATTTGGCTTCAGTTGAAGCTCTGTCACTCATGGTGTTTTTAATTTGGCAGAGTATATGTTGCCCTGTATTTGCCCTTTCATTATCTGGTACTGCCTCATTAAAAAAAATTGGTTAAATCATCCAGTATGACCTTAAGAGTACTCAATGTTTCGTCAGCACTCTTTGAAACAATCTCCCTCAGTCCAAGAATGAGTTTTCCTCATCGGAAACTGTGTAGGTCATGTAAATGTCCCCCTCCTTAGGTGTTTCATCAGTTCTACATGTAAGTGTCAAATTCTGTTTTTTTGTTAGTTCTTGCATCTGATGCTGAGAGATGAGTAGTCTTTTATCATTCATATGGGAGACTGTTCGGCCTGATGGCAACTGGTCAGCAGACATGCCTACCAGATTTAAGAGTTTCTATTGTCTTCCCCACATTCTCGAACCCAATGTGGAGACAAAAGTTTGTACACGCACAGACGAGCCCCTTGGTTGTAACATGGATGCCCTTTATCATTAAGAGTCAATAGTTTTTTGACACCTGACTCTTGCTCTTCTAGCTGACTTTTTAGGGCTGCATTTAAATCTTTCAAATCGAGTATTTCTTCTTTGGCCATTTTTAGTTCATCCTCCAAATTTTGGACAGTCCTCTCCAAATCTTCATGTTTGCCCTCAGCCGACTTGTCAATTTTTATGACCTTTCTTTCAAGATGGCCTTTCTCTAAACTTAAGAGCGCTTAACTTTCTTCAGGGAGGAGACCTTTTTTTTATGTACTCTGGAAAGATGTGTACGCTGTTCCTTTATAATAGACTTTTGTCTTTTCTCTTTCCGGGTTAAGACTTCAATTCGATCTCGCGATCAATTGTTAATTGCAACATATCTGGGTGTTTACGGGCAGACAGGGAATTACGAGCAGTGGAACTAACTCCAGGTCCTGAATAACTGAGTCGAAAGCCAAAGGAAAAAACTTCCATCAAAATTGTGCGCATCTTTAGTGCTGGGGTAAACTCGCAAGAATGGTAACATACTACTTGGTTTTACTGGTGTTTGCGCTAGCTGCCGGCAAATGCCCTGGCTCTCGAGACTGACGATTTTCTCGACAGCGAGTTGCTGGGTGGCCGAATACTTGAGCAACAGTGTGCAAATCGGCAAGTGGGGCGGAAGCATTTCCTGCGATTTAAATCATTGCATGTGTATTGTTGACCCGAATCTGAACCAGGTACATGTATCAGCTTGGGCACGGTCTCACTGCTGGTAGGCACGAAAAGTAGGTTGTTGGCTATGTGCGCTGAGCAATGTTAACCATAACTCGGCGTCAATGCTCGCCCAGGAGCAGGATGCCATACGCGCCTGTAGCAAGCGAAACTGGGTATCGTAATCTCGCCAGCCATATCCGGATTGTCGGAAGGCAGCAGAACGAATAGAATCTGCATATCTTAGCAATTGGCGTGCATGGCTAGGTTGGCGCAACAAGTATATCGAAGCAAAAACCAGAAAGGCCGAATTTCCCTGCTCAATTGATGTTATTTGGGGAGCATGCTTATGAGGACGAATCTTCCAAGCCGGTGACTCATTGGACCCAATCATAAAAACAGTGTCACCCAAAGAATTGTAAAATTCAAAACATACATGTATGCCGACTTCCATAGAGCTCCAAACTCCACATGCTCCCCTTTCAAAAAAAAATTCTTCACACTTTGCGAGACACCCGACCCCAAATCATCGCAAACACTAGTCAAATTTGTAGAAGATGGGGCCGAGGTAATGGAGAAGGACATGCAAATGGACTTAACAGTAGTGGTAATTGGTTGGGGGGTTGATTCATCAAAATTAGTAGCCGTAGACTACTACGAGTCGCCTCCGGGCTGACTGATGGTGGATGGTGCAGCAAGTGGGCCTCCATCGCTGCTGACAGGGCCCACTGTATCCAACGGGTATGCAATACCTGCTGCCGTCGGTGAATCCCGTGGCTCGACCGAACTCGCATTGCTTCCACTGACCACAGCATCTTGCTGAGAGGACGAACAAGGTCGTTTCCGCGACCGTATCGACTTAAACTGTACTTATAACCTAATTAAAATAGTGTTATTCGCTAAAATTACTTTAGTCTGACCAAGCTTGGATGTTATACTAAACATGTTGACGAATACCTTTAATTCTTGCTTAGCACACAAGGAATTAGTTACTTTAAATGTACGGAAAAAACATTGTTTGGAATTGGATTCCATCACTTTACAGTACTTCAAACTTGGAAGCATTAAAAAAAACGCCACCTTCCATTCCTCTTCTAAAGCCTGTCATTTATGACGCCACTGCGGCCATGGTGGCACCACCAGCCCTCATTGAATGAAGCCCGATATTTGCTTCAAGAAACACTTGTCTAAGACAAGGATTCACAAAGACTGGATCAACAAGGGAAATTCTGGGAGATTGAGATTTCTTGTTACAAGGTGGCATCTGTTCGGTTTTACCAAAGACAACCTCGTGAAATTTAAGTTTCATCAACCTATCTTTATGGTCTGGGGTGTTTTGGGTCATTGTCCTGCATGAAGCGGTGCCCGTCTGGAAAGCAATTTTGTATGAACGGCACAAGCTTTTCCTCCAGAATCTTCTTGGGGTAGAACTCGCCGTCTATGATGTCTTGGAAGCTGAGAACGGGTGTCTTGCCACGCTTGGAGATCCTCGCCCAGACGTGCACCTTGACGGGATGTTTTGCTAAACCTTCTTGGGCAACCTTTCTGTCGAAAAGTCAACTTGCTCTGCCGGTCAAGTTGAACGAAGCACTCGTTCATGACGTAGTGCTTTCCGGCAAAAATTAAACCGCTTGATCTTGTTTGCAACCCGGATGAGCTGACAGTAAGCTGGTCCACTTTTTCACCCAACCCAGCTTCAGACGCAGGCAGCGGATTGACGACTCGGATACATCAAGGGCAAACAGGTTGTTGAGAATAAGACAAACATCTCGTTAGCTTAACTCGTCGTCATTCTCATATAAATCGTGATTTAACTGATTTTAATAGCGAGCGTGTAAATTTGCGAGATCATCCTGATACTGGTCTGTTTGCAAACGAGCCCGTTTCTTTAATTTTTTTTTTTTTTTAAACATACAGTACCCGATACGTCGGGTGATGACAATAGTATCCTTCTTGAGGTTGTCTAAAATTTGTTTAGGCAGAGCTAAATATTTATTAGCCTATTTATCTTATTCTTTCATTGATCAGTTCAGGAAAATTCTGGTTGGCCTCTACATTGGCTCAATGCTTGTCTTCTTTCATCGACCAAGAACTTATAACATATGTGCATGTGGCTGAAACACTCATTACATTTTTAACAATTCTTCTGTTTCTTCATGAACCCTGCTTATTGAAAGATCTTCAATATTACCACTCGTTATTTTCAATAAGTAAGATTCTTTTTCCCGGCCTTTTCCATCTCACCATTCCTGTGGTTCCTTCTAGTCGATGTTCTTCGTTGACCACAGACGACAGTGGCTCAATGCTTGTCTTCTTTTCATCGACCCAAAACCTCTAGCATGCTGCATACTGTACATGTGGCTGAAACACTCTTGAAATTCTAAACAAAATCCCTTTGTTTGTCCATGAACCCTGTTTATGACAAGGTCCCAAGACTGGACTTTATTTTGCACCTTTTAAAAAATGTCTTAATCCTTTCTTTCATGAATTTTGTTTACCCTTTCTACCGGTATGTCTAGTCCCGCTGCAAACAAGTTTTCCTTATTTACCCATTATCTTTGCTAAGTTTTGACATTTGTCACATATTACATCACGGTCTCAAAAGATGTTCCTGCTTTTTTCATGTTGTTAATATAACAAAAAACTGTTAATGGAAGACCTCCTTACGAATGCCGTTAAGATTTTTTGTTTAATTTTCAAATATGTAGAATACGGTGTCGGGTTTTATGTTGTAAAACATTTTCAACCTTACTACCAATTTGAATGTATTTGTGTAGCCTTACATGTATATGATTTTTGGATATGATTAATCAAGTGGTTGTCTGTAAAAAATGTATTTCACATTATGAATTTGAGGACTCTAAATTGTTTGACAAAATTGGATTCTGGAATTTTTTTTTCTTGTTTTATAATTTTTGGTGGCTTAACAGACACTTCATGTGTTTCAAAGACTGTTAGCAGAAAGAACAGCAAAATGACGCTTAATCCTGGAGGGGAAAGTTTCTTAAATGGGAGACATCACAGAAATCCCCATGCATACCAGTACATGTATGCAACCTTTAGCACATCTGTGCCATTAAATAATGATTAAGTAGGATCATAATTTTTGCTTTTAAGTAGTGCTATGAAATTGGACGATGTAATTCATTGAATTAGATGATGTAATTTAAACGCTTCTAGACTATAGGGGCCTGTTTTCGCAACCGTGACCAGAAACACGTTCGTGACAACCAGAAACATGTTTTGGTCGGATCAGGCATGTCACTACACCCTCGAAAACGCATAACCAAAGCCAAAACATGTTTGTGGTCACTGTCGCGAAAACAGGCCCTGGGTAGTGCTTATACCAGTACAGCTCGTCTAAACACGAAACTGTCCAAGAATGAGATACTGTACATGTCTTGATGGTGCTACGGTTACATGCAGTGGGCAGAAGTCAAAATCATCAGATTATTTGGATTTTAGATTGAATTGAAAATTTACGTTTGCTCAAATTTAACATCAAATGCACACAAAATGAAGACACCATTTGTGACCGGCTCCACTGTAAATTATATTGGGGTCGTGTTTTCCAGTATCCAGCACTTGCAAGATTAACTACTGCAGGTGTAACACTAACAGCTGAAAATAGCTGAAGACAAAAGACTTTATCTCTCTCAAAAAAAAACAATAATAATAATAATAATTTTGTCGTAAAAACAAATTCTTTCACAAGAAAAGTCATTTTTGCGAAAACATGAAAGAAAATTCCATTGGACATTTTTTGTAGAGTGCCGTGGTCTGGAGCATTGAATTCGTCGTCTGTGGGTAAAGCTACAGGATGTGAGTTCAAGTCCGGCCTGGGACTACGGTTCGTGTGCCCTTGGGCAAGGCACTTTGTCACTCGGTGCTTATCTCCACCCAGGAGTAAATGGGTACCTACATTGTATGAGGGCAGAGATGGTTGATATCAGCTGCTTTGCACCGAAATAGCAGCATTGACATGTGGGAGCCGAGATGGTATTTGGAATGTTTAATTGGCCCCATGAGCAAGGATATTAATGACACATCACCTTGAGTACCAGGTCTGGTAGATACATGTACACTATATAAACATTCAGTATTATTATTATTATATTTTAGGAAGATAAGAGTAGCAACAACATTTAAAGATAGAAGACAAACAAAAAAAGAAACCCACACGACACTGTCTAAAAAAACACAGAAATGCTCTTTAAAAAAAAAATGAAGAAGAAACTTGCAAATGAAAATGAGTGCAAAGCATTTGTTGCCTCTGTACAGTTGGTCTGCTGAATAACATTTTATGTAAAGTGCAACACATTAATAAGGGCAGCACTACTAAACTAAACATGGGGGTTTAATCTTATAAAGACACGGGCATCAGAAATGGGTACAAGGTAAAACACTAACTTGTTTTCTGCTCCCTTGCCTTACACAGGTCATAGACAATATTGTATACTGGCCAGAAAAAAGAAATGTAATAATGAATTTAGGATTACAGGAGACCCTGTTTATTGTTCTCAGCAACGTGGCTTCTCATTAGGAGTCACTGATGGGGCGTTACACCATGGATTCGCTGATTTTTGTTAGGTTGAAGGCATTATTGTGTATCACAAGCAACATTATCTTGAAAGCTACTTCAAGTTGCGTTTCTTTCTTTGACTGGTATAGATTAGCATATGTGTAGTGCGATGACCCATTTGTATTAAAATTGGAAGAATGTGCCTCTTTAAGGTAAAAACTTTAAAGATCCGATTTGGAAGGGATCTGAGCTTATTACATGTATCAGAAGGGGTTTCGGCTACTTGCAATAAATGTTTGGGGCCAGCTTGTAAACTTGTGGATGAATTTTAGACGAAAACAATAATTGAAACTTACTGAAGCTTTGTGTAAGTAGAAGAGCAGCAAAGCAACGCTCCAACTTAGTTCTGAGAACTCAATCTTTAAATCTGAGAAGCTGATCAAAGTATCAAAGCACCACGCTAGTATGCTTAGAAATAGAGAGCTGCATTGAGAGCAATTGATGGTCTGTTGTTATTGAATGGACAATCACCGAATACTCCAGAGAAGCCTTTATGTCTCCGATGTTCCTCATGATTCTGGGAAGGCCATCAACCAACTTGCTGGGAAGCATTCTCTTGGACATGATGCAACTATGGGCTCTGAAGTCGTCCTTGGGTTTGTGGTGCTTGGTGTGTTAAGACACCAAGTAGCCGGAGACTTACATGGACAATAACAGGATGCAAGCCACGTTGGTTTCAATGCAAGAATTGGACCGAAGCCTCGTGGCTATCCTGTTTGGGCTGGCCACTCACGCTGTCAAGCCACGCCGTCAAGCCTTTATTCAATAACGACACCATGTGTATTCACTACAGGTGCTTGCAAATCAATACTGTGATGTGCCCAGCGTTCTCACCAGGATTTTTTCCAAGGGTGGGGGGAATCCATCGCCACAGCAGTTTTGAAATTAAGGAGTGGGGGGGGGGGGGTCCAAAAAGGAATTTATAAACCTTAGAATGGGAATAAATGACTATTTTTAAATAATAAAACAGAGAAAATCTGCATAAATATATTTAGGTGCAAATTATATCAAATTTACATCTAATTTTTATTAAAGTATAAAATAATATCAATTGCTAAAAAATTTATTACAAATTTACTGAAAGATCTACCGCAGCGAAGCGAAACACGTGACAATGCATTCTGACGTAGGCACTAATGTACACACAGAAAATAACTTGTACACAGCGCTAGCGAGTCTAGTCGTAGTCTTGGTGCAAGACGTTGTTGTTCATTATCGCGCAACTATCGCGATTTAGCGCCCCTGCGCCTAACGACTATCAAACAATAGAGGGCGCTGTTGGGAAACTTCCAGATAACCACCACACATCGGCTCAGAACAGATTCGCGGCTTCCAGAATACGCCCTCTATCGGTGGAATAGTCGCGACGCGTTTAGTGTTGAGTGCATAGGCCATATGGTTTTATGGTTTTACTAACTCAACAAGAACGTCTTTCACCAAGACTAGTCTAGTCGCGGACGGCTGCATAGCAGCACACACATGATCACGCAAAGCTAGTACTGCATGCTATGCTACCGGCTGGCACGGCGCGGCGCACGACTCGCACGAGGTGAGTGTACTCGGTCCCAGCGCAGCGCGTCCCGCAGACCCGCACCGCGCCAAACCCAATGATAAGACCGATGGGGCCGAGCTGTGAGTGAGAACAATGTTGGATTGTACGATACGTCGAGTAAATTGGTATTTCGCATGGAAATAATCTGCCATTCAGCAGATTCTGCAAGTGCCAGGTGATAGTTAATAGCACACAAGTTATTTGTTGAAAAAAACAAGCAACAGAATAATATACACTTTTTATTTACACATTTTTTTAAACGTGGCGGGGAATTGTTAAGCCGTGGCGGGGACATTTTTAGTGTGGCGGGGACTGGCGGAGAAAGTTATAGCGTGGCGGGCTGAGCCCATTTTCGCAGCAAGCGTGGCGGGCCCGCCACGCCTTAGTATGCCTGGCGAGAACGCTGGATGTGCCTGTTTATTCCTGGATACTTGCATATACCGACTTGAAAGTCATAAGAGAACCATTCACTTGGACTTCATGCAAGATGCCAAAGGAGGCCTTATCTTGATCCTGGAAAGCCATCAACCAGCTTGCAGGGGACCATTTCCTTGAACGTTACGATGCAACTTGGGGCTCTTGAGGCAAGAGTGCTTGCAATTCAATACCCGCCCTGTGTGGGGACACAGCACTGTCTCTCTCAAGCCCATACAGTTTGTGTCTGAACGGAGACTGAAGGAGATATGATGGTTCCCTTTTCCTGCATGTGCGACTTATTAGCCATTTGTTGATCTTCATCAAGAGACTACGACTGAACAAGTTATTTTGGACAGCTGTGAAAATATCTACAATCCTCTAAAGGGAAACTAGCAAGAAGCACCTACTGCTCCATTCAGCAGCATCTAATAAGAGCAGACAACAAAGATTTTTTTATTTAGCTGAATGAAGTGCCGGCCAATGCTCAGATTATCAGCAAAGACCATTTTTTTGCCAGGGAAGCAAAATCTCAAACTGCTTGGATTGACATAAGATGCACCCAAGGTAACAAATGCATTATTGCCATCTGCAGACTTCTGCCCATTCCAGTGGGTTTGACTGAAGACAATGTCACTTCAGTTGTTGACACCATTACAAAGTTTTCCAAGCTGGCCTCGCCAAATCAAACATTTATGGGGGTGGGATAGAGGGAAATAGTAGGAGGGGAGGGGGGATGGGGGAGTATAGGAGCTTCCATCTTATATATATACATGTATATGCACTTGATGCATGCAAAGTTAAAGGTACATTGTACCCCTGTAGGATGCACCATTGGTAATTGTAGGATACACCATTGGTAATTGCTTGAATTATCAGCAATAGGTGGATTTGGGGGCGATCGCAATTTTTATTTCATAACAAATACAGGACATTTAGCGCAATCATTTTGCTGAATGTCTACAAGCATTATTTACTTTCAAATAAGACATTTCTTAATAATTCGGTAGTAAGATTTTTCGATATCTGCAAATGGTGTATCTTATTTTTAAAAGTAATTTTATTTTCCCTGTAATTAATGGCCAGTTTCAAACGTTCTTGTATGCCATGTCGAATAAGAACATTTAAGTTCAATTATAATTCCACAAGGCATAAGCACAACGTTTTAAATGAGCCTACTTGTAAAAGTACAAAGACTTCTACCGGTATATTAAATTAAGTAGTCTGTACCATAACTATACACTTAAAACTGAAGTGTTGAATCAACATTATAATATACATGTATGTGTGCGGTCAGTGACTACTTTTTAAAAGTTGGAATTCCATACATAAAACTGATGAATTTAACACCCAATGTGTTAAATTCATCAGTTTAATTGTTGAAATCCCTACTGTTAAAGAGTATTCACTGACCGCACACTAATGTTGATTGATTCAACACTTTAGTTTTAAGCGTGTACCGGGTACACAAGTTTAAATAAACTTGTTAGAAAAGATATTGAGAATCCATGAGTATCACAATGGGTCGTATGAATAAAAACTAGCGAAGGCTATGAAGTACAAGCAAAAAGTAAAAATATTTACTTTGGAGTAAAATCATTAAGGAAACGCAAATGCTTCAATTCGTATGAATATAATAAATTTTACTGTTTAGCATAATTTACTGGCTAAAGTAGTAGTAAATGCTTCTTAATTGCAGTTAATTGCACAGCCGAATGGTTTATAACAAATAGTCTTTTTTAGTGTGTACATTTGTGCCTACAACCACATACACACAGCAGCTTGTATGCTGACAGAGGTGTTTGAATGAAATCAAAACCTCAAGTTGCTGCTTTGCAGTCATGCTGCCCATTTCTATCCTTAGAATGTTATAAGAAATGATCGGCCATCTACCGTACGTCTAGCCATATAAAAGCTCCTATTTTGCTTACATGTACTTGTATTTGCTTCTCTTTTTTCAAGGTAGCCCTGACCCAACCTTGAAAAATGACGAGTAAATACTGCAAATCTGGAGCATTTACTCATTTTTATTCATACCAAATGGAGCAAATAATATTCCGGCAAATGCTGGAAAATAAAAATTAAATACTCTCAGCAGATACTTGACAGTAAAACCTTTTGCTTTATTTTTTATTCATACAGATGGCAGTAAAAGCTTAGAAATTGGTAGGAAAAGCAAATGCTTGTTTTTATTCATACGACCCATTGTACTGGAATGGTAAGCGTGATCTGGAATAAAACCACTTGATTTCCTATCCAAGAATCATACATGTAACTGGCAATTCATTTTGATTATACAGGACTAAAGTTCAAACTGATCCGTTGATTCGGGTATGTGTAGGTTGGTGCCAATACTAAATAGGTCTTCCATAAACCTTCTCCTAAACGTTAGTTGTTTTTGTAATAGTCCTTGCTTCTTTTCTTAATGTTCACGTTCCACTCTTAAGTCATATCCTCCTACCTCTAAATGTTTGTTTATTAAACAAAGCTTAGAACAGCTGTAAGCAGTCATTATAATCACATACATTTTACATGTTCCTTTACATTACAATTGTATCATTGCCCGAGCCCTCAATGCTCTCAATCCCGTTCAGTACCACCTGCCAAATTGTGCCTACTAGTGTGCTGTATGTAGGGTCACAGGATGAACAGTAAGCAGCAGCTAAGCATCACGGAAGAATTAGACAATTGTTTCTCGCATGTCGCATACATGAGCTTCGGTTTCCACACTTGGCAGGAGAATGGGGTCACTACGGTGATACTCTGGAATGCTTCACGGCATCCTTGCTCACATGCTAACATCAAGAAATCTTACCCACTAGTCCCAATGTTGTTTCTTCCTTCTGTCCTTTTCCATAAAACTTTAGACATCTGCTGGCTTGTTCAGCTAATCCCACACAAAAATGCATCCCACAAAAAAGTTGTATGTTTGCTCCGTAGTACTCTTTCTGTTCATCACTCAACTAATTCTGGCCTACATGTACCTTTTAGTTTTGGCCACAATTTTGTTCTGTACTCCTTGAACAACTCATTGAATTTTGATTCTACCGCATGGCACTCACTCGTGATGTTATTCACTGCAGCAGTAATCTTGTCTGTCTGTGGAATCCACCACTTCCTTCCTACGCTATCACTCTCAATGTCTTCCTTAAACTATTCAATTCGTTCTCGGCATACTCATCGTGGATCCTGGCCGGAGCATCAGAATTTTTTCAGATGGCAGTGCTACATTGTACATCACAGTATTTATAATGATATACATGTAAGCAAGTTAATTTTAGATGCTCCTCAGAAACCTCTGGGCTAAAATGACTATGTTCTTTATGCTAGCGGTATCGCTCTTCAATAGTGCTGCTGAGATAGGAGGAGTTCTTAAATTCTCGTGGCAACCAATGCATTCAACCAGGTCATCTCTCGGAGCTGAGAAGTACTGGAACAGTTCTTCCCCTCTTACCGACAATTTTCTCAACTTTGAACATTTTGCACAAATGCCTTTTTCTATATCACTGACAGTGTTGTAGCCGTCGAAACTAATCTTGGTCTCGAGACCAGCTTGAACGTGTTTTTTGTCTTGAACACGCTGGTCTTGAACACGCTGGTCTTGAACACGCTGGTCTTGAACACGCTGGTCTTGAACACGCTGGTCTTGAACACGCTGGTCTTGAACACGCTGGTCTTGAACGCGCTGGTCTTGAACGCGCTGGTCTTGAACGCGCTGGTCTTGAACGCGCTGGTCTTGAACGCGCTGGTCTTGAACGCGCTGGTCTTGAACGCGCTGGTCTTGAACGCGCTGGTCTTGAACGCGCTGGTCTTGAACGCGCTGGTCTTGAACGCGCTGGTCTTGAACGCGCTGGTCTTCAACGCGCTGGTCTTCAACGCGCTGGTCTTCAACGCGCTGGTCTTCAACGCGCTGGTCTTCAACGCGCTGGTCTTCAACGCGCTGGTCTTCAACGCGCTGGTCTTCAACGCGCTGGTCTTCAACGCGCTGGTCTTCAACGCGCTGGTCTTCAACGCGCTGGTCTTCAACGCGCTGGTCTTCAACGCGCTGGTCTTCAACGCGCTGGTCTTCGACGCGCTGGTCTTCGACGCGCTGGTCTTCGACGCGCTGGTCTTCGACGCGCTGGTCTTCGACGCGCTGGTCTTCGACGCGCTGGTCTTCGACGCGCTGGTCTTCGACGCGCTGGTCTTCGACGCGCTGGTCTTCGACGCGCTGGTCTTCGACGCGCTGGTCTTCGACGCGCTGGTCTTCGACGCGCTGGTCTTCGACGCGCTGGTCTTCGACGCGCTGGTCTTCGACGCGCTGGTCTTGGTCGCGCTGGTCTTGGTCGCGCACCTCGCACCGCCTAGGACAAGATTCAAGTGAGGGATGCTGAAAAAACTAAATAAATGCGGTAAATTTCTGGTTGTATTTAAAATAAGTCTTCGTCTTCCAAATTTATTACGAAAAGTTGACTAAAACAAATCAGACAGAAGAAAATAATCAAGAACATGATTCAAGGTGCATGATTTAACAGGTCTATAAATTGTCTTGTTATACTTGGAAGCAATTAAAATGTAAAACAAACATATCTTGGTTCTTTGCTGCAGCCAAAAGCAGCCCTTTATTTAACCAAAAACTTCTTTAAACAAATTCAAACATATATATATGATGAAGGTTGATCTCAGTGACCCCACCATGGTATAGCTGCGGGCGGCTCACCAGCGTGATGCCCGACTTTTACTTGGACCGACAGAGTCTCTTTTTTGGGTTCATCTCAGTGACCCCACTTGGACCGACAAGGTCCCTTTTTGGGGTTCATCTCAGTGACTCCACTTGGACCGACAGGGTCTCTTTTTCCGAATCGGTAATCACTGAAGGTTGAGTGTGAAACCGAGAATTTGCCGTGAACTCCCTGATACGCATAAAACCAAAAAATGCACTTAAAAATGCGGCTGAAAACATCTTTGCCTCGTAGAGAGATGAACACACAAGGGAAAGCGACTGCACGATTTGATTTAGCATAGGCAAAGAAACGGGTTGGCAAGAATCGCGCGAGGGGGGGTGTGCGACGGCACCCCTCGAGTAATTTTGAAACTAGAAAATCTTGAGTTGGGTCAGGCCAACCTTGTATCCTGTGTTTATATCCAACTGCTGACACGTAAGTCGCAATTGTAGATGGGGAATTTGATTGTAATGACAGCCAAGCTATAAACTGTCAGATTTCATATGTCTTCGCGGGGCGCCCCTCTAATATGCTTTGTTGGCAAAACCGACAAAATGATGCCCAACCTGTTGCGTATGTTTTATGAGTACCTGGTGCTATTGAAGCGTCCAACAGCCGGCGCATTTTATTCTCTACCAGATCGCTGGAAGGTGAGGTAAGGGGGTTGGGAGTGGACTTGCTCGTGGGGCCAGTTCGCGGAAACGGGACATCTGGAAACGGGATAGAGAGTTGGCAATTTCATTGTGTACCCCCGGCAAATGCACGGCTTTAAACACAATATTATATCTAAGACATTCAAGTACAAGTAGGCGCACCAGATGCATTATTCTTGGGCAGGGAGATGTTTGCTTGTTTATAATATGGACAACAGCCATGTTGTCAGTATTAAACCGCAGTTTTTGGTTTTGGAAACTAGACGCCCAGCCAAGGATAGCAACAACTATGGGAAATAGTTCGAGGAATGAAATGGATGGCGGGTTCGTTAATAAATCATCCGACCATCGACCTTACATCCATTGACCATCAAAATACACCCCAAAACCTATGCTACCGGACGCGTCCAAAGCAAGTGTTTCATTATCTACCCAGTGCCTACTTGAAAATGCCGATACGCCATTAAAATGCACAAGAAATTCTAACCACATGAGTAAATCAAGTTGCGCCCCTTGCGAGATACGAACTTTGTGACGTGGCCGTTTCAAGCCTTTAGTGAGGTTGGTTAAACGCCGCAAAAAGGCACGACCCGGGGCAATAGCCCTGCACAAGAAATTGAGTGAACCCAATAGCGACTGCATTGACACAAGCGTGGCCTTTGTCTTACTCAAGAAAGCATGAATTTGACCACATGTTTTGGTAACTTTATCCTGTGGGACTTTAACTTGGGCGCGAACAGTATCGATTTCCAAACCCAGATATTTAATTGTTTGCACTGGTCCTTCAGTTTTCTCGTGCGCTAAGGGGACGTTTAGCTTGGTACACATAGTTTGGAAAACATCTAATAACTCTGCACACGAGTAGGCCGAGTTACCCACGAACAAAAAATCATCTAGATAGTGAGTGACTAAAGATACATCCGCCATACGCTTAACTTGAAATTTCAAAAATGAACTAAACTTCTCGAAAAGCGAACAAGAAATGGCACAGCCCATTGGCATACATTTGTCAAAGTAAAAATGGTTGTCAAAGAAAAACCCCAGCAATTCATAATCAGCAGGTAAAACTGGCAACAAACGAAATGCAGACTTAATGTCGGCTTTAGCTAACCAAGCCGATTCCCCTACGGTCATAACCAAATCCACAGCCTCGTCAAACGAGGCATAGTGAACTACACAATGTTCCCTGTCAATAAATTCATTGATTGAGTTACCAGTAGGGTAAGACAGGTGATGAATGAGTCGAAAGGTATTAGGCTTACTCTTTGGGACTAAACCTATGGGGGAACATTGTAGATTAGAAAAGGGGCGGTTTCGATAGGGGCCTGCAATCCTGCCTAAACTGATTTCCTTGGCGAGTTTTTCTCTGACCACCATTGGGCATTCTGACGCTGTAGCTAAACAATTTGAATCACGGGGCATACGGGGACCTTCATAACCCAACGAAAAACCATATTTAAAGCCATTACTTAGTATGTGACAAACATCTGCAATTGGGTATTTTGTCAGCCAGTTATCTAACGCTGTTTGGTTAATGGGCGTGGGGGTAACAAACAGGGTTTTGGGTTTGCTCAAATCGAGTCGTGGACGAGGGTTGACTGGTGCAGTATGGGCAGCGTTAGAACCCGTAGAATTGGTATGCGGTGTACTAAAATTCCCCCCTTTTACTGCATTGGTCATTGGAACTCTGGGTTGACGGGTCCTGGGTTGTGTTTGCGCATGATACATAAATGCGTTACGCGGTGCAGTGGAAGTTTAACCCTTCTCATTGGTCAAGGTAGGATATCTTAAGTTCTCCATTGGTCAATCTTACCTATTAATTTGCATATCTACCAGATATAACCTTATATGGTAAGGAATTTATTTTCCCCCTTCTTTCTTGCGCAACTTTCTAAACGACCAAGCCACGTTTCTTAAAAGTTAAAATATACCCGTCCGAAGGAGAGGGGGGGGGGGGGGGGGGGTAGGCTATTATTGCTGGTTGTGCAATTTTTCAGAACGACCTTAGAAACGTTTTGCCTACGACGCCAAAAGGAGTGCCCCAAGTATAACGTATTTATCTTTTATGGATAAAATTAATTTTTCTGCATCTTTTTTCTTTGCCCAACTGTTTTTGTTGTATTTCTTCCTCTTTCGAGTCAATCTCTTCGTAGTACCAACCTTTTCCACTTGTAAACCGTCTCCCTTGCTCTGTATTTTATTGCCCCTTTCTTTGGCCTTGGCACCTCCTTTGAGTCCCTCCTCTGTGCCCCCCCCCCCCCCCCCCCCAACTTCCCTTGCTCCTCTTCTTTGTGGCTTCTTGGCTCCATCTCCTCTTCTTTGCCCCCAACTTTATTATGTATAATAATATACGCAAAGTCCAGGATGATGGATAAACACGTAATGAGCAAAACAGAAAATATATTGTCCTTATCGCCACACACGTCGCACTGCACCCAATCAACATCGTGCTTGACTACATCTTTCATAACATCCACAGCACAAGCAGTAAACTCACAAGGATCCCTTTTTCCCCCTACCTCGTCTTCCAGACATCACCTTCTCGAAACCCTCCAACAACTTCTCCTCATATGCCAAATCTTTCTCTTCTGCATCAATCGAAACACGCTGCCATCTATCATTTAGCTCATCATCTCTCCCCCCCCCCCCCCCCCCCAAATTCCCCCGATCTCTACTTCTACATAAGCCTTCTACATTTCTATAAAAGTTCACAACAAGTCCCAGCATTATTTATTGGTGGAGCTACATGTGGTACATTAAATCATAAAAAATAGACAAAATTTGCTCATGAGCAATGAAATGGTGGTATTGGCCATTTGCCTTATTGTTACATCCCCTCCTAGGATCTGCCTGATTATCGGCTAGATCCTGGACAATCTCATCTGTTCTCTGAATTTAAACCAGGATGGATTGTCCGTCCAGCCCTCGTCGGTCTTATCCTTTACTTTAGGTGAATGGATCTCTCTACTTAGGACAAGGGCTGAGAGGGGTAAGTAACACCCCAGGCTTGTGTAAGAAGCACATGCACCCATGTAGCCCATTACCTTAGTCAAGAATTTGTAATCACCTACCAAGAATACCTTGCAAATGTTTCCCCCCCCCCCCCCCCCCCCCCCCCCAAGCCACACTTGTGAATTTCTTTGGAGTTGGATGAGTTGATTCCTAAAATGTGAGAGAAAAACCAAGATTCATATTTTCATATGTATCTGTGGCATTATAGTGAGATCAAATCTGTTTTATTGGCGGAATCGCATTCTTTGATATTGCAAATCTGCACTGCAAGCTTGGTGCTTCTACCACCCTTTATCCCCCTGCAAAGAGTATTTTTAAAATTTTAATTGGGGAAAAGTGTGAATAAACAAAATGAGGAAAACTGCTGATCTAAGGAAAAGCTGCATGCCTGATCTAGTTGAACTTGAATTTTACTTCATGACCATTATCAATTTAAATGCCAAGAAATTCAACAATTTATTGGTACTTTAAGCCAGATTTTGCCATTGAATTGTCATCGTCCCACATGTCCCCTATTTGGTTGCTAATGAGATCCTCAATGTGTGTGGCGAGGTCCCGGATCCTCAAGTACGCCACATCAGTTGGGGAAGACGCACGGTCTACTTCATCTGTAGCTCCCCTAGCTCACTTACCTTGTCGTCAATCTGGTTTTGGACCCCGGGGCCCACCCTTGGCTAGGTAGTTGTTACCGGGACCGCAGTCATCGACACCCAGAGCTCCATATCAATTTCTCCCCATGAACGGGAGGGGTCAATTTCCATTTTTAAGCGAAAATGCTCATCGTACCTATGTCCACCACCCATAACCGGGAAACTGGGCCGACATCATACAAATAATTTTGAAGAACTTTAATAGTTGTGCGTATCTATCGGTGTGCTTGTCAAGATATATTGACATGAATGTATGAAATGCAGATTGCCATACAGAGAATGATTCAATACGCCTTCATAATGAGCTGGGTTTCTTGAGGACCAGGTTACCCCCTTCCATCCTGAAAGTTAAATTAGACCGATCTGTACACGAAATTACCGCATGCGCGGTGTCGTTGAATATTCTCTTTCATGCTTCTTCGCTGCGCTCATATGCATAAAAAACAGTTTGGTATGATTGGACCGCCAAATGAGGAGAAAGGAGACTGAATGTATATTTTAAATGAATTTATTATACAGCATGGGATTAGGGTGGAGCACAAAACTCCGTTTGGTTTTTTTTGTGTTTTTTTTTGGGGGGGTTTTTTGGGTTTTTTACAATTACTAAAACGAACAAAAACAAGTAGAACTTAAACATGTACATGTACAAGCATTATCATTAACTTATATATTTCTTCGCTTTTGAAAAACGTGGGGAAAAAAAGGTAACGTTTTGAAATATATATCAAGAACGACCAACAAGGATAACCCAGCACGAAATGACAAGTACGCTCGGTGTGTGTGCGTTCACCTGAATGAAAAAGCAAAAGCTGCGTTCCTTTTTATATTGTGATACGCTTTAAAGAATCACTATAGGTATTGAAAATAGCCGCGTTCTGTTTTATATAGTGATACGCTTTAAAGAATCACAATAGGTATTGTAAACACTACCAAGTTTGCAAATGAGAGGCCCGCGTATGGCGGGCCAAGCAAACGAAACTAAATTTTCATGGATAGGTTAATATAAAGGCATGAACTCGGAGCAGGAGGAAGAAAATGTTATTAACAGTAAATTATGACATTTCAAAGTCCCATTGAAATGGAAGTAAAACCGTCTCCCCTTGCTCTGTATTTTATTGCCCCTCTCTTTGGCCTTGGCACCTCTTTTGAGTTCCTCCTCTGCCCCCCCCCCCCCCCACCCCCCCCCCCCCCCCCCCCCCACCCCCACCCCCACCAACTTCCCTTGCTCCTCCTCCTTGTGGCTTCTTGGCTCCATCTCCTCTTCTTTGCCCCCAACAGTCCAGGATGATGGATAAACACTGTTGCAGCAAAGGTGGTAGGTACCTGAGCCTCCTGTGGTATCATGGTAGGGACATTAGTCTGTTTGCGGACTGCTTTAGATTGTGCATTCATGGTACTTTGGTACTGTTGCAGCAAAGGTGGTAGGTACCTGAGCCTCCTGTGGTATCGTGGTAGGGACATTAGTCTGTTTGCAGACTGCCTTGGATTGTGCATTCATGGTACTTTGGTACTGTTGCAGCAAACGTGGTAGGTACCTGAGCCTCCTGTGGTATCATGGTAGGGACATTAGTCTGTTTGCAGACTGCTTTAGATTGTGCATTCATGGTACTTTGGTACTGTTGCAGCAAAGGTGGTAGGTACCTGAGCCTCCTGTGGTATCATGGTAGGAACATTAGTCTGTTTGCGGACTGCTTTAGATTGTGCATTCATGGTACTTTGGTACTGTTGCAGCAAAGGTGGTAGGTACCTGAGCCTCCTGTGGTATCATGGTAGGGACATTAGTCTGTTGGAAGACTGCTTCAGATTGTGCATTCTTGGTACTTTGGTACTGTTGCAGCAAAGGTGGTAGGTACCTGAGCCTCCTGTGGTATCATGGTAGGGACATTAGTCTGTTTGCGGACTGCTTTAGATTGTGCATTCATGGTACTTTGGTACTGTTGCAGCAAAGGTGGTAGGTACCTAAGCCTCCTGTGGCATTGTGGTAGGGACATTAGTCTGTTTGCGGACTGCCTAAGATTGTGCATTCATGGTACGTTGGTACTGTTGCAGCAAACGTGGTAGGTACCTGAGCCTCCTGTGGTATCATGGTAGGGACATTAGTCTGTTTGCGGACTGCTTTAGATTGTGCATTCATGGTACTTTGGTACTGTTGCAGCAAAGGTGGTAGGTACCTGAGCCTCCTGTGGTATCGTGGTAGGGACATTAGTCTGTTTGCAGACTGCCTTGGATTGTGCATTCATGGTACTTTGGTACTGTTGCAGCAAACGTGGTAGGTACCTGAGCCTCCTGTGGTATCATGGTAGGGACATTAGTCTGTTTGCAGACTGCTTTAAGTTGTGCATTCATGGTACTTTGGTACTGTTGCAGCAAAGGTGGTAGGTACCTGAGCCTCCTGTGGTATCATGGTAGGAACATTAGTCTGTTTGCGGACTGCTTTAGATTGTGCATTCATGGTACTTTGGTACTGTTGCAGCAAAGGTGGTAGGTACCTGAGCCTCCTGTGGTATCATGGTAGGGACATTAGTCTGTTGGAAGACTGCTTCAGATTGTGCATTCTTGGTACTTTGGTACTGTTGCAGCAAAGGTGGTAGGTACCTGAGCCTCCTGTGGTATCATGGTAGGGACATTAGTCTGTTTGCGGACTGCTTTAGATTGTGCATTCATGGTACTTTGGTACTGTTGCAGCAAAGGTGGTAGGTACCTAAGCCTCCTGTGGCATTGTGGTAGGGACATTAGTCTGTTTGCGGACTGCCTAAGATTGTGCATTCATGGTACGTTGGTACTGTTGCAGCAAACGTGGTAGGTACCTGAGCCTCCTGTGGTATCATGGTAGGGACATTAGTCTGTTTGCGGACTGCTTTAGATTGTGCATTCATGGTACTTTGGTACTGTTGCAGCAAAGGTGGTAGGTACCTGAGCCTCCTGTGGTATCATGGTAGGGACATTAGTCTGTTTGCGGACTGCTTTAGATTGTGCATTCATGGTACTTTGGTACTGTTGCAGCAAACGTGGTAGGTACCTGAGCCTCCTGTGGTATCGTGGTAGGGACATTAGTCTGTTGGCAGACTGCTTCAGATTGTGTTTCAGAAGATGGTCCCTAGTGTCACAGAAATGTTGATTTTATGCATCAGTTAGCACAAGGAGTTCTGCTTTCTTTCCGTTTAGTTTTTCCCCACATCCATGTAGCTGACACTAGTCCATTATCGTGTTGAATGTCTGTTTGATCAAGCTCTATATAAGTGCAACTAAAGAGAACACCCGTCGGAACTTTGTTGTCTCCTTTTATTATATAGGTGTTTCCTTTTATTTGACTGTTGTCGTATGCGCAAGGGACAATATCAGGGACTGAAATGCGAGTTTCTGGCTCACTGTCAAAACCTTTGGAATTGTTCTTGCAAAAGGTCTGGCTAAACTGCTTGGACAACGGTGACTAACCAGTCTTTGAGATTCTAGCTGTATAATGGCGCATGGCCACGTTTGTTCCAATATTGAAGCCATTAAACGGAGTTTCAATTAGCCAGTGACCACACTGTGGCATGGAAAAGAAATCTTGTTCTAGAACCCTGCATACCACAGGCCGTCTTGGAGTAATAAATTCTTTGAATCCGTATCCGCTTAAAAGGGATTATTACCCCATGCGACAAGACAGCTGGTAAAGAATTCAGGCAATAACTTGGAAAACTTGAAAAATTCACGAAGTGTTTGAACAGCCCAGAGGGTTTTTGCTCTTTGTTGACTGGTTTTCCCTCGCCGTCAACATGAAGGGGCTTCTGGTCGACAGCCAGGAAGTTTAAAGCACTGTTCTTGTTGATATTAAACCATTTACTATCCAGTTGTAGTTTTAAGCTTCAGTAGGCCAGTATAACACATTCAACTGAATTTGTGAATGTTACCTTGCGAGTGTCTGTGCAAAATACGGGGGGAGGGGGGTGGGGTGGAGGATACAAGAACAATGCAATTTGGCCAACAGCATAATTGAAAGGTTATAACCAATGCAACAGCACTGACTTGCATTCAATTTGGGAATAAACACTCTGGGAATAGTAGCTTTTCTTCCCATGTTACACATACATGTATGGGGGAAATAGGGGGTGCATGGGCATACACATTTGGTTAGGCATGAGTAAACATCTGTACGCGGACTGCAAAATTCCATAAAACTCTGTAGACAGAACACTTAACATGTGGCATAGAAGATTTTATTTATTCCATTTCATTACCCATCGTGTGCCCAAACAGTTTAAAAATGGTTTTCATTGGGGCTCTGCATACATCATAAAATAAAAGTACATATAAATACAACATTTATACAATAATATTTAAGTACGGTGAATAGTGGCTCTTCTTGTGTGACATCCGGGTAAACTACACACCGGCGACTTCGAAAACGTTCATCATTGGCATATTTGTTATGCAGCTGGTTCGTAGCCTCAAACAGATGTTGCACTCCAATGATGCCTTTCAAAATGACTTACCCTCCACATCCAGAAGTAAATCACGTCAGTATCCAACAACTTGAAGTTGTTTAGCTCAGTCATTGCTCCCCTCCTCGTTCAGCTGCCCTATTGTGAATATACCTTCTAAGGCAGCTGTGTTGAGGGCTGTCGCACTCTCGGTGGCAACAAATATGGGCTGAAACACCTTTGCATGTTCTTTGACAGTTTGAAGAACATTCAGAGTACTCAGTCCAGCACACAACCTATAAATGTACCGCACACTCATTGTAAATTACAATATCTGAATGGGGTCGTAACTCACGGGTTAAATACAACGACCTATTTTTTGCTTCGGTGATATGTCGTACGGTCATTACCTATTTGCATACATTTAGAACATTGGCTCATGAAGGAGTGACGTCTGAAACCAAGTTGCTCTTCAGTTGTTCTTAATGACTCCGACAGTCTATCTTTCGCTAATTGTTCTAGTCGTTGGACATTTGATGCACTCAATTCAAATCTTGACTTTTAATTGGTTCGGCAAAACTCTAGAACGCCTGTCTGAACCGGGGGTTAGTTATCAACTTTTATTTAACTGGTCTGTATGACCCTTGTCATTTGATTGGTGGAACTCGCGTCACATTTAATAATACTCCCATTAACGTTCCGGCTCAAAAAATTCTATTCGCCCATGGGATTCACTATTCAACTGTTATGATATCATTGTTCCCACTGCTGTTGAACAGCTGACCCTCGCTCCAAAACTTGGGAAGAAGGGTGTGAAGTTTGCGGCTTGAGCACAAATTTTGAAGGTGATGTCGTAGCTTGGGATGTTGATGGATTTGTTGTCGACCATTGGGTCGAAGTTATGCTAGAAGTTTCTGGGCAGCATCTGACGGGGCGGGACCTGGTGGGTTTAGATCCTGGGCAATTTCTAATTTGCATACGAGAGCCTATGAGAGCGCGCGCTGACCGTGACCCATATCCAGCTCTGCCGATTGTCTATAAAAGGCGAGCTGCAACAGCATTTGGTGGCTCTGTTCGCCTCCAGAACTGGCCCTGTGGGAAGATCTCTGACGCTGGGAAAACCGGAAAACCGGCGGGTAAACCGACGGGTTTCTAGGGATTTGCTGTACCGGCCCTCCTGGGTATAGATAGAGTCCCCTGCAGTATACTCGTTACAGTAGTATAAGGGTGAATGTCAAGGGTGTGACCAGTATCAGGACCATCATTCTGTGGACCACTGTAGTATAAGGGTGAATTACAAGGGTGTGACTGATTTGTGGATCACTGCATGTAGTGCTGGGGTGAATTACTGGGGTAAATTACTGAGGTGAATTACAAGGGTGTGACCAGTATCAGGACCATCATTCTGTGGACCACTGTAGTATTCGGGTGAATTACAAGGGTGTGACCAGTATCAAGATTTATGGGAGGTTGTTTATTTAAGCGTCATCTTTGCTGGACATGGGAGGAGTATTTGTTTAATACTCAAGGACTCCCCACTATGTTGAAAATTATGAGTGAATTTTCTAATGGAGCGTTTTCCCTAATGTGACCTATGTATAGTAGGACATGCCAAGAAGAGATGGGTGTGTGACCAGTTAGAGGACCATCACTGTGTGGACCTATGTAGTAGGACATATGCCAATAACAAATGGGTGTGTGACCAGTTACGATGTGTGGAGTTAAAGTAACCACATATACTCACCTCTGTCATTTTCTGAAGTCCTACATGTAGCACTAGCAGCAGTTTCTTTCTCCTACAATTATAAATTCATAAAAAAATCTTCAAAATCCAAAGTACTTTTTCAGTATCATATGTAACGGCACTAAATAACATACTTCAAATGCTCTTGAATATCAAGTGAAATGAAGCCTTTAAAATGTTGAATGTACTTTCTGGACATCTCTGCACTATAATAAGGGAATAATAAAAAAAATGTGGTTGGCCGGTATTAACCAGTTCGCGCCGGGATTATTTTACCATCACTGAGCCGACGCGCGGGATTATTTTTAACAAAACTCAATCCGAAGCAGGTTCAGGTCGCCAGTACCGGGAAGCACACCGACGCATTTCCGGCCTCGCTCGCTGCCGACAGACATTTCCGGCCTTGCTCGTGGCGTGTTTATGCATCATCCGTTTTGAATCTGGGGAAAACTTTGTGTTTATATTCGTTATCTGGCGCGAACTGGTTAAACAAGTATGTTTAAAACCGGTTCCTGGGCCTGGACACGTTAATAATAATAATAATAATTATGTAACTTATATAGCGCCAAATCCACTCTGTGGAGTGCTCAAGGCGCAATTACATAATGCCCGAGCCAAAGCCGAGGGCATTAACAATGTTCAGGCCCATGAGCCAGTTTTAAACAAACTTGTTTAATACCATCGAGCAACATTTTTATTCCCATTTATGAATACCTTTTGGTCAAAAAATATAAACTTTTTGGTCAAAAAGTCAAAACAAGTCAAAGATTAAAACTTTCCAAAAATTTTGTTCACAATTTCTTTTCATGTTTTTTAAAACACCCCTCCAGCTATTTGTAGCATCCAGCTCGCGAGTAATACGTAAAAAAATATTTTTATGGTCAATAGCTCACGTGTCGCCCGTACTGCGAGGTGTCCCTGGAAAGTTTTGCACATGCATTGTGTACGTTCAACCAATAAAACGATAAAAAGGCACTGGCTTTCAAAGGGGTCCAAATTTCATGCGACACTTGAAAAGTGTTTAAAACCGGCCAGCCATGTCTTTATCATCCGTTTAATACCGGCCAAGTGACAGGCTCTCGGCCAATGGGAAAACTGTCTTAGGTATTTATGAATGCTTATTACATAGCGTGCATTTTAAATTACACGCTCAATAAAAACAAAACACCACTTATTTGTGTTGAAGCATTTAAAGGTGGATTTAAATCTATTCACGTACTAGAACCGAATGATGTACACACCTTGTTTACTTCAAGTGCCAGTGAGCCCGTATTGCCTTCTGTTAATGAATCAGAAAGAAGCTTGAAATTAAAAGCCATGAACTGATTAAACACGGAAGAAAGCCTTGCCCACATGAAGTGCATGGTAAAAAATATTCTAAATATACCAAGAATTATAGTCTACCCGCAAGAAAAGAATAGTGTAGTAAATATGCAATTGGTACAGATACCCAATCCCATAATCTTGAATCAGTTCCTCTTTGGGAGCGATTATGATTCCAACAAACAGCCTTTGAGACACGTTTTGTGTAGGAACCAGTATGCTATTGCAGTGTATATAATCAAATTGGTCCCCTTTAAGAACCCCAAACCCACGATTTGAATATCCCAATTTTTCTCAGGAGGCTGGTATATTGCTACTTTACTATAAAACATCATCTCAAAGTACGTTTGCCAAATTATAGGACAGGACCATACAAAAGGATGAATTACTGGGGTAAATTACTGAGGTGAATTACAAGGGTGTGACCAGTATCAGGACCATCATTCTTTGGACCACTGTAGTATTCGGGTGAATTACAAGGGTGTGACAGTATCAAGATTTATGGGGGGTTGTTTATTTAAGCGTCATCTTTGCTGGACATGGGAGGAGTATTTGTTTACTCAAGGACTCCTCACTATGTTGGAAATTATGAGTGAATTTTCTAATGGAGCGTTTTCCTAATGTGACCTATGTATAGTAGGACATGCCAAGAAGAGATGGGTGTGTGACCAGTTAGAGGACCATCACTGTGTGGACCTATGTAGTAGGACATATGCCAATAACAAATGGGTGTGTGACCAGTTACGATGTGTGGAGTTAAAGTGGCCACATATACTCACCTCTGTCATTTTCTGAAGTCCTACATGTAGCACTAGCAGCAGTTTCTTTCTCCTACAATTATAAATTCATAAAAAATCTTCAAAATCCACAGTACTTTTTCAGTATCATATGTAACAGCACTAAATAACATACTTCAAATGCTCTTGAATATCAAGTGCTTTGCGCGCATAATGCGGCGCATGCACTCTTTCCAAAAATCTTGTAAACAGACATGGCTGCACCCGCGTGATGAGGCTGACGTCGACGGCAACTGTATAGTTTTTCTTGTAAAAAAGGTAAATAAGATAGGGATGTTGAAACAGGTATGTATCAAGCACTGTTCAAGAAATGTTTGTGGATATTATTGATGATAAATAGAGTGATTCTAGCGTTAGATAAGTTTTGAAAACAGAAAACTTTTAGTTACTTTTAGCGCACTGTCTGTGTGCAACTTGTGCTACTGCATCCGGGTACCCGCGACAGGCTTAGTCGTAAAAGCAAAGTTCCCTGTATGCGGAAGTTGAAACGGGTCTCATCTCACTTCTTCAAGTTCTCCGGCATGCTAACTTCTTTGGACGAATTCAGAGAATAATTGACACCAGTAAAACCTTACTAGCCACACTACTAAAAGTGGATTAAAATGAACATACAGTTCTGCGTGACTTTGCGCATAAATTTGTGTTGAAGCAAAATATTCCTACAGGAGAAGTATGCACGTCAATTTATATTTACCTTTACAATGCCTGATGGCATCGTCCTAAAACATAAAACCTTGTCAGATGATCAACAACCGACTTGGTTTTTGTGTTCGGCAGCATCACCACCCCAGCCAAGGCCAGCAGCGACGACAGAGACTCAATCGCAGTCTTCTTTAGTGCTGCATTATCTTCAGCAGCCAGTAACTGGTTTGATCAGCAAAACAATGTCATCTGCCTTTAACTTCTTCAGTTTCGTCATCCCAAACTGGAAGTGCAGGCTGGCCTCAAACCTTGTCGATAAAATGGGCACTACAAACGACGCTCGTCGCAGATGGCACAGGCCAATTCCCTCTCGTCAGCTCCACTTTCGCTGTCCATATTTTCTGGATGTTCTCGTCTTGAGGGAATTTATGAAGGCTGAATCCTTCTTTTGTTGTATTGCTGCAACCAGCAACAATACAACGGTCTGGCGTTTCAGGATATTTAAGAATACTCTAGATTTGTTTCGCTGTGTATGTTGCACGGGTGAACGTACTCGGGCCTGACGTATTGAGTTACGTGACACATTACATCATCATTTCACATCATCATTTCACATCATCAATAATCAGACTCAAAAGTGGGGGGGCTCATAAAAGAGCACTAAAATTACGTGAATTTTTGAGACAATTGATATTTCCTACTTGCTCTGAATTATTTGTAAGATTCTTATAAGATTCAGACCCATTTATAAGATTCTTATCAGATCTAAAGTTAAAACTGTACGGGTTGGTATTAGGTTTTTCCATGATGGGAGGCAGTTTTGTGTTGAAAATGTGCAAATAACACAGGACACAGGTTTGGAAATGTATTTAACATTCATTTATTACCCCATGCGACAGGACACATGACAAAAAATTCAGGCATTGGCCCAAAGAGTTTCTTTTCTTTTTGTATCGAAAGGCCGGAGCAGTTTATTGCCAGGAGCGTGCCGGCATGCGCGCTTGTCGCAGGCGAAATTGAATATCGTAATCGCGCCAGCAAAAACCTACTTGACAAAATGCGGCCGAGTGGATAGTATCCGCATACTTCAGAAGTTGCCTAGCACGATTTCTTTGACGCATCAAATAGATTGACGCAAAAATTAAGAATGCCGAGGTCCATTGCTCAATGAACGTTATACGCACATTTTGGGTAGCGTGGGGGCGAATTTGCCAAGCGGGTGAATCGTGCGAGCCGACCATAAACATGCAGTCATTTGGGGTGCCAGTATTGGTATGGGCCAATATACACAAAAATAACTTTCATAGGATATAGGAAAATCAAACAATCATAACGTTAACGGCAGAATACATTGCTAGCTGGTCCCATTCTTTCATGGTTTCACTGCGCTTGGCAGCTTACATGAATGTTAAAACTTATAAAGATAGAACAATACAACAAATATGTCACATCATCTATATATATATATTGATAAGACCTGCACTCAAGAACCTTTTCTTGTTTGTGGGGAAAACATTTAACATAAAAATACAAAAACGATTAACACTAGCTGGTCCCATTCTTCCATGGTTTAACTGCGCTTGGCAGCTTACATGAATGTTAAAACTTATAAAGATAGAACAATACAACAAATATGTCACATCATTATCTATATATATATATTGATAAGACCTGCACTCAAGAACCTTTTCTTGTTTGTGGGGAAAATATTTAACATAAAAATACAAAAACGATTAACACTAGCTGGTCCCATTCTTCCATGGTTTCACTGCACTTGGCAGCTTACATGAATGTTAAAACTTCCCAAAAACTAAGACAACTAAATGTCTTATTAATATCTATATATATATATTTATCTTGCACTCAAGAACCCTTTCTTGTGGGTAAAACATTTAACATAAAAATACAAAAACTTAGAATTACATGTACTGTATGTACACCCGTAATGTATTTCTTAGCACACACTTTAAACAGACGGTAAAGGCAAATACTATGGCATACCTTAACCAATAAAAGGCAAGTAAACAAAAAATACAAGTAAATGACAATCTACCACCATGCTAACAAATGCTCTTTGGCACACTTTGTTTTGGCATTTGACAAAGTTGACAAAGTGAGTTGTATAAATGTCGTATTAAACTTGAAATCCCTGAGATTAAAAAGATGTCCAGTAGAATAAAAGCACCAGTAAATTAGCGAGGCTGTTATTTTTTGCCTGAAAGTGAAACCTAACAAATGGATATTTGCCATTTTGTTTCTTGCATGCCATGCCATGCCGCGCGATGCGCACACACGTGGTATTGCATGTGCCTACATATTGTACACTACAACATGTACATGTGTACACAGCACATACAAACGACAACACGTGGAACACGTAAAGCTATGGGCGATTGGCCTCGCGTACGGGACGCGTGCGTGTGTATAGACGTATATAAAATGTACAGTTGGCCTGCTCAAGGTGCGTCAGTAATGCATCAAAATTATAAATACTAGGACTTGTCATGTTTTCTTGGACACATCAAATTAATTAGTATGATATATTCTAGGGATTGTATATACTCGTTTTTAAATGTAATGTGAATTAATGTAAACAAAAAGGTCGCAAACGTGACAACAGTCGGCGTTGCCTCCGCAGCCTCTAGGCTTCGACTAGACCGAGAAGAACGGGGTCTTCCGCGTGGCTTTCTCCCCTCTGGAGCATTCCCAAATCCAGATGCAACCGCCTGCTTTTTGGATTTAGGCATTGTCGTCGGCGAGAATTGATGACGGTCGGCAAAATTCAACCACGACACAGGCTAAAAAACAAATTCTAACTTTGTAAACTGAGAATTGGGTACGGTCGCCGAAATGCGAAGCACGATTATTCTTACTATGATAATGTCTTTAAAACTTCGAATAACTTCGAAATTGTCGACGAAATGCGAAGCACGATTATTCTTACTACGAAAATGTCTGAACAAATTAATTACAAGAACA
Organism: Crossaster papposus; assembly: GCA_037893245.1. Taxonomy (NCBI): domain Eukaryota; kingdom Metazoa; phylum Echinodermata; class Asteroidea; order Velatida; family Solasteridae; genus Crossaster; species Crossaster papposus. The sequence continues at coordinate 331,902 of JBAIAA010000237.1, forward strand.
GATAACTACTATTACTGCAATAGCAAACAACAGACGACGTTCTGGCAAAGCTGCTACGACTAAAGTGATCACTGACCAGTGAACGAGATTATGGCTGTATAGGTGGCCTAATTGTTTGTTCTAACCTCGGAGCTATAAAACAGCGTTCCAATTCCCCAGTGACCTCAATGTAGCGTGGGAAAGATGACTCAGGGTAATAAATTCTTTGAAGCCTTTGAAAACTTGATATTGAAAATCGTACAGCTGGTGCATACATGTAAATTATTTTGCACGCTAGTGTGGATTTGCACTTTTGTCTTTATGCATGCAGTTCATGTCAACCCAAGTCCTATCTTCACTTACATGTGGATCTTTGTCGTGATCTGCATGTAACACCTCCCTCACTGTTCTTTTATCTTGCAGGCGTATATGCATACCGGAGGCTTTCCTTACAGCGGACATTTGCCTGAGCACACTGCAGAATATATCAGAAGGACTGGTTGTCTATCCAAAGGCAAGTACATTCGAAACGTGTATTATAATTTAATTTTTCTGTATATTTGTTGATGTCCCCTATAACGAAAAAGCAATAATAGTTTGCGGTAACACCACAGTAATACTCTTAAAGATGTGTGGTTCTGAAAAGAACCGGAGAGAACTCAACGATTTGGACAGTATGCTTTGCTCATTGTCAAGACGGATGAGTTCTTTCTGCAAACTATTGGGTTAAACATTGGCTGATGTCAGCAATGCATAGCCATCTTCCTGTTCGGCAGTCAGTGTGTCGGTACACGATTGAGCCAGGCCTGTAATCCCTTTGATGAGTGGCTTCTGCACTCTCTGCAATTTCAAATCCCAGGAGCGGGTTTTAGCCGAGATGTTGTCCCATATATTTGAGGGTTAACGTTCGGTACGGCAAGAGCGTCACAGGTTACTAGGACACTGTTTTGAGGTGTTTTTTTTAGCTGTATCTGTGAGGCTTTACTTTTCAAGTTTTTCCCTCGTGAGGAAGTTCAGACTATTGGCCACATCCTCTTTGATGGGGTTTCCCACTCCAGAAGTAACAGTAAATCTTGCTGCAAAACCTTTGTCTTTAGTGCTCATATTGGTTTCGACACTGCTGGTGGTAACATTACTGTTGGCATTATGCACTAAGTTTATGTTCACCATGTCCACAAAGGAAACAATATTTGGGCTGGTGGCCAATGTAGGAAATTTTTGTAGACTGTTCATACTCTACCGAGCTGTCAAAAATATTGACATTGGAGTCGGTATTCACGGCCTCAAAGGCCGAGTAAGTACTTGCGTGATCAACCATGTCATCAGCGCAGTCAACAGGGTGGGCATTGGCCGCCATGTTTGACGTCGCCATGACACCCATCATCATCGCTAGATAATTTTGATTTTCGGTGGCTTGTTTCGCCATCATTTCCTCGAGGCATGCGAGTCTGATAGACATATCAGTATCCTCCTTCTTTTGAGGATGTTGTGAGGCTGTTTAAGGCTTGGAATAGTCAGAGTTACTCGCATTTTCCTTTGGCTTAGAGCGCGACTTGTTTGCGTTCGGTGCAGTCGTACATGCAAGCTTGCTTGTAACGTTAGTACATGTACGTGTGCTTGTAGTACTGCACAGTGTTGTGACAATTTTTGTTAGCAGCAGTCAGTGAGCACATCGCTGCCTTTTTCTGCATTTTTTTTGCGGTCATTTTTTTTGGTTATTTTTGTCCATGGTTGCCATCGATAGCAATCTCCTCTGGGAAATCTATATCCATAAGTCCAAATCAAAGTGATGTGATTATTGTCACTACGTAAAAAAGAGACGGCGTAATGACTGCGCATGAGCGTGGCGGGATCTCTCGCGAGCATACAAAATAAAATCAGTAAGAAGTAAATCGAAATAGAACTTGAACTTTTAGGTTCGTATCAACAGATTGAATGTTTCTGAAGCACAAACAGGCACCAGAATGTGGCTGGAGTTCTTTAAGTTAGGAGCTTAAAATCACCCAAAGACGAAGAAACCAGGGATTCGAAAAGGCCCAAAGGTGTTTTGGAACATGGGTTGAGTAGCTGGAACATAGGGTTGTCGAAACATAGAGAAGCCACTCAACTGGGTAGCTGTATTTCACTTGATCCACCATCATCTTTTTTTCTCATGTTTGGATGATTTCAGGTGATTGAGAAGCATGTGAAGCAAGAGTTGCCATTCATGGCGTCTGAGAACATCATAATGGCCATGGTCAAGGCTGGAGGAAACAGGCAGGTGTGTACTTATAGACCTTATTTACGATGAACTTAATTTTGACCGTGTTCCCTGAACACACACACGCAATTTTAGGCAAGCGATAATGTCGCGCTTATTTATATACACGCACAATTAGATCAATTAGCACATTTACACTTTTCGTGCAAATTTGAAATTTTTTCGCAACATGTCATGTATTTGTTCGTTTATGCACACGCGCGTGTGTTACATTGCCGCACAACATAGTCGCTGCGACACAATGTGCATTTGTATACATACATTTGTCGACAAACATACTGGTCCATGCAGGTATATTTTTAAATAAGGCTTTAAAAAATGTTTTTTTAAACAATCATAACTTACAAAGTTGTTCAAGATTGTTGCTAATATCATAAACTAACTAACGCATGTCTGTCAGTACATGAACTTTTAGATCAGTGGCAACCAAGTTATAACTTCGCAGATCAGTGCAATTGGCATATTATCTAACAGATGGCATTACGAAGCTCAGATTTAAATGTGCTTAAAGAGTCCAATGTTCGCAATTGTTCCGGCAGATTATCGGGATAGACGGCGTGAAAAAGCGACACTCCCGACCCGAGGATCACTGACACTTATTTAATTGTTGTTCCCCTTATAACAGGAATGTCACGAGCACATCCGTACCTTGGCCCAGGAGGCTGGTGCTGTGGTCAAGCAACAAGGCGGTGAGAATGACCTGGTAGAGAGAATACGCCAAGCTGACTACTTCGCTCCTGTCCATGGCAGACTGAGTGAGCTGCTGGAACCTGCCACGTTTATAGGACGTGCTCCTGAACAGGTACTGACATAGCCCCTTTAAACCTGGTTCGTACCTGAGCCTTGGAGCTAAACTATCTGGGGTTCTCACAATGTGACCCGCTCTGCAAAATTGATTCTGTCGCAAAATACTTTTACGTAAAGTGCTGTTTATTGTCTCGGGGGGTGATTTGTCTTTCAACAAATAATATTTTTGTTTTAAGGCATTTTGGTTTCTCTGACACCTATATTTTCAGATCTGATCAATTGAAAAGATTGTTTTGATCCCTAAATTAAATTTAATTCAGGTTTTGTCATTCTCTTACCATAGCATCGGATGAAGCACTACAATTGTAAATCTTCATTTCTTTTTAAAGACATTTTGAATATAACTAAGAAAAAGCAAATTTCCCAAAATTGTAAAAGACCAATGCATTACACTACAGAGTTGTGCCATATATCAAATGAAATTTTTTTCCTGCTTTTTCTGACCAACTGTAAAATTGAAAAAAACAAACATTTTTAACACATCGGACTCATTCTTGCACAGTGGGTCACATATGTGACCCGCTCCATCGTAATCAGGAATAAGTCGCTGAGGCCGTTTTACGCAATCGGCCGTTGAAGTGAACGCATGGGTGAAAATCGTGACCAAGTCGATTTTCTGAACATTGTATTTTTAGGAAGTGTAGTTATAACAAATTATTGTCTTGTATGTGAAAACGATCAATAAAGATAAAAATGAAGAGGATTTGTGTGTGCTGTCCGTATGATTTTGGTAAATTTTGTTTATTTCAAAGCCGTTTTTCTCGAAATGTGGAATCGGCAAATAAATATACACCTGTCTTCTTCATCAGACCATAACTCGTAGATACACACTTGTGATGGGTATCATTAGAAATCTTATAAAATTCCCTTTCTCACCATATGCATATCTCAAAAAGTCATTTTGCGACTTATTCCTGAATTCGATGGAGCGGGTCACATATATGGATGAATTTCCGGTATTTAAAACACATTTACAAGTCTCTTCTTATTGTACTGAGACAGCAACAGTATGTACAAATAAATATACACTTTCAGAGTATGCTGTGCCTGTCATCTGGAGACAGGGATTCCAATGGTGAGGCGAGGTTATGTCGCTAGAATCTCTTTAGTCTCCTGACAACGGAAGAGCATACTGTCCCAAAACATGTGATAAATCTTTTGTGATTCTGTAAAGATGTTTGCTAAGATTGCAAACAACTTTGAAATCCTGTGATTAAACCAAGTTTCTTGACTTGGTGTCACAAGTTTGTTTTTAAAATTCAAAGTGAACAAAGAAATTGGCAAGGAGGGACTTGAACCTGGGGTCAGTGGTGTACACAAGTTAAATGCGCGCACCATTCTCATACCCCATTTAATAAGATGACCCCGAAATAGACGAGAGAAGGTACATGTATGCAGTATTGAGAAAACCCCTGCAATGTAACACCAACGCAGCGATCACAAGCACAGCGGCAATAATTATAAACAGACGTCAGTGTGTGACTTTTTACTCGACACTTCTTGCCAACTGTAGTGCAGGAAGTCGATGCCAATGCGTTTTTTAAATTTTTGTATGCCAACTTACACAAAGGATATTGTAGTGCTTTTTGTGGAAAGGGGACCGAGAATAAGCAAAAGACATTAGCAAAATGGCGACTTATAAAAGCCGACTTAGAAATACACATTTCAATGTAAATATATGTGACCTGTCACCACAAAATGAGAGTAAAGTCGCACAATGTGATTTGGAGATATGGCCATCCAAAGTCAAAATATGAAGGAGTGGTCAATTTTGAGATTTTGCGTAATTTGGAAAGCTTAAGTCCTCCTCTACATATTCCTATTTTTTTGGTGCAATCAGATGATCGAAAACCTCTTAAATTACGTGATTTTAAGTAGTGTTTGCGTAGTTAGTGTTTGGATTAAAGTCCATCAGTGGTCTAATTAACACGGTAATTAAATATGCAAATTAGGTCTTCGTAACTGTCCCATGTTTTATAAAGTTCGATATTATGTTGATTATACAATAGTTTGTATTTGTGGGAAGTTTCAGGAAGAAATAATGATTAGAACATAGCCGTTGCTGTGCTCAACCAAACCTTACATGTCCTGTTTGGCAATCTTTTGTGTGTTTTGTTTAGGATGTTTATAAGTAAGTTTTCTCACAAACACGTGTTGTGAAACCCATGACTTTCTGGAGCGCTGTAAAATGTATTTATCACAAAACCCCCAAGTGTTATATACCATTGGAAAGCTCTCTTTCTCAAGAAATTGAAAATACCAATATCTCAATTTTCAATTTTCCGACTTTACTCTCATATTGTGGTGACAGGTCACATATTAGAGACGATCGGGACTTTTGTCAGACAGCCGACTTGAGTGATTTGCCGAGTTATACGATGCCGACTTGGCCGCAAATTTACTGTACTTGGCCTTTACCTCGTTTATACTCTCATCTATGCTTTCTTTGTTTTGTTATAAATACAAACATGTTTATGGATTTTCAATTTTTTATTTTCCAACTTTTTAAGGTGACACGATTTCTAAGTGAAGAGGTCCATCCTGCCCTGCAGCCGTATCAAGACGGCATGGACCAACAGTCCAAGCTAGATCTATGAGAGTTCCCCGCTGGGTTACATCATTCATAAAGCTAAAATGTCATCGGTCCATCATGACCTGCAGCCATATCAATATAGCGTGGACCAACAGTCCAAGCTAGATCTATGAGAGTTCCTGGCTGGGTTACATCATTCATAAAGCTAAAATGTCATCGGTCCATCGTGACCTGTAGCCATATCAATATGGCGGGGACAAACAGTCCAAGCTAGATCTATGAGAGTTCCTGGCTGGGTTACATCATTCACAAAGCTAAAATGTCATCGGTCCGTCCTGACCTGCAGCCATATCAATATGGCGTGGACCAACAATCCAAGCTTAGATCTATAAGAGTCTCCAGTCGCTTAAAGCGAAAGTTACACATGTATTTTGGCAATATCATATCATATCATTTCCTAGTCCAATAGGCTTTTCTAGGACCTCTACCAGAATAACTTAACTATGATGCAGAACATACTTAAACAATTCTCACACTAGACAGTACTATTTTCTATCTCAATAGGCTAACATCCAAACTGTTATTTGTATCCAGGTTTATTTATAGTGAAGTTATGTAGACATTATATATAAAATTATGACTAGAAATTAAATGAATCTTTGCATGTGAAGGTTTTAAATTTGAGGGTGTTTCCCTCTTTTTTTGTTGAAGAAAAAAACGAATTGTAATATTCACCCTCAAAAAGCACAATTATTTTAAAACTGAGGAAATGGAGCACAATGACTATTCATTAAAAACAAAATGGTTTTTAAAATTCTTCAATTTGCATTAGAAAAAGAACTTTGAAGTACATGTACATGTATTGCCAACACAGTGTAACTGGGTCAAAAGGTTTGTTTATATGTGTTGTAAAAATGTTGAAATATTTGCTGTACACTACTTAATGCTTAATTAAATATTGCAAATATTTGGAAAAACAGTTTTTGAATCGTTGTGGTTTCTTTGGTTAAATAAATTTTGTTGGAATAAGGGTAACGCCCACTCTCTACTTTTGTTTTATTAGGAGGGGGCAGTGTGCAAACTAACCTTTAAAGATAGGATACGCCATTTGCAGATACAGACAGTTTTTACTACCGAATTTTAAAGAAATATCTTAGTAAATAAGTAGTTTGAGGCCAGCCAATGCGGTTTCAAATGATTTATCACTCCTAGGCGGTCTCTTTGGTTTGAGAGGGCCGAAATGGGCAGCTGTTGAGTGAAGACAAGGTCGAGTATGGTATAGTCACGTTCACTTGGCTAGAGCGGCCATTCTAGTCTGAGCAGTTCGTCAGTTGGTTTGCTTTTTCGTGCTAGTTCTTCGTAATTTACTTTTTAATTGCGCTAGATTTTCTGTAATAATAATTGTTATGAAAAAATATATTATTTATCTAAAAAAAAATATTTTTGTCCGGCGATCGCAAAAAAAACAAGGACAGCAACTGTTCGACGCCAGTTGAAAACGAACGCATTTTTGTTTTGCCACCAATGATTGTGAAACGTCGGACAAGTCGGCTAAACGATATTTACTATAAAATACAACCCCCTAATCCACCCATTTTTGATAATTTTAAGGGATCGTATACGTTTGGTAATTACTCAAAAAAATAATGGCAATGAAAACTTAGTTGGTAAGAAGCACAGCAGCTTTGGATAGTATAATGCATTTTTAGAAACTGTTCACGACGAAGTACTGCGGTTATTCCAAAAAAATTGAATCTGGGAAGCGTTACTGCAGTGACGTTTCTCAGATTGTGTATTCCAATACAGATTATTCTTCCTGCGTTGACATAACCGCTCCAGATTTTCGGCAGTATCTCAAAATCGCTACCACCTTTTGAAATGATTTTTTTACAGGTTAGTTTTATGGTATATATGTATATCTATAACTATATAGGATAGAAACAAACAGTGGGTTCCAATTACCGAACGTATACGATCCCTTTAAGCAATTACCGTGGTGTTTCCTACCTTTTAAATATGTTCTAAACACAATTCCCCAAACGGTCCTGTTGCCTGGGGGTGATCTAACTTGCTTGGTGCTAGGCTGCTAGGTCACTGGTTTAAATCCAGCCGGGACCTGGCATGTGGAATATCCTGGCCCATTTGAACAGTAACAAACACAATGCCAGCCAAATCCTGAGCGTCGCCGCGCCAGGCGGCGCTGTTTCTTTTTGATTTTGCGTCGTTTCCTAAGAGCGCGTATTTAGTGCAGGCATCCTGCAGCCACGCAGAGTTTAACGGGCTCTTGAATTGTCGCCCTCAAACCCTGCGGACATTCGCAGCAATCATTAAACAAGTTGGCCAATACATGATATGAACGTCCACCCCTGGTAAAATGACAATTTCTACCACTATACTTGATTTTATTGGCGTTTACGTAGCTTTTTAGTCTTTTATGTTATATTCTATATAATATATAATAACAAAGCTTTATTTCAGGTTCTGTACGTTAATTTCTACAATTTTTCCTATTAATTTAAATTTGTACGTTGGAGGATAAACATTTGTGAGAACACCTCAGATATCCAAGCGAATGGCCAATAGAAATGCGCGTTGGGGTCGAAGTTGGTTCGCATGCCTTGGGCTGTTTTTTACGAACCCCAGCTTTGTCTTCGTCTCAGGCTTCATTCATACACTTCAGCAATAGGCTGTAGCCGGAGACGGAGCCAAAGTCAGGCGTTTGGAAAACGGCCTTGGTCTGTTTGTAACGGAGGCTCTGCCCTATATTGCAAACCGACATCACTGGGGTTTCTCAAACAACAATCAGATTTTTGTCTTGGCCTTTATCTTTCCATTTCTTTTTAATTTTGGGTGGGTATTAATTTAATATTTACACCAAAAGAACTGAACTCACCTCTCGAAAAGTGATACTTCCCGAGCCTGCGCGTGGCGCCCAGCCCCCGGCACGACTGCAGGAGGACGGTGAGTGTGGACATCCCGCCTCCGCCAAAACAACCGGCGGCGCGAGGCCAACCTAGCGGGCGGCCAGCAAAGGCAACCACGGCAAATGCTGTTCTTCGGGGAGGGACCACCAACAGGACGTAGACACCACCAGCCGTAACGATAGTGCCCATCGATCAGGCCAGCCGTTCCGTCGATCCAGCGGTAGTGATCGAGACAACAGGCTAATCGTAGCTCAGCCTACGATTGGCATTAATATTGTAATTATACAATCACGTTTGGGGTAAGTTTATTGGTCAGTAAAATTGGCCTAATTTTGGTGTGCATTAACCACAGGACGCGCCGCTGGCCAAAGTGGTGACCATAGACATTATCGGACAACAGATAGTGCTCGTCATTTTGAACACATAGCATTGTCGGTGCAATTTTAAATGTTCATGAAAAATTCAATTTTTCAATCATTTTTTACCTAATTTTAGTTATTTAGGGAAACAAAATCATATTTTGACCTAATTTTCATAAAAATGCGAGGTTAATCAAAATTAAATTTAGAGAGAACTGAGACCATAGACATGGAGAAAAAAAAAAGATAAATCTCCATGTCTATGCTGAGACATCTATCATATTTTCGACCCAGCTGTTACTGCTCAATTTGTATAAGTTGTGTTGTCTCTCTCCGCTGAACGGTGGCGCCCTTTATTATAACATGTTCATGTAAAAGTTTGATGACCCAAGGCTCCTTATACTGCGCTGCCTGCCTGCACAATCTTTCACAGCCACAGGTGAGAACGTCAATTTTTGACTAAATATTTCAACCTAGATTTTCAAGATGACACGTTAATGATACTTGTCTATTATTCATGATTTCCAGATTATCCGCTTAGGTCTATAGCTCATGCCTATTGCACAATTTATGTAAAACGTGGTACAGTGTACCAACAACTGAATACATGAAAGGTGATTTCTGGGGCGAGTTGTTAAAAGTCACAACAACACTGGACCAGTACAGAACAGAAATCACACAAATCCGGGCTGTGGTTTGTAGATTGAACTAAAAAAACCATTCTGTCTTAATCTATGACTCCTCAAAAGGCCAACAGTAGATAAAAAGTGCATGGATGGCACACAGGAAAAGTGATACATTTGGATTTAAAAGTCAAAGTAACAGAGAGGAAGTCGGAGCAAACTTCCAATAAATCTTGAACAGCGCCCAGTAACCTCTCACAAATACATTTTTGGGAGATTTGAGACCTAAAATCATATTTTGACCGAATTTTCTTGAAAATGCAAGATAAACCAACTTACAATTTCTCCAAAATGCAAGGCTAACCCCTTAGTTACATATAAAATTTAGGGAGATTTTTTTAACAAATCTTATTTTGACCTAATTTTCATAAAAATGCAAGGCTAACCCCTTACAAATTAATGTTGGGGAGATTTGATACATTTTAGAAACAAATCATATTTTGACCTAATATTCATAAAAATGCAAATTATATTTAGGGAGATTTGAGACATTATTTAACGAATCATATTTTGACCTAATTTTCATTAAAAAAATGCAAGGGCTTACCCCTTACAAATTAATGTTGGGGAGATTTGATACATTTTAGAAACAAATCATATTTTGACCTAATTTTCATAAAAATGCAAATTATATTTAGGGAGATTTGAGACATTGTTTAACGAATAATATTTTGACCTAATTTTCATTTAAAAAAATGCAAGGCCTTACCCCTTACAAATTAATGTTGGGGAGATTTGATACATTTAGGAACATATCATATTTTGACCTAATTTTCATAAAAATGCAAGGCTAACCCCTTACAAATTAATGTTGGGGAAATTTGATACACTTTAAAAAACAAATCTATTTTGACCCAATTTTCATAAATATGCAAGGCTAAAAATACATTTTGGGGAGATTGGAGACGTTTTTGAACAAATCTTATTTGACCTAATTTTCATAAAAATGCAAGGCTAACTAACCCCTTACAAATTAAATTTAGGGAGATTTGATATATTTTAGGAACAAATCATATTTTGACCTAATTTTCATAAAAATGCAAGGCTAACCCCTTATAAATACATTTTGGGGAGATTGAAGACGTTTTGGAACAAATATTATTTGACCTAATTTTCATAAATATGCAAGGCTAACCCCTTACAAATAAATTTTGGGGAGATTGGGGACGTTTTGGAACAAATGTTATGTAACCTAATTTTCATAAATATGCAAGGCTAACCCCTTATAAATAAATGTTGGGGAGATTGGAGACGTTTTGGAACAAATCTTATTTGACCTAATTTTCATAAATAAGCAAGGCTAACCCCTTATAAATAAATTTTGGGGAGATTTGAGACGTTTTGCAACAAATCTTATCTGACCTAATTTTCATCAATATGCAAGGCTAACCCCTTATAAATAAATCTTGGGGAGATTTGAGACGTTTTGGAACAAATCTTATTTGACCTAATTTTCATAAATAAGCAAGGCTAACCCCTTACAAATATATTTTGGTGAGATTGGAGACGTTTTGGAACAAATCTTATTTGACCTAATTTTCATAAATATGCAAGGCTAACCCCTTATAAATACATTTTGGGGAGATTGGAGACGTTTTGGAACAAATCTTATTTGACCTAATTTTCATAAATATGCAAGACTAACCCCTTACAAATACATTTTGGGGAGATTGGAGATGTTTGGGAACAAATCTTATTTGACCTATTTTTCATCAATATGCAAGGCTAACCCCTTATAAATACATTTTGGGGAGATTGGAGACGTTTTGGAACAAATCTTATTTGACCTAATTTTCATAAATAAGCAAGGCTAACCCCAATACAAATAAATTTTGGGGAGATTGGAGATGTTTTGGAACAAATCTTATTTGACCTAATTTTCATAAATATGCAAGGTTAACCCCTTACAAAGAGATTTTGGGGAGATTGGAGACGTTTTGGAACAAATCTTATTTGACCTAATTTTCATAAATATGCAAGGCTAACCCCTTACAAATACATTTTGGGGAGAATAGAGACGTTTTGGAACAAATCTTATTTGACCTAATTTTCATAAATATGCAAGGCTAACCCCCTTACAAACTTGCATTTTGGTGAGATTGGAGACGTTTTGGAACAAATCTTATCTGACCTAATTTTCATAAATATGCAAGGCTAACCCCTTATAAAAATACATTTTGGGGAGATTGGAGATGTTTTGGAACAAATCTTATTTGACCTAATTTTCATAAATATGCAAGGCTAACCCCTTATAAATACATTTTGGGGAGATTGGAGACGTTTTGGAACAAATCTTATTTGACCTAATTTTCATAAATATGCAAGGCTAACCCCTTACAAATAAATTTTGGGGAAATTGGAGATGTTTTGGAACAAATCTTATTTGACCTAATTTTCATAAATATGCAAGGCTAACCCGTTATATAAATACATTTAGAGAGAATAGAGACGTTTTGGAACAAATCTTAATTTGACCTAATTTTCATAAATATGCAAGGCTAACCCCTTATAAATAAATCTTGGGGAGATTGGAGATGTTTTGGAACAAATATTATTTGACCTAATTTTCATAAATATGCAAGGATAACCCCTTGTAAATAAATTTTGGGGAGATTTGAGACGTTTTGGAACAAATCTTATTGGACCTAATTTTCATAAATATGCAAGGCTAACCCCTTATAAATACATTTTAGGGAGATTAGAGAGGTTTTGGAACAAATCTTATTTGACCTAATTTTCATAAATATGCAAGGCTAACCCCTTACAAATACATTTTGCGGAGATTGGAGATGTTTTGGAACAAATCTTATTTGACCTAATTTTCATAAATATGCAAGGCTAACCCGTTATATAAATACATTTAGAGAGAATAGAGACGTTTTGGAACAAATCTTAATTTGACCTAATTTTCATAAATATGCAAGGCTAACCCCTTATAAATAAATCTTGGGGAGATTGGAGACGTTTTGGAACAAATCTTATTTGACCTAATTTTCATAAATAAGCAAGGCTAACCCCAATACAAATAAATTTTGGGGAGATTGGAGATGTTTTGGAACAAATCTTATTTGACCTAATTTTCATAAATATGCAAGGTTAACCCCTTACAAAGAGATTTTGGGGAGATTGGAGACGTTTTGGAACAAATCTTATTTGACCTAATTTTCATAAATATGCAAGGCTAACCCCCTTACAAACTTGCATTTTGGTGAGATTGGAGACGTTTTGGAACAAATCTTATTTGACCTAATTTTCATAAATATGCAAGGCTAACCCCTTATAAAAATACATTTTGGGGAGATTGGAGATGTTTTGGAACAAATCTTATTTGACCTAATTTTCATAATTAAGCAAGGCTAACCCCTTATAAATACATTTTGGGGAGATTGGAGACGTTTTGAAACAAATCTTATTTGACCTAATTTTCATAAATATGCAAGGCTAACCCGTTATATAAATACATTTAGAGAGAATAGAGACGTTTTGGAACAAATCTTAATTTGACCTAATTTTCATAAATATGCAAGGCTAACCCCTTATAAATAAATCTTGGGGAGATTGGAGATGTTTTGGAACAAATATTATTTGACCTAATTTTCATAAATATGCAAGGATAACCCCTTGTAAATAAATTTTGGGGAGATTTGAGACGTTTTGGAACAAATCTTATTGGACCTAATTTTCATAAATATGCAAGGCTAACCCCTTATAAATAAATCTTGGGGAGATTGGAGATGTTTTGGAACAAATCTTATTTGACCTAAATTTCATCAATATGCAAGGATAACCCCTTATAAATAAATCTTGGGGAGATTGGAGATGTTTTGGAACAAATCTTATTTGACCTAAATTTCATCAATATGCAAGGATAACCCCTTATAAATACATTTTAGGGAGATTAGAGACGTTTTGGAACAAATCTAATTTGACCTAATTTTCATAAATATGCAAGGCGTTTAACCCCTTACAAATACATTTTGGGGAGATTGGGGGCGTTTTGGAACAAATCTTATTTGACCTAATTTTCATAAATAAGCAAGGCTAACCCCTTACAAATGAATTTTGTGGAGATTGGAGACGTTTTGGAACAAATCTTATGTGACCTAATTTTCATAAATATGCAAGGCTAACCCCTTATCAATACATTTTGCGGAGATTGGAGATGTTTTGGAACATATTATTTGACTTAATTTTCATAAATATGCAAGGCTAACCCCTTACAAATAAATTTTGGGGAGATTGGAGACGTTTTTGAACAAATCTTATTTGACCTAATTTTCATAAATATGCAAGGCTAACCCCTTACAAATTAATGTTGGGGAGATTTAATACATTTTTGGAACAAATCATATTTTCACCTAAATTTCATAATAATGCAAGGCTAACTAACCCTTACATATTTATTTTGGGGAGATTTGAGACATTTAGGAACAAATCATATTTTCACCTAATTTTCATAATAATGCAAGGCTAACTAACCCCTTACATATTTATTTTGGGGAGATTTGAGACATTTAGGAACAAATCATATTTTCACCTAATTTTCATAATAATGCAAGGCTAACTAACCCCTTACAAAATTAAATTTTGGGGAGATTCAAGACCTTCAGGAACAAATCATATTTTAACCCATTTTTTGTATAAAAATGCAAGGCTAACCCCTTCAAATAAATTTTGGTGAGATTCAAGACCTTTTTCTTAAACTTAATTTTTATAAAAATGCAAAGAATGGGGAGATTTGAGACAAGTGAGACAGGTTTCAGCCACTTTTTAATTCCTTTTGAGTTCATGAACTCAGTTTAATTCACGTGTTTAAAGGATAAAAGTAGAAAACAAGAACATACACGAATTGTACACAAAAGAAAGTTTCAAAGGGGTATGAAAATTAAAAATAAAATTTGGATTCAACATAAAAACAAAGCCTTATTTTTAGTGTATAAAGAGCAAACAAATTAGCTGGAATTTGGGCATTTGCTAACAAAATAAGTTTTGTTTTGCTTTATAATAAAGTGGAAATGTTCAAAGGGCTCTGTCCATGCCGCTCATAGCAAATTTACATCTAACATTCACCTAATATTTGACACATGTTCACCAAAAATTGAGTGGTGCTAATTTCATCAAACATGTTATCAACAACTTAATTAACACGAAACTGTGCTATTGGGAGAATTTTCATGCTAAGCACATTTTTGTGCTTGCGTTTGATGAAATTGGGCCGCATTGGTGCTGCAAAGATTTTTTTATTGTCATCTATTATGCAAAGTTTTGTTTTCATCACGACTGAAGAGTAGCAAAATATTCTACGGTGAGTAAGATTACAAGGAGTTGTCAAATTTTGAGCGTATAAAATGCACATTTTGTGACAAATTTGACCGAATTTTACCAAAATGTTTAACCTGTTTCAGATGTTTTGTGTATTTTGCAGCTAATGTTTCACGACGTCAATTCTGCCATCACAAAAGCGAAATAAGTTAAAATTATATATAATTATAACAACCAGCTAAAAACAAAACTGAACACAAAACAGCAGTTGTATGCGAAAATCGTCTTTGTTCGATATTAAACAAATCAAAATTTCTGTTCTAAAAGTAAATTACAAAATAACACCATTTATGTTTTTCACAGATTTCGTACAAGGAATAATAACATTAGGGTTGGGATAGATACCGTGGCAACAGATACATGACCAAAAAAGGTGGGTGCAATTTGTAAAGTACATGTACTGATCATTTGAAATGGAATTAACCATAGAGCTATATTAAATTACTATAGCGCTGGCTCGATGGCTGATGGCTGCTGGGTGCATCCATGTTTGTGCACAAACCTATGGGAATTCTCAAAATTTGTACAGCTTTTGTACGGCTAATTGCATATCTGCGTTTGTATTCTATACAGTGCGTTACCAAAGCCGATATGCCCAAAACCAATACGCACGATTATTTTTGGCATGACTTGTTTTTTATTTATTAAACCAGCATGACGTGCTTATTAGGTAGGATACACCATTGGTCATTGCGTGAATTATCAGGAATGGGTGAGTTTTGTGTGTTTTTTATAGCAAATATCGTTTAACTGACCTGCCCGAAGTTTTACAATCATGGATGCCGAGAAAAAAAGCAATAAAAACGGCATTTGTTTTCAACCGGTGTTGGGCTGTTGTTCTTGTTGTTCTTGTGGTGATTTTTTTTTTTATACATTTCATATTTTCAGCACAATTACACATGATCTAGCACATGATCATTTCGCTAGAATCATTAATTACTTTCAAATAAATAGGATATTTCCTAATAATTCAGTAGTGACATTTGTTTATCTGCAAATGGTTTATCCTACAAATGGTTTATCCTACGTATATTGTACAAGTTTGCGAGTTTCATTTGTATCGTTTTCACATAACTCTGGACCTCCTTGGGTAATTAATCACCCGGGTAGTTAGTCATACCCGGGTAGAAAGTAACCCGGAGAATCGGTTTCACACTACATGTACAAAGTTAACCCCACAATTCAGCTTACCCGCTTTAGTGCGCACCCGGGTAATTTTGTAACCACGTTCATACTAAAGCAAACGACAACCCGGAGAATGTGCATTGCTTGACCTCTGCCCTCCCACAATCCCACAAAGCTTGACAGAAAAATGGCGCCCAACATAGAATTGGAAACAGTAGCGTTGATCGTACTATTTCTGAATTTTGCCATTGTTATGAAAGAAAGAGGAACTCTGGATATGCACGTGTATAAAATGACAAGCCGATAGAAAAATGTGTTCCCCTACACGTGTACGTGTATCAAGACGAGTTAACGAACACTACGGACTGGTGTCTTTCAGTACGTACATGTAAAAATAAAGCCATTACAACAAGAGACTAGTAAATAAATTACGTCATTGTTTGACTTTCGCAGCGCGCACACGCAAGGCTGGCTGCGCTGATAAAACTGGACGAACGGAACGGTTGAAGAAAACCCGGCGAGCATTAACACTACTGAAATTAACCTGGAGAATTGTCTCAAGGTCGTCATTAACCCACCTCGCAAGTGGGGTTTCGAGGCAGAAAATTTCTAACCCCGAGAAGTGTAGTGTGAACGCTCCAAATTACCCGGGTAATTGCATAGTGTGAAACCGGTATTAGAGTACACTTTTAACATTTACTCCATCTAATTTCATTATGACCTACAAAACACGCACATGAAGGAACGATTCATAGTACGAACATTGCTATCTTAGTGTGGACTTGGTAACAAAAGATGTCCACACTTTACCCAGACCTGAAACTTTCTGTGGATTTGGCCAAGTCCACACAAGTTTTCCCCGCTAGAAGTAAAACGGGTTTAGGGTTACCTAATTATAGACAACTTGAAGAGGGTTATCTTAGGGTATAACGGTCACAAATGTGGATTGAAACAAACTTCATGGTGTGAGAAATATTAGTATTTGGTGAAATTTGATCGGTTCTTGACTACACAAATACAAAGGATGTCCACACAGTAATAGTAAGGTTCGCATCATTGTATCGGCATGTGTAAGAATGATAAATTAGCACTACAGTAATTTAATTTAGCTCAGATGTTTCAATCAGCTGACCAAATGCCAACCACATCTATACTTTCTACCATCATAAATATGGCTGACATTTTTTTATTGCACAATTCGATATGTAGGTAACAATTATTAAGAGAATAACAATGTGTTTGGCGGGCTCCTAGGCCTGGACGATGTTCAGTAGGGTAGGGGCACTGGTGAGGGGTTACAACCTGGGTTCATACCAATCCATACATCCTGAGTAGGGGCTCCGGTGAGGGGTCGCAACCTGGGTTCATACCAATCCATACGTCCTGAGTAGGGGCTCCGGTAAGGGGTCGCGACCTGGGTTCATACCAATCCATACATCCTGAGTAGGGGCTCCGGTGAGGGGTCGCGACCTGGGTTCATACCAATCCATACGTCTTGAGTAGGGGCTCTGGTGAGGGGTCGCGACCTGGGTTCATACCAATCCAAACGTCCTGAGTAGAGGCTCTGGTGAGGGGTCACAACCTGGGTTCATACCAATCCATACGTCTTGAGTAGGGGCTCCGGTGAAGGGTCGCGACCTCTGAACTGTTTGAAGACGTCTCGTGGGTGAGTGCCTCCTCCCTGGGCCAAGATAGTGTCTCGGAATCTACACAAGAAATGGCATCAGAAATGATTGGCAATGAGGCAATCCGCCTGGGGGGTTTGGTCGGTATCAAATGAGGGGAATAATACTCATGGTGATTTTTAGCAAGATATGCACCCTTGTAGTTGGAAAATACACTGAACAAAATATAAACGCCCCAAAAATTGTTATTTGTCTTGATTTGTAAACAACATTTGTGTCCATCTCTGCCAGTGAGAAATTGCTCAGTGAAGCAGTGTTTTCACCCACAACACAGAGCTTCTGGTAGATTTCATTTTTTTCTAAATATCTCAAAACGTCAAGATGCCTGCCTACTTTACAGCCCTTTCGTCGTGGACGGTCACAAATATGCAAATTCAGTTGTATACCTTTTGCCAACTTGAGCTACACTCTCTCTGTTATCAAGACCAACCTCTTCAAAGGCACTGAAGGCATCCGCTGCCATGACCTAGAAAATACAAAGATTGCAATTGGGTAATCAGCCGACAAACATATCTGACATAACATTTTTTTTCTTAAATTCAGCACTCATTATTTAATGCCTTCCATCTCATAGAGTGATTACATAAAAGAAGAGTCACTCTCAGGACCCGAACATTTGTGACGACTTGTGACAACTTGCAAATGCCGACATCTGCTGTAAGTCGTCATTTTTGCAGACTTACAAATGTACACATGATTCATTCCACAAATATATGCTTTGATTTACCCTGGTTTATTTCCTTAACCAGTTCGGACCGGAGGACGTATATACACGCAAAGTTTCCCCCAGATTCAAAACGGATGACGCATAAACACGTCACGAGCAAGGCCGGAAATGTCCGTCAGCAGAGAGCAAGGCTGCCTGTTCAAATGCATGGGTGTATTTCCCGGTACCATTAGCTTGAACCCGTCTCCGATCGAGTTTCGAACTGGTTAATTGCGTGCACCATTCTCGTACCCCATTCAATCCGACGACCCCAAAAATAAACAAAGGGCATGCGTGCCGACAAGAGGAGGTGCTGGTAATGATGTGTCTTGGTGTGCAGTATTGGGAAAACCCCCTGCAATGTAACACCAACGCAGCGCTCACAAACACAGCGGCAATAATTATAAACAGACGTCAGTTAAAGCAGTGTGTGACTTTTCACTTGACACTTCTTGCCAACCGTAGTAAAGGAAGTCGATGCCAATGTGTAATTTTTGTTTAAATGCCGACTTACACCAAGGATATTGTAGTGCTTTTTGTGGAAAGGGGACCGAGAAATAAAACACGCCGACTTCAGCAAAATGGCGTTTTATAAAGCCGACTTAAAAAAATAATATGTCAATGGAAATGCATTATAGACGATCGGGACTTTTGTCCGACGACTGATGTCAACTTGGTCCAAGTTAACTGTTCCTGCAAAACAAATTGCCGGATACTCAACGGGATGACGTCACATGTCAGCGTATATTTTTTACTTCCCGGACGCGCGGCAGAATTGGCCAATGACACGCCCCAATTTGCTCATAAATATTTATGAAGTGTAGTGAATTTTGTTCTTACCTCGGCCCATTTGTAGGAGTAATACCCAGCAGCATAGCCCGACGCAAAGATGTGCTGAAAGGAACAAGGGAACCTATCCTCCTACAGCCAGATAAAACATGAAACATGTAACAGTTTATAACGAAACATACTCAAGGTCTCTTGCTGCGTGACTTGCAACGCGACTTGAAAATCCAATACAGACACGCACTGACAGACCATGTAGCGCTAATTCGTGCGCCAACACGTCATATGAACCCTTGCGCGCACTAATTACAGAAATGTATAAAAGTGCATCTCTGACACGCACATTTGAAAATGGCTTTCTTTTTGTTATTTTCTTCAAAATGACAGCATGCCAGACGGAATAATTTCACATGGAGTTTAGAATCATTAATATCTTTCCAACAAGTAAGTTTTTTTCAACAGTATTTTGGTTCGTTACATTTTGGATAGCTGCAAAAGGTGACCTGCTCCAACGAAACCCGGACAAAACTTACAATTTATGTTTGTTAGATTTTGCTTTTTATTCCAAATTCTCTAGGTTCTCAGCTTTAAAATGATGTATCATTTACATATGTACCCCCACCCTATCTCCTCTGGGGGAAGGATTTGGTGATAAAACCCTGACAACTTAATTATAAGATAAACAGCTTGGAAGTTCAGAAAAGCGTATTATTTCTATACACAATTGTTAAACAAAATCGGCGAAAAACACCCTTCTGGGTGACGGATTATGTTCAAATTGGGAGAGATTGTAGATTAATAGTTTGTGATTAAGAAAAACCCAAAACCTCAAAATGGTAAAATCCACCCCGAAATGACTTGCACGAGTACATTGTAATAAAACACATTGTGCGACTTTGTCCGGGTTTCGTTGGAACAGGTCACATATTACCCCTTTAAAGTCCGGAAGTTTGTAAATGTACAGTCGTCTCAGTTAATACACATTGCCCTTCAACTACGTGTATAAAATATTTTTTTTTTTTTTTTACATTCAATACAACCTTTGATTCCGTTTCTGTGCTCGTTAAAAGCCCAGTCACACCGGGCTTGCGACCAGGTTACGACCTAGCTGCAACCGAAAAATGTTGAAATCACGGGCAAATCGAACAAAGAGCGTGCGACTGGTTCGCCACAGCAAAATCAGTCGCAGCAAGGTCGATGGTCATGTTCAAAACTTCTGACCTGCGATTCCAAATCGTAAGAGGTTGCAGACAGGTCTTACATGGTCGTACCACCAGTCGTGCATGCTCGTATACACGATTGCTCGTACGATCAATCGTGGGTACCTGGGACTAGTCGCACGATTACCTACGACTGATTCTGCCATCAATCTTCTCCAATCGCTTGTGATCGCACGACCAAGCGTGCCATCAATCGTACGTACCAGTCTTAAGAGCAATCACAGCATATACGACCGCTATGGAGATCGTCGCAAACATTGGCGATTGGTCATATCTCTGCCAAATTGCACCAGTTGCACAATCCAGAAATCTTGCGACCTTGTGTGACTGGGCCTTTATCGCCGCAGTGTGATCGTCGCTTTAGGTTTCAGAAACTGAAGCATTTACCTGCAGTGGTTTCATAACTGTGTATTCATTGGCGACTCGTCTCATAACATCCATCCAATGATCAGTGCTGCAATCACACACAACAAAGAATCCATTTCCGTTAAGGATTCAAATTAATACAAATGATGTATTTTTTTCGGCATGTTACACTAAGATTAGGGCCAACTTCATGGGGGTGTGTTTCATTGATTATCCAATGGACTTCCCAATTCTTTCAAATTTCACATTCATTCAAGTAATGCAATTAAAGGTAGAATACACCATTTGCAGAAATTGATACTTTTTACTTCCGAATTTGTTAACCAGTTCGCGCCGGATGACGAATATAAACGCAAAGTTTCCCCAGATTCAAAACGGATGATGCATAAACACGCCACGAGCAAGGCCGGAAATGTCTGTCAGCAGCGAGCAAGGCCGGAAATGTCTGTCAGCAGCGAGCAAGGCCGGAAATGTCTGTCAGCAGCGAGCAAGGCCGGAAATGCATGGGTGTGCTTCCCGGTTTCGTTAAAAACAATCCCGCGCGTAGGCTCGGTGATGTTAAAATAATCCCGACGCGAACTGGTTAAGATATATCTTACATATTTGAAAGTAAATAATGATTGTAGGCATCCAGCAAAATGATTGCGCTAGATATCCTATAATTGCTCCGAAAAATTGAATGTTATATAAACAAATTCATGCGGCGATCGCGAAAAAACCCATAAAAACATAAGAACCACTGCCCGACGCCGGTTGAAAACGAACGCCGTTTTTTTAACTTTCCTTGGTATCCATGATTGTAAAACTTCGGACAGGTCAGTTAAACGATATTTACTATAAAATACTATCCCTAAATCCACCCAACCATGATCATTCAAGCAATTACCAAGGGTGTATCCTACATGTACCTTTAATATAATTACTTCTCAAAGTAAATTTGAAGACTTCAGGCGCACTGGCCGCTAAACATCACATCCATGAACATTGAGATAACGATATCAAGTGAAAGCTCTCGCCAGTGCCTAGAATTCGATAACCAAATACTTTTTGCTGGCATTTAGCGTGTTTTGTGCCTGAAGTCTTTAATAATTGATATTAAAGTACACCCTTATACTGAACATTAGGCTATACCGAACAAAATGTCAATGGATTTAACAAAATCCACCATCGATTGCTCCCGATTGGTGTCCAAACAACAAATAGGAGGTGAATGCGGTGTAATGAATAAGCTTGTACATATTAAGTATGTAATTACATGAATCATTGGTCTATGCCTGTTCAAATTCGTTCAAAGTCCTTGCATCTGATGGACCGTGGGTTGACAATTGATATACCGAATGATCGATATACCGAACGAAACCTGTGTATCCCGTGGTGTTCGTTACAACGGTGTTCCACTGTATAGCAAATTCATCAACACAGAAAGAAACGATAAGTACTTTCTAATTGTCAGATTCACAATTGTCATTCTAAGTTAACCAGTTTGCGCCGTGATTATTTTAACGTCACCGAACCGACGCGCGGGATTATTTTTAAGGAAACTCGATCCGAAGCAGGTTCAGGCCGATAGTACCGGGAAGCACACCCACGCATTCGCGGCCTTGCTCGCTGCTGACAGACATTTCCAGCCTTGCTCGTGACGTGTTTATGCGTTATCCGTTTTGAATCTGGTGAAAACTTTGCGTTTATATACGTCATCCAGAGCAAACTGGTTAATGTGGTTCTGTAAAATGCAAGACCGCCATCTAACCTCGTGTGTAGTTCCATATCCATGGCAGAGTAGTACAGTTGACCCAGCATGGCTGAGCCTGCCATGTACTGACGAGCTGAAAGCAAACGAGCCAGAAGTTAGGTTCGGTCACAGCTAAAGGGGTTGTACCCACTCAATGTTGTGTAGAGCTCCACTTAGCTAGTAGTCTATAGAATATCCGATCGTTGCACGAGCATTTATGATATGCGAGCAGATTTTAGATAAAAGCACTAAACAGGGTGGTCAAACAAATTGCAATCTTCCACTATTCAGAGACCTACATGTACACTTTGAAAATATATGGATCGGATGTTTTGTTGGAAGAAAAATGATACCAAGAACTCCCAATTCGGTTCAGAATCAGCTCGCATACCATAAATGCTCGTGCAACGATCGGATATTTTTATAAATTACTAGCTTGAAGCTCTATAAAACATTGGGTTCAGTAGTTTTGAATCCCGGCCATTTTTGTGAACCAAAGTTTGGGACTCTAATTAGGATCACCGTAGTCAGTAAACATCCAAGACCAAATGTGACCATCCATGACAAAAGGGCTGTAAATTTGCCAGAGCTTATTTTGAGAAAAGGACCATTAAAATATGTGAAAAACAATTTAAAAAACAAAGAATGTTCATATTCAGTGTTACTTGTTGTAGCTAACCATAAATACCAACTATGTCTTGTAATACATCATTTTAAAAGTTTATTTCTTGTAGATTTCATTTCTCTAAATATCTCAAAATGTCAAGATGCCTACTCTAAAGCCCTTTTGTCGTCGTCGTCACAAATAACCCCTGACCTTGGTTCACAAAAATGGCGCTGGAATCAAAACTGTTGAACCGAATCGAGAGTTCTTGGTATCATTATCTGTCTAACAAAACTTCCTAGCATACACTGGATTATACGCATGACTGCACAGCAGCCTTCGTCCAGCAGTTTCAATTCACAATAGACCAGCACATACAACCACACCAGGTACGCCATTGGTTGTGGGGTACCTCTATTGTTCGACTTTACTTTCCTTCTTTTGTTTTTCTTTAGAAATCTAGAAATACATAGCATTAGCCTGTGGGGTACTTCCATTTCGGAAGACAGGACTTGAGAGGTACCATTGTTCCCCCGGACCCCGTAAGATCCCATTCGTACGTACACCCTTCACACACGCCGTGTACTACACCGTCGCCCAGCTGACAACAGCATTCCGGACGGAATAGCGTGCCGCGGCCATATATGCTCCCTGGCGTCAAGGGGTTAACCAGTTCGCGCCGGAAGACGAATATAAACGCAAAGTTTTCCCCCAGATTCAAAACGGATGACGCATAAACACGCCACGAGCAAGGCCGGAAATGTCTGTCAGCAGCGAGCAAGGACGGAAATGCGTGGGTGTGCTTCTCAGTACTGGCGGCCTGAACCTGCTTCGGATAGAGTTTCGTTTAAAATGATCCCGAGCGTCGGCTCGAACTGGTTAAAAATTTCATCTGGCATTCCCAGAGGTATAAATGTCTCGCTTGTTACCTTTGACAAGCTGATCGAAGAGTTCATCCGGCAGAGACTCCCCGGTCTGGTAGTGTCTACTGACTGTCTTTATGGTCCTCGCGTCATACATCCAATTCTCCATGAACTGAGACGGTAACTCTACCGCGTCCCATTCCACGTTGTTGATCCCGGCCGCTCCGCTGTACGGGACAGTGGTCAGCATGTGCTGAAGACCGTGACCAAACTGCAAATCAGACAAATTTTAAAAGGGTCAAGAGGACTTTTCAGTATTTGGTATTTTACAAATATAAGGGTGGGTAGTTGATAGCTCCCCAATATATTGGAAGTTAACCAGTTCACGCCAGGAATATTTGAACATCACCGAGCCGAGGCGCGGGATTGTTTTTAATGAAACTCGATTCAAGGCGGGTTCAGGCCTTGCTCAGACTTGCTGACAGACATTTCTGGCCTTGCTTGTGACATGTTTATGCGTCATCCGTTTTGAATCTGGGGAAAACTTTGTGTGTATATACGTTCTCCGGCGCGAACTGGTTAACAAAAACTAGTTTGTCAACTTCCAATACCGAAGGAAGCTAATATCGACTACCCAACCTAATCAAATAAACCAGGTTATATTTGTTTATACCTCATACATACTGTACTCGTGCGAGTTACAATTTCAGGAGCTCAGGAAAACACTGATGAACATTTACGTGTACTGCCATCTTTTCATGTGAAGCTTAAGGCAATGTTTATGAGTGCGATGGTAAAAATAATTTCATGAGGTGGCAGATGGCATGTTCTATTTCACGAGGCGAAGCTGAGTGGAATAGAACATGCCATCTGTCATTGAATGAAAATATTATAACCAACGCACGAATGTTATACATTCATTATTTGTTTTATACAACGCCTTAATAAATTTTCGTCATCTGATTGTCAACTTGTAAACTGGTGCTTACATGTACATCAATATAAGAAACATGTAGTATAGCAAGTGGAACACTATCAACGCATTTTATTCGAGTTAAAAACAGTTCAGATTTGTTCGTGAAATTAGAGAAGTTATTTTGGTTCTGTCAATGCGCGCGCACCGTTTGATAGAACCATGTGATAGATTGTTTTGGGCGGTGCGGGTTCGCGTCGTGTGATGGGTCGAATAATTAAATGTACGGCATCGACGATCTACCAATCAGGTGGGGGGTGTGACAAGTGTATCATCTTGTTTAGCGCCCTCTGTTGGCAGCTCTTCCAACTGTATGGATTCTAGATTGCCCTAGTCCACACATGTTTTTACGTTTACTTGCACACTGGTGGAGTTTATGACAACACGATTTGATGAAGCCCAGAGAATGTTTCCGACTGAGTTATTTCTATTATTGTAATAGTATTTGCCTCTAACTAAATACTATCAATAATAGAAATAACTCAGTGTTGTATAACGTGTGATATCACACTGGTTGTTGCCATGGATCGACCAATCAGAATCGAGGATTCAAGTTTGCTTTAAAAATAACTTGGGCAGTTGTTTAATATATTACAGTGACCCAAGAACCCTGTGTGTCTCCCCATTCGTTCACAAACATCAAATACTACAACCCATTTTTCAGTTTAAAAAAAAAAATCTGTAATACTCAGCATAAATAAATGTAACCTCATTACTAATTGTTAATACCTCGTGGAACAGTGTTTCCACCTCGCGGAACGTCATGAGGGATGGCTTGTCCTTTAGGGGCGGAGTCTGGTTGCACACGAGGTAGGCGACAGGTTTGTGATTCAGAAGCTGACTCTTACCTGTACGATGTACCAGAACACACAAAATGGGGAGGAAAAGAACGCCGATTTAAACCCTAACACCTTTGGATATCGTTAATACTACAAAGTATCCGGATTCCGCCAAAATCCACTAAATTTGTCATGCACAAAAATGTTGGTGTTGGTGACTGCTCAATATGGAGGTATCCTGAATCCATCAAAATCCTGCAGCACGCTAGGCTTACAATCCTCAATCCATCAAAATCCACCAGAGGTATCCTGAATCGGCCAAAATTCTCCAAAAAGAGGGGTATTGTTTTAGATAGACTCAGGGGATTAGGGTTTAAAGATAAGGTACAATATTTGTAAACATCGAAAAACTAAACTACAGAATTATTATTAAATACCCTACTTGACTGTAAGTGAAGACTGTGCTGTCACTTTATATTATTTTTAATTATGGTTGGCCGACCAACCACCATTAGAAAAACCTGACTATTTTCAAACACTGCTCTCACTTTATGAAATTGAAGCAAACTGCTTAACCAGTTCGTGGCGTGTTTATGCGTCATTCGTTTTGAATCTGGGGAAAACTTTGCGTTTATATACGTCATCCGGCGTGAACTGGTTAAGAACACATGGGCTTTGTGTTTATATTTTTTTTGGGGGGTATAACCCGAGTCAGGCTATATCCAAAGAAACACTCACCAAAGCAGGCATCCATCCAAGCCCCGCCCCTTTTCTCGGCTGGTCTGGTGTAGGGGTCTAAAAAGAAGGAAGCTATGTGTTCATCTGCAGAGAAACAAAAATGATAATAAATGGATAAGATTCATTTTTTTCTTACCAGGTTTTCAGTCAATTTCAATAGTAAAAATGCATGGGAAAAAAGCCCATAAATAAATAAAACACAGTTATCGTGGCCTATATTTTACCTGTCGCCACAAAATGATAGTAATCCTATTTTATTAATTTTTTTTTTTTAGTATTTCTTTTGGCAATGAAACCGAGGATTCCTCAAAAGCGCCCAAGGCACTGTAAGCTCGTAAGCCTGAAGAAACCAGTAGGAGGATGAACGAAATGCCAGAAACACCGGGGCGAGCCCTTTCTCTTTAGCGATAAGTGTGACTGGGTTCTTTTACGTGCGTGTTCAGGTTCAATATATACATTATACACACACACGGGACCAACGGCTTTACGTCCCATCCGAAGGACGAAGCAATAGTGGTTTAATTGCCTTGCTTAAGGACACACGTGTCGACACGATAATGAACCATTATATTGAACCATGATATTGAACAATGATATTAAACCAGGAAATTGACAAAAAGAGGTACTGCCAACATAGTGTTGGATAGCTCAGTTGGTAGAGCACTGGAACGGCAATCCGGCAGTAGTAGGTTCCAGTCCTGCTTCTGTCAATTTCTTTGTTGAAATTATACAACAAAATATATATATACCTTTCTCATTGAGTACATTGAAGAATCTGACGTCTTCGTGCCATGTTTCTGCATCGCCATCTGCGGGCTGCATGGAAATCAACATCAAATAATTCAGAATTTGTTGTCACAGTAGACACAAATGCAGCTTTTATGGTAAAATCAAAGATATTTTGGTAGGAAGGACATGTTCCTACTGTTGTCCTACAACAGATTAGGTGGTGTTATACTCGGTCTCAGGAAAGCACCCACAGTCTTATTTGAAAAAAGCAGAGAACAAAATGTTTCCTATATCCTAAATTTATGTTTCTCCAAAACTCACTGTATGATTGACATTGTTACTAATACCTTGATTTGTACATTGAAGAGGAACGATGTCAGGTTAAACATGCCTGAAAGGACGTCTGGCAGTGGGAAGTACGGCCGCAAATCCTCATCGTTAAATCTATAAAGACAAAAAAAATTGTCTCCCAATATGAAAATTTGATTAACCAGTTTGATTAACCAGTTTGATTAACCAGTTTGATTAACCAGTTTGATTAACCAGTTTGATTAACCAGTTTGATTAACCAGTTTGATTAACCAGTTTGATTAACCAGTTTGATTAACCAGTTTGATTAACCAGTTTGATTAACCAGTTTGATTAACCAGTTTGATAAGCCAGTTCGACTACCCAGTTCGACTACCCAGTTAGACTACCCAGTTTGACTACCCAGTTTGATTACCTAGTTACACAACCCAGTTTGAATAACCAGTTTGATTAACCAGTCAAAATAGATAAACACGGCACGAGCAAGGCCAGAAATATCTGTCAGCGAACGGCACGCAGCGAGTGAGGCCGGATATATTAGGGTGTGCTACCCACAGATGCCAGCCCGAACCCACCTCGGATCGAGGTCTGCAAGGAAAAAATACTGCGGCTGGGCCCGATCAAAGTAAAAATAATGGTTAAACTGGTTTAAAAAAATAATATTGCCTAATATTTAGAAGAAAAAGATCAATTATTGGTAGTGAATGTGGAGATAGTCTTTTACTTGAATAAGTGTTCCCTTTGTCTTGTACTCCAAAACGCTGTGTCCCAATGCTGCAGCTTGCCGTCAAATCCCCGAGATGAGGCAAAATCTTGAAGCTGCTTCAAATCTCTGCAGTGACAAAAAAAAAATATAAACAAATCATTGATTAGACGAGTCAATTATCACACACTTGCACATGACACTGCATGATGTAAAAGAACCTTGTCCAGAACGCTTCAGCTTTCAAATCAAATTCTAGAGTATTTCCGTTTCCCTAAAAAATGGGATGCCAGTCCATCACAGGTTACTGCCCAGCTAATGAACCCAATCAACCTTTCGCCTCTTACACAACTTTGCACACGTGCAGTATTAATAAGTGGTTGCGATGCGCGAAAAGTGCAGCACAATCATTGCACAATCATAAACTTTCGTGCGACCGCTTATCGCAAAATTTGGAAACAATTTGAAAAAAATAGCTTTTTCCCATTTTCCCGTCAAACAGTTATATGAATAAGGATAAAACTGCTGCAAACTGCTTACTGGCTGGAATGACCTGAAATATACAAATCAAATAAGTTAAATAGTTATATGCATATCTGGCAGTATCTGGATTGGTAAACCGGACCCCACTCCACTATTTTTTGCATAAATACAAACAGAACAAACTATGCCAGACGGGCTGGGATAATGCGTTCCAAACAAGATTATAAAAACGTGATAATGGGCCGGTTGAGCGTTTGCGTTAAATTTGGTGTACATTCGCATATTGTGCTTCAACGAACAGGGCACACCTGCGGCCAAATAATGCACGTATTTGGAATGTTTTTTGTTCGTTCATGAATTGGAAGACTATGTGATGTTCAACAGACGCTACAATTGGATGTTTGTGAATGGCGATAGGTCATTGCACTCCTGGTTAGAGAGAGAGGCAAGCTGGAGTAAAGTGGCTTGCCAAAGGACACAAAATACCAAAACAACACAGAAAAGTGGATTTGACCTCCTGATTTGTCACAATCTGGTAATTTACTGCAAGTAAAAAATTGGCTGGTGCCCATACAAATCAGCACCAGGATACCAGGGAAGTGTCACCATCACATACTGTACGCACTTCTGCCACAAGAGGGCCATTGGATGCACGATGTCAATAGTAGAGGAAGAAATACAATACCTTTGTGCTGCTTCTTTGCTCTTGTCCCGGAGTCCGTGTATCAATGTCCAGACGTTGTCAACATTCTCTGCCATCTTAGTGGACAGTGACATCTCTGCATAGTTAGAATAACCTAGAATCTCGGCCTTCTCTTTCCTTTATAAACAAACGAAATTGAAAATTTGCTTCATTTTTTTATCAAGCGTTACCTGATCGTTGTTTAAAGGTAGGATACGCCATTGGTAGTTGCTTGAATTATCAAGAATGGGTGGATTTGGGGGGTTGTATTTTAAATTAAATATCGTTCTGTCCAAAGTTTTACAATGATCATGGATGACGAGAAGAAAGCAAGAAAAACGGCGTTTGTTTTTAACTAGCGTCGGGCGGTTGTTTTTTTTGTTTTTCGGGTTTTTCTCGCAATTGCATTCCGGCGATCGTGAATTTTGTTTATAAAATTCAATTTTTCGGAACAATTACAGGATATCTAGCACAATCATTTTGCTGGATGCCTAGAATCATTATTTGCTTTCAAATAAGTAAGATATTTCTAAAAAATTTGGTAGTAAATTTGTTAAATATCTGTTCAAATGGTGCATCCTACCTTTAAGTGCTGATAAGAAGATTCAGTACTCGCTTTGTTCAAGTTTTAAAGACCATCAAGAACTTCATCTTGCAGATATCGAGAAAAAAAATTACTATCGAAAGTATTAAGAAATATTAAGAAATGTCTTACTTATTTGAAAGTAAATAATGATTCTAGGCATCCAGCGCTAGATATCCTGTAATTTAAGCAATTACCAATGGTGCATCCTACTTTAAACCTAGATAATTCTATTTAATACTTTTTCGACACTAAAAGTAAAATGGTTTAGGAGTTTTGGCCAACCTAAGTAAGCTTGTGAAACTCGCAACCTCCTTGATAAAAAGGAGTAAACAGTACTACAAGGGTAGATAACAAATCCAAATCATTAAAATTAAAATTTCCGCAATGCCAAAACGATCTCTAGTTGTTTTACTTTAGAAAGATTAACACCATGTGTAACAGAAACACCTTGTTTTGTGAAAGGATCTCTTTTGAGAAGTAGGGTGGTTCTGATAAGATGGTGTTACCACAAATCTTTCTAAGTCTTGTCTCCACTATGCAAAGCTTTAAATCTCACTAATCCCTAGTTGGCATTTTTCGCAAAACTAGAGAAAACAAATAAAGGTGTGGAGGGGGATTAACCCTAACGCTCCTCAATCCTCCAAAATCCTTATTGCAGTTTTTGAGGAATTTTGAGGATTGAGGCTGTATGGGGTTTAAAAAAAATGACTATTTTGGAGGATTGAGGCACAATGTTGTTTCAAGTGTGGAGGTTTTTTGAGGATTGAGGCTGAATGGGGTTTTCCAAAAAATGAGGATTTTGGAGGAATGAGGCTGAATGGGGTTTTTAAAAAATCATAATGCGGATTTTGGAGGATTTACTTTTTTCAATCCCCAGAATCCTCATTGCAGTTTTGGAGGATTACAAAAAATGAGGATTTTGGAGAATTGAGGCACATGATGTTGTTTCAAGTGTGGAAGAATTTTGAGGATTGAGGCTAAATGTGACCCGCTCCATCGTAATCAGGAATAAGTCGCTGGGGCCGTTTTACGCAATCGGCCGTTTAAGTGACCGCATGAGTGAAAATCGTGACCAAGTCGTTTTTCTGAACATTGTATTTTTAGGAAGTGTAGTTATCACAGATTATTGTCATTAATGTCTTGTATGTAAAAACGATCAATAAAGATGAAAATGAAGAGGATTTGTGTGCGCTGTCCGTATGATTTTGGTCAATTTTGTTTATTTCAAAGCTGTTTTTCTCGGAATTTGGATTCGGCAAATAAATATACACCTGTCATCTTCATCAGACCATAACTCGTTAACCTAAGAAGATACACACTTGTGATGGGTATCATTAGAAAGCTTATGAAATTTCCTTTCTCAACATGTGCATATCTCAAAAAGTCATTTCGAGACTTATTTCTGATTTCGATGGAGCGGGTCACAAATAGGGTTTTAAAAAAATGAGGTTTTAAAAAAAATGAGGATTTTGGAGGATTGAGGATGGTTGCTAGCAAAAAGGACCTAGGGGGTTAGGGTTAAAGACCTCAACGTTCTAATCTCCTGGATGATGTCAGTATTATCCTCGTCTCCCTGTGAGGCCCTGGTGATGTAGGCTTTGTACAGCGTCTCTCTCAGCTCCTGGTTTGTACTGTGTTTCATGAACGGCTCAAAGCAAGGCTGGTCAAGGGTCACCTTCCACGGCCCATTCTCTGGATCAGGTCTGGATCACACAAAAGTAGACATGGACAATATTTGTTGGGAACAAATTAGGTTACTTGATCAACGTGAGGTGTTCTGGCAAAATGAGACAGAACAGGGCAAAGGCTCTCAGGATTTATTTTTGTTTTTATTTTTTATCAAATGGCAGCATTTTTTGGTTGATTTGCAGATTTATTGATATTTGTAATCTTATATATGTCTAAAAGAGTACACAAATGCTGGAATAAAAAACAATTAGCATCTTTCACTTTCATACTACCAAATTTTAAACTTTGAAGGCCTTTTTCACAGCATTAAAAAAAAAAAATTAATGTCCATAAATGTCGACTTTTTCGTAGAGATAAACACGTCGCAGGGCTGCGATGCATCAAAAGTTAAGGGTGCTGGTTCCTTTCTTTTTTACTCGCACTGTATTGTCCTTTTATGATATTGATGATAATTGATCCCACTAACTTGTCTGGGTTAAACCTAGAGGCCATCTGCTGTAACAATGAGGCTGGAAGGCCGTCAACAGCCTTCCTCTCCGCTAGATTCAGACTGAAGGCTTTCATGGCATGCAAGACGCAATGTATTGTCCCTTTATGATATTGATCCCACTTACTTGTCTGGGTTAGCGCTAGAGGCCATCTGCTGTAACAATGAGGCTGGAAGGCTGTCAACGTCCTTCCTCTCCGCTAGATTCAGACTGAAGGCTTTTGTGGCATCCAAGATGCACTGTATTGTCCCTTTATGATAATGATCCCACCTACTTGTCTGGGTTAGCGCTAGAGGCCATCTGCTGTATCAATGAGGCTGGAAGGCCGTCAACATCCTTCCTCTCCGCTAGATTCAGACTGAAGGCTTTCGTGGCATCCAAGACGCACTGTATTGTCCCTTTATATTGATCCCACTTAAATGTCTGGGTTAGCGCTAGAGGCTATCTGCTGTAACAATGAGGCTGGAAGGCCGTCAACGTCCTTCCTCTCCGCTAGATTCAGACTGAAGGCTTTAGTGACATCCAAGACGCACTGTATTGTCCCTTTATAATATTGATCCCACTTACTTGTCTGGGTTAGCACTAGAGGCCATCTGCTGTAACAATGAGGCTGGAAGGCCGTCAACATTCTTCATCTCCGCTAGATTCAGACTAAAGGCTTTAGTGGCATCCAAGACGCACTGTATTGTCCCTTTATGATATTGATCCCACTTACTTTTCTGGGTTAGCGCTAGAGGCCATCTGCTGTAACAATGAGGCTGGAAGGCTGTCAACGTCCTTCCTCTCTGCTAGATTCAGACTGAAGGCTTTAGTGGCATCCAAGATGCACTGTATTGTCCCTTTATGATATTGATCCCACTTACTTGTCTGGGTTAGCGCTAGAGGCCATTTGCTGTAACAATGAGGCTGGAAGGCTGTCAACGTCCTTCCTCTCTGCTAGATTCAGACTGAAGGCTTTCGTGGCATCCAAGACGCACTGTATTGTCCCTTTATGATAGTGATCTCACTTACTTGTCTGGGTTAGCGCTAGAGGCCATCTGCTGTAACAATGAGGCTGGAAGGCCGTCAACATCCTTCCTCTCCGTTAGATTCAGACTGAAGGCTTTCGTGGCATCCATGACGTTATTGCTGCAAAGTACAAAATACAAAGGTGGCCAACAGTATCATTGGTCACTCAAAGAAACTGCTTCTGCTAAACTTGAAGGGTCTTGAAATGCAGGAGAATTAACCAGTTCGCACCGGATGACGTATATAAAAGTTTTCCCCAGATTCAAAACGAATGATGCATAAACACGCAACGGGCAAGACCGGAAATGTCTGTCAGCAGCGAGCAAGGCCGGAAATGCGTGGGTGTGCTTCCCCGTACTATCGGCCTGAACACGCTTCTGATTTCGAGTTTCGTTAAAAATAATCTCGCGCGCCGGCTCGGTGATTTTAAAATAATCTTGGCGCGAACTGGTTAAAAAGATCCTACATCGTGGCTCTTCATTTTAATCCGACTCTCCTTAACATTGTGTGACCTGCTCCAAGAAAAAGCGATACAAGTCAAGTATAAAAGTATAAATACAAATAAAGTTATATAAACATGGTTGGAAAGATCAGGATATTAGCTTTCATTTGGTACATAGTATAGCTCCACAGCCCTCTCCTGCTCCGGTGATATGACGTTTTTGCATATTGATGGCTTTCATGGAAATCAAATTACACAACTGAGAAGGCCAAAAACCACACAAGGTGTGGGCTACTGGAGGAAAGTGTGGAAGAACCAGCCTCTTCAAAGCCTCTTGAAAAAAGGACAACCTGATCTCTTCACAGTATGAATAGGGTTGGGATGGGTAACTAGTCCACAGTAAGGCATCAATAATACCTCTACACATATTAGGCGTAGACGTGTCATAGCCCAGGCCGGGCTGGAACCCCCAACCTGCAGAACTACCAGCAGACCACGAATTCAATGCTCCAGACAACTTGGCCATGGCACTAGAGTTAGGGTTAATACCTGAACTGTGTTGCTATAGTAGCCAGTCTGAGCCTGATCTCGTTGAAGCGTTCTTTAGTCGCTCCAGTCAGCTCAACCCCGCCTAGCCTGGCCTGGCGTATGGCCGATTCTAATAACCTTCTCTGGATAGTGTTCAGGCTAGCATCGGACCCATTCAGTTTCTGCAATATGGAGAAGAAGAAAATCCAATCCCCAATATCACGGTTGTATACTATGGAGTCAGGATTGTGTATTGTACTAGGTATAAGTTTACCACTTGTGTTAAGTGACTCAAGTCAAGCTAGAGGGGTGGTCCTTAAAACACGAGGTAAAATTGTTGAACAAAATCGTTGGAAAATTGTACATTTTTTGAAATAAAAATGTGGTTGGCCGGCATTAAAGGTAGGATACACTATTGGTAATTGCTTTTAATAATTATTATGAATGGGTGGATTTAGAGGGTTGTATTTTATATTAAATATCGTTTAACTGACCTGTTCAAAGTTTTACAATCATGGATGCCAGGAAAAGCAAGAAAAACCGGAAAAACTTTTTCAACCGCAGTCGGGCAGTGGTTCTTATGTTGTTGTTTTTTCGGATCAATTATAGGATATCTAGCACAATCTTTTTGCTGGATGCCTACAATCATTATTTAAGTTTTAAATAAGTAAGATATTTCTTAATAATTCGGTAGTACATTTTTATTGATATCAGCAGATGGTGTATCCCACCTTTAAACAAGCCGTTTTTAAAGGTAGTATATATACACCATTGGTAATTGCTTGAATTATCATGAGTGGGTAGATTTGGAGGGTTGTATTTTATAGTAAATATTGTTTAACTGACCTGTCTGAAGTTTTAGAATCATGGATGCCGAGAAAAGCACGAAAAACAGCGTTTGTTTTCAACCGGCGTCGAGCAGTTATTCTTATGTAGTCTTTAGTTTTTTCGCAATCGCCGTCCGGCGATCCTGAATTTTTCTTTAAAAAATTCTACTTTTCGGAATAATTGCAGGATATCTAGCGCAATAATTTTGCCTAGAATCATTATTTACTTTCAAATGAGTAATATATTTCTTAATAACTCGGTAGTAAATATTTTCGATATCTACAAATGGTGTATACTACCTTTAATAATTATCATGAATGGGTGGATTTGGAGGGTTGTATTTTATAGTAAATATCGTTTAACTAACATTTCCAAAGTTTTACAATCATGGGTACAATTATGGGTGGGGGGGAAAGCAAGAAACACTGGAAAAAACGTTTCAACCGGAGTCGGGCAGTGGTTCTTATGTTGTTCCTTTTTTCGCAATCGCTTTCAAATTTGTTCGGAACAATTATAAGATATCTAGCACAATCATTTTGCTGGATGCCTGCAATCATTATTTACTTTTATATAAGTAAGATATTTCTTAATAATTTGGTAGTACTTTTTTTCTCGATATCTGCAAATGGTGTATCCTACCTTTAAACAAGTATGTTTAAAGCCAGCTCATGGGCCCGGACATTGTTAATGACCCTCGCCTTCAAGTTGGGCATTAACGCTTCCAGACCCATCAGCTGGTTTTAAACATACTTGTTTAAAACCGGCCCACCACATTTATATTCCCTTATTCATAAATACCTGGGACAGTTTAGGCATTCCTATTGGTCGAGAGCCCGTCATGTGGCCGGTATTAAACGGACGATAAAGACATGGCTGGAAGTGTTTAAACATAGCTGGAAACAACATTCCGTCCCCAGGGCTCACTTTATTTCCAACCCTGAACTGTACCTCGTCTCCAATAATAAGAGCGGGTAGTGTTGGGCGCCTACAGCTCGACACCTTGGGAACGAGGTTGCCAATGGCAGTAATAGTCTGGTTCACAGTAAAATACGCTTTATTGCATGTATTGTGTAGAGAGCGACAGAGGCGGAAACATGTCATTTGACACAGACAGAATGGTCAAAATTTACTTGCGACAATTTTCCGGGATTTTGGGGGCTTTTTAGGCTGAATTTTACAAAAAAGTATTTATGAATGGGAATAAATGTGTGTTCGGTCGGTATTAATCACTCTGTTCAATACCGCTTGGAGTCTGGGTGCTGATAATTACCCTCGCCTTCGGCTCGGGTAATTATCAGCACCCAGACTCCAAGCGGTATTAAACAGAGTGATTAAAACCTCTCGAACACACATTTATTCCCTTATTAAATATTGGTGCTCTCAATTCAAAGTATAGAGTACACCATATTAACCCTGCGACGTGCCACCGCACTTTTTTTCGAAGTCGTAAAGTAAAAAAACAATAGATTGTTCAACATTTGTTAAAAAAATCTCATATTACATGTATTCCTAGTTCAAAGCATGCCGAATAGCATGGTAAGTGCCGCTTGAACCCTGGTTGAACCGGTGACCCAGCTTTTTGCAAAGGAAAATGCTGCCCCACGAGTATCTCGTTACTTTGAGTACATCTAGGGGCTATTCAAGTCTGGGTTTACCAGACCTACCCAAGCAATTAATCATGCTATTGTTGCCTTGCCCCAACAACACCAGCTGGGATAGAATATATTTAGACACTATGGGAAAGTACTGTGTTGACATATAAAGACATAAAACCGAACAGTATGGGGGTTACACACGAAATACAACCGACTTTGAAAAAAAGTACGGACGCGCGTTCGTGAAAAAGGTTAACAGTCATAAAAGTTTCCCCCAATATTTGGTTTACCTTGACAGCCTGGTAGAGAGGCTTGCTCTGCGAGACCTTACTGGTTGCCGTGACGACTAGCGGCTGCACCTGTTGGTAAGCGTCTCGGAGCGGCTGGCTGTTCTTGACGGCGTTCAGGTGGTTGACCACTCCCCAGCCGTAGTCAAACGGGGCCTCCAGCCGCTCTAAGGGATCCGATACCTTGGACCAGGAGATGTCATCACCAAGGGCTGATGAAGATGGGAAGAGAAGGAAGCAGTAAAATGCAATTCAACTAGCTTTTAGGGGTGTTGGGGTCTCTGTTTGGTTGTTGTTGTTGTTGTTGTTGTTGTTGTTGTTGTTGTTGTTGTTGTTGTTGTTGTTGTTGTTGTTGTTGTTGTTGTTGTTGTTGTTGTTGTTGTTGTTGTTGTTGTTGTTGTTGTTGTTGTTGTTGTTGTTGTTGTTGTTGTTGTTGTTGTTGTTGTTGTTTGTTGTCGTATGGACCGAAGTCCAGAATGACAGCTTTAGTTCGAGAGGTCTTTTTTCTTTTAGCCGGATCACCACGAGAAGGTAGCTGTCTTGATCCTCTAGAAACAGCGGGGCAAACCCCTTCTCTTAGCGATAATTTTTTCTGGGTTCTTTTACGTGCATTACACAACACACGGGAACTCCAGCTTTACGTCCCATTCAAAGGACGAAGCAATAGTGGTTTAATTGCCTTGCTTAAGGACACACGTGTCGACACCGTGACTCGAACTCACGCTCTGCGGAACAGAAAACCGGGTTTTCAACCGCCCGGCCACGACACTCCTCTGTTTGGTTGTTAGTAGGATTACAGAAAAAATACTGGAGGAATTTTAACCCTAACCCCCTAGGCTCTCACACCAGAAAGCATACCAAACTAAACTTCAACAACTGCACCCAGGTTCTGTAAGTAATGGTACTGAACCTAACAGTATTAAACCTGCCAAACTCCAACTTGTTGAAGTTTGATTGATTTGGTACAGATGGGTCTATGCATTGGTCAGTGTTTAGGATCAAGGCTGTGATGACTGGCCGTTGGTTCTGTGTGTTGGGCTGTGTTTGAGTGTGGACACACAGGGTGTACACATCACACTTGCAGTTGACCAGGAACTGTGCTGTGACCAGCCTGAACTCACCCTCGAATAAATGCCGGTGCATTCCCCCAAACTCCAAAATGTTCACAAATCTCATGC
This sequence comes from Crossaster papposus, assembly GCA_037893245.1. Taxonomy (NCBI): domain Eukaryota; kingdom Metazoa; phylum Echinodermata; class Asteroidea; order Velatida; family Solasteridae; genus Crossaster; species Crossaster papposus. Next base: position 369,881 of record JBAIAA010000237.1, read on the forward strand.
CTTTCTATCCTGAACCTCACAGAATTCAACAGGGTCTCCCTGGGCCTTTGGTACCGAGTCAAACAAAGTTCAACAACAAGTTGCTAATATTTGGTACCAAACCTAGCAAAACCTGCAGTTGGAGTTTGATGGGCTTGGGGTAGTTAGGGTTAACAAAATACTTTGTGGGTAGATAGCTTATGGGTCAAGATTGATCAGGAATCGGAATCATTTTCAAGGAGATAGGGTATTTTGCAGTTGGGTGACATTTGCCTATTGAGGGCACTTTACTAGACACGTTGAGGCGCATTTTTTCGGTTGGGGAGGAGGTCTGCACTCTAACCAAGTGCCACTTTTCTAGTTATCCAAAGCAAAAGTGGCAAATCTGCACCCTAGCCCCTCCTAGGGTGTGAGAAAATTCCTATTGAAATTGACGGAATCATTACCGTGTGGTTAGAACACACACAGCTCTGCCTTTTTATTTTAATAAACGATGACTCACTTTCGAACTCTGTCTCGAGAACCTCCAGCCCCTTCTCAAAGTCCCCGACAATCTTGTGGATGGCTGGCGCAACATGGTCGACCTCGATGGACCGGAAACTGGGCAGTCCCTCGTCATACCGAAGCAGAGGGTTTCCTTGCCTGCTCTGGGCGTCCGTGGAGCACCGTGCCCTGGCGGCGGCAGGACCGAGGCGTGGAGCGTACCTGGAGACGAAGAGACTAGAGTCACTAATTGCCGGGCAGCTTGGGCGGGGCAGCGGCGGCGGAAACGAGGATGAGGTGCTGCTTGCCTTAAGAAGAAGGCGGAGAAGAACGACAGCCAAGAATTGCCCAATCCACGCCCTGTAAAATGCAGCGATAAACTGGACATTCATAAGAGACTTGAAAAGTGCTTGGGTTTGAGATCTATGCGGTAAATTTTGTTTTATAGCTGTCCAGCGGCTTGGAGGCACATCGAGTTGGAATTAGAGTAGGTGCAATAAGGTTGTTTCACGTTCCGCGGCCATCTTGGATTCAGCGCAAAAAGGGGTACGCAACTTACCCGGATGATAGCGTGTTTATATGGGTGTTCCCCTCTCCTACATGTAGTAGGCCTACAGAGGGCGCTCTACTGAGCATGCGCAACTGGAACGTGAAACAACCTTATTGGTTCGAAACCCTGAGGGAAATATGGTGTTCTTGGGCAAGACAGTTTACTACAATTGCCTCTCTCCACCCACGAGTACAAAAGAGAAAGAATTACTACCCTGACGCTACTTCAGTAGTTTTGTACAAAGTCTACAGAGAGTCAAGAACATTTTCTAAGCATTTCCTATTTTCCTAACAAAATTTGAAATGTTTCTCAATTAAAAATTTGATACAAGTCAGCTTGTTTCTATCAAGACCCAATCTCGTTAGTGTCTTCGTAGTTCTAGTGATGATATTTTTCTTAACTACCCTGTAGGTTGTGGCAAGGCTACTCTTGGGGACCGAGCCTTTGAATATAGTGCCCCATACCTCTGGAATAAACTTCCATTTCATGTTTAGAACGCTGCTAGTCTTGGTGCTTTCTAATCAGTCCTGAAGACTCGCCTTTTTAAACAAGCTTTTTAATAATGTGGTTTAATAATAAAGTTTTTATTAATATTGTTACTTGTTCACATGCAGTGTATGTCTTATCATATTTTATTTGCATATTTGCGAGCTATTTACTGATTATTTTGTGATAATTTTTAATTACCAATGTTTTAGCAATTATAGTTGTTATGCGCCTGTGTACATTGTATGAAATGGGCGCAATATAATTATAAATCAATAAATTATAATTGTTATTATAAAAGGCCATTTTTATCGCTGAGATTCAATTAAATGGCCAAGCAATTTGTATTTAAAAAGAATATATATATAAATTACACTTTAATTGAAGTCCTTTATTAAATTAAGCCGATACGGTCCATATTTTGTCACTGGCGGCCATGGAGTGTGTTGGGCCGTATAGTTGGGGCGTAACAGCGCCACCAACGTTGGAGCGCATCTCATTGACAGACGACTCGCAAACAAACCCGACGATATGTCGGCCTGTCATTAAACCTAATTATGTAATGCAAAACACATAGGTGCCTACCAGCTAAGAGAATACAGACGTCGTGTTAGTCGCCGGGCAGCCCTCATACTAGTCATTGTATTAAATATGTACTTGAGTTGAACTTGCAGGCATTTACAGACTTTGGTCACAACATCAACAGGCGCTTGTGCTAGGCGCACTACGCAGATCAAACACGTGTGTAAATTAGAGTTGTACCCAGCCTTCTGTCACAGTCTCCGAAAGACCTTTGATGCTTTGTAAAGTACCAGTCTAAGTTTGGGGACTTCGCGCAAACATCGCGCGCGCCCTCTAACGTTACAGGCTTTTGACAAATCTAGAGAAAGTATTTGATGAAAACCTCGTTACCATGGCTACATCTTGCCCCATCTCTTGTTGCCCCATCTATTTCAAGAGTGTTATCTCGTCTTGTTGAGATTTTTTATAATTATAAAGTTAGATCGGTTTAGAGAGGCTGTAGCTTGCATTACTTTGTGCCATCCATGTCCATAGCAACATGCATTAAACCTCAAATTAGTGTCCCCTTCGCGCTAAAGTGCATACACAATGGGAAGATAAACGAGGTTCCCATAATTATATCCGACCGCGAGAATTGCGCCGTTGGGTTGTTTATATTAATTAAGTTGAGATAATTGGAGAGTGACCGGTCACGTGAGACGGTTTCAACCAATACAAAAAAAAGAGTCCGATTTTCACAGGAGTCTTATTTTCATATGACACCGGTCTTGACGCCAGCAAATTCAAGGTAATAGGCCAATTTATGACCGAGTCCTTTGGCATAAAATAATCCAAGTCGGGCCACGGGTGCCCCTGATATGAACCTTCGGCCAGCAGGTCACTGGTGATTATGATAAATGAACTGAGAGGAACGATAGATTATTCACTAATTCGCAGCTCAAACGTGAATAAAATATTTTCTATCACGCCAATCCGCCTAATCCTCCGCCCCTACCTGAAAGAAAGAACATGTTAATGCTGTTACGTACTGAAACCCCAAGCCGTTTAAAGCTCGGGATGTCACACACGGCAGCAAGGAAATGAAAATAAAAGGAAGGAACCAACGAGCAAAAGAAGGGGAACAATCAACAACCAGCAATTAATAAGACGGGAAACTATATGCTTGTAATTTATGAGAAATTAATGTGCATACTTTTAATTATATTCAGATCAAAAATACAAATTGGAATAAAGTACGTTATTTATGACAATACAAAATTATACAATTATAAAGGAAAAGATTGGCCAATCCTTACGAGAAATGAAGACCCGGTGAAAATAGGAGTAAACAGTGGCCGGGGTGCTCTGTTAGCCGGAAACGGGTTGCAGCTTGTCGATGTGATTTGCGGTCCGGTCCGAGTCCGACGAGGGGCGTAGACTGGAAGGGGCTAGACTGAAAAGGTCACAGGCTTGGCTGATGACGGAGCTATATACTACACGGGTATGATGGTATACCCGTGAAGAGCCTCGAGTCTTGAGTCTTGAGCCTTGAGTCTTGAGTCTTGAGTCTTGAGTCTGAAGCCGTGAAGACTGAGCGGCCACGCCCATGAAGTCCCGTCAGGGTGGCTGGACCAACTGGGCAGTCAGCGGCCCGCCTGCCCGTCGTGGTTTGACTAATGGCCCAGTCACAATGTCGGCGATCTGTCGGGGATTAGTTTTGGCCGGGGGTCGTCGTAGAAAATAAAGAATCCTTGAACAATCCTAGCAATAATCCTAATAAAAGTGGAGCAGTCACATTGTCTGAGATTTTTTCAAGGATTTTGACCCGGTTTTGTCGAAAAATCGTGGGATTAGCCTCCGATCGCCTCCGATTGCATCGGAGACGATATCTGCGAGCATCTTTTCTTTTAATTTACTACGATTCCACCGTACGATTCGTCGGAGACGATCACAGAAAGCGTACGAATCGTCGCAGGGCGCCTCCGATTCAGTCGGAGGGCGCCGGAGACCACTCGCAGACATTGAATCTCAACCTGAATTTCAAATCCCACACAGAATCTTGCGACTAGTCTCAGATTATTCGGAGGACGCCTCCGATTAATCGGAGGGCATCGTAGGTCATCGGAGATTGTGTCTGGGATGCCCAAAATGGGTGAAAAATCTTGCGACCAATCTTAAAATTTTAAGTTCAAAGTTGGGGACCGCGACGGGTGTGGCGATGCCAAAAAAATCTGCGACAAGCCGCAGGCGTCCGGAGAGCGCCTCCGACGGGTGCAAAATCGTGAGATCTGTCTCAAGATTTTGTTCAAATTTCCCGGTTTTACCCATCGCCGACGCATCGCAACTGATTTGTGACTGGCCCATAACAGAGTAACAGAGGGTTCGGCCCGGCAATGTCTACCCATTTTATAGTAGGTCGGTACATACCTACTTACACATACATTGTATAGTATAATGGCTAACATATTTTAGGGGATTCGGACACCGAGGATTAAGAAGTTAATCCTCTACTGGGTGGCCCACCTGGAAATGTGGAATGTTAATTCCCGACTGTAACAGTCTTCCCCCCCTTAAGATCACAATGGGTAACATCGTTCTTCGGCGACGAGCTTCAAGCGGACCGATACGTGTACCAAGGCGCTTGGAAAGTTGAATCATGGAGAAATATAAAAATCCTCCAATCCATACCTGAATTTTGATGAACCAAACCTTTTTATTGCTGTTCCTTCTAGTTTGATGACATATTCACGATAACCAGGTCCCTGTGAAACGTGAACTTGAATCATAGAATGCCGTAATTAAAGGGATCGTATACGTTTGGTAATTGGAACCCACTGTTTGTTTCAATCCTATATAGTTATAGATATATACCATAAAACTAACCTGTAAAAATTTCATTTCAAAAGGTGGTAGCGATTTTGAGATATTGCCGAAATTCTGGAGCGGTTTTGTCCAAGCAGGAAGAATAATCTGCATTGGAATACACACTCTGAGAAACGTCACTGCAGTAACGCTTCTCAGATTCAATTTTTTTGGGATAAAAAGTGATATCTTTTTACATAACCGCAGTACTTCGAAGTGAACAGTTTCTAAAAATGCATTATACTATCCAAAGCTGCTGTACTTCTTACCAAGTAAGTTTCTATTTCCATTAATTTTTGGAGTAATTACCAAACGTATACGATCCTTTAATTATACATATATACATCTTATCACAATGACATATGTAAATTAGTTTTCATAAAACTAAGAGTTGACGTCCGATGTAGTTGCGCTGAAAACGTTCAATGACTGCCACACCCTTGCCGTGTGCACTGTAGCTCAACTCTCTTATGCAAATATTACGGGCTCCTTAGCTCGCGATAGAAAATGTAATTCAGTTCCACCGTGACGTTACGCTCGACTTAAGTTACAGGTGTCGTATGGAAATCATGAAACTCCTTTCCCCTGTTATTGATTAAACACTCTCACGTGACCGGTCACTTTCCTAATGAGTTCGTGTTTCATAGAGTCTAAATTTCATGCTACACCGGCATTCAGGCAATTAAGTTAATGATGCAAGTTGCAACGACTGTTTTCCGAACTCGGCTGCAACCAGAAAAAGGGAAGAACGTATAGAAAGCAAAACATATTTTGCATAATGAATTACTTTGAGAAACTCGACTATTGACTTACATCTTCGGGAAGTACATGTAAGATTACCTTATAGGGTTAAAGGTCGCATACCATTTGTAGACATTGACAATTTTTACTACTGAATTATTAAGTTATATATCTACTGTCTTATTTGAAAGTAAATGATGATTCTAGGTATCCAGCAAAATGATTGCGCTTAGGTATTCTGTCGTTGTTCTGAAGATTTGACGGCAATTGATTGCATCCATGATTGTAAAACTTCGGACTGGTCACTAACCGATATTTACTATAAAATACAACTCCCCAAATCCACCCATTCCTGATAATACAAGCAATGCCCTATGGTGTATCCTACCTTTACATCCACCCATTTATGATAATTCAAGCAATTACCAATGGTGTATCCTACCTTTACATCCACCCATTAAGAGTGTTATCTCGTCTTGTTGAGATTTTTTATAATTATAAAGTTAGATCGGTTTAGAGAGGCTGTAGCTTGCATTACTTTGTGCCATCCATGTCCATAGCAACATGCATTAAACCTCAAATTAGTGTCCCCTTCGCGCTAAAGTGCATACACAATGGGAAGATAAACGAGGTTCCCATAATTATATCCGACCGCGAGAATTGCGCCGTTGGGTTGTTTATATTAATTAAGTTGAGATAATTGGAGAGTGACCGGTCACGTGAGACGGTTTCAACCAATACAAAAAAAAGAGTCCGATTTTCACAGGAGTCTTATTTTCATATGACACCGGTCTTGACGCCAGCAAATTCAAGGTAATAGGCCAATTTATGACCGAGTCCTTTGGCATAAAATAATCCAAGTCGGGCCACGGGTGCCCCTGATATGAACCTTCGGCCAGCAGGTCACTGGTGATTATGATAAATGAACTGAGAGGAACGATAGATTATTCACTAATTCGCAGCTCAAACGTGAATAAAATATTTTCTATCACGCCAATCCGCCTAATCCTCCGCCCCTACCTGAAAGAAAGAACATGTTAATGCTGTTACGTACTGAAACCCCAAGCCGTTTAAAGCTCGGGATGTCACACACGGCAGCAAGGAAATGAAAATAAAAGGAAGGAACCAACGAGCAAAAGAAGGGGAACAATCAACAACCAGCAATTAATAAGACGGGAAACTATATGCTTGTAATTTATGAGAAATTAATGTGCATACTTTTAATTATATTCAGATCAAAAATACAAATTGGAATAAAGTACGTTATTTATGACAATACAAAATTATACAATTATAAAGGAAAAGATTGGCCAATCCTTACGAGAAATGAAGACCCGGTGAAAATAGGAGTAAACAGTGGCCGGGGTGCTCTGTTAGCCGGAAACGGGTTGCAGCTTGTCGATGTGATTTGCGGTCCGGTCCGAGTCCGACGAGGGGCGTAGACTGGAAGGGGCTAGACTGAAAAGGTCACAGGCTTGGCTGATGACGGAGCTATATACTACACGGGTATGATGGTATACCCGTGAAGAGCCTCGAGTCTTGAGTCTTGAGCCTTGAGTCTTGAGTCTTGAGTCTTGAGTCTGAAGCCGTGAAGACTGAGCGGCCACGCCCATGAAGTCCCGTCAGGGTGGCTGGACCAACTGGGCAGTCAGCGGCCCGCCTGCCCGTCGTGGTTTGACTAATGGCCCAGTCACAATGTCGGCGATCTGTCGGGGATTAGTTTTGGCCGGGGGTCGTCGTAGAAAATAAAGAATCCTTGAACAATCCTAGCAATAATCCTAATAAAAGTGGAGCAGTCACATTGTCTGAGATTTTTTCAAGGATTTTGACCCGGTTTTGTCGAAAAATCGTGGGATTAGCCTCCGATCGCCTCCGATTGCATCGGAGACGATATCTGCGAGCATCTTTTCTTTTAATTTACTACGATTCCACCGTACGATTCGTCGGAGACGATCACAGAAAGCGTACGAATCGTCGCAGGGCGCCTCCGATTCAGTCGGAGGGCGCCGGAGACCACTCGCAGACATTGAATCTCAACCTGAATTTCAAATCCCACACAGAATCTTGCGACTAGTCTCAGATTATTCGGAGGACGCCTCCGATTAATCGGAGGGCATCGTAGGTCATCGGAGATTGTGTCTGGGATGCCCAAAATGGGTGAAAAATCTTGCGACCAATCTTAAAATTTTAAGTTCAAAGTTGGGGACCGCGACGGGTGTGGCGATGCCAAAAAAATCTGCGACAAGCCGCAGGCGTCCGGAGAGCGCCTCCGACGGGTGCAAAATCGTGAGATCTGTCTCAAGATTTTGTTCAAATTTCCCGGTTTTACCCATCGCCGACGCATCGCAACTGATTTGTGACTGGCCCATAACAGAGTAACAGAGGGTTCGGCCCGGCAATGTCTACCCATTTTATAGTAGGTCGGTACATACCTACTTACACATACATTGTATAGTATAATGGCTAACATATTTTAGGGGATTCGGACACCGAGGATTAAGAAGTTAATCCTCTACTGGGTGGCCCACCTGGAAATGTGGAATGTTAATTCCCGACTGTAACAGTCTTCCCCCCCTTAAGATCACAATGGGTAACATCGTTCTTCGGCGACGAGCTTCAAGCGGACCGATACGTGTACCAAGGCGCTTGGAAAGTTGAATCATGGAGAAATATAAAAATCCTCCAATCCATACCTGAATTTTGATGAACCAAACCTTTTTATTGCTGTTCCTTCTAGTTTGATGACATATTCACGATAACCAGGTCCCTGTGAAACGTGAACTTGAATCATAGAATGCCGTAATTAAAGGGATCGTATACGTTTGGTAATTGGAACCCACTGTTTGTTTCAATCCTATATAGTTATAGATATATACCATAAAACTAACCTGTAAAAATTTCATTTCAAAAGGTGGTAGCGATTTTGAGATATTGCCGAAATTCTGGAGCGGTTTTGTCCAAGCAGGAAGAATAATCTGCATTGGAATACACACTCTGAGAAACGTCACTGCAGTAACGCTTCTCAGATTCAATTTTTTTGGGATAAAAAGTGATATCTTTTTACATAACCGCAGTACTTCGAAGTGAACAGTTTATAAAAATGCATTATACTATCCAAAGCTGCTGTACTTCTTACCAAGTAAGTTTCTATTTCCATTAATTTTTGGAGTAATTACCAAACGTATACGATCCTTTAATTATACATATATACATCTTATCACAATGACATATGTAAATTAGTTTTCATAAAACTAAGAGTTGACGTCCGATGTAGTTGCGCTGAAAACGTTCAATGACTGCCACACCCTTGCCGTGTGCACTGTAGCTCAACTCTCTTATGCAAATATTACGGGCTCCTTAGCTCGCGATAGAAAATGTAATTCAGTTCCACCGTGACGTTACGCTCGACTTAAGTTACAGGTGTCGTATGGAAATCATGAAACTCCTTTCCCCTGTTATTGATTAAACACTCTCACGTGACCGGTCACTTTCCTAATGAGTTCGTGTTTCATAGAGTCTAAATTTCATGCTACACCGGCATTCAGGCAATTAAGTTAATGATGCAAGTTGCAACGACTGTTTTCCGAACTCGGCTGCAACCAGAAAAAGGGAAGAACGTATAGAAAGCAAAACATATTTTGCATAATGAATTACTTTGAGAAACTCGACTATTGACTTACATCTTCGGGAAGTACATGTAAGATTACCTTATAGGGTTAAAGGTCGCATACCATTTGTAGACATTGACAATTTTTACTACTGAATTATTAAGTTATATATCTACTGTCTTATTTGAAAGTAAATGATGATTCTAGGTATCCAGCAAAATGATTGCGCTTAGGTATTCTGTCGTTGTTCTGAAGATTTGACGGCAATTGATTGCATCCATGATTGTAAAACTTCGGACTGGTCACTAACCGATATTTACTATAAAATACAACTCCCCAAATCCACCCATTCCTGATAATACAAGCAATGCCCTATGGTGTATCCTACCTTTACATCCACCCATTTATGATAATTCAAGCAATTACCAATGGTGTATCCTACCTTTACATCCACCCATTAAAATTCAAGCAATTACCAATGGTGTATCCTACCTTTACATCCACTTATTCCTGATAATTCAAGCAATTACCAATGGTGTATCCTACCGTCCACCCATTCCTGATGATTCAAGCATTTACCAACGGTGTATACGGCCTTTAATAATACCCCAAAAAGGAGACCCGCAAGGCCTATCAAAATATTCGATCCATTTCAGTTCACAAGTAACAATTACTTGAGCAGTGTATAGCAGACTGCTCAAATTTTTTAAAAATCATTACCTTTGTCACTGGCCATTTTCTGTTACTGACCGGTGATCTCTCTGTATTGTTACTTGAATTGTGAGTACATGCAACTTAACTCTGATAAGAAAACCTGCATTCAATGACCACCTGGAGCCAATTTCACGGAGCTGCTAAGCACACAAAAATGCTTAGCATGAAAATGTGTCCTTGGTAAATGTTACAGACCAAATTTTCACGTGATCTTTATTGTTTTTGATTGATAATCAGCTGTTTTTTTGCTTAGCATAAAAAACACGTAGAATTTTGGCTGGTAACTTGTTTTTAATGAGCAAGACGTTTTTGTGCTAAGCAAATTTGTGTGCTTAGCAGCTCCGTGAAATTGGCCCCTGTATAGGCAAGATACAAATCAAATCAAAAACCAAAACCACACATGAAACGGCCGCCGGGTTCAATCTCCTGAGCAACGCATCACCGCGCGCGCAAAGCGCAGACCCGTTACCATCGCAATGAGGCGCGCTTTACTGCCTCTGATCCTCCTCCCACACACACACACGCGACCATTATGCTCGATCACTCACACAATGCGTGAATAGCCTTATATCCTGCTCACACAAATTTACCTACCCCTCCCTGTAGGAAGTCAGTGTAGTCGAACCACCGTAGCGCAGTGTAGCCTTCCCTGTTGTGTAGAGATATTATTATCGTCTTCTTCATTCCAATCGTCCAACCTCATCATTTTTAGCTCTCTCGTTTTTCTCAGCTTGGGATTTTAGAGCAATATAGATCTGACATGACGCTACTTTTCAACTGGCCGAGGAGTGAGTATAATAATGAATTGACCGTTTTTGCATAAAATTCTGCATCGTTCTTTCCAATTATATATTATAAACAGTAATCGTGATGGCTTTTATTATACACTGTTGCATCTTAGTATCACTCAGCGTATAAGGTTCGGCGAGCCAACGTGGTGTGAAATCGCATAATCTGCAAGATTTAACCAGCATTATAATATAATGTGTGAATACACCAAGTGAATTTTCCGTTTCGGTTTTTATTTTCGGTTTTTGTTTCGATTTATTTCGGTTTTTCCACAACATTATAGCTTAAAGGGATCGTATACGTTTGGTAATTGGAACCCACTGTTTGTTTCAATCCTTTATAGTTATAGATATATACCAAACCTGTAAAAAAAATATTTCAAAAGGTGGTAGCGATTTTGAGATATTGCCGAAAATCTGGAGCGGTTATGTCCGCGCAGGAAGAATAATCTGCATTGGAATACACAATCTGAGAAACTGCAGTAACGCTTCTCAGATTCAAATTTTTGGGGATAAAAAGTGATATATTTTTCCATAACCGCAGTACTTCGACGTGAACAGTTTCTAAAAATGCATTATACTATCCAAAGCTGCTGTACTTCTTACCAAGTAAGTTGTTATTGCCATTAATATTTGGAGTAATTACCAAACGTATACGATCCCTTTAACCAACCCGAACTGACCCAAACATCTAAAACGCAAAACCGAAACTCACCCAACCCAACTGAAAAGATTGAAAAACCGACCCGACCCGACCCCGAAGTCGATTTCGGGTCGGGTCGGTTTCGGGTCGGTTTCGGGTCGGGTCGGGTCGGGTCGGGTCGGTTTCGGGTCGGGTCGGTTTCGAATTGCTTTCGATTTCAGGTCGGTTTTGCACAACATTGCCACGAATTCCGTGACAATAATTATAATGATCATTGTTTGTATATGAATACTTTATTGTAATGTTTTAGAATATGAAATTAGCCTAGTAATACAATCAACGTTTATTATCTTGTTTTGTGCTGGGCGGATTATTAATAAGCCATTAAAGGTAGGATACACCATTGGTAATTGCTTGAATTATCAGAAATGGGTGGATTTGGGGGTTGTATTTTATACATGGAGTAAATATTGTTTAACCGACCTGTCCGAAGTTTTACAATCATGGATGCCGAGAAAAGGACGAAAAACAGCATTTGTTTTTTTCAACCGGCGTCGAGCAGTTATTCTTTCAGAACCACACATCTCACTAAATAGTATTACCGTGGTGTTACCGCAAACTACTTATCTAAAATGCATTGAATTGCAATTATTTACATAAATAATTAATCTTTAATTACCAACACGTAGCGATGTACAAACGCAAGTACATGCACATTACCTATACGTGGAGCAGAAGACACGAGTTACGTCAAGTGTGACTAGACAAGGTTACATTAATAATAATGTAAATTCACAACTTCGCCGCACATACTATTCATTTCAAAGCTCTTTTTTTTTAAATATTGACATCGATATTAAAGTAGGTGTGTCCTCGCCCTTTTCCAAAATTTCGAATTTCTTTTCTGAACAAATTGTTGAAGGATTAATTATAATGTACTCTAACGAATACATTTTTGCTTGTTTGCATTGGCAGGCCTTTCCACGGTTAAAAACAAGCGGTTTCTATCATTAATACCTTAAAGGGATCGTATACGTTTGGTAATTACTCCAAGTATTAAAGGCAATAAAAACTTACTTGGTAAGAAGTACAGCAGCTTTGGATAGTATAATGCATTTTTGGAAACTGTTCATTTCGAAGTACTGCGGTTAATGAAAAAAGATATCACTTTTTATCCCAAAAAAATTGAATCTGAGAAGCGTTACTGCAGTGACGTTTCTCAGATTGTGTATTCCAATGCAGATTATTCTTCCTGCGTGGACATAACCGCTCCAGATTTTTGGCAATATCTTAAAATCGCTACCACCTTTTGAAATGAAATTTGTACAGGTTAGTTTTATGGTATATATCTATAACTATATAAGATGGAAACAAACAGTGGGTTCTAATTACCTAACGTATACGATCCCTTTAATCGTTAGTTTGGTCTTTCGCCAACGTCAACATATAATGTATGCGGATATAACCAAGAAGCTCGCGTCTATTTCACAGAAACGATAAACACGCAATAGGCCCACGCAATTATATTTAAGGTCACAATCAATGTTAATGGGCTCGAAAACCAGGAATATATCTTGTGTTTTGTATAGGCTATGTAAAAAGCTACGTTTCGTCTAAAAATACACATATCACAAAATATTTAATGTATAATAGAAAACTAAAGATTAAAATCAAAAGTTAATAACATATATTTTAAACAAGGTTTTACATAGGTATAATATTTTTTTGTAAGCCTTATTTGTTTAAACGAAACTTTAAACAAATGGGTGTCTGTTGTTATTAACATTAAAGGTAGGATATACCATTTGCAGATATCGAAATTATGACGAATATGACGAATTATTAACAAAAATCTTACTTATTTGAAAGTAAATAACGCTGTAGGCATCCGGCTAAAAAATTGCGCTAGATATCCGAAAAATGCAATTTTATATCAAAACATTCACGATCGCCGGACGATGTTCGCCAAAAAAAATAAAAAAAAATAAGAACCCATGCCCGACGCCGGTTGAAAACGAACGCCGTTTTTCTTGCTTTTCTCAACATCTATGATTGTAAACCTTCGGACAGGTCAGTTAAACAATATTTACTATAAATTACAACCCCCCAAAACCATCTCATCATCATTCAAGCAATTACCAATGGTGTTCTACCTTTACAGATATCAAAATAAAGAAAAACCTCGTAACGCCATTATAAAGAATTCCCTTTCCCGATAACATCCAGTGTTTTCCCGATAATTAGTGTCATGTACTTTTAGGAAACACACTATATAGGCACAGGTGTTGAACGAATCAACATAATTAAGTGGCAATTATTTCAGACCTATATTGCCCCGTCTTCTGCCCAGTACAACCATATAGAAAGAACGCGCCACCTATCTGATACGCGCCACATATACACGATTCAGATATCTAGGACCAATACTAAATTCTATGGGGAACGTGCCTATGGCACTATAGCTGCACGACTATGGAACTCTATCCCTCTCCACATACGCAATGCATCATCTGTCGACAATTTCAAACGAGCTCTCAAAACATTCATGCTCTCCCCTTAAGTGCCCAATATTGTTCCATATTATGTATATTTTGTAGCGTTTATTGTTTAATTGTTTATTTGTGTAGTTTAATTATTTATGTTTGATATTATATGAATTTAATGTGCTGAATATTTTATGAATATTATGCGCTATATAAATGTTTCGTTATTATTATTATTATTATTATTATTATGTCGATATAGATGGCGATTGCCGTGTTATGCCCCGATGTCACTTACGCTACGAATATCCCGAATCGGAAACGAATCGGAAATTTGTCCGGTTCGTAGATAATTCTCAAACGTTTCTTGCAGTTCGTACAGTTCGCGTGAGTTCGTCGAGCCGCCACAAAAGTTTTTGTTTTGAAAACACGTTCGTGGGAGGGTTAACGAATTTTAATTTCGTAGATGTATCGTAAACACTTTGTAACCCTTTCTTATCTTCCGTAACAGCTTCGTAATCGATTCGTTTGCATCCTTGGCTATTTTTGGCCATTCGTGTCTCTCTCAAATTCGTGGACCCACGCCGAAAACATCCCGAAACAGGATGTAGTACAAATCAAGTACCAATCGGTCACGAATCGGGTACGATTTGTATAGCCTTTCGTGACACAAGAATATGCCGAAATGTCACGAACAATGCCGATTATCGTAAACTATTAGATAAGTAAGTCGTAGTAGTCGTAACTTAATCGTCGAGGTCGTATAGTGGATTCGTACATGAATTCGGCATATTCGTAAGTGAGTCGTACCTTTTTCGTACCATTCTTACATGATTCTTTGAAATCGTACCTGTTTCATAGCCCATTCTTGACATTCGGCATATTTGTCAACTCGATTAGCCACGAATTACGGTAAGTCTTTTGTAATTAAGTCGTAACAGCTTCGTGTACCTCCTCCCGAATCTCCATGAAATTTTTCATTTTTTGTCGAATCGCCACGAATTTTGACAATTTCCGAATCGGCACGATTCGGGATATTCGTAGCGTAAGATGAAAGCGGGGCATTATTATGGTTTATTTGTGCACTGCTAAGCATTACCTTTGCCTTCCACGGAAAAAATGGTGGTATAATGACTCGTCTGTTAATACTCGAACCCACAACCTGTAGCTTAAACTACATATTACAAATACACGTGTTTTTTCAACGTCGCATTGTTATGGTTTTCCAACGTCGCAGTGTTATGTTGTTTTAACGTCGCAGTGTTATGGTTAACGTCGCAGTGTCATGGTTTGTCGACGTCGCAGTGTTATGGTTTTCCAACGTCGCAGTGTTATGTGGTTTTAGCGTCGCATTGTTCTGGTTTTTCAACGTTGCAGTGTTATGGTTTTTCAACGTTGCAGTGTTATGTTTTTTTAACGTCGCAGTGTTATGGTTTTTCAACGTCGCAGTGTTATGGTGTTTTAACGTCGCATTGTTATGGTTTTTCAACGTTGCAATGTTATGGTTTTTCAACGTCACAGTGTTATGGTGTTTTAACGTCGCATTGTTATGGTTTTTCAACGTTGCAATGTTATGGTTTGTCGACGTCGCAGTGTTATGCTGTTTTAACGTCGCAGTGTTATGTTGTTTTAACGTCGCAGTGTTATGGTTTTTCAACGTTGCAGTGTTATGTTTTTTCAACGTCGCAGTGTTATGTTGTTTTAACGTCGCAGTGTTATGGTTTTTCAACGTTGCAGTGTTATGGTTTTTCAACGTCGCAGTGTTATGTTGTTTTAACGTCGCAGTGTTATGTTTTTTCAACGTTGGAGTGTTATGGTTTTTCAACGTCGCAGTGTTATGCTGTTTTAACGTCGCAGTGTTATGTTGTTTTAACGTCGCAGTGTTATGGTTTTTCAACGTTGCAGTGTTATGTTTTTTCAACGTCGCAGTGTTATGTTGTTTTAACGTCGCAGTGTTATGGTTTTTCTCATGCACCACGAAGTGACGGATCTTCCATTGGCGTAATATTAAACCTATTATTCTCTATTGTTTGTCTTCAACGGCGTTCCATACATATGCTTGACTTATGGTCCAATTTATTCTGGAGATTACAAATTGTAACTCACCTAGCGCAAAGGGAATTCCTAAGTCTAGATGGAAAACAAATTGCAGCAAATTAAGATACAGTGATATCTTCTTTTTTTTTAATCGCGGTGCCCACCATCAATCAAAGTTTATGTATATGAAAACGATTGGATCTCATGCCACACCGGACAAAATAAATCGACGACCCTAATTGAAATGATACACAGCGCGCGGCCCCATCTAATTCGACCGTGATATTACCCGTGAAGATTGAACGCTTCCATTAAACTCTGTGATCGGGGTAACAGGGCCGGGCAAGAATAATCGGCGTCGTACATGACAAGAATTGAGGAAACAATCACTCACCACCCCGGGCAGACAAAAAACATGGTTAATAACAAAATTGATTTTGTAAAAGCGGGTGATTTCGTTTTCTCGGACTAAATGTTAGTGTTTTTTCAAAATGACATCATGCCAGAAGGAATAATTTCATGGGAAGTTTAGTGTTAATATCAATATATACTGTTTTATAAGCTTTTCTACAATAATTTGGCTGGTTACTTTTTGGCTAGCTTCAAAATACACTAACATCTTTAAGCTGGGAATTTTCTGCATTTACAGATCTACAACCTTCAGATGCGGATCCAGGGGAGGGGTCCTGGGGTCCGGACCCCACATTTTTTTATTTTTTTAAATATTGTTGTAATGTATTTTTATATCAGAGCAAAATAGCAGCGTGGTGCTTTCTGTAAAAGATTCTCAATAGATCAAAACGATCAAAATATATAAGACAAATAGGCTCATAAGGTCCCAGAATGCACCTCGGAGCTTCTACTGTAAAAAGATTCTGGGGGAGAGCCCCCACACCCCCGCCCATGGCTAGGACCCCACATTCATAAATTCCTGCATCCGCCCCTGTCCTTGTCTCAAGTTCCGATCTCAAATGTCCATTTTTAGTGGCCTTTCATAAAAACCGATTTGCCTCCGCGGCGCGGTAACCTTTGCAATTCCATTCCAATTTGTCACAATTACCACGTACTGGCTTGGGTTTTAGCGGCCAAGGCCGGCCGCCTGTTTGCTCCAATGCGTCAAATCAATTGGCCTCGATCTTGCCCGGCAACCGACGTTGACAATGGAAAACCTGAAACCTCGTCGATTCCCGTGATACTTTGTCTTTATTGTTCTCGCACTTGGGGCAAATTTTATCGAGCTGCAACAAATTTGCTTAGCATGACAATTCTTACTTGGCAAAAACAGGGTTACAAACTTTCAGGCGATGCATATTGTATGTGATTGTATTCAGCTGTTTTTTTTTGCTAAGCATGAAAAGCACATGGAGTTTTAGCTAGTAACCTGTTTTAACCGAGCAAGACTTGTTGTGCCAAGCAAATTAAATGGACCCCTAGTTTTTGGAGTGTTCATTATTTTTGTTTACATCTTCTTTAATGTTATAAGCACAGACAGCCAGGTGCATTTACAATATAAAGTACTGGTTTGAATTAATTATAACTGCGTAAAAAATGTTCACAACTATTTGCCAACATAAATCCATTCCATTCTGTTTTAAATGTCAAAATATAGGCCTGTGGCTTACAATGTTAATTTACATTGTACAACAACACTGACCAGAATTATCAACACAACATGGACCATGCAAAAATAAAATTGAATCATATTTCTTTATAATTTTTGTTTGTTGATGAAATCCTTTTTTTTTAGAAAACTATAAAGAATAATGCTGCATCACAGTACATGATGACAAAGAGGATTTTGAAAGAATCGACTACTTCGATGCGATTCGATATTGCGATATCCACCCGCACGACGAAAAAACCTGCTGTGTTCCATTACATTTTTTAAAGCCTACTGGATATTTTCAGGGGCAGTGACCAACTCAGAATTTTGCGGAAGCCCAAGACAAAATTAAGGACTAAAAAAACAAACCAATTCTTAAGAAGTGGCTGCTGCAAATTATACTGCAAATATTAGAAAAAGAAGCGATGCAACTTACTTATTATCACTTTCTTCTCGCACAGGGACCCCGTACCTGAATCAACTGGACCGTGCCCAAAGGAATTCCCGCCCGAGCCTAGTACCATGCGACGGTCGCTGCCACTCCCACCATCGACCCACCTACGCCCCGACCATCATGCGTTCCTTCACCGCTCCGGCTGCCATCGTGGCTCCCAGCGCGCTAGGCCTGTGTTCGGACCGGCCCGTGGCCGGCGGGCTGTGCCCTGTCTGCCGGTCCGGTATCGTCAACGGAAACCGCACCTCGGGACTCCTGTGTTGTAAGATCAACCACAGTCCGGCATGCCCTGCGTGTGGTGTGGTGTTCGACGACGCCGAAGAGTAAGTTTGGTTCATTGTTTTCACAATCTCACCTAATCAATAATGGCGGACTTGATTGTTATTCACAAGATATCTTCAGCATTCCCTGCGAATCCAACATGTGCGTATACGTCCACGTTGATAACACCCGAACAAATGTTAGCATTCAAACCTTTCCCGCCATTTTCAACAAAAACTCGATTCCCATTGGCCATTTTTTGACAACGCGACGATTTGCATTTTTTTTCGCAAAGTCTTGTGGGTAAATTATTATTGTATAGGCGGCAACAGCAGAAGCTTTTTTTGTTGTGAAGAGCTGTTCTGCGTGAGATAAACTTCCGGAATGGAGTTTATAAAGTGCAAGTGCCGTTTCCGAATTTTGCAAACAACCTGGCAAAGTTACCTTTCAAGTGTTTTTTCCCATGAAATGTAACATGAAATGTAAAAGCAAATGCACCAACAATTGTTGCCTTAATAATTAAATTGTTAGGTACTTCTTTCTTAAGCACTTAAAAAGCCAACTGTGTGCAGTGCCAGCAATTTTGCAAAATACACATTGTTCAATTTATTTTATAAAAAAACATATCTATCTTAAGAGAGCCGTTTGAACAATTTATTTGTACATTTTTCGTGAACATGCAGAATTGAGTGGCTTCGGTTGGTAGACCACGTGCCTTGTGGTGATGGCCATGCCGATGTTTTTTTAACACAAATGTACATGTACAAGGTTGTTGTTAGTTTGGATGGCACTTTTGGCATTCGTTGTACAATGCTGTTGTTGTTGTTGTTGTTGTTGTTGTTGTTGTTTAGTTTGGATGGCACTTTTTGCATTCGTTGTGTCCTGTGTGCCAAGATCTATATCAAAATCGTCACTAGGCGTTGATCCTGTGCGTTGATCTATACTAGCTAGTCACGCCGTACTGAAGAGGTCGCTATATCATGCATAAGTTATGTTGAACAAAATTCAAGCGAAGCAAGCACTACCGTACTTATATACAGGACGGTTTTATGAAGGGAGTGACCATTGATGATCCCCCACAGTCACATAAACACACGTACTATTAATATTGCTCCCGCGAGGCCGGCTGTTTCCCTTGCAATCTAAGGGCCCGGGGCCCCGCCGGTATTTTCACAGGTCCGCCTACCTCCGGGTGACGAGAACAGGTGATACAGTATCTGGCCGATCATCCATGTGCTCCCCCTCCCTCGAGTCTTACGTGTGCTATACCCAAAAGGGACAGGAGGCACTACTTTGGGCAAAACAAAACTAAATATTAATTTTACAATCAAAAACATATTTCAGAATAGAATGAAAATTATGTTTTTTACCTAGGAGATTGGTAAGCGACATTTGATAGGGGGATATATATGTACACGTGCATGTACATGTACGTTTGTTTATGGTGTAAATCGAGGAGTTTCCTTTGTTCCTCTCGAAAATTTCCTTTGTTTGTACTCTAACTGTTTCCGACGGCTCTCATTGGTTTTGTACACGAATCTCAATCGAGGTCGTCCTCGATTCTAACCCTAACCCCAATTCACCTTCGTGTCGCCAGGTATGTGTCCTCCATTTACACCATGAACAAACGCAAATCACACACGGTACAACTTACATGCATATTGTGTGCCTCTATACTCACAGCGTTGTGAATACCTCCAATTGTCTATTGTCCCCTTTTGTTTGTATTTTAACTTTTGGGGAAGACCATAATTTTTTTCATAAATCTCAACAGTGAACGTTTGTCAATAGTGGACTATTATTGCCTATATTGCAAGATCACTTTCACCATTTATTTGCTCATAAATTATTATGTTTTGAATTCGATCATTTCTTCTCACATTTGTTCACCCGCATGATTTGCAAATTGACAGTGTGCAAGTAGCTGACCACCGATCTACGACGAACGACAACACCGGCAAACAGGGGTCCAACCAGCGGGTCAAAGGTCAACGGACTACGGCCCCCAAGGGAGGCCACACCAAAAATCAACATCAACACCAACAAGACCTGTTGCTCAGACCCCAAAATGTGGAACTTACTAGCGCCAAAAAGAAGCTGTCGGGAAGAAAGACAGATAAATGAATGACAAAAATGGGAAAACAATTCATTTTTGAACCATAGAAGAAATTTATTGGATGCCTTCAAGCGAGTGCTAGTTTAATACTCGCACGCAAAGTTGCTAGCCTCGCACGCAAAGTTACTAGCCTCGCAGCAATTGGCTTCCACCAGTCAGCGACACAGGAAATAATGTTTGCATGGAGGGAGGTAAACAAGTACGAATTCGTACAGGAGCCGTGCGTCGTTGCTGTGTATTGTATGGCGTGCATAGTTGACATTTAATCCAAAATAGAGATATCTCTATTAACAATATGCACGCCATAGTATTGGTCTAGTTCAAATGCACAACATTAATACCGCAGAACATGCTCGCTCTAGCACGTTAATTTCATAATGTTCAGAAGGAACTGTTCGACTACAACCAAAGCGACACTGTCGTGCAGCTGAATGCGACACCGTCGTGTGGGTTTGGTAGTCATTTTGGTTGTTCTCTCCTTTTTATAGCTCAATGCTTCAATTAAGTGCTTACCGGGAATTGTCCATGCATATGTCAAATTGTGTACAACAAGGACAAGAACACCAAGCACTTATTGAGCCCCGTCTGCTTCGCGACGCTTCACGACGCAGCTAAAATGATGAATTACAAGATGAAGGGTGTGAAATTATGCAACGGCGGCAACACGCCATGATCTGGAGATAAGCCCCTTCATTTTGAGGATTCATGCGGTCATACAATTGTCTTCAGTTCATGTACATCTCACAAGTCGCGCATCATACCTCCATTGACTGGACTGTGTATCACATGGTCAAAATAGACGAGCACTTGCACTGGAGCAGGCATCGCCAAGGTAACAGGAATTCTGGGCATTAACATTCTGAATTGAGGTATATGCTGATAATGCTGATGTTCATGGGATACTCCATACGCGCTATATATTCTGCCGATGATGATGTAAACACCACATATTGTAGACTGGGGACAATTGGATTAGGGCATAAACAAAGGGTCCACGATTGAACAATTGTGTACAAACAAAAGAGGGACAATATGGGATCCACGATGACATGTTGTTTGGCATTTGTTGTTGACATGTTGTTGTATGCGTTTGTATTGACCGGCAATCGTGGTCGTCGGACAAAAGAATTGGGAGTCAAACAATGGGTCCACGATTGACACAACGTCCACGATCTTTTCCCGTGTACAAATTCTATGGCGATCATCCGAAAACGTTAGAGTATAAACAAAAGAGGGAAGACGGTCGGATAATGCCCCGTCCACGATTGCCGGTCAAAACATAACTGTGTGCGTGTACAGTGTAAAGCACCCCGAAAAAAAGGGTTTTAGAAGCTAAAACAAAAATGAACAGCTAAATACTACCAAATTGCCTCTTAACCCCTTCACACCGGTATTCTCACTGCATCGGATTATTCGCATCCTTGCACAGCAGCTAAACTGCACAATGGACCCGAGGGTGCAGCGGTGGCACATCAGGTCATAGCACAACTGACTACAATCCTAACGGATTAGTAGGCCGTGGCCATAGCTATGGTGGCCCTTGAGGGACTAGGCAGATCGTGAATATTTACGATCTGCGTTGTCCCTCCGGGGCCACCATACACAGCCGCTCCCTGGCGAAGCGGTTATGTTTCAAATTAATCGTGATCTTTTTACCAGGAACCTATATAGATTCACAAGCTGTTTAGAAATGCATTGCTATATTGTACGTGTGTACGCTAACACGCGTGTTTGCAATGTTAATCCGAATAATGTTGTGTGTCAATATAAAGTCAGGAAAACCGGGCGAACAGAAATATGCACAATGCATTTAGGCCTAAAAAACAATTCCTCTCAGTTTCAGAATTTGATTTTTCTTACCCCACACTTTTTGATGATTTAAAGGTAGAATACACCATTTGCAGATATCGAAAATTACTACCACATTATTAAGAAATATCTTACTTATTTGAAAGTAAATGATAATGGTAGGCATCCAGAAAAATAACTGCGCTAGATACCCTGTAATTGTTACGAACAATTGACTTTTATTTATAAAAATTCGCAATCGCCGGACGGCAATCTCGAGAAAAAAACAAGAACAACATAAGAACCACTGCCCGACAGCGGTTGAAAACGAACGCCGTTTGTTATGCTTTTCTCAGCATCTATGATTGTAAAACTTCGAACAGGTCAATTAAACGATATTTACTATAATATACAACCCCTCAAATTCACCCATTCTTGATAATTAAAAAACAAAATAGAATTTGGTATCAAAATAAATAAAACATTTGCTATTTAATCTATAGCAA
This sequence comes from Crossaster papposus, assembly GCA_037893245.1. Lineage (NCBI taxonomy): Eukaryota > Metazoa > Echinodermata > Asteroidea > Velatida > Solasteridae > Crossaster > Crossaster papposus. Next base: position 392,484 of record JBAIAA010000237.1, read on the forward strand.
ATGTTTTATTTATTTTGATACCAAATTCTATTTTGTTTTTAATTTTGATTTTTAACTGATGCCTGTTATTGGCGGTTCACCGCTGTTGGTTTTCAGAAATAAATAAATAAAATTCAAGCAGTTACCAATGGTGTATCCTACCTTTAAAACATGATTTAACTTGTACGACCAAATTCCATTATCAGCCTAATAGTTGTAATCATACATGTATAGTCAATTATAAATAACTGGTGTTGTAATTCCGACTCCTGTATCGTTAATAAAGGGTATGATATTTTTGTTGGCGCCATTTCCAAACCGCAAAGGCTTACCTGTTTGTACGTAATAACCGGTAGACTATAAGTTGTAATTCACTGTGCAAGTGATCGGCCAGATGTGCGTCACGCTACTAACTAATCCTACCGGGTCGGTGTGTTGCAATCAATGTCAGTGTAGTTAATGAAACATGACTAACAGTTGACTGACAGCACAATAGAATAGTCAACATAAACCCGGCAGATGATGACTTAAAGGGATCGTATACGTTTGGTAATTACTCCAAAAATTAATGGCAATGCAAACTTACTTGGTAAGAAGTACAGCAGCTTTGGTAGTATAATGCATGTTTAGAAACTGTTCACTTTGAAGTACTGCGGTTATGGAAAAAGGTATCACTTTTTATCCACAAAAATTTGAATTTGAGAAGCGTTACTGCAGTGACGTTTCTCAGATTGTGTATTCCAATGCAGATTATTCTTCCTGTGTGGACATAACCGCTCCAGATTTTCGGCAATATCTCAAAATCGCTACCACCTTTTAAAATGAATTTTTTACAGGTTAGTTTTATGGTATATATCTATAACTATATAGGATTGAAACAAACAGTGGGTTCTAATTACCAAACGTATACGATCCCTTTAAAGGTAGGATACACCATTTGCGATATCCAACATTTTTACTACCGAATTATTAAGAAATATATTAAACTTATTTGAAAGTAAATACTAATTCTAGGCATTCAGCAAAATGATTGCGCTAAATATCCTGTAATTGTTCCCCAAAATTTAATATTAAAAAAAGCACGATCGCCGAACAAAACAAGAACAACTGTCCGACGCGTTAAAAACGAACGCCGGTTGAAAACGAACGCAGTTTCAGTTCTTGCTTTTTTTCTCGGCATTCATGATTGTAAAACTTCGGACATGTCAGTTAAACGGTATTTAGTATAAAATACACCCCCCAATTCAACCAATCCAGATAATTATTGATTTAAAGCAATTACCAATGGTGTATACTACCTGACAGACACATGGACTGACGTTGATTAGACAGAAGTGATTAGCGTGTATTGTAAGACTGGCAATTACAGTCAATACAAGTGTTGCGGAAAACTTAAATTGATAACCAGACAAACCATGCAGAAATAATCAACGCTTGTGGCTTATCGCTGGCGTTAACCAGTTCGTGCCGGATGACGAATATAAACGCAAGAAATGTCTGTCAGCAGCGCTAGCGAGCAAGGCCGGAAATGCGTGGGTGTGCTTCCCGGTACTGGCGGCCTGAACCTGCTTCGGATCGAGTTTCGTTAAAAATAATCCCGCGCGTCGGCTCGGTGATGTTAAAATAATCCCGGCGCGAACTTAAATAAAGGTCTAAGCTCAATCCTTATATTAATGCATTTGAGTACCGGTAAAAAAAAAAAACATTTGCAAAACATCAATACAAAATTAAATTACCCTAAAATACTTTACTGGACTGTTGGAGAATGACAGTCTGAAGCATCCTGTAAAATAATGGCCTCTGTGTGCTGACATTTTCAAGTAAAGTGGTAATTTTGTATTAAAAAATGGTTTCTTTTAGAAATATTGCTCCCAATTTGTCATATTTAGTTATTCCGAATTTTCTTTGCAATTGATTACACACCTGTGAAGTGGTACTATATATACAAGCCAGCTAGACTGATTCTCTGACCTTATAATTCCCCCACCGTCTATAAATTGTTCAGTTTCATCTTAAGTGGGGTCAGGGTACCAAACTACAGTACAACAAGACTGGTTTTCTTGATATGCCAGCATCTACGAACCCAAAACCTGAAACAAGTCAGTTGTAACAATATTTGCTATAACCTACTAACTCCCAAATCCATCAATTTCAGAAAACTTCAGCAAAAGCAAAATATGTATATTCCCTTTAACCCAGTCACATATTTAGCCCTAGACATTGGTAATCCCTTTTGTAAGATACATACACATTGAGCTTCGAGTTGTTGCCCGTTATAGAAAACAGTCTTGTCACTTAAAGGTAGGATACACCATTTGCAGATATCGAACAGATTTACTATTAAATTATTAGGAAATAATTTGGCCTTTAAGCTCTTGTCATTGTAAAGTAAATAACGATTGTATAGGCATCCAGCAAAAGGATTGCGCTTCCGAAAAATTGAATTTTATAAAAACCAATTCACAATCGCCGGAAGGGGTTCACGAAAAAAACAAGAACAACATAAGTTCCACTGCCCGACGCCGGTTAAAAACGAACGCCGTTTTTCTTGCTTTTCTCCGCATCCGTGATTGTAAAACCTCGGACAGGCCAGTTAAACGATATTTACTAATAACAATACAACCCCCAAATCCACCCAATCATGATAATTCAAGCAATTACCAATGGTGTATCCTACCTTTACCTTTGCACGAGTGCGTGTACGTATAGCACATCAAGGGTTAAGGGACGTTGTAACAAAACTGTTTTTGCAGAACGTAATTTAACGCTCATTAACCCTTTAATGCAAGTCATCTGATAATGTCACAGGGACCATTCAGACAAGAAGATGTCAGACGGGGTAAATCACGAATCAAAATACGAGTTCTAGCTGCCGTATCAGATTCAGTCCTGCGATATGTGGACGACACTGATAAAAGCCATGCGAACAAGCATTCGCATTTTTGTATCAATGTGGAGACATGGCTTTGTTCTCGTGTACAAATGGTTAGAAAGTCGAGCACGTTTTTCAAAATGCTCCCATTTTAACCACAATTATTTTCCTGGGTTTAAATTTCGACCCAGTATACCCTATATTATACCCTAACCCAAAAACTAACCCTAACCCACATCCTAACCCTAGGTTTTGAGTAATTTAAGTACAATCCAAAAATCTAATTCGTGAAATTCCTAATGGAGCCCTATTCATCTATAGAAATTACCCTTTGGAGACCTTTTCACTCCCATTGTCCCCATTGTGTTCAAGTCTCCAGAGGGTACCGTATTTCGCACCACAATATGAAACCAAAAACAGCACTCACAATACAAATTTCTTTTTATATTCTTTCATTGCTTTATTCAACTTTTACATTCTTGGCAAGTTTTTGGTAACCAATATTCTTACAGGTAAATTCCATTAAATATCTCATTTTGTACACAATTACAGCTAAGAATTAAGCTACTAGCTAGAAATCTAATACAATATAAGTCATTCCACCAAGTTATAACATGGGGCCAATTTCATAAAACGTGTAAGCACCAAAATGTGCTTAGCATGAAAATACGTCCTTGGAAAAAACAGGGTTACAAACCAAAATGTCAGTTGGTGTTCATTGTTTGTGACTGGTATTCAGATGGTTTTTGTTTTAAATAAAAATCACGTGGAGTTTTGGCTTATAATCTGTTTATATTGAGCAAGACATTTTTGTGCTAAGCAGATTTTTGTGCTTACATGTTTTATGAAATTGGCCCATGGTGTCCTTGTTACGTCCAGAACCTGTTTCGAGGCATTTTCAGTACTTCTACCGGTTCAAACCACTACACAGTTTTGCTATGCAACGCACAGAATGGACCCCATACAAACGTTTAGTTTAATAGTTACTCTTACCTGAAATGAAGCAGTGAAGCAAGTGAAGCAGTAGCTATAAACAATAATTTACCATGGTTTACCCTAAATGTGACACTTGTTACATAATTGTCAACATAACTCTTGTAGTTTATCTACAATAACCTTTCAAACATTTTTCATTTTGTGGTCTGTTAGTAATATGCAAAGCTTTGTTCAATTAAATCTTGCAACATGACAAACGGGATTCAGAGACACCCCCTTGTTACATCGGAGTCAAACATGTTTCATGATATGTCAATTTTTTTCAGGAAGCTCATGTTCAAAATGGAATAAATAAAGCTTGCCAAATTCTGTCCAACATGCAAGACAAATATTGGGAATAAATATTCAAATAATTTATTAGATGAGATGGCATGCAGCTAGAAATGTAGCAAAATGCTCTACTTTGTGTCCCAACTTAATGGAATGATTCATATATCAGTGACAGATTATTTTCAGACAATAACAAAATCCATTTTACAAAATGTCCATATAATAATATATATACCTGGTTACCATACCACTCTTTTATTGCTTTAAGAGTGAAAATTTACTCTGTTTAAAGGTAGGATACACCATTTGCAGATATAAAAAAAAACTTACTACCGAATTATTAGGAAATACCTTACTTATTTGAAAGTAAATAATGATTCTAAGCATTCAGCAAAATGATTGCGCTAGATATCCTGTAATTGTTCCGAAAAATTGAATTTTATAACAAGAAATTCGCGATTGCTATTATAAGAACCACTGCCTGACGCCGGTTGAAAACGAACGTCGTTTTTTTGCTTTTCTCGGCATCCATGATTGTAAAACATCGGACAGGTCAGTTAACAATATTTACTACAAAATACAACCCTCCAAATCCACCCATTCATAATAATTCAAACAGTGAAAATGTGCTCTGTTCCAGTGAAAATTCACTCCGACCGATTAAAACCAGGGACCTGACATTTTATAGTGATTGGACAAACACCAGTGGGCCGGATCCAGCATTAACGGAAAGAGGAGCGTCAGTTTGCTTTATGTGGGTGAATATTTCTGTTTAAAGTGAATTTTCCAGTGGACGACATAAGAAGAAATAGGAAAGCATACAAAAAATACAAGCCGTACATCCTTTAAAAAATGAGGGGGGGGGGGGGGCGGAAGAAGAAACCATGGACAAATAAAGGGGGTGTGCGCCGTCTGTGTTCCCCTCTAGATCCGCTGCTGAATACTAAATCGAGTAGATAGCAATTTACTTGAGTTTCAACTGGAATTTTCTTTCTGTTTTTCCCAGTCTAACACTAGGCTGATTTTTACTCTAAATTACCTATTCCCTAGTTCCGTCTTTGAAAATTCAGAAAAATATTGATAAATACACGTGCATTCTGAATTTTCACAGTCATTTTAAAGGGATCGTATACGTTTGGTAATTACTCCAAAAATTAATGGCAATAAAAACTTACTTGGTAAGAAGTACAGCAGCTTTGGATAGTATAATGCATTTTTAGAAACTTTTAACTTCGAAGTACTGCGGTTATGGGAAAAGATATCACTTTTTATCCACAAAAAATTGAATCTGAGAAGCGTTACTGCAGTGACGTTTCTCAGATTGTGTATTCCAATGCCGATTATTCTTCAGTACAGGTTAGTTTTATGGTATATATCTATAACTTTATAGGATTGAAACAAACAGTGGGTTCCCATTACCAAACGTATACACGTCCCTTTAATACTAAATCGAGTAGATATAGCATTTTACTTGTGTTTCAACTGGAATTGTCTTTTTTTTTACAGTCCAACACCAGGCTGACTTTTACTCTAAATTGTCTATTCCCTAGTTCCATCTTTGGAAATTAAAAATTGTTAAGATATTGATAAATACACATGCATTCTGAATATATACAGTCATTTTAAACTCAATTGAGAACCACGTGTATGGGCCTTTAATAATTCCATGTATGGGCATTATCATTTACATGTATGGGCATTTCCACAATCTAACCATATACCTTACATGTATGGGCCACTATTGGCAAATCCAGTGTTATGAAATGTTCACGACAGAACTCGAAAAGAGCTTAGGGAAGAATGCATCTTTCAAATCCTATACACATCCACCCCTCCGAGTACACCCCCCCCCCCCCCAACAAAAACAAAAACAGGTTACCAGCACAAACTCAATGTACTTTTCATGCTAAGCAAAAACCCACTGCATACCAGTCACAAACAATAAACATCACCTGACAATTTGGTTTGTAACCCTATTTTTGGAAAGGAAGAATTGTCACGCTAAGCAATTTTGTGGCGCTTACAAAATTGGGCTCAGCTGTATAAATCTTTATCCACCATCTAGTAATGGTGCAAGGACATTGCACAATATAAGTTTTTTTGTTTGTTTATCATTTCTCTAAATCATTAATTAGATATCACGGTTAATCGACTCGGCGGCGGACATTATGCTTTCTTTCATAATACTGGAACTGGCCATATGTGACCAGCACATCAAAATAAGAAATAAGTCGGAAAATGACTTGTTAAAGGTAGGATACACCACTGGTAATTGCTTGAATTATAAGGAATGGGTGGTTTTAGGAGGGTTGTATTTTATAGTAAATATCGTTTAACTGACCTGTCTGAAGTTTTACAATCATGGATGACGAGAAAAGCACGAAAACAGCATTTGTTTTTAACCGGCTTTGAGCAGTTATTCTTATGTTATTATTTCTTTATAGAATTCAATTTTTTTCCAGAAAAATTACAGGATATTACAGGATATCCATTTTGCTGGATGCCTAGAATCATTATTTACTTTCAGATGAGTAAGATATTTCTATTAATTCGGTAGTAAATTTTTTCGATATCTGCAAATGGTGTATTCTACCTTTAATAATATATGTACCTACATTAATATATGTAAGATTGGAAATTCCCATAGACTTTCTAATGATATCCACAAGCCTGTACCTCAAATACCTTATTCCTGATTTTGATGTGCTGGGTCACCTATTGTGCCATACTGTACTATACAAGCAGCTGATCTACACATACATGTACCTTTTGGATTTTCATTTTAATTGGGAGGGGGGGGGGGGGGTGTTAAAAAGTAATATGCCAATTAATTACATTTTATCAACATCTTAAAATTAATGACCAAGTCAGATCTCTCCAGTCCAGCACTCTATACCCGCACATTATTGTATCCACATGCTCTGCACGACACACGAGCTGATGTTATTTATTCATCTGAAACCATCCGGCCCCTGCACCAATATTTTACTACTCTAACTATAATTAATGACCGTCGTAATTGCTTGGCCATCGTGGTCCGTGGAAAGTCATACAAAGTACACTAGACGCCATCGTTAAGCGATGAAAACGTTTGGGTAATTTTGGGCATGGCTAGTGGTAATTTGCACGTTGTGTTGTATACTAAGGGCGATTTGTGCAACTTTTGCAGTCTACGTACATGTAAGCAATGTAATAAGGCGACAAATTAACGGAGTTTTGGCCGGCAGTAACGCACGGGTCTGTGGGACATGGCTGCATGCAAAGATCGTAAATGATGATTTTTTTTTGCAGAGGGAGGAAAACCGGAGGCAGGACCCGGAGAAAAAACCTCGTGGCACAGGAGAGAATCAACGATTAACTCTACTCACATTATGGTCTGGGCTGGGAATTGAACCCGGGCCACATTCGTGTGAAACGTGTGCTATACACATACACACAAGAAAAGACAAATACGCTTCACTTTTTGACAAGGGTTACTCATAAAGGGTACATTGATTATCAGACATTAACCGGCTTCAAATTTTTCCTTCAAGCTTTTGTCATTGTAAAATGTACAATATTCACATGAAAAGACATGCGATTCACTTTTTGACAAGGGTTACTCATAGAGGGTGCATATTATTACACTAATTATTAACCATCTTCAAATTTTGCCTTAAAGCTTTTGTCATTGTAAAATGTACATTGTTCACATGAGAAGACAAGTACGATTCACTTTTTGACAAGGGTATTCATAAGGACGCCCCGACTGCCGCATACATAAACCAGCTTCAGAATTTTGCCTTCCCAACCTTTTGTCATTGTACATAAAGTGGCTTTAAAACAACACGAGACTCAGACCTAGGGCCAATTTCATCGAGTTGCTTAAGCACAAAATGTTGCTTAAGCAACAAAAACTCTTGCTTAATAAATCAGGTAAGGAGCCAAAATTCCATGCGATTGTTAATGTTATGCTAAGCTAACAACAGCTAAAGTACCAATCACAAACAATATACATCACATGGAGTTGTGGCTGGTATTAAGCTGGTATTACTAAGCAAGAATGTTTTGTGCTTAAGCATTTTGTCTGCTTAAGCAGCTCTATGAAATTGGCCCCTGATGTGTTTAAAGGGATCGTATACGTTTGGTAATTGGAACCCATTGTTTGTTTCAATTCTATATAGTTATAGATATATACCATAAAACTAACCTGTACAAATTTCATTTCAAAAGGTGGTAGCGATTTTGAGATATTGCCAAAAATCTGGAGCGGTTATGTCCACGCAGGAACAATAATCTGCATTGGAATACACAATCTGAGAAACGTCACTGCAGTAACGCTTCTCAGATTCAAATTTTTGGGAATAAAAAGTGATATCTTTTTGAAAAGGTTCTAAAAATGCATTATACTATCCAAAGCTGCTGTACTTCATACCAAGTAAGTTTGTATTGCCATTAATTTTTGGAGTAATTACCAAACGTATACGATCCCTTTAATTAGCTCGGTTGTTATTCAACAGTGCAGCGACGTGTGATGTGTGTCATTATCCTCTGCCCGTGTCAACATTGATAAAGTCGATGCACATTCATTATTGTCAGCAAGGACTTAATAACTGTTCCCTCCTGTCTGTTTTTATTCTGTATGCTTTGGCAGTCAGTGACATAACCAATCAAAACCTGTCCAATACACCGATTCAGTAGGCAGCGCCGACCATAGCAACTGTCTTTGCAGTGTGACGCATGCCTGGCTGCGTAGTTTGTTTTTCACCAGCATGGTAAAGGATTTTATGGATGTTTCTATACCCCTCGCGTCTTGATTATTCAGTAATTTTTAACAATAAAGCTAAAATATATTGTTAAAAATAAAATAAGTTAAGAGGGCCTAATATTTCGATCTTAACAAGAAATTCTTCAGAGACTAAATGGCTGTGTACAAGAAACAAACATGTATAGGGCAACATACAGCATAATGCACATCATGGATGTGGAAGAAACGCAAAAGAAAAAGCACAGAGTTCAATCTTGGGAACAATTAACAAAAGGAGGATTAGGCTGAGGGATTAAAGGGTGAGGTCAGTGTGGGTAGGATCAAAGGCAGGGTAGGAACAAAAACAGAAGGGGTAAAACCACAAGGAAAGGGTCCAGGGTGGAGATCAAAGGGAAGAACTAACAAAGAAGTATGTTATTGGCAATCTGAAGGTCGTTGGTTCAAACCCCGGTCCAGTCAATTTTGTTGTTCAATTCTGATACACTAATTTTGATCATAAACAAAAAATTTAAAAACATAAAAAAGTTGCCAATTTTTTTTTTCACGAGTTAAAAACTATACTTTAGGGGTTGTGTAATGACTAATGGGCAACATTTTATGTGAACATTTTCCAATGTTTGACTCGTTTGTCCATGGCAGTGGAGCAACTGAAGAATCAAGTTTCTATTGACAATTATTTTGTGTGTGTCTGTTCTTGTACATGTACATGTACATGTATATATAATTAAAATATTGAAACAATTTGGAAGCCAATCTCAACACTGTCTGTTGGGGATCTTGTGTATTGTAAAGTGCAAGTGTTGCCATTGTAACAACTAAAGTTAGGTGGAATTTTCAATAATTATTTTGATTTTGATTTTAAACGATTTTGGTGTGCAGTATCAGTATCACATGTAATATTTTGTAATTGCAAGTCTGTTTTTGTTGAAATACTTTTTGGGTCAGTCTAGATCTATTATGGGTCAAATTGTTCAGGTTCCTGTTACATAACAACAAAAAACGTTTGACATCAGGACACATCCTTTGACGCCATTTATCTCCAAGAGAGATTACATAAACTAAGTACATGTAAAACAAATTACAGACTTTAAATTACATTTCGGTGACATTTGCATGGGATTTTACTAGGTCTTGGGGGTGTTTCATAAAGCTTTACAATAATAAACCCTTAAATTCACAATTACTCTTATCTCTGTTTCATAAAAAAAGTTACGGTTAATATCAAACTTAAACATCGCTGTAGCCTCACACTTGATCTGGATCAATTGTAGGTGCAAAACAATTATTCTTAAGTACCATGTGAAAATTTGGCGGGAAAATAAGACACAAATTTCAATATTGTGTTAGTGTAACTTATTGCTGCCTGTGATAGTTATGTCATTTCGTGTATCCATTTTCTCATGTCACTCACCGCCAAGACCGTCCACTCCGACAAAACAAGATGGCGACTTGAAAAATTTGTTAGCCAAAAGCACCCTAAGGTCAAAGGTTGCGCTGTATCCTCTTCCAAAAATAATTAAATTTAAATATCGATCTTATTTTACAATTGATCAATCTTGTGCTAAGATTGATTTTATAAAACGCAAATCTGCAATTAATTGTTGTTTAAGGTTAATTGTGACTTAAGGATAATATATAAGATTAATTGTTTTCTATTTATATGAAACACCCCTTAAACCAGGGGCCAATTTCATAGAGCTGCTAAGCACAAAAATTTGCTTAGCACAAAAATGTCTTGCTCATTAAAAACAAGTTATCAGCCAAAATTCTACGTGTTTTTTATGCTAAGCAAAAAAACAGCTGATTATCAATCAAAAACAATAAAGATCACGTGAAAATTTGGTCTGTAACCTTGTTTTTACCAAGGACAAATGTTCATGCTAAGCAAATTTTTGTGCTTAGCAGCTCCGTGAAATTGGCCCCAGGACACCAAATATCTCACACTTTTTGACCCTCATTTCATGGACTGGACGCATACGCATGTATTAATTTGAACTGCTGCTTGTGTGGATTCACACAATTTACCAGATTTGTAAATTCTGTCAATTTGTTGGGTACATGTATACGAGTCTCAACGGTTCAATTACCTAATTTATGTGGATTTTTAAAGCGCCCTAGTTGCTTTCTGAATCAAACCTTTCAAATATGGTATTTCCAACATCTTTTCCATTTTTAACCAGTTCGCGCCGGATGACGAATATAAACACAAAGTTTTCCCCAGATTCAAAACGGATGACGCATAAACACGCCACGAGCAAGGCCGGAAATGTAGGTCAACAGCAAGCAAGGCCGGAAATGCGTGGGTGTGCTTCCCGGTACTGGCGGCCCGAACCTGCTTCGGATCGAGTTTTGTTAAAAAATAAACCTGCGCGTCAGCTCGGTGATATTAAAATAATCCCGGCGCAAACTGGTTAACAAGAATCTTTCTCTTAATTTGTATTATTAAGAAAAATCTGATTTGACCTCATGACCTGCTTCATCAGTTACCAGTCTGGAACTGAACAAACAAGAACAAACAATCTTGCCCTAGTAATGCAACCAGCTAAGCCGCCCCCCCCAAAAAAAAAATTAATAATAATAAATTAATAAATAAATTTAAAAAAAATATAAAAAAAATATAATAATAATAATAAAAAGCTGAGCATGCCAAATTACAAATCGCCTGACTGCACCTATTGCCATGTTGCCAATTTTCTCATCCCGTTGCCATAGAAACATGGCAGTGTCCTCCCAGACACACACACACAGACAGAGAGACAGTAAACAAAAACGACACAGGCTAAATAAAATTCCAAGGTCGGCTGTGGCCAATTAAAAATGTATTACGTTTAAATTACAGATGGCCTGTCAGCATCAAATGGCATTTAAAGGGACAGTATACCTTTTTCAACTATCTAAAAAGTAACCAACTAAATTAATGTTCAAAAGCTTTATTGATGTAAAGATATCATTGACTCTAAACGCCCTGTGAAATTATTCGATCTGTCATGCTGCCATTTTAAAGAAAATTTAAAAAAAAAAGTTTCAGAGAAGCATTTTTGGAAAATTTCATGAGTACTTTTGCTGCTTCTAACGCACACATGACAAATGTATACTATACCTTTAAACACACGCACAAATCCGAGCGCATTAAAACAAGGGTGCTTGGCTTTTTGTAAATAAAAACAAAAGCTACCCACGTATGTGTCGTAAAATATTGTAAATTTGTATTGTTTATATTAATTATTTTGAAAATTATTTTGGATTGATTTGCCATTTTGAGTGTTGATTGTAATAAAAGCTAATTGATGGTGCATATAATTATGCGAAAACAAAGGTCTGGCTTGTTTTAATTGTTTTAATTGTTTTTGTATCCGTGCAGAGTGATGGATCCAGCATTTACGGGAAAAAAGGGGTGGGGCACCCAAAATGACAGCAAATTTCCAAACCTATAGACAAGGGATATACATGCGTTTGCTTGTAGGTCTTAAATTAACCACAACAGTCCTTAAAGGGATCGTATACGTTTGGTAATTACTCCAAAAATTAATGGCAAAAAAAGTTACAGCAATAAAAAGAAGTACAGCAGCTTTGGATAGTATAATGCTTTTTTAGAAACTTTTCACTTCGAACTACTGCGGTTATGGAAAAAGATATCACTTTTTATCCCCAAAAATTTTAATCTGATCGAGAAGCGTTACTGCAGTGACGTTTCTCAGAGTGTGTTTTCCAATGCAGATTATTCTTCCTGCGTGGACATAACCGCTCCAGATTTTCGGCAATATCTGAAAATCGCTACCACCTTTTGGAATGAAATTTTTACAGGTTAGTTTTATGGTATATATCTATAACTATATAGGGTTAAAACAAACAGTGGGTTCCAATTACCAAATGTATACGATCCCCTTAATCCTTTAAAATCAACATGATTTGGTACACACCCTAGGGAGTTAGGGTTCTAAAGGTAGTGTACACCATTTGCAGACATAAAACAAAATTGACTACTGAATTATTATGAAATACCCTACTTGACAGTAAGTAAATAACAGTCTCAAGCATCCTGTAAAATCACGGCATATGGTGTGCTGTGGTTTTCAAGAAAAGTTGAATTTTGTATCAATTTCCACTGATTTTCAAACATGGTTTGGTAATTTGGTAAATTAAAGGTAGGATACACCATTGGTAATTGCTTGAATTATCGTAAATGGATGGATTCGGGGGGTTGTATTTTATAGTAAATACCGTTTAACTGACTTTTCTGAAGTTTTACAATCAACGGTGCCGAGAAAAGCACAAAAAACACCGTTTGTTTTCAACCGGCGTCGAGCAGTTATTCTTCTGTTATTTTTGTTTTTTCGCGATCGATTTTTGTAATTTCAGGATATCTAGCGCAATAGTTTTGCTGAATGCCTACAATCATTATTTACTTTCAAATGAGCGAGATATTTCTTAATAATTCGGTAAAAAATATTTTCGATATCTGCAAATGGTGTATCCTACCTTTAAGTTAGTCAACACGTTATTTGCAATGCGACAACACATCCGTGAATGGGTGCAAGCCAACTAGTCTGGTTTTTGTTTAACCCGATATTTCCCCGACGTCGGTAAATTCCTCCGTCTGAAGGAAGTCAGGGGACCAGACTGCAAGAACAGGATTGTTTTCTTGGTTTTTGTCAGCATCTATGAACACCAAACTTCAAGACAGACTAGCGTCACAATATTTACTATAAAATATGAATTTCCTAAACCCATCCATTCTTGAAAATTACAGCAAAAACAAAGGGTGCACACAACTTTAAAGTGATTAAAGGTAGGATACACCATTTGCAGATATTGAAAAAATTTACTGCCGAATTATTAAGAAATGTCTTGCTCATCTGAAAGTAAATAATGATTCTAGGCATTCAGCAAAATGATTGCACTAGATATATCCTGTAATTATTCTGAAAAATAGAATTTTATGAAGAAATATTCGCGATCGATAACATAAGAATAACTGCTCATCAACGCCAGTTGAAAAAAAAAAGGGCTGTTTTTCGTGCTTTTCGGTATCCATGATTGTAAAATTTCGGACAGGTCAGTTAAACGATATTTACTATAAATTACAACCCCCAAAATCTACCTATTAATGATAATTCAAGCAATTACCAATCAGAGGCGTGTGCAGGATTTTTTCCTGCGGGGGGCTGAATCAAATCATTTTTTTTTTTTTCGTTTTTTCTTTCGTTTTTTTTTTCCTCCTTTCCTTCTTTTTTCTCTTTCATTTTTTTTTTGGGATCCGCGCGTGCGGGGGGCTTCAGCCCCCAAAGCCCCCCCCCTGGACACGCCAATGCCAATGGAGTTATTCTACCTTTAAATGACCAATTTTTAGCAGAATAAACAGGGTAAAAGACTGCGCCGTCACAATCATTCGAATATCAAAATTCATTCCCATGGTTACAAGAAGTCTACATCAATAATCAGACCACCACCACAAAAAAACCAAAAACGGCCACTAATTAGCGCTGGAGGGACATGGGCTTAATTAGAACAGCGATGGTGCTTTCCTGGGAAAATATATAACAAAGACCCAGATTTTATAATTGGAACGTTACATGTACGGATGTACAATGTACGTCAGAGTGGGGATTTTCTGACTTTTGTTATGAATTTCCGTGTCCAGTTTTACATAATATGCAATCAAGTCAGCTTGTACAATGTAGTTTGAACAGTGGTGAAGTACTTTGGCAAATTTGATCAGGGCTCGTCGCTCAAAATAATAATAATTTGTCTTTGTATTGTGGTCTTCTCTGAATCTGTGACGCATGTAGCATTGCAGCGTGAGTAATGGCAGCTTTTGGGGGTGTTTTCCTTTGTTTTCCTTTAAAACAAAAATGGCCGCCAATATGTTTGTTACTAGATTAATTATATGTGGTAAAAAATATTTTGGTGACCATTAAAACAAGAGAGAAGTGTGATCACACCCAAAAACTATTACCGCTTCAATGCTATCATGACTTTCCAACTACAGGGGTGCATACCTTTCTAAAAATCACCATGCGCATTATTCCCCTCATTAAGTGTACCACGTTTTGGAACATGACCGGCTCTACAAAAAGGTGTCTTATGTCGCGAAAAAATGAAATTGAGTTATATACATGATAGGAAAGCCCACAACATAAGCTTTCATTTAGTATATAATAGAGATCCACAGCCCCTCCCATTTTGGAGACACGACGTGTATACACATTGATTACTTTTTCGGAGTTACACAAATTACACAACTGAGAAAACAGGCTTTGAAATAGCCGGCTCTGTTGTACTACAACATAACGATGCACACAAAATGATAATTGTTTTCCCACTTTATTTATCAAAATCAACATTTCTTTGAATGAAACCTTAAACTGTAGGTATTAAAAATTTCATTCATGACAACAAATGAAAAACACATTTTGATGAAATGTTTACCCTCTCAACGTTGAGCGGGCCATTACATGATAGTGCATAGCACGACTTAAGACACCTTTTTGTAGAGCCGGTCACAATTATATGAAACACATCGATATATTTGTACAAGGTTGCTGACATATGAAAGATACAAACTACGGTTCTCCCCGTAGACCCAATTACTCATTACACAGGGTGGCCCAAAACAGACAAACAAGCATATCTCAACGGACCAGCATATACTTCCACTACCCTGAGGCCAAAACAACCTATACCAATGGATGGGGAATCTTTCTAGAAGACAAATAATAAAGACTAGCAGGATGCCGCGCTTCGCGCGGCACCTGCTAGCTGGGTGAAATCGTAACTTATAGATACACCTTGTTGACGTCTTAAAAACATAATGGATTGTATGACAAACAAATCGCGAAACTTAAGCGAGTAGAGTACCAGCTAGAAAGTATTTCGAGCGCACGAAATTATTTCGAGCTCACGAACAGATATTCTTGGAGCGCAAGAAGTCATTTTGTGGCCACGACAACATTTCGAGCTCACGAAATAAGTTATTTTGAGTGCACGAAATAAAATACTCAAATTATTTCGTAACGGTGATTTGTATTCGTCATGTGTCCCTTTAGGGGCTCCGTAGAATACATCGACTCTGAATAACAAACAATCTTTGTAAAAATACTTCCCGACTTCCGAACTAATAATACTCAATAGGCAGTCCATCTTCGCTTGCATGCTGCCTGCGTCTCGTGATTTTTTAACAGGAATCGTACGGGAAACAATACGAACCACTTCGGGATTTCTGATTTACATCATCGTGAAAATCGTGATTAAAAAACCCAACAGGCCGGCCATCTGACAGTGCGCCCTCAACTGACGTAATGCAGTCACGTTTCTAAATTGCATATTCATATCCACCATCGCCATACAATTTCGCGACATTTTTGCGCGATCAAAGTTGAAATTGAAGCAATAGCGATATGTTTCGGAGTGTTTTGAGACAGATAATGTTGTAATATTTAAGTATCGACAAGGTGCAGCAAAGAAATTTGCCCAAAAGGCAACACGAAAGGAATAAATCATTTTTTAACGTTCCCAACCTGTGACTGCAATGTGTTCGACGCGCACGAAATTCGAAGCCGAAAATGAAGCTGGCGCTCAAACTCCGCAATAACAAAGGGAGTATAAAGCTCAAATAACACGGGATGGGCCGCCCAATCGCGAACAACAAACTCGGCACCAACTCGGCCACCGCGCAAGCAAGGCGGATACAATTAATTTGCGAAGGCTTCGCGTAACGCATGTAGCCGCCGCTTAATCGCAAACA
The DNA here is from genome assembly GCA_037893245.1 of Crossaster papposus. Taxonomy (NCBI): domain Eukaryota; kingdom Metazoa; phylum Echinodermata; class Asteroidea; order Velatida; family Solasteridae; genus Crossaster; species Crossaster papposus. The sequence continues at coordinate 409,092 of JBAIAA010000237.1, forward strand.
GCCAACAATTTGGCAACCGAGTTACGGTAGTACGATTTCGGGAAGGCTTCGGCCCGAACTCCGGGCAAGGACAATGCAAAAATAACGCAATAGTTCACGCAAAAAGGCCCACAGACATCAACAGGCAATCGAAAAGCGATTACGCGTTTATCGGTAACGTCCGTTTCTTTTAAATCTCACTTCGGACGAATACGATTTTTTTTTAAATCTTATTCCCCGGGGGATTCCCCGGGGATTCCCCGTCGCGAACGGTCCGGCACCCCGCCGCACCGACGCCGGCGGCACACACGCGCGGCGACGAGTCGCCCGACCAAAAGCCAAGATGGCGCCAACCACGCGCCAAGATGGCGCGGCCCTGCGTTCCAAGATGGCGGCGCCCAGGGACAAGATGGCGCATTTAACATCTTTTATAGTATAGACTAGCAGGATGCCGCGCTTCGCGCGGCACCTGCTAGCTGGGTGAAATCGTAACTTATAGATGCACCTTGTTGACGTCTTAAAAACATAATGGATTGTATGACAAACAAATCGCGAAACTTAGCGAGTAGAGTACCAGCTAGAAAGTATTTCGAGCGCACGAAATTATTTCGAGCTCACGAACAGATATTCTTGGAGCGCACGAAGTCATTTCGTGGCCACGACAACATTTCGAGCACACGAAATAAGTTATTTTGAGTGCACGAAATAAAATACTCAAATTATTTCGTAACGGTGATTTTTATTCGTCATATGTCCCTTTAGGGGCTCCGTAGAATACCATCCCAGCTAACCAAAAAAACGTTCCATGAACGTTCTTACAACGTTACGGTAATGTTTCCGGAACGTTTGGAAAAAACGTTTCGGGAACGTAAATGTGTGGAGTTCTCTTGACGTCCTTTGAACGTTACAAAGAAACGTTGTGAAATAACATTCGTACAACATTCAGAGCACATTGGCAAGATAAAAAAATCTACTGTTGAACACTCTAATTATGTACATATTTACTGCGTGTACAGATTACGTAATACCACATTAACTTATTACACATTGCAATTACACATTACACATACATACATACAATAATAACCTATTCCTATTAGATATTACCTACTGAACACTTACTACAAACTTAGCTATTGCCGTTGTTAGTTTTATAGTTCGCTTTTTTGTCCACGAAAAAGTCACAGCAAATTTTTATGAATAATGTCAACATTTGAATACGAATAAAATGTAATGCGATTTTTGTCTCACTATTGCCCAAAAATCAAAATTCAATCGAGGAATCGTTTGAATAATTACATATCATGGTCAAAAAAGTGAATTGTTGGACTAAATACCACAATTTAACATCGACTATTGTGAACACACATTTCCTCCCTTCTGATTGGTCAGTTGCTGTAGGTAAATTTCCGGCCATCTGACAGTGCGCCCTCAACAGACGTAATGCATTCACGTTTCTAAATTGCATATTCATATCAACCATCGCCATACAATTTCGCGACATTTTTGCGCGATCAAAGTTGAAATTGAGGCAATAGCGATATGTTTCGGAGTGTTTTGAGACAGATAATGTTGTAATATTTAAGTATCGACAATGTGAAGCAAAGAAATTTGCCCAAAAGGCAACACGAAAGGAATAAATCATTTTTTAACGTTCCCAAGCTGTGACTGAAACGCGGTCGACGCGCACGAATTTGACCCGAAAACGAAGCCCGCGCTCAACTGGTACTATGTTTACTCCGCAATAACCAAGGAAGTATAAATCGGGGCACCAGCTCAAATAACACGTGACGGGGCCGCCCAATGGCGAATAACAAACTCGGCACCAACTCGGCCACCGCGCGAGCAAGGCGGATACAATGAATTTGCGAAGGCTTCGCGTAACGCATGCAGCCGCCGCTTAATCGCAAACAGCCAACAATTCGGCAACCGAGTTACGGTAGTACGATTTCGGGAAGGCTTCGGCCCGAACTCCGGGCAAGGACAATGCAAAATTAACGCAATAGTTCACGCAAAAAGGCCCGCAGACATCGACATGCAATCGAAAAGCGATTACGCGTTTATCGGTAACGTCCGTTTCTTTTAAATCTCACCACGGACGAATACGATTTTTTTTAAAATCTTATTCCCCGGGGGATTCCCCGGGGGATTCCCCGTCGCGAACGGTCCGGCACCCCGCCGCACCGACGCCGGCCGCACACGCGCGCGGCGACTCGTCGCCCGACCAAAAGCCAACATGGCGCCAACCACGGGCCAAGATGGCGCGGCCCTGTGTTCCAAGATTTTCAAGATGGCTGCGCCCAGGGACAAGATGGCGCATTTTACATCTTTTATAGTATAGACTAGCAGGATGCCGCGCTTCGCGCGGCACCTGCTAGCTGGGTGAAATCGTAACTTATAGATACACCTTGTTGACGTCTTAAAAACACAATGGATTGTATGACAAACAAATCGCGAAACTTAGCGAGTAGAGTACCAGCTAGAAAGTATTTCGAGCGCACGAAATTATTTCGAGCTCACGAACAGATATTCTTGGAGCGCACGAAGTCATTTCGTGGCCACGACAACATTTCGAGCTCACGAAATAAGTTATTTTGAGTGCACGAAATAAAATACTCAAATTATTTCGTAACGGTGATTTGTATTCGTCATATGTCCCTTTAGGGGCTCCGTAGAATACCATCGACTCTGAATAACAAACAATCTTTGTAAAAATACTTCCCGACTTCCGAACTAATAATACTCAATAGGCAGTTCATCTTTGCTTGCATGCTGCCTGCGTCTCGTGATTTTTTAACATGAATCGTACGGGAAACAATACGAACCACTTCGGGGTTTCTGATTTACGTCGTTACGATTGAAAAAAACCAACAGACCGGCCGTCTGACAGTGCGCCCTCAACTGACGTAAGGCAGTCCCGTTTCTAAATTGAATATTCATATCCACGATAGGCCTTACAATTTCGCGACATTTTTCAACGATAAAAGTTAAAATTGAGGCAATAGCGATACGTTTCGGAGTGTTTTTAGAGAGATAATGTTGTAATATTTAGGTATTGACAATGTGAAAGGAAGAAATTTTGCCAGAAGGCAACACGAAAGGAATAAATCATTGTTTTTACGTTCCAAAACTGTGACTACAAAATGGTCGACGCGCAGGAATTCGGAGGCAAAGCCGAAGCCGAAACGTAGTCACGTTTCTAAATTGCATATTCATATCCACCATCGCCATACAATTTCGCGACATTTTTGCACGATCAAAGTTGAAATTGAGGCAATAGCGATATGTTTCGGAGTGTTTTGAGACAGATAATGTTGTAATATTTAAGTATCGACAATGTGAAGCAACGAAATTTGCCCAAAAGGCAACACGAAAGGAATAAATCATTTTTTAACGTTCCAAGCCTGTGACTGCAATGTGGTCGACGCGCACGAAATTCAAAGCCGAAAACGAAGCTGGCGCTCAAACTCCGCAATAACCAATGGAGTATAAAGGTCAAATAACACGGGACGGGCCGCCCAATCGCGAACAACAAACTCGGCACCAACTCGGCCACCGCGCAAGCAAGGCGGATACAATTAATTTGCGAAGGCTTCGCGTAACGCATGTAGCCGCCGCTTAATCGCAAACGGCCAACAATTCGGCAACCGAGTTACGGCAGTACGATTTCGGGAAGGCTTCGGCCCGAACTCCGGTCAAGGACAATGCAAAAATAACGCAATAGTTCGCGCAAAAAGGCCCGCAGACATCGACAGGCAATCGAAAAGCGATTACGCGTTTATCGGTAACGTCCGTTTCTTTTAAATCTCACCACGGACGAATACGATTTTTTTTAAATCTTATTCCCCGGGGGATTCCCCGGGGGATTCCCCGTCGCGAACGGTCCGGCACCCCGCCGCACCGACGCCGGCCGCACACGCGCGCGGCGACGAGTCGCCCGACCAAAAGCCAAGATGGCGCCAACCACGCGCCAAGATGGCGCGGCCCTGTGTTTCCAAGATGGCGCGGCCCTGCGTTCCAAGATGGCGGCGCCCAGGGACAAGATGGCGCATTTGTCATCTTTTATAGTATAGATTATAGTATAGATATCTCGATTTGGGCTAGTAGTTTTAGCTCCAGACCCTATTTTGTGACGTGAAGTCGCACCGAGAAAAAAACTGAACTGTGCCATGTTAAGTTATTTTAGTTTAGTTATTTTTCGGTGCGAAAGGGTCCCCAACTGTGCTTCCTAATAGGGTCTGGAGGTAAAACTACTAGCACAAATCGAGATATCTTGGTATCATTTTTCTTCTAAAAAGTTTCTCCAGGTAGTTTCGACCTCAGCCCTTAGGGTAGTGGGTGTATGCTTGTCTCTTTTTGCACAATCTATTTTGCCATCTATTTGCACAATCAACAAACCGTGTCCAGATACAAATTACCTCCCTCCCCAAACGCGAATCCATTTCCCCAGTGCGAGACCAACGGCCATTATTCTAATGGCTCCACATTCATGTTTTCTGCATTTCACACTCGACGGGATTCTCTCCCTGCTCCTGTTTTTACTGGTCAATGCAGCGTGAAGCAATTACAGGATCCACGACCGTAAAACAAATAATAATAAATGCGACAAGTTTTCGCACGTTTTTTTTTAACAAGCGAGGACGTGCCTTGAATTGCAACCGAATTTGCACCCCTTCGAAGTGTGAAATGCAAGCAGAACTAACTGGATACACTGAATGGTTGTGACAGATCTGCTACAATGTAAAAGTTGTCATCTTATTTTTTTGTAGGAAATTGTCAAAACAAGGATTTTAGTATTTAGATTTCAAACAATTAGTAGGCCTTACTTCTGTATTTTTTTTTTTTTATATTTTTTTTGTGTTTTTTTTTGGGGGGCTGTTGTCCAGTGGTAACGGCGTTTGACTCCTGTACGATGGTACATGATTTCAAACCCTGGCATGGAACACGGTGCTTGTGTTCTTGGGCAAGACACTTAGCTACAATTGCCTCTCTCCACCCAGGAGTAATGGGAACCTGTGAAGGTAGAGACCACATGCGCTGATCTTGAGCTGCTGCAGAAATGGTCTCGTTCCTGGTGAACAGGGATAATAGTTGTAAAGCGCTTTAAAACACCACATTGTGGAGGTAGAAAGCGCTATATAAGCACCAACATTGTTATGCAAGGTTGATGCGCAGCTGGAAGAGCTGTTCATTTTCGAATATTTTTAGTATGTAATATTCGAAAATGCACCTGACAGATTATTTGAAGATTCAAAATGCACCGATCATGTTTTACATGTTTTATATGCCAGCTGCTGCTGCCTAATCCTGGTCCAAAGTTGCATACAAGGTGGACCGGTTAAAATGTGCATGCGACGATGGATATTACGGGCTGCCTGGAGTGTTTTGAAGTATTACTACTGCATAACTACCGGTACCAAGGGAGTTAACTCAGCTAAAAGAATGGGACCAATATTAAAAATAGGTGTCGACAAAAATATTACTATCATAAATATAAATTCAAACTTAATTTAACAATATATAAAAACATCCACTAAATTATTAAGAAAAATAGAAGAAAAACACCCGTTCGACCCGAGTGTACAAGTTGCAACGTGATTGGCTCACTGCGGGAAGAGAAAGCCCGGCCCCCAAATATCCCTGTACTGCATGTCGGTGCGCTGACATGTGCGAACGTCGAAATGTACATACTGCGACAACTGCCTTATACTGCATGTAGTCTATGCTTTTAGACAGACTAGCGCGTGAACAAGAACAATGGAATGACGTACGTAAAACGTAACTATAATTTATTTTGTTCTCCTTTTCCCTAATTTGATATATCGTTAACATTTTGGAAATTAAAATGAACAATAATATTTATTCTAAATGTTTTTATCTACATTTCAGTAAAAAAAACAGCGTCAAAACAAATTATTTCAATTACAACATTTGATCCAATATATGCAGAGTTCTATCTACTGGGAGTCCAGGGCCCAATTTCACGGAGCTGCTAAGCACACAAATTTGCTTAGCACAAAAAAAGTTTCGCTCATTAATAAAAACAAATTATCAGCCAAAATTCTACATGTTTTTTATGCTAAGCAAAAAAACAGCTAATTATCAATCAAAAACAATAAAGATCACGTGAAAATTTGGTCTGTAACCTTGTTTTTACCAAGGACAAATTTCCATGCTAAGCAAATTTGTGTGCTTAGCAGCTTCGTGAAATTAGCCCCAGACCTTAAGCTGGCATTGGCTCAATATTAAAATAGGTGTCGACAAAAATATTACTATCAACCCAAAAAGTGGCATCCGACAATGAAACTGCAACTTTACGATACGACTAAATAATGATGACATCACAGTCGTAGGTGCAAGTGCATATTTACAACCAAAAACTGCTAAAATTCAAACTGGCAAAGAGCTATTTGAATTTTATATATAAATATTGGAGAATTTGTGATGCGATCAAGCAAAATCAGTCTGAAGTAGGCCTTAATCATTGTTGGGATTTTTACATATTCTTTTGTAGCGTACTTCAGGCTCCATTTCAGTGAAAACCCCATGTGAATACGACCTTTGGTAAAAAATTACAACTATTTGAACACCAGCACGTTAAAAATAAAGAAACTGAGAAAATCATTTTTTTGTATCACTTCTCTTCTGAATTTGGCTACAAGAGTATTTTCATGTAAAAGAAAAATATTTTCCCCTTCTGTTTTTGTAAAAAAGAAAAAGTCAATTTTGATTTTTCCACCCCTACGAACATATTTTGGCCCGATCTCAAAACAAGAATTGCCGAGTTCCGACTGATTTTGCTTGAACGCATCACATTTGAAAACTCGGTATATTCAAAGTCCTAGCAGCTAGTCAGCATGCCCAGAGAGGCTTGCCCAAGGACACAAATCATGGCCAGCAGCCGGATTCGAACCCCTGACCCTCTGATCATCAGTCATGAACCCGAACCACTAGGCAAACTCCCCCTACAAATGTACGTATATTATACAGTATATTATACAAAGTTGAACTTTAAAGGTACTTGTGTAGGATACACCATTTGCAAAAAATAAAATAAAATTACTACCGAATTATCTTAAATATTTGAAAGTAAATAACGATTCTAGGCATCCAGCAAAATGATTGCGCTAGATATCCTGTGATTGTTCCGAAAATTAGAATTGTATAAAAATAAATTCGGCGATCGCAAAACAAGAACAACTGCCCAACGCCGGTTAATTATTAGACGCCATTTTGTCTTGCTTTTTCCCCTCGACATCCATGATTGTAATACTTCGGGCAGGTCAGTTAAACGATTTTTCTCTAAAATACAACCCCCCAAAACAACCCATTCATGATAATTCAAACAATTACCAATGGTGTACACTACCATTAAAGGCTAAAATTACAAATTATGCATAATTTGGCTTTCATATCTACATTGTACAGCTATACTTCATCAGATTTTCACCGACCAATTTCTGTGGGTTTTGATGAAGAACCGACAAAAACGGTTGTTATACAAGCTATTGCGTCAGTAACAAAAATGTGCAGTCCGCTTTCGTACACAAAGAACGGCTCGCCGACAATGAACCAAGGCCAGAAAACGAGGCTAAGAAATTAGATTATTTTTTTATTTTGGCACAGCCGGGAAATGCCAAAAGATTCAGGAAAAGCTAGGTATTAGACGATGCTGACGTTATCCCGCAAAAGAAGTACGTCTGTTGTACGACATTGGCACACTTCCTGTTGTCATGGCAACAGGCCAGTCACAAAAAGAAAAGGAAGACGGGGAAACAAAATTGCAAATTGGCGAGGGAGAAGATTTGTACGGCACCAGGCACAAAGGAGGGGTTTTAGACTGGATAATTACGACGGACTTGCCTTCATTTGCACGGGATCAATTTGGAGTTGTTGATATGCGTGCCTGGTTCCCTGCTTAGGCCATCAATCTGCGAAGAATACAAGAAATAAGAGTGAAAATAAGGTCATTATATGTTGGGACGAATTCATTGACATTTAGAGGCAAAATTGACTTGCTAAACTCTGCGAGAAAAACAAGAAAAGAAGAGAGATAGAGGGACTTAAAGGATACACCATTCGCAGAAATCAAGAAAAACAAATTACTACCGAATTATTGAGAAATATCTTACTTGTTTTGGAAATGAATAACGATTCTAGGCATTCCGCAAAATGATTGCGCTAGATATCCTGTAATTGTTCCGCAAAAATTTAATTTGATATAAAAATAATTCATGATCGCTGAAAAAGAAAAAAAGAAAAATTGAGTCCTACTTAAAAAAAAGAGGACATTTCACATGCCTAAAAGAAAACTTCCCGAAAAAAACCAGAAAAACTAGAGCCAGAGAGAAATTTCTCTCCACGGTAATTTTGCTGCTTTACAGCTTGTAATTTATGGAAAGAGTACACAAATGCTCAGGCAGGAAATATTGGGGTCGGTTGAAATTAGGAGACTGGCGAGAAATTTATGGAAGTACAGGAAAATTTTTAAACAGCTGCCAAATAGTTGTGAAATAGTTGAGGTATACCTGTGATGGGTCACACGTCGTCTTAAGTCCGTCGTAGTAGGCACTGTGTCTATATGGGGCCTATGAAATGCAAATGTATTTGGTAGCCTACATTTACCAAACAAATGGGGGGCTACGAAATATTTTTTGGGGGAGACTACAAAATATTTGGGGGCCTTCAAAATATTTAGGGGCCTTCAAAAATCTGGGGCATTCAAAAAATCATGGGTCTTCCAAAAATCTAGGGGCTTTCCAAAAATCTGGGGGCCTTCAACAAATCTGGGGCCTACAAGTTCTTACATGAAACCAGTCACAAGTAACTGGATGGGGAGTGACATAAAAAATACTTATGTCAAAGCTCATTCGAATACCAACAGCTTGGGATTTGAATTAGGACTGGAGGACTTGTAAAAGGACCGGAATACTATACTCAAACACAAGTGTCTGTCACTAGTCCAGCAACAAGAAAATCACAGGTTTAAGTGTTTCGTAGGCCCTGCTCCACACCCTCGGCAGCACACCTCTGGTAAGCGTTGGAGCCTCGCATTTCATGTCGATGATTGAGCTACAAAGCAAGCCAGGCCATCTACTAGCTAGTCTGAATTCAGAGACACGGGACTTGTGGTGGACTCGACTACATCCCGGACTTGTATACCCAGCAAGATATTGGACCGAGCGACTCCCCCCTTAGGCCCCTATAACTATACACTCTCTAGACTATTGTTACCTAACACAACCCCTAAAAACCTCAAAGGAAACCACAACATTCCGCAAGCACAATGACCACCACAAAGGGGGAGGGGAGGGGGGGGGGGGGGGGGGGGTTCTCTCCATCTCATATATTGATTCATATGTATACTTGTGATGTACGGTAACTACTTGTAGGGGTTTGCATTTACAGGTAATACGGGAGCCGGGTATCTGATTGAAAACAACGCGGGTTATCCGGATATCCGTTAGATAAATCAACCCCAGAAATCAAATGTCAGAAGTTCCTGTTCAGACTGTTCATAGATGTCCACATGATAATACTATCGCATTGGTGTATTAAAAGCAAGATAGAAGTTTGTACAATGAGCTTTAAGGTAGGACACACCATTGGTAATTGCTTAAATTATCATGAATGGGTGGATTTGGGGGTTGTATTTTATAGTAAATATCATTTAACTGACCTGTCTGAAGTTTTACAATCATGGATGCTAAAAAAAGCAAGAATTACGGCGTTGGTTTTCAACATGGCGTCGGGCAGAGGTTCTAATTGTTCTTGGTTTTTTTCGCAAAGTTTTCCTCTCAGTTACTTTTCCTGAGTCCAGTGGTTACTTTTACCGGCCAACTGCTGCCCAGAAAAACCTCCCAGGTAACTTTTCCCGAGACGATTAGTCCAGTGCAGACAGTGGTAACATTTGACAATTTGTTATTTTACCATCGTCTCAGTAAAATCTTTCCCCCAAAAGTGCGAATACGGCTTTACTGCACCCTTATGCGACCAGGATTACGGCTTATTCCATAATCTAGAACCAGATGCACTGCCCTAGATGTACCGTACTTACAGCATGACCCATCAAAAGTACAACAAACTATTGAGCAACTGGAAAGAAACATGGAGACAGAGACACTCACCAGGGCATTAATGTGAGAGGACGGAGGGGGCTTAATGGAGCGACATGAGCATCAGGCTTCTCTGTCAACTCACGGAAAGATCGAGAGAGCTCTACATGTAATGGATTAACTCTTCTTCTACCTGATCCTATGATAATCCACCGGGAGATTTGTCAGGATTTGGCAGGATTGATTGAGGTCTTTTCAATAGTAGGACAGATATGTGATGGCATTGTGCCTTTGATGATGCAAGCATGGAATTTGGCAAACAGTCAGAGTATGTCGTGGGAAAGATATTTGGATATAGGGCCATCAGAGATTTGTCCTTTGAACATTGTTTAGGTAGAACAACAAACAATGACAGCCATTTAGGGCCTTCAAAAAATCTGAGAGCCTTCAAAAAATCTGAGAGCCTTCAACAAATCTGGGGCCTCTAAAAAATCTGGGGCCTTTGTAAAATCTGGGAACATTCGAAAATCTGGAGGCATTCGAAAAATCTATGGGGGCCTTAAAAAAATCTGGGGCCTACAAGTTCTTACATTTAGCCAGTCACAAGTAACTGGATGGGGAGTGACATAAGGGATACTTCTGTCAAAGATTAAGGTCTTTTCAATTGTACGACATTATGTGATGGGGTTGTGCCTTCGATGATACAAGCATAGGATTTGGCACACAGTCGGACTATGTCTTAAGAAAGATATTTGGCTTTCGGGATATCGCAAGATTGTCCTTTGAACATTGTTTAGGTGGAATAATAAACAATGACAGCCATTTAGGGCCTTCCAAAAATCTGAGGGCCTTCAAAAAATCTGAGCCTTCAACAAATCTGGGGCCTCTGTAAAATCTGGGAACATTCGGAAAATCTGGGGGCATTCAAAAAATCTATGGGGGCCTTCAAAAAATCTGCGCCCTACAAGTTCTTACATGAAGCCAGTCACAAGTAACTGGATGGGGAGTGACATAAGGGATACTTCTGTCACAGAAGATTGAGGTCTTTTCAATAGTAGGACATTATGTGGTGGGATTGAGCCTTTGATGATACAAGTATAGGATTTGGCACACAGTCAGAGTATGTCTTGAGAAAGATTTTTGGCTTTCGGGATATCGCAAGATTGTCATTTGAACATTGTTTAGGTGGAATAACAGGCAATGACAGCCATTTTGAAATTTCGAAAATTACTTGGTTATATTCTTTTATATTTTATCAAAGAACAAATCTGTGATGGCCCTATATCCAAATAATTTCTCCTGACATACTCCGACTGCGTGCTAAATTTCATGCTTGTACCATCAAAGGAACAATTCCCCCCAGAATTTTTCTTAATCTGTCCCACTACAAGAGACTGCATGCACACAGCATGTACACACAATTATTTGAGGATTGTGAAGAATCCAGGAAGGTTCTTTATAGCAAATGAATGAGTTATATAATGTACATGTACAAGATAATAAACCAACACAGGGCCATAGTCTGGCACACATCTCATGTATGAATACAAAAAGGTTTAAAAAAAGGCAGGGGCTAGTTCTCTCAATGTACATGTATGTATCCACTACAATTCAAATGCAAGGTCAATAGACCATGCAAGTCTCGTGCATAAAGGTCACGATAGAAACTTCTGGGCACCTCCCAGCTTCCGGGCACCTCCCAGCTTCCGGGCACCTCCCAGCTTCCGGGCACCTCCCAGCTTCCGGGCACCTCCCAGCTACCGGGCACAAGATTAAGCGCATATTTGTTTCAATGTTGGTGTATTAGGTCATTTACTTGGGTCTTGTGTGAAGTGGCCTCACGCTTGGTGCGAAATACGGTACCCTCTGGAGACGTGAACACAATGGGGACAATGGGAGTGAAAAGGTCTCTAAAGGAATGATAAGGTCTCCACTAGGAATTTCAGGAATTAGATTTTTGGATTGTACTTAAATTACTCAAAAACTAGGATTAGGATGTGGGTTAGGGTTTAGTGTTTGGGTTAGGGTGTAATATAGGGTATATTGGGTCGAAATTTCAACCCAGGAAAATAATTGTGGTTATTAAAAATGGGAGCATTATGAAAAACTTGCTCGACTTTCAAACCATTTTGTACACGAGAACAAAGCCATGTCTCCACAGTGATACAAAAATGCTAATGTGTGTATATGTAATGTACAGGGTTAGTCAGAAAGATGAGTGCCTTTATAAAAATAACAATTGTTAAAGTCTACTTTTTTTTTTAAGGAAACACAAACTGCTGGTGCATTGTGGTGCTTTGTGGTTCAGGAGAATTCATGAAAACCAATCACTAAATGTGACCGGCTCTACAAAAAGGTGTATTATGTCGCAAAAAAAATTAAGTTATATACAAGGTTGAAAAGCCCACAAAGTAACCTTTCATTTGGTATATAATAGAGCTCAGCTCCTGGCCCCTCTCTTTTTTTGGAGATATGACATGCTTACATATTGATTACTTCCTTGGAGTTCAAATTACACAACTGAGAAAACGCGCTTTGAAATAGCCAGCTCTGTTGTACTACAACAGAACGATGCACACAAAATGGTAGTTTTTTCCGCACTTTATTCATCCAATCGACATTTCTTTGAATGAAACCTGAAACTGTAGGTATTGAAGATGTCATTCATGACAAAAAATAAAAATCACATTTTGATGAAATGTTTACCCTCTCAACGTTGAGCGGGCCCTTAGATGATAGTGCACAGCGCGACTTAATACACCTTTTTGTAGAGCTGGTCACAAATTGGTTTGAAATTTTACTTGAGAAAGGATTGATTATTTTATTTTAGTGTCTAGGATTGGGTTTGTAACTCATGATCCGAGGGTCGGAATCGAATTCAGCTGCCGGCTATTATGTTGTTTCATCAGGCAAGCAATGTCTCCTAGCTCCACCTGGCTCTCTATCCACCCAGGAGGATTTGTATGGGTATACAAAAAAAGGCCGTGTCCGAAACGGGTGTCTAGAGCTACAGCTACGGCTATTGTCTGCGTCGGCCATTTTGTAGCGCTGACCAAAATGCCGTCTAGAGCTACAGCTATGGCTACAACGTCACAAAAATGTAGCCGTAAAAAAAGTTGTCTAGCTCAGGCAAAACAAAATGGCGGCAGCACTAACGTTAATTTTGGAGCAAATGTTCGTTTATTTTTTTAATAATAGTGCATTGAATTGAAACCAACAGACCGACAAACACGTCAATATCATCAGGTATTTCGACTGGCTGTAAACAAACATTGCGTAACATCTAGCAGGCGATAATTGTTGTAAATTCTTACATCGTAATTTTGCAAACACTAATTCAAGCATCCCTTGGGGGCGCAATAACTAGACGTGGGCTCTACTGTTTCGGACACGGCCTTAGCTGGAGAGTAACCTGCGATGGACTGGCTTCTCATCCAGGGAGAATAGAAATGTTCTCAGTCATTTCATGCCAAGGAAACTGGAGATAAACGACGGCCTAAATAAGCCACAATGGTTCGTGACTGACTTTAGTAGAATGCCATGGCCCAGTGGTTTACACTCTACTTGTATAGACCGTGTAAGTCTCGCATATAAAGGTCACGATAGATCTTACGGGCACCTCCTAGCCACTGGCTATATAGGACTTGTTTCTATAACACTTTGTTTCTATAAAGATCAACGCTAAGAAATGGCAATAAATATGGATAAATGTAAACAGTTTTTTTTTTTTATATATGAAAACATGCATGACTGTCTAAAATATTGAAAAAAAGTAGGAAAACATATTTGACCAAAGCGTCAGGGGTCAATTTCGTAGAGCTGCTAAGCACACAAATTTGCTTAGCATGACAATTTGTCCTTGGATTGATAATCAGCTAGTTTTTGCTTAGCATGAAAAACACGTAGAATTTTGGCTGGTAACCTGTTTTTAATGAGCAAGACTTTTTTGTGCTAAGCAAATTTTTGTGCTTAGCAGCTCTGTGAAATTGGCCCCTGGTTGCAATGTGATTAGCTCATTGTCAGTCGGAAATGTAAAAAAAACAATACCCCGCTCCCCTTTTTAGGCAGTCCAGCAACCTGGGCATTCAGCAATCCAACTTCTGCCACCATTTCCATATTTGACATATTCGACCTTTCCTTCAAACCCTCGCGGACCCCTCCAAATACATTTATTCCGGCCTCGCTTGTTGCTTTGGCAATCAATAGACCCATCCCCTGCGAACGGAAATTTGTCTCGTTCAAACCATTGTCGCTCAAATCAAACGTTGTCCTTGACATCTCGCAAAAGAAAGACAGTGAACGACAGAGGTACGGTAACAAAAAACCTATAATTCGAGGTGATTTTGTTGGCCCGTTGCTCCTGAAATCAATCTCATAAAACAAGAATACTGTTAGACCTATACATTAATACACGTGACAAATATACTTACTTTGTGCCGTAGACTTTTTCTTCAACCTTTAAAGGGATCGTATACGTTTGGTAATTACTCCAAAAATTAATGGCAATAAAAACTTACTTGGTAAGAAGAACAGCAGCTTTGGATAGTATAATGCATTTTTAGAAACTTTTCACTTCGAAGTACTGCGGTTATGGAAAAAGATATCACTTTTTATCCCCAAAAATTTGAATCTGAGAAGCGTTTAATACTGCAGTGACGTTTCTCAGATTGTGTATTCTAATGCAGATTATTCTTTCTGCGTAGACATAACCGCTCCAGATTTTTGGCAATATCTCAAAATTGCTACCACCTTTTGAAGTGAATTTTTCACAGGTTAGTTTTATGGTATATATCTATAACTATATAGGATTGAAACAAACAGTGGGTTCCAATTATCAATTATATACGATCCCTTTAAAGTTTACAGCCTACAATTAATCGGTTGTGCATTTGTTATCATTTGAAGCAGCAGAAGTTCGCAAAATCGAAAGAATTGTCCTACAGAGACAACTAAACCCGACGAACTCTGTTGAATGCTGTATATTCCTGGAAAAAAAAATATTCCAAGATTTTGATTTAACTACTTATGGAAATTTCCATGACAGCATGCCAGAAAGAATAATTCTACGGGGAGTTTATGGACTGGGAATCATTAATATCTTTACATCAAGAAAGGCTTTTGAAGAATATAATTTGGTTTATATAACTTTTTTTGGGATAGTTGCAAAAGGTATACTGTCCCTTTGATCATTTATATGTCATGTTCTTTCAAGCCCTCCTATGGTTTCACCTTTCAAAACCTTTCAAAATCTGCTTACTGGGCAAAATGGATATAAAAAAGCATGAACCTTTCAAAACGCTCCAGAATGTGTTGCTACTGCACTACCACACCTTTCAATACCTTTTGAAAGGAATTGAAAGGTAGAAAAACTGGGCTATGGTATACCCTATGATAAAGGTATGGGAAGTCTATCAGAAAACGGCCAGACCTTCTAAAACCTTGCGAAAGAAAATGAAAGGTGGAGCTATTGCTCAACCAAATATCAGTACAGTTGCTATGCATACATGGTTTGACCTTTCAAAACCTTTTGAAATGTTTTGAAAGGTAGAATTACTCCCCAGCACATTATATATAATATCTCTCACAGAAAACAGCTAAACATTTCAAAACATTTCAACTTTTATTTGGTATGGTATGCCCCTATGATAAAGGTATGGGAAGTCTATCAGAAAACGGCCAGACTTTCCAAAACCTCACACCAGTTTGTTCAGAGAGTTGTTTTACCTTTCAAAATCTTTCATAGGTTTCTTTTGTCAGACAGCTTTCTCACCTTTAAAAACCCTTTAGTCCAGGAAACTTGAAAGGTTTTGAAAGGTCTGACAGCTCTATGGTAACTGCACGGTATATAAGAGGGTTAAAAACAGAGTGTTGATAATGTTAGCCACCTGTGGCCCCTACACTCGTCACTTCTGGCCACTGACGGTTGCCCTAGAAACTGCAGGGTTAATTAACACTCGCTTTCTCAATTGGAAAAATAACCTGACAACTAATGATTTGACAATTTCTTTCAACGGAGGCATAATTTTGTTATTAGAATAAAAAATTCAGAGGGGCTGAATTTGTTTGGTAATTTCAAAGTGTTGGTAATTTACATCCGTTATACTGGTCTACACGTATACATGTGGGAGCCATTTATCACCCCATGTGACAGGACACAGACAAAATATTCAGGCATTGGCCCAAAGAGTTATTTTCATTATGTATCGAAAGGCCGGAGCAGTTTATTGCCAGAGGTTGATCTCAAAACATATTATTATTTCAAACCAACAGTATATTACAAATTGTATATTACAATAGAAATCAGTTTGCTTCCGATAACGAAATTACAACGTAATTCTATCATGTTTTAGTTATTTACCAAAATAACATAAAACCCCCTGATAGCACCAGCACTAATCATGTCCTCGCACTTTACGAAAACCCAATAATTAGCGCCGTACCGATCGCGACATTAAACGTATCGCTATCATGTTTGAGTTATTTACCAAAATAACGTAAAACCCGATAACGGCGCCCATACCATCATGTCTTCGTACTTTACGAAAACCCAATAATGGTATCGCCATCATGTTTAATCCATTTACCAAAATAACATCAAACCCAATGAAAGCGCCAGCACTAATCATGTCCTCGCACTTTACGAAAACCCAATAATTAGCGCCGTACCGATCGCGACATTAAACGTATGCCATTTATATAGGGGGCACAACATTTTGCCTAAAATAACAATTCAATTTGATGAACAGACTATGCCTCAAACATGTAAAAAATGATAAGAATTTCATTTCTATTTTGATAAAATTAGAAAATAGATGTCCAAAAAAAAAGGAAACTATTCGGGGGGGGGGGGGGGGGGGGGAAATGAAAATTTATGGGAAAAAAAGCAGAATTCTGGGCAGAATTTTGTTTGGGTTCTTGAAAGGCGAACGTAAATAATGACAAAAATGTATTGTTCAGGTACATGTACTCCGCTGTCGAAGGCACGGTGAAATCAATTTGATGTGTTGAATCTAATTGTATCCAAGGGCTGTCAACTCATTCTCCTGACAAGGGCAGATAGATTCATCATAGGCCGTGAGGGGTCAGACAATGGGGCATTGAGGGGTTTAAGACAGCGAGGCCAGCTGATCGGTGATGAGCGAACTATAAATGCGCGAACCTCTTCATGTGTGCACTTTGACAGGGAAGTGTCGTGGCCTTCTGGCTTCTTATTCCTCCATGGGTGCACTGAACCCCCCGAGATCGATACGTGCGGCGTCCTTCCGAAGGTTGTGGGTTTGATTCTACCGGTAGCTTGTAAGTTGAGGTGGGTTGGTTAATCAATGGAGGACCGAAGGAGGCTTACCGGGGATTAATGACCCCGAGGACCTGAGCCAAGTATTCGGTAGGTTTTTGTCTACAAACCTTTAGGGAACCTCACTTTATTTGTAAACTGCTGAGGCTAATAATAATAATAAATAATATTTATATAGCGCTTAATACAAGTGTTTCTAATTTCCCTGGTCATTGGGCCCATGAAACATTCCAAATACCATCTCAGCTCTCTGGGGAGTATACAGCTCAATGCTGCCATTTCGGCACAAAGCAGCTAAATCAACCACAATAAACCATCTCTGCCCTCACAGGTACTCATTTACTCCTGGGTGGAGAGAAGCAATGAGTGACAAAGTGCCTTGCCCAAGGGCACACGAACCAGGCCGGAATCGAACCCACAACCTGTAGCTTTACCTATAGATTACAAATTCAATGCTCCAGACCACGAGACCACGAGGCCACGGCACTCCACTAAATGAGAAATGTCCCCCAAATAATCGGCACCTGATGAAGTTGGCTAAACATAAAAAAGTCGTTTCAAAATTGATTCTGTGATTTTGAGTTGCCAAGATTTCCAAGATTCACACTTTGCATTTTTATTGTGGAAAAATACCCCCAGTGTGGGAAAAAAAAACCAATGCCATCGGAGGTGCAAACCAGTATGTTTTTTCAAAGCTCTTTTTCTCAAAATTAAAATTGCTAAAGTTTGGGGGCACACTGTCAACTTTCCTGTGGTATATATCTTAAGAATTACTTAGGTAATAACAGTGCGAGGACCCGGTTATTACTGCGTGATAATGACCGGGTTGGGAGATGACCGCTGGTAATGGATCGAGCCAAACGAGAGGTTCATTACCAGCGGTCATCCCCCAACCCGGTCATTATCACGCAGTATTACCTTAAAATACCTTTTAAACGAGAAAAATGGTCAAAATGCTCCAAATCTCGTGACTTTCCTTTCGGCGATATTTCCAGCGTTTTGTGTTCATGTTTAGGGGCCATGTTTAAGCTTATGCATGGTACCCTGTCTCTTCAATATGTGTTGTTATTATAACCCATACTTTGAGACCAGACTAGCTGACCACTGATGCCCACCGTGTATAGCAACGCGCTAGCGTTAGCAGACGACACGCGCATTCTGAAAAATGCTGCGCGTATAGAAACAAACGTACATTTTCTAGCGCGCAGTATCAAGATTTGACGCGTCCTTGTTACAAGTTACCGTAGAACTGTTGCATTCGGCCAATCATGGGCTTACATGATGCTTGATTAATGCTGGTTCAGGGAACATTTATTCGCTTCTTCTTGAAACCCATGATATCAATCCACTCCACGTGATCGAGTCTCGCCCAATCAGAACTCTCCTAGGTATTTATTAAAAACATGTAATTGATCTACAAAAATATTTTTTGTATAATTGTAAAGCTAATAAGTTGCTCCTTACTAGGTGTAAAGCAAATCACATTTCATTACCAAAAATTATCGTTGCACATGCTCTTTGGAGCATTTCTTCTTGTTTTTTGTTTTTCAATTACAAAATTGAAGGTATACATTACTGCGTGGTAGTCCCAATAAGAGTTCATTCTCAGGTTCTGAACCATACTCAGAAACAAACACATCAGAATGTCTAACCACGCCGCAGCCGTCCAAACAAGGCCCCCCCGATTCCGGCGCGTGAAACCCATTGGAGATGTGTTCGAGCACGTCTCCGTTTTTTTTGCTTTCCACGAGTGGCGGACGACTTGTTTGTTGCCTCCCACCACCCCCCCCCCTCTCTCATCTAAACGAGAGGGTAAACAAGAGAGACGACAGACATCCTGACCCATCAAGTCTAGCACGTCTAAAGCTTCAAAGCACCTTCTACAATTTCTGCATGTTCAACTTCGATTCCCGAGCAACAAACATCATTGAAATCAAATTTCTTGCTTTTGAATTGACACTTTCACCTTTAACTCAAGCCCGGGTAATACAATTTCAATGTGCTCCATCAAATACAATTTTTGAGCGAGGAAAGCTGTGTACACAATCGGCGTTCGCGGATTAAATTCCTGGGTTTCCACCTCGCTCGTGGGACTGACATTTGCTCAATGCACGTGCTATTGTAACGGGTGCCCCGCCCAGTGAAGGCCACAACCACCAGTTATTTAATCAAACTCCAAACATAAACCTAGCACGAGACAAGATTTTTTGTCTCACAACAAAATATATATAATTGTTACATTTGTACAGGGGCCATGGCACGCCCACAACAAAAGGTTGTCATGGTTAAAGGTAGGATACACCATTAGCAGATATCGACAAATTTTACTACCGAAATATTAGAAAATATCTTACTTATTTGAAAGTAATAATGGTTGTAGGCATCCAGCAAAAGGATTGCGCTAGATATCCTGTAATTGTTCCAAAAAATTGAATAACAAAAACAAATTTAAAAAGAACAACTACTGCCCGCCGCCAGCTGAAAACAACAGTTTTTGCTTTTTTCTCGGCATCAGTTAAAAAAGTCAGTTAAACGATATTTTAACAATAAAATACAACCCCCAAATCCACCCATTCCTGATAATTCAGGCAATTACCAATGGTTACCTTTAAACCAAAAAAAGAGAGGTATAAGTGCTGCCTATGCACTATGGACGTGCACTGTACGTGTACATATTGAACTAGGACTGAAAGGTGTGCTTTACTTGTATGTTTGCTGTTCTGCGGTATTAAAGTGTAACATTTCATTGGTTGAGGACCATTCATGTGACAGATATCAGACGTTGACATGCATGGCCACAGACGGACTTTAGGGAATGTACAGGATTCCCACCGAAATCTGAAATTCCACAACAATTCCATGACTCTTCCAGGACTTTCCGGGACCAAAATATGACAATTTCCATGACATTTAATACACTAGTTCAAGGCATATTTACCACCAAAAAGAATAGCCTGTGTACAATCCTCCAATGCACACAGCTTGAGTGTTGTTGTTGTTGTAACATTTATTTCAATGTTGCCATTACAATATATATGTACAATCTTATATAAATTACAAAAAATAATTCAAGAAGTTGATAGAAACTATGTATACACACTAAGTTAAATATAGAAGCGATATTAAAATTAGGTGACAACATTTAGGTATAAGGTTAAGCGTATAACGCTTTCGTGCTCTAACCTATGGACAGACAAATATACAAACAGGAAAACCACACAAAGGACAACAAAATACAACTAGAGCTAATGTGCTTCAGGAAGCACGGATATCAACCTAAATAGTCTTTTGCAAGGCTTGTGTGAACCGCCTCGCACTAACCACTTGGTGATGACTACCACTCCCAAATTGCAAAAGCATCTAACCAAGTTTGACTGAAATCGGCTAAAGAATATAGAAGAAAATACATTTGATATGCTTCAATATAATGACCTCTACTGACCATTAGTTTACCAGTGGCCAAATTAATTAGATCAAGGCTGTGGGAGAAGCATTTCGTTATTTTGACAAAAAATGACCCCTACTGACCATTAGGTGACCACTGGTCAAATTCTGTGAACAACTTTTACGAGTTAATTAAATCAAGGCTGTGGGAGAAGCATTTCGTTATTTTGAAAGGAAAATGACCCCTACTGACCATTAGGTGACCATTGGCCAAATTATCGGTGTACACCCTATATGAGGCTTGGTCCAGAGATATAACTGACCAAGTTTGACATGAATTGGATCAAAACTTTGGGAGAAGCAGCATTTCCTAATTTTGAAGAAAATGACCCCTACTGACCATCTGGTGACCACTGGCCAAATTCTGTGAACAACTTTTATGAGGCATGGTCCAGAGATGTAACTGGCCAAGTTTGACAATAATTGGACCAAGACTGTGGAAGAAGTAGCATTTTGTACTTTTAAAGAAAATGACCACTAGTGACCACTAGTGACCACTAGGTGACGTTTGACCACACCTGCTGATCACTACAGATAGAACTCGGGTCAAGGAAGATCCTGTCCAAATTTGGTTGAAATCGGTCAAAGAATTTGGCAGATATTGAATTTGGCAGATTTTTTTGTGAGCGTTTGCCCGAAGAAAGAAAGAAAGAAAGAAAGAAAGAAAGAAAGAAAGGCGACGAATACAATATCAGCCTGCTTCGCAAGGCTGATATAATGAAAAGACAGACTAGTGTGAGACAAGGCAGAATTATTAGTTCACAAATAAGACCAAAATTACAAGTACAAATCAAGGAATCAAGGTTTTAAATTCTTAACAAAGACAAGGTGTGAAAGAAAACAGACAGTGAAAGAAAACAGACAGCCCCCAACTGGCACGTTCTTCTAGTTTGGAGATCAGTCCAGAACATAAAGCTATATTAAATTAATAGAGAGCTGGCTCGACGTACAAAGTGGTACAAAGTGATGCGAGCTGGGCGCATCCATGTTTGTGCAAAAACCTATGGAAACCTCAACATTTTGTACGGCTTTTGTACGGCTATTTGCATATCTGCATTTGTATTCTATACAGTGCGTTACCGAAGCCGATACGCCCAAAACCAATACGCAAGATCAGCAAATGAGCGCCGAACATTGCAAATGCGCGTGTGTATCCGCACGCTGCAGTTGATTTTGCCGATTTCCGCGCGTAAGAATGAAGAGTTAGCGCTCTAGTAATTTTATATAGCTCTATATTCCAGCAATAGTGTTAATGCCAGTCTCTGCGTATACACTAACACTCTGGATTCGTGCATGTGTATACAATACATGTATAATGTTAAAATCCATTTTCTCAGGCAACAGTCGTAAAGTCAGTTATTGAATTCTTAATTTGCCATCCTGGTGTTTTTTTGTTGTTGTGGCCATTCCAAATATCATAAGTCACACCACCTCCTCCTTACGTTTCATGAAGTCCTTGAGGGTTTTTCCTGTGATAATCACGACATACACTTCTCTCCTTACATCCTCTCCATGCACTGTGGCTTTTACAAAATCTTCCCACCGTCTCAAGTTTCCCATCAATTACATTGGGAAGACCCAACCACAGTCAATAATGTAATTAACAACAGAATCCCACAACCCTGCAAAGAAATTGCCCTTGTCAAACCGTAAAGTGACACATCCCGTTTTGGTGGGTTTTTTTACCTCCGTTTCCCCATCCCCCCCTTTTTTTGTCACATCAAGGCTTACTGTTTAGTTTTTCAATTACTTTATAGGGTCCCCTAGTGTCTCTCGATTGCTACAGGTCAGAGTACTGGTTTGCATTTTGACTGTATTGATAAATCAATAACTACGAGCTTTTACTTCAGGGTGCATTGTGTTGCCAAGACTACACACTTGAAAGGTCGCCAGGGGATAACTTCTAGTTTTTCTTCTAGTTTTGTTTTATTTTCTTTGCTTCGTTTTGCCCCTCAGCTACTGCTTGTTCAGCCGTCATTAGACGACAATAATGTTTAAGACTGCATAAACAATCGTGGGCAATAAATTTACTCTGATTTAAAGGAACAATTTAGACCATTTGTCGGTTGTGAATTTGTATCGTTCGAAGCAGCAACAATTTTTAGAATCTAAAGAAAGGTGCTTGACAACTATTAAACCTGATGAAGTGTTTAGCTCTGTGAATGCTGTATATTCAGAGAATACAACAAATTTGCTAAGTTACAATTTGAATTGCGTCCACAATCTGCTTTCCGGGGCGCGTTCTCGGCCAGCGGATTGCAGCTCCATAGCAAACAGACCAATAATAGCGCCCACTCGCGCGTGAGCATCGTTCGAACGCTTGTTTAAACGCTTGTTTAAACGCTTGCGCGCACCATGCGCGCACCATGCGCGCACCATGCGCGCACCATGCGCGCACCATGCGCGCACCATGCGTGCACCATGCGTGCACCATGCGCGCACCATGCGCGCACCATTCGTGCCATTCCGGCGCAAAGCAGCTAATAATGTCAACTATATCTGCCCTCACAGGTATCCATTTACTCTTAGGTAGAGAGAAGCAATGAATGACAAAGTGCCTTGCCCAAGGGCACACGCATCCATAGTCCCAGGCCGGACTCAAACCCACAACCTGCAGCTTCACCTACAGACGGCGAGTTCAATGCTCCAGACCACAAGAAGATGAGTTGTCTATAGCTGATGCTAAACAAAATGGCGGCAGCACTCTCGTTAATTTTGGAGCAAATTTTCGATCATTTTTTAATGATGGTGCATTGAATTGCAACTAACAAACCGATAAAGACGTAAATATCATCAGGTATTTCGACCGGCTGTAAATAAAACACTGCGTAACATCGAGCAGACGATTTCTTACATCATCATTTTGCAAACACAAATTCAAGCATCGCTTGAGGGTGCGATAACTAGCTGTATAGGCCAGAGCTGTAGATATCTACGACTGTGCTGTAGACTCTGCTGTAGCCGCGTCCGAATTCTGTTTGCCTTGGCACCTAAAGTAGACGTAGCTGTAGCTGTAGATGTAGACCATAGCTCTATAGACACTAGTTTTGGACAAGGCCTTAATTACAAATTAACTTCTCTGATGAATAATTTAAAATTTGTGATTAAACATACAATGTACCTTAATGTTTCAAGACACATTTAACAAATAAATTGAAAGTGAGGCTTGAATGCCAAAATAGTCTGGCACTATCCGATTAAACAGTTCACAATTTATAAAATACATTCAGGGAACACGACCAAAATGGCTTCCTTGTGAATAACGTATATAGATATTCTTAGTCATTTTATACTACTGAAGCAAGAGGGGAAGAAAACGGCGGCTGGACATGACAGATTGTTAATAAAAGACTGGCATCTTCGGATAATGGTGCCACTTTCGCGACAGTGACTTTTAATTTAACCGGCAAGGCGCTGCAGAAGCTATTTAGCTGCGTGTCGCGGCTAATAACCATTTGATTCATCACACGCTGGGTGCCCGGATTGGTCGCCATGGCCACCATACACACTTGACACATCTGATTTCCTGCGGCCTAATAGTCCGCGAGGTTGGGGGGGGGGGGGGGGGGGGGGAGGTGGAGGGGGAAGGCCAGGCAGAAATATATTTCTGTTAGTCCTGCACTGTCACCTTTCATCGGATATGTGTTTATTAGTGATGGAAAAGGTTTTATTTTACATGTTTGTGGCAAATTCCTGCAATTACATGAACAAGCTGAGCCAAGAATGTAGTATACTGACGCCACTTCAGCGGTTGTGTACAAAGTCCATAAAATATTCCCTTTAGAACAAAATTTAGAACTGTTTCTTAGTCCCAGATTCATGTCTTTTCAACATTTTTGCAATGACTGACGTCCATTGAGATGATATATGAAGAAAAAAAAGTGGTTTCAGATTGCAACCTTCTTTCCACACATTTCTCCAAAAGATATTTGCAAACTAACAAATTTGATAGAATCCATAATCTCTAAATTTGTTATCCCTGCGGAGACATTGTTTTTTCCCTTTGTTCCTGTGTTTGGGAGGGGGGGGGGGTGTATTTTTTAGTAAATACTGTTTTATTTACCTGTCCGAATTTTTATAATCATGGATGCCGAGAAAACAAAAACAAAAAAAACAGCGTTCATTTTCAACCGGCGACGGGCAGTTGGTCTAGATTTTGATGCCTAGATTCAATTTTACTTTTAATTAACTAAGATAAATTTCTTAATAATTCAGTAGTAAAAGATTTCAATATCTGCAAAAACATTCCCCATAGACTGTGCACAACATTGTGGAGACAACATCCTCTTTAGAATTTCCCTGTGGAGACCTTTTCATTCTGTTGTCTTCTGTTGTTTGTCGGTCTAGACAAGATACTGAATATATAAACCTGTGCGCTAGCCAATCAAAGTGGACGTCATTTTAATCAGAAATGTGGACTATTATTAAGCCGTTAAGGGCTCAATGTGGCCATACATATAAGGATTGAAAATTTCAACTTTAACTTGACACATGTTGACCGTCATCATAACGTCAGATAAAATATTCTCTATTAAACACATCCCCTCTATGTGTACACTCAATATCAACCCAAATAAACCATTAATTGTGTAGATATAAGGCCTCAAAATATCACTCTTAATGTTATGTACATGTAACTTTACACCTAATGAATTTATCATAAAGTCAGATCCAAATTTCTATGTACTCAGCAAAACAGCAAAACATTCGGAACTGCTGGTTTTCACATTCTTGCATTACACCCACAGATGCATTCAAATTTTATGACCAAGACTTAAGTCTTCAGGGGGCCAATTTCATAGAGCTGCTAAGCACACAAATTTGCTTAGCACCAAAAAGTCTTGCTCAAAAATAAAGGGTTGCCAGCCAATACTCCATGTGCATTTCATGCTAAGCAAAAAACAACTGAATATAACTACATGTAGGAAACAATATATGTTACCTAAAAATTTGGTTTGTAACCAGGGGCCAATTTCATAGAGCTGCTAAGCACAACAATTTGCTTAGCATGACAATTTGTCCTTGGCAAAAACAAGGTTACAGACCAAATTTTCACCTGATCTTTATTGTTCTGGATTGATAATCAGCTGTTTTTTTGCTTAGCATGAAAAATAGGTATAATTTTGGCTGGTAACCTGTTTTTAATGAGCAATACTTTTTTGTGCTAAGCACATTTGTTTGCTTAGCAGCTCTATGAAATTGGCCCCCTGTTGTTGACAGGGAAGAATTTTCATGCTAAGCAAATTTGTGTGCTTAACAGCTCTATGAAATTGGCCCCTGTTAGCTTGCTGCGCCTGACATTTTAAGTCCAGCACCCAGCTGGCAGACCTGTGGCCTTCTTCTTTTTTTGCCGCGACGAGCAACTCGTCGGGATGACGAGGACGGACGGATCGCAAATCGTGACAGCTGTAGCCTCAGGAGTGGCCCCCAATGATCCTCCGAGTGCACTGTCTGTCACTGGCAGCTCTCAAGCACATCAAGGTATAATAAGACTGGTGTGCGAATGGTCTAGGAGAGAGGCCAAGAGGCACTTAAACGTACGAGTTAGGTGCTGGGGCCAATTTCTTAGAGCTGCTTAAGCATACAAACTGATTAAGCACAAAACATTCTTGCTTAGTAAAACCAGCTTATACCAGCCACAACTTCATGTGATGTATATTCTTTGTGACTGGTAGTTAACTATTGTTAGCTTTAATAGCATAACGATCACATTTACTTTTTGCTCCTAACCTGATTTACCAAGCAAGGGTTTTTCTGCTTAAAGGTATACCATTTGCAGATATCGAACATTTTTACTACCGAATTATTGAGAAAAATCTTACTTATTTGAAAGTAAATAACGATTGTAGGCATCCAGCAAAAATTTATAAAAACAAATCACGACAACATAAGAACAACTGCCCGACACCGGTTGAAAACAAACGCCTTTTTCTGGCTTTTCCCGGCATCCATGATTGTAAAACTTCGGGCAGGTCAGTTAAACGATATTTACTATAAAATACAACTCCCCATTCCACCCATTTCTGATAATTCAAGCAATTGCCATTGTGTATCATATATCTTTAAGCCAAATTTTGTGCTGTGCTCTATAAAATTGGCCCCTGGATTTCAGGGGTGGGGTGGAGGGAATTGTGCCCTGCAGTCCTGATAGAAGTAATGACGTCACAAATGAGCTACGTACATCATGTAAAGCCCAACTGGGAACAAATTACAATACTACCGAGGAATGGTCCAGCACGACACAAGACTGGACTTAATATTAATCCAATGATGATTAGAATTCCCCACAGCAGGAATCAGAATTCCTTTCATACAGCCACACACACACAAATCTGATCAAAACCTGAATCTGAGGTTCGTTTCGTCTATTGTTTTTCTTCCCTTGCAGCTAACAATCTTTACAATGCTAGCGGGGTCTCAGGTGCCAGAATTTGACGTTAATTGAACAGGCTATTCAATTAGGAGATGTGATTTCTTTTGGGCATTTATATCCATCCTTTACCTAGCCCCCCCCCCCCCCCCCTCTCTAACCAAACTGGGAATTGCGGATGTCCTTCGTCAGCTTGTTTAGCCAGCCGCACAACTGGAAGAAACGTGGATATATACGCACTCCGTAACGAAAATTGGAAACCATTAAACACCATTACCTTCTTGGTTGGGTGAAACATTTGTATTGAAAATGACGGATTCCATCATTGTCAGGGTTGTAACAAATATTGTGTGTATGGGATTGGTATGCGGGTTTATTAATTAAAACCCCAACCCTCCAGGATATTTCGGCTAGAAACCCTGCCAAGCCCATCAGATTGCATCGATTGTCAAAGTGACTTAATTGGCTGCAGAGTGCAGCGATATCGATCAGGTCAGAAATCTCAAGGTCAGACTGCTTCAGAGTCTGTGGTCACAGAACGCAGCAGGGTCCATCTCTGTCATTGTTTAATGGGAATCGGCTCTCATAGTCTTAGACTGTGGTTGTTTTATTACACTATGGTTGACACCTAAACCCATCAGAGTGCACCAGACTTTTGTTTGCCTGATGCACTACGCTGTGTTTATGGCAGGGTTAGGCAATCACAATTTTGTTTCAACAGAGTTTCACACTTCCGATTATGTACTTTCAAGTACATGTAGTCGAACAGTGCCTTTCAAACTTTATCAAATAAACATGCTAGAGATTATTTACTGCGATAATGTTGTGCATATGAACTAGACCAATACACAACAACGTGGCTCAATGCACGAATCCGTGCTTGTCTATAACTACACGTATAAGTAGTACTAAAAAAGTCAAGCAACAATCAAAACTTACATCTAATGGTATCACAGCATTTTATTGCAAACAAAAATATAACGAGTCTAAATAATGTAAAGAGAAATGTCCTTATCTACCGGCGACTATCAAATTCCGCGGGAAAACAACTGGATAATGTCATAATGTCACCAAGCTCTCCGGCTCTCTCTCGTAACAATCACGATTTCTATTTCTGGGGGACTCCAAAACAGGATACTCAAGAAAAGAAGGAATAAACCTTAGAATGCTATAGAAAGAAAAAAAATTGTGTTCAGGCAGCAACGCATTGTGGAGAAATAACACGGCGTAAGCGAGTACTGAAGATAGAAATGCCAAAGTGCACGATACAAGAGCTGCGATACGACGCTGGATCGCAATCGAGCCTTTACACATCTTGCAATCTGACACTTTCTCGCAGTGACGACTATTGTACTTCGTCTTTCCTTCTTTTTTTTTCTATCCTTTCTGTCAGAGTCAAACAACATGTATGTCTACTATAGGACAAACATCGGATGACCAAAAGTTAAATCTATTTTGGGAGAAATTCACTGTTTATATCGAAAACACACTAATCGTTTGGTGTAAGGTTCTGAACGAATTAGCCTAGTGAAATTTGTTTTCTCAGTGAATGCTGTGTATTCCAAGAAAACAACATTCAAAAGTTGCCAAGTCATATTTTTAAATTGCACCTAAAATCTGAAAACTCCCAGCCTCAGGACACGTCCTCACATCAAACAACATGCATGCCTACTATAGGACAAACATCAGAAGACCAAAAGTAAAATCTGTTTTGGGAGAAATTCACTATTTATATAGAAAAACACACTAATTGTTTTGTGTAAGTTGCTGGACAAATGAGCCTGATGAATTTGTTTTTCTCAGTGACTGCTGTGTATTCCGAGAAAACAACATTCAACAGTTCCAAGTCATATTTTGAATTGCGCCTAAAATCTAAAAAACCTCCCAGGACACGTCCTCACATCAGACAACATACATGTCTATTATTGGACAAACATCAGAAGACCAAAAGTAAAATCTGTTTTGGGAGAAATTCACTATTTATATAGAAAAACACACTAATTGTTTTGTGTAAGTTGCTGGACAAATGAGCCTGATGAATTTGTTTTTCTCAGTGACTGCTGTGTATTCCGAGAAAACAACATTCAAGAGTTCCAAGTCATATTTTGAATTGCGCCTAAAATCTAAAAAACCTCCCAGGACACGTCCTCACATCAGACAACATACATGTCTATTATTGGACAAACATCAGAAGACCAAAAGTAAAATCTGTTTTGGGAGAAATTCACTATTTATATAGAAAAACACACTAATCGTTTTGTGTAAGTTGCTGGACAAATGAGCCCAATGACATTTGTGACCCGCTGATGTCGGAAAATACATTTTTACGTAAAGAGCTGTTTATTGTCTCGGAGGTGATTTTTTTTAACAAATAATATTTTAGTTTTAAGGCATTTTGGTTTCTCCAACACCTATATTTTCAGATCTGATCGATTGAAAAGATTGTTTTGATCCCTAAATTAAATTAAATACAGGTTTTGTCATTCTCTTACCATAGCATCTGATGAAGCACTACAATTGTAAATCTTCATTACTCTCAAAGACATTTTGAGTATAACTGAGAAAAAGCAAATTTCCCAAAATTGTAAAAGACCAATGCATTACACTACAGCGTTGTGCCATATATCAAATGAAAGCTTATTTCCTTCTTTTCCTGACCAACTGTACAATTAAAAAAAACATTTTTAACACATCAGACTCATTTTTGCAGAGTGGGTCACATTTTTTTAATAAAACAGCATTGTATTGAGTCCCTACAAGTCACTACAACTCCCTGTAAGTCCATGAACTGTTACTTGTGACTGGACTTGTGCACAGACTTAATGCCTGGACTTAATTTGACTGGACTCATGTAAGGACTTGCAGGGACACGAATACAACTGTACAGCACCATGGCAACTTGAAGCCTCTGGGTTTCGTCTTCTAAAGTTCTGGTCAACGTGACTAAATTAACTAGCTATTCAAATGAACTGTGACTTGCAACTGGACTTGCGACTGGACTTGCAGGGACTCGAATACAACTCTAATCAACAGCACCTTGGCAACTTGAAGCCTCTGGGTTTTGTCTTCTGATACGTGACTAAATTCACTAGCTTTTCAAATGAACTGTTACTTGTGACTGGACTCGTGACTGGACTCGTTGACTGGACTCGTTGACTGGACTCGTTGACTGGACTCGTTGACTGGACTCGTTGACTGGACTCGTTGACTGGACTCGTGACTGGACTCGTGACTGGACTCGGGACTGGACTCGGGACTGGACTCGGGACTGGACTCGGGACTGGACTCGGGACTGGACTCGGGACTGGACTCGGGACTGGACTCGGGACTGGACTCGGGACTGGACTCGGGACTGGACTCGGGACTGGACTCGGGACTGGACTCGGGACTGGACTCGGGACTGGACTCGGGACTGGACTCGGGACTGGACTCGGGACTGGACTCGGGACTGGACTCGGGACTGGACTCGGGACTGGACTCGGGACTGGACTCGGGACTGGACTCGGGACTGGACTCGGGACTGGACTCGGGACTGGACTCGGGACTGGACTCGGGACTGGACTCGGGACTGGACTCGGGACTGGACTCGGGACTGGACTCGGGACTGGACTCGGGACTGGACTCGGGACTGGACTCGGGACTGGACTCGGGACTGGACTCGGGACTGGACTCGGGACTGGACTCGGGACTGGACTCGGGACTGGACTCGGGACTGGACTCGGGACTGGACTCGGGACTGGACTCGGGACTGGACTCGGGACTGGACTCGGGACTGGACTCGGGACTGGACTCGGGACTGGACTCGGGACTGGACTCGGGACTGGACTCGGGACTGGACTCGGGACTGGACTCGGGACTGGACTCGGGACTGGACTCGGGACTGGACTCGGGACTGGACTCGGGACTGGACTCGGGACTGGACTCGGGACTGGACTCGGGACTGGACTCGGGACTGGACTCGGGACTTGCAAGGAACTCTGATCAACAGCATCGTGGCAGCTTGACGCCTCAGGGTTTTGTCTTGTGGTCTACGTGACTAAATTCACCTGCTCGCAAGTGTTTTGCGATTGGTGTAATCTGACCATCTATAAACAAACAGTACAAAGCTACATGTACATGTTTTGTAGATATAAATCTCTCTTCAGGGGCTCTTATTTGTCGATGGTTTACGTTTCAGAAGCCCTTCTGTAGTTCGAGGGGTGTTTCTCGTCTTCGCAATTTTTTTTTTATTAATGCAGAATCATTGGGCGACGTGACTGTGAAAGCGAATAAATCATCAGTCGAGATTTTGTTTGGAGAGGGGAATTAATCCATCTCCCCCGAATTGCTAGGCATTGCTGTCGATGATGTGGTGCAAATCAGGTACCGGTAGTCAGAAACAGCCATGCTCGCTTAAAGGGGCACTATGTCCTGAATGTGGCGAACCGGGCTTCAAAACGCATTTTGAACAAAACGATGTTAATTGGAAAGAGCATTTAAAATAAAAGTAGGATATAAACATTCACATTAACCATCCTTTATAAACTGGCCATTTTTTGTGTTATTCTTGTGTAGAACAATTTCCTGTGGGGTTAGGGTTAACTCTTTAAAACAAGTAGGCATTTCAACAAGGAATAAGTTGGTTACTTTTTGGACATACCGTAACTACAGATGGTACACTCTACCTTTAAACTAAATTGCGGGGGGAAAAAAAGAAGAAAAAAACCCTGAAAATTGTAAAGACTGATGGCGTAACAATGCGTCAAATATTGATGCAGCAACCAACTTGAAAAGTCATGGTGCAGGAAGTGTGTGCCTGGAGGGGGTGGGGAGGGGGTGTTGTTTTAATTTTTGATTTGATAGAAAGGGCACGAGAAGACAGCTTGAAGCTATCACACAAAAAACAACAGGGCAGTCAATCTCTTTTCTCTGATTTTTTTTTTAAATTAAAGATATCACAGTTGAGTTAATGCATGCATGCATGCCTTTCTGACAGCCGGTGAGGGGTTACAAATTGATGGGAAATTTGTGTATGGAAAGCTATTTACTGGCTTTTGAGAAGAAACATGCAGTGTCTAGTTTCTACAGAGTTGCCCCCCCCCCCCAAAAAAAAAAAAAAAAAAAAAAAAAAACGGGGACAGGAATATTTTTACAGTCAACTTAGTCAATCCAATCCAATCCAATCTGCATTTATAAAGCGCCAATCAATCTAGTCGCCTATTCCGAGGCGCTGGTGAAAATATTTTTAAAAAAGAAAAAAGGTGTGCAAACACACTAATCACGATGAGAAGATAACTCAGTGCAACTAATTTATTATATGCAGAGTCAAACAGATGCGAATTCAGTTGGGATTTAAAAGAATGCAAGGAGTCAAGTGCACAAAGATTCTGGGGAAGATGATTTCTAGAAGCAAAATAATACCAAGATACAGTAGTTTCAGCTCCAGACCATATTTTGTGAAGCGAAACTGAAGTCCGAGAAATAACTAAACCGTGTCATGCTAAATTTTGTGGGTGCGGTTTAGTTTAACGTATATTGTATAGGCCTACCGGTACCTTTCCAACATTGAAATGTATTAAACACGGAAACCAAACCCTACAAATTTTTTAAATGTATGGCTTCAGTGTAAGAGGTTTAGCAAAGTTAGCCCTACATGTGCTTGTGCATGCAGTCGTTTTTTACATAACGACCGAGGATACCCTATTGTGTTTCCATTTGTTTCTGTACTGTAACCTCACCCCATAGACTTGGCGTACACTTTAACAACAGAGGACAAAATTCAACGAAAGACGAAGACCCAAGAACGAAAAGTATATATGTGACCTGTCACCACAAAATGAGAGTAAAGTTGCACGATGTGATTCGGAGATATGGCCATCCAATTAAAAAATATGAAGGAGTGGTCAATTTTGAGATTTTGCGTAATTTGGAAAGCCAAAGTCCTCCTCTACATATTCCCATTTTTTGGGTGAGATCAGATAATTGAAAACCTCTTAAATTACGCAATTTTGGGTAGTGTTTACATAGTTAGTGTTTGGATTAAAGTCCATTAGTGGTCTAATTAACACAGTAATTAAATATGCAAATTAGGTCCTTGTAAGTATCCCACGTTTTCGAAATTTTGATATTTTGTTGTTTATACAATAGTTTGTAAGTGTGAAAAATTTCAAGAAATAATAATTATTAGAACATAGCCGTTTCTATGCTCAACTGAACCTTACTTGTCCTGTTTTGTAATCTTTTGCGTGTTTTGTTTAAGATGTTTAAAGTAAGTTTTCTCACAAACACAATTTGTGAAACCCAGGACTTTCTAGAGCGCTGTAAAAAGTATTTATCGCAAAACCCCCAATTGTTATGTACCATTGGAAAGCTATCTTTCTCAAGAATTTGAAAATACCAATACCTCAATTTTCAATATTTCCGACTTTACTTTCATTTTGTGGTGACAGGTCACATATTGTTCGCCTATTGTGCTTCTGTCCTCGGAGGTTATATTGTAGTACATTAACATTTGCAGTACTTCTACCTGAACATTGTGTTTCAACCACATTTTCAACACCACAAGAGTGAATCTGAGGAGCATACGGAAAGAGGGCTAGCAATTTCACAAAACTCATAAGCGAAGCGAAGAATGTCGTTAATTTTATCATTTATAGACCACCTGAATTTGGAAGATATTTGTTTTTTATCAATATAAATTTGGTTTAATCACTGTATTATATATGGGTTTTCCCATAAATTAGGATGCTTCTTGTGACATTGTAAGCCAAATTTAAAAAAAAGATTGACAGAGATTTCATTAATAATGTTCAGTTTAACTTCAAGAAATTGTCAATCTCATTAATTGTAGTCATCTACTCCAGAAATGACAAAATATCATGTCTAAACGTGTAAATGGGACACATATTATCAGTTTTCTTGCTATTTGTGTGATAATTCATGCTCAATGTGGCATGTTTATTTTAAAATGTATTTTGTGTGTGTCTTACCCAAGATAGCACATCAAGGTTTATTTTTAAAATAACTTGATTAGACTAAAAATAACAATTCGGTGCATGATTACGTATTGGGGACACCATTTGGTGTCCCATTTACATGCGAAACCTAGTAAATGGCCCAAAATCAGAAATTTGAAATTCAGAAGGTGGGAACTTTGGGTTAAAGCATTAACACTGGGTAACTAATCATATCCATACATGTATGTATTTATACATTTACACTTGAAATATTCATTTAAAGGGCTGTTTGTTTGAGCCACCACCAACCCCTACTACGGAGTGAAAATACAGCAGGAGTGAGGCAGGCAAAAGGAAGGGGCATGCTGCTTGCTGGCCTGTAGTACACCTCTTAACAAATGTACAGGCTTCCATGACAGAGATAAATCTTATCCTGAACTGGTCATCATCAAACCATGCATTTAAAATGAAACGTTGTTGAGGGTTCATCTAAAATCAACTAATTGATGAAGTCTCATCAACTTATCTGATATGACTCACAAAGATTGAGAGAAGATCAGAACTGAACTGTAAGTCAATGAAGCATGTTGAGCCGAAGAGTGGAACAAGAAGGCTTATCAATTACTCAGTTGAGAAGGCTTATCAACTCAGTTGAGAAGGCTTATCAACTCAGTTGAGAAGGCTTATCAACTCAGTTGAGAAGGCTTATCAATTGAGTTGAGAAGGCTTATCAATTGAGTTGAGAAGGCTTATCAATTGAGTTGAGAAGGCTGATCAATTGAGTTGAGAAGGCTTATCAATTGAGTTGAGAAGGCTTATCAATTAAGTTGAGAAGGCTTATCAATTGAGTTGAGAAGGCATATCAATTGAGTTGAGAAGGTCACCAATTGAGTTGAGAAGGTTATCAACAGGGTCAAGAAGGTCTTCCACTGGGCCGAGAAGGCTCATCAGCAAACTTACAAAATGTATACATGTAGATTGCACCACAATCAAACTAAGCTACATGTATGACTCACCTGGAATGCAGGGCAGGCTGCTTTATCAAAACAAACATGTTCTACCCTCTATGCCGTGATGTCAAAGAACTTGTCAATGGTTGCTGCCACATCAACTGCGGTAAGCTTCATGTACTTGCTGGGGTTCTTGGTGAAGTTAATCAACATGTACCTAAGTCAAACAAATGTGAACGAACATGCTATAATTTTCTGGATTTTTTAAAGGTCTTCTGAAATGCGAACCATACATTTTTCAATGGCCTGTCCTTATTTTAGGCCACAATTAAAAATGATGCTCTTTAGCTTAAAATTACACGGTAGATCAACATGTTTTACGCTATTAACTCTTTTAGTTTCTGAAGACAATCTGGTAAATTGCAAGGGTCGGACAAAATGCAAGTTCTGGACAAAATGGAGGTTTTGAAAGGTTGGCAGAATCAAGTAGTGTCTCTTGAAAAAAAAGTACAAATTACATGTAACAAAACTATTGGTTACTGTGGGTTTTGTTTGGAAAGTGGGTTATTGTTGAGGATGCAGAAAGGTTTCTAAGAACAAAAAGGAACCCAAGTATAAAATTAGGCATAAACAAATTAGGTTATAAAAATAATCTTAATTGATGGATTCGGCCCTGTTAGGGATAAATTGCAGAAATTCCTTTGTAAAATTCTCAATATACTTTTCTGTATAAAGCGTGCACCACATTCTTCAAAGCATGCACCTTGTCACAAAAAGACACACTATTAAAAAAACTCTGAAAAAAAATAACATTGAGATGTTTCGTGCCCTATACATGTATGAATCGACTTATAAGAGCTTTTCTGTTAACGTCATCCCCTCAACAATAATTGTTCGGGTTTCTTTTACCAAAAAAACCTCAGGACTCGAAAAATCTTCATAAATTGTGCCAAACAAATTAAAGTTTCAATCAAAATAAGTTTCTTCCTCCAAGCTATTAAACAAAACTCTGTTCAGCTAAAAACACACAGTTACAATAGACAAAGGGACAGGTGGTCTGCAGAAGGTGGTCGGTTATTAAAGATGAGCTTGACAACCCTGAACACTCCTCAAGGCAAACATGTTCTGAAAGCCTGGATTTTCGGGCAACATCAACAACTTTAAGGATACGACTGCAAACTACAGGAAACTGGCTTAAAAAAAAGTAGCTCTGAAATATTTGTTTTAAAGGTAATGTAGGATATTGGTAATTGCTTGAATTACCATGAATGGATGGATTTGGGGGGTTGTATCTTATAGTAAATGTCGTTTAACTGACCTGTCCGAAGTTTTACAATCATGGATGCCGAGAAAAGCACAAAAAACAGCGATTGTTTCAACCGGCATGGAGCAGTTATTCTAATGTTATCTTTGGTTTGTTTGCGATCGCGATTAATTAGAGGATATCTAGCGCAAAATATTTTGCTAGATGCCTAGAATCATTATTTACTTTTAAATGAGTAAGATATTTTTTAATAATTCGGTAGTAAATATTTTCGATATCTGCAAATGGTGTATCCTACCTTTAAAAGCTTTTTCTTAAAGGTGGGATACACCATTTGCAGATATCGGACATTTTTACTACCGAATTATTAGGAAATATCTTACTTATTTGAAAGTGAGTAATGATTGTAGACATCCAGCAGAGGGATTGCGCTAGATATCCTTTAATTATTCTGACGGCGATCGCGAAAAAACACAAATAACATGCTAGAATATTACTGCCAGACGCCGGTTGAAAACAAACCCCGTTTTTTGTGCTTTTATCGGCATCCATGATTGTAAAACTTTAGACATGTTAGTTAAACGATATTTACTATAAAATACAACCCCCCAAATCCACCCATTCATATTAATTCAAGTAATTACCAATGGTGTATACTACCTTTAACACCGGCGAATTTTGTGGCAAATGTTTCGTGACTTCAAATTCGCTTCAAATCCACGCGAAGTAAAGAACCGGCCTTATCTTATACTGGCAGTATAAAAAAAAGTTCACAATTTATGGCAGTTCCTATACGTGTACATAGCTGGCACAGATCAAACTCGGCAGACTGGCAAAAGATGACAACAGCCGCACCGGTTAGATTACAGATTGGATGGGATGACTACCTTAGCTAATGAATGCTGCCAATTCCATGTAAGGCAATCTGGTGTGTACCGGTTTAAAGCAGCTAGACTGGTCACCAGGACTCGCACACATTAACCCATTACACCCATTCTTTATGATTTGCACTGGTTGCCGATACGGGCAAGAATAGATTTTAAAGTTTTGGTTCTTACTGATCAATGTATTCATGGTATTGCCCCTGTTTATCTTCAAAATTTAGTTCAGGAGTACCAACCAGGGGCCAATTTCATAGAGCTGCTAAGCACAAAAATTTGCTTAGCACAAAAAAGTCTTGCTCATTAAAAACAGGTTACCAGCCAAAATTATACGTGTTTTTCATGCTAAGCAAAAAACAGCTGATTATCAATCCAAAACAAAAAAGATCACGTGAAAATTTGGTCTGTAACCTTGTTTTCTGCAAAGGACGTATTGTTATGCTAAGCAAATTTTTGTGCTTAGCAGCTCTATGAAAATGGCCCCAGTTAGAAATCTGCGCTCTTCCCATAAATCTCTGTTGATTCCTCCAGTTACTAAAACTAAATCCTATGGATCCCGCTCCTTCCAATCAGCTGCTGTTCAATTATGGAATAACCTACCAGATGTTGTCAAACAGACCGAGACAGAACTATTCAAAACACGGGTCAAAACATATCTGTTCAATTGGTATAATTGTTGATTTCATGACAGTGCATAGGGACCTCACGGTGATATGCGCTAGATAAGAATGGTTTATTATTATTATTACGACCTGATTACCTAGTCTGAGTAATCAGACACATTCGCGTGTGCAGATCGCGTGTATTAGTCTGACATGTGAGGTTTTGGCAAAATGAGACTGCATGGGCACACGCTGGTCAGCATACCCACGAAGAAATGTCTCTGCATTCCCCCAAACTCCAACATTTGTACAAGTCTCATGCCTTTCTGCCCTGAACATCACAGAATTCATCAACAGGTCTCCTTGGGCTTTTGGTACTGAGTCAAACAAGTCCAACAGAAAGTTGCTACCAGTATGGTTTGGTTTGGTACCAAACCTGCCAAAACCTAGCAAAACCAGCAGTTGGAGTTTGATGGGCTTGGGGTACATGTAGTTAGGGTTAAACAATTATAACTTGTTAATGGAATGTCCGATTGATGCACAATAAACAGCATTGCAAGGAGGATTTTGTCCTCTTTTCGAGGAGAATTTTGTTCTCTTTTCGAATACCTGAGAACCCTCAATTCAACATCTGCCCAGTTCCGTCTCATTTTGCGAGAACCGAGAACCCCTCACAAATTATAATTACTCTGAGGAAATTGCGATGCAAACAATTGTTGATGCACTCCACATGTTAGCATTTTGTACAAATGCAAACTTACACAAAACTGGAATTAGTTTTGAACTTTAACGGAAACCGCTCGGTAGCCTAGCTCTAGGCACACTCGGACACCATACCGAACTCGTCAATAGATTGCAGGCCTAGATCTGTCACGAAACAGTGGTTCGCCTGGATATACTTGTTACTCTAAAGTCATTGGTACGGGCAAAGGTATACATGACATTTGTTGAGAGGGATGGGTTTTGACGTATCTCCCCTCGTGGGTCAGATTATTGGACAGCTGAAATGACTGACTTGGGAAGCAAGTACCCGGTATATACTGAGTTCCTGCGAGGGGAGGGATCGGAGGCTATAAAACCACCGAATGGAGATTGAAAATGTCAACGCCGATCAGGTTTCCAGTTTATAAATATTGTGGATGGTTTGAGATGAGGGGGGAGAGGCTAAATGAGGGGGGGGGGATGATTGGGGAGGGGGAGAGAATTGGGTGGGGAGGGGGAGAGAATTGGGAGGGGAGGGGGGATTTGGGAGGGGGGGGAGAGCTGGGGTATTAATGAGGGGGATCTGGGGTATTGATGAGGGGGATTTGGGGATTGGGTGGAGGTATTAGGGTGGGGTGCGGGGGTGGGAGGGGGGGGGGGCAGAAAGAAGGGGGGCAGGGGTGAGAGGGGGGCAGGGGTGAGGGGGGGGGGGCAGGGGTGGGGGGGGGGGGGCAGGGGTAAGGGGGGGGGGGGCAGGGGTGAGGGGGGGGGCTGCAGGGGAGGGAATGAAGGGGTACGGAGGTGGGGGTGCGTGAGTTTGTTTTTGATTGAAATAGGGGACGTACAACAATAGAGGACAATAGGGTCCTCTATTTCGAAAAGGTTCCTGATTCCCCGACAACAGGAGGTCCTTGATTGAAAGCGTATACACACTCGAGTGCGTTTGTATTGACCGGCAATCGTGGTTGTCGGACAAAAGAATTGGGAGTCAAACAATGGGTCCACGATTGACACAACGTCCACGATCTTTTCTCGTGTACAAATCCTATGGCGATCACCTGAAAACGTTAGAGTATAAACAAAAGAGGGAAGACGGTCGGACAATGCCCCGTCCACGATTGCCGGTCTATACATGACTGAGTGAGTGGTTGTGGGGTGGTAGATTGAGAGTGATTTCAAAACTGCTACCTTGTGGAGACCAGGGTATAATAATAAGGAACAAAAAATTGTGAAGGTCTCCACAAGGCGACCTGTGTAAAGGTCTCCACAATGGTCTCCACACTGTACATTATAAGGTGTCAACCTGAGTGATACACGGAAATGATGTGCTTTCCAATGCATGTGAACAACTAAAAAATAGGACTCACTTCGCAGAGTTGAGTCACATATGCAGCTATACTTATCAATTAACACCCTCGAAAAATATTTTTGATATAAATTATTTTTTTATTATTTTTTTTTATATAAAAGAAATTTAAAAAAATAAAAAGCTACGTGATCTACACCCATTCCACATTGAATCTAATAATGTCCGGCATTGTCATGTAGCAACTACTAGCCCCGTTCACCTTTTTTTACATTTCAGAACCACCCCAAGCGTGGCCAATGATTGCTTATTCTGCCCAGGAGATGCACTTCCGTAAAAAACATGGAAATTGATGACAGACAGTTGTTGAAATCAATACCGTGTCGCAAACAGAAGAAACGTCAAAAAGCCAGCAAGAGCTTTATATAAAATTTAACAAAACTGCGAGGAGACGTCGACGGATTAGAAGTGGCAACTGAGCGTGACAGAAGAAAACACTGAGGGAGGAATTGATCGAGGGAATGCACTGATCAAGAGAATGTCAAACTGCATATTGGTATAAAAGCCAAGGACATGTGTAATAAAAATAGGGTAGGGAGTTAGGGTTAAAGTTGAGGGAAAAAAACGACATTTCTAAGAGGCAAAATTATACGATATCCAGAAACAGGCCGTACAAGATTTGTGCAGAGCCCGTCACATAATTATTTGTGTCTCAAAAAAATGCAAACCAAATATAACGCAATGCGACACATAGAACGTGTAACCAACCATTGATGATAATACATATGTGACCCAGCACGAGTAAATGAGACACTTTGCGGCAAAAATGAAAATTGAGATTTTGATTTCATCATTTAAAGCTAAACAAGCTTTAAATGATGAAATCAAAATCTCAATTTTTATTTTTGCCGCAAAGTGTCTCATTTACTCGTGCTGGGTCACATATGGTTTGAAAGATACACCTTTCCACTTTAAAATGAGACATCAAACGTTTTGACAGAGTTATGAGTAATTTCCCAAGAGTGGTCAAATTGACCAAGGGACCAAATTTTCGTGGGGGCAGGTCACATATATAGGCAAGTAGGCTACCGTTTCCGAATGCTTCAAATTGAAAACTTGGTCTGAGGGTCAATTTGACCTCTCTTGGGAAATTACTCATAACTGTCAAAAATTATCATATCTGGATGTTAAATGTCATTAAACCGATGTATGCAGCAACACGTTAAGCTGCTCATCATCATACAAAAGAAGAAGAAGACACATTCTATGTGTCGCATTCTGTTATATGTGACCCGCTCCAGGAAAAGGTGACATGAGTCGTGCTATGCATTTATGAGTAATGGCCTGTTAAAGTTAATAGGGTCAATATTTTTGTCAAAATTAGATTTTCATTTTTTGTCTTAAATGACCTCTTTAATATCCAAAGTTTTTAGATTTAATTAACAAAAAGCTGGAATTCGATAAATAAAGTGAAACAAAACCTTTTAAGAGTGCATGGTTCCAATGTATTGTCTTAGTTTTGTTGTGTTACGAAGCCCGTTTTCTCATTTTGAATTCCCGTGGAACCATTAATATGCATATCACCGGAATGGGAGGGGCTATGAAGCTGTACTATGTACCAAATGAAAGCTTATATCCTGGACTTTTTAATCATGTACATAACTCTATTTTTATGTCACCTTTTTCTGGAGCGGGTCACATGACCTGCTCCCACAAAACCAGACATAAGTGTGGTTTTTTTTAAGTGAGATATTGTTATTTAATTCATTTGATTCTCATAGATTCGCGTGTACACACAGTTTTAAAATCCTCATAAAATTAGAAGTTTGTATGGTATAAAGGCGGTTTTAGTAACAAATGAAAGCTGAAGATGTGTAATAAATGGAAATAACAATTTCTCACTTTGCAACAAAAACACATGTCTGGTTTTGTGGGAGCAGGTCACATATTTAGTTTGCATCTTTTTTTGAGACACCCTGTACATTATTAGACATGTCTGGTTTGCTTCATAAATGATTCTTTGCCACAACTCACTTGTCTCTGAAGACCTGGTAAGGTTGGACGATGTGATCCTTGTTCTCACGACGCAGCGCTGCTCGCAGCTCAGCGTGGGGGATGGCGTAACTCTTCTGGGTCTTGTAGATCTCCTCAAAGTCTTGATTAAAGCCCTGGAAAGGAGATGGCCAAGAAGGGTGTTCATTCACATCATATCAGATAGCGGGCAATTCCGCGATTGCTTCATGGGAAGAAATGTGTCCACCCCTGCATCCTTGTTTTGAACAAGCCTGTTTGGTATTCCAACATCTGATTGGTCAGACCCACCAATTCCTTGACCGTGCAATGGAAGTTCTATTTACTGTGGAATAGAGCTTCTATTTTTGGCAGTGCAGCCGGGCCATGGGTTGGGGCACAAATTTGTTCATTTGTGGTAAACCAGATTTTAGGGAACAAGTCTAGTTGAGTTTAATCCTGCTCGATCAGTTTAGTCCAAAGTCCCAATCCCTTTGGCTTTAATACCGGTCAGGCTAGACCCTGAACGGTCTGGGAGGAGATTGGTATTTGTGGTGAGCCAGTGTGTAAGGAGCGAGTCTGGTTGAGTTAATCCTGCTCGATCGGTTTAGTTCAAAGTCCCAATCCCTTTGGTTTACCGGACAGGCTAGACCCTGAACGGTCTGGGAGGAGATTGGTAGTTGTGGTGAGCCAGTGTGCATAGAATGAATCTGGATGAGTTAATCCTGCCTGATCGGTTCAATCCAAAGTCTCAATCCCTTTGGCTTACCGGACAGGCTAGACCCCGAACGGTCCAGGAACCGATTGGTATTTGAATGCCCGCCATATGAAATATTCATGGAGGAATATTCCATCATTCCATCATGTTCAGAACAGAAACAGTGCTACCCCTGTTCGGCACTGTCCCTCCATTAAACATGGAACAAGGATGGCACTGTGCAAATATTCTGCCCATCAGTTTAATACCGTTTTGTTGTGAGATTAAAAGCTAAAATGTGTGATCATCATGCAATGGTTTATGACATGCTTATGACCTCCATTTTTGTTTTCCTTTCAAAAAAGGTCTCGTACGATGAGAAAATGACAGGTGAACAGTTCGGACGTAAAAGCAGCTGAACGCCACTTCTATGAAAAATGAGTTAACGATATCAGGTGAAAGCTCTAAGTGCCTAGTTTAGGTAATAACAGTGCGAGGACCCGGTTATTACTGCGTGACAATGACGGGGTTGGGGGATGACCGCCAAAGGCGAGGTCCATTACCAGCGGTCATCCCCCAACTCGGTCATTATCACGCAGTAATAACCGGGTCCTCGCACTGTTATTACCTTTAATAAATACCTTTTTAACAAGAAAAATTGTGAAAATGCTCCAAATTTCGTGAATTTCCTTTCGGCGATATTTCCAACGTTTTGTGTTCATGTTTAGGGGCCATGTTTTAGCTTATGCATGGTACCCTGTCTCTTCAATATGGGTTGTTATTATAACCCATACTTTGAGACCAGACTAGCTGACCACTGATGCCCACCGTGCATAGCAATGCGCTAGCGTTAACGGACGACACGCGCATTTTGAAAAATGCAGCACGTATAGATACAAACGTTCTACACGTACATTTATAGCGCGCAGTATCAAGATTTTGACGCGTCCTTGTTACAAGTTAACGTAGAACTGTT
Organism: Crossaster papposus; assembly: GCA_037893245.1. Lineage (NCBI taxonomy): Eukaryota > Metazoa > Echinodermata > Asteroidea > Velatida > Solasteridae > Crossaster > Crossaster papposus. The sequence goes on from JBAIAA010000237.1 coordinate 452,557, forward strand.
GCATTCGGCCAATCATGATGCATGATTAATGCTGGTTAAGGGAACATTTATTCGCTTCTTGAAAAGCCGGGTTATTACTACATAATAATCCACTCCACGTGATCAAGTCTCGACCAATCAGAAGCCAGCAACTCTCCTAGGTATTTATTAATATACAATAATCAACCGCTAAATCCCACACTTAAGCTATCTTAAAACAGTAAAATCAGTGAACTTGAATATATATGTAAACTGCTCTGCGAAAATGAGTCAGATGTCGAAAATTTGACAAACAGAGTTATGTATACTATTAGAAAGAGTGCACTGTCCTCTTTAATTTGATTTTGACGATTTTGCAAAATCTAAAAACCCCATTTATGAGAAATCATGCATTAAACAAATTATTTCCTTTTAGAAGATGTATGCAATAGAATACAAAACCGTTTTTTCTCACTAAATCTGATTTAAATCAGCATGTTTTAAAGTAGAAATTGAAAATATAGATCCTAACCAAGGTGAAAATCATGAAATAGGAATATCGAATTTTTGTACGAAAACCCCCCTCTCCGCGTTCAACCACCCAAATCTCGTAAGCGAAATGTGCGACATCCGACTCATTTTCACACAGCGGGTCACATATAGAAACCTTATACAAATTAGATTTGAAGGTTTGCTTGGTGAAAAGGCAATAAGATAAGTACTTTGTTGTAACACCATGTGGTAATACTATTTAGTGTCCTGACGAATGCAGGCAGATCATACTCTCCAAAACGTTGAGTTCCCTCCGGTTCCTTTCAGAACCACACCATACTGTCCGAAACGTTGAGTTCACTACGGTTCCTTTCAGAACCACATCATACTGTCGGAAACGTTGAGTTCCCTACGGTTCCTTTCAGAACCACATCATACTGTTCGAAACGTTGAGTTCCCTACGGTTCCTTTCAGAACCACACCATACTGTCAGAAACGTTGAGTTCACTACGGTTCCTTTCAGAACCACATCATACTGTCGGAAACGTTGAGTTCCCTACGGTTCCTTTCAGAACCACATCATACTGTTCGAAACGTTGAGTTCCCTACGGTTCCTTTCAGAACCACGTCATACTGTCCGAAACGTTGAGTTCCCTACGGTTTCTTCCAGAACCACACCATACTGTCCGAAACGTTGAGTTCCCTACGGTTCCTTTCAGAACCACACTTCTCACTGAAACGAATTACAGTTGTGTTTATACAGCAAACTGTGTGGTTTATACCCTTGAGCAAGGCATTTTACTCCAATTCATCTGATATTATGACAGCTGCAGCAGAAGCAATTAAGCAACTCATACACTCGCGCATGCACAGACCACATTATAATGGCATGTGATGAAACATGTGGCCCTTTCCGGAACTGCAATAGTTCTACAGAAGAGGCTTGACCTCCGTGGCTGGGGGACGCAGCTTGACTCAAGTTGTTCCAAAGAATAAGAATAAGATCTCTAATATCTAGTTAGGCGTAAACAAAATAATAATAATTACCTCCAAATGGGGTAATAGGGAGACTTGCCCATAGAGGTGCACACATTTTTGTCTCTCTTTTTTGTCACCTAACCTGTTGTTCCCAAGTACTTTTTCTACGAAATTTGCTATTTATATATTTTGGACCCTGCTCTACAAATATAACTGATAAAAACAGTCATATTTGGTCTTTAAATTTTTTTTAATTTGGAGCAGTATTTGAAAAAAAATTGTTTTTTTCACTGCTGGTCAGCCGACCGGCGTTAGAAATTGACACAAGAATACTACTTTACTTGAAAATGTCAGCACACCAGGAGCCATTATTTTACAGGATGCTTCAGATTGTCATTCCCCAACAGTTCGGTAAAGTATTTTGTGATAATTGGGTTTTTTTGGTTTTTTTATACTTGCAAATGTTGTATATTTCCTTTAAAGGGATGGTATACGTTTGGTAATTGGAACCCACTGTTTGTTTCAATCACATGTAGTTATATATATATACATGTGTACCATAAAACTAACATGTAAAAATTTCATTTTAAAAGGTAGTAGCGATTTTGAGATATTGCCGAAAATCTGGAGCGGTTATGTCCACGCAGGAAAAATAATCTGCATTGGAATACACAATCTGAGAAACGTCACTGCAGTAACGCTTCTCAGATTCAAATTTTGAGGATAAAAAGTGATATCTTTTTCCATAACCGCAGTACTTCAAAGTGAAAAGTTTCTAAAAATGCATTATACTATCCAAAGCTGCTGTACTTCTTACCAAGTAAGTTTTAATTGCCATTAATTTTTGGAGTTATTACCAAACGTATACGGTCTTTTTAAGCAGCACTGCGCTCCACACCATGTGCCCTGCGCTATCCGCGCTACGCTATCCGCGCTGCGCATGCATCGCTACCCCCAAGACACGCAGACCCACCATCTGGCTGCATTAAAACCAGATGAAACCGGGCGGGTCTAATGAGAAACTACATGTAATTCATCAAAGGGGGAGGACAGCTTTAATGATCCGGAAGATCAAATGAGATGCTTGTCGGGTTTTCAAGGTCTTTAATACAGTGAGTGGACGAATAGATGAATGTTTTCCATATAATTGAAACCTCGGAAATGTCTTCTGTGATAAAACTTGCATTTGCAAAAAAAGTTCATCGTTGCTGAATAATGCTGTGGATCAGGTTGGGTTGGTCCGGCCAAACTTACTAGGAACATGAAAGAGAAAAACCGAATCCGAACCAAAACTGACCTGAACTCCCCAAACCAATCTGACCCGCCCTAAACAAAAAAATTGGGAAAAAAACAAAAACAAAACGAACCCCCCCCCAAAAAAATGTGTGTTTTTTGGTGCAAGAAATTACCCACATCATGTTGTGTTATTAACCAGTTCGCGCCAGGATTATTTTAACATCGCCGAGCCGACGGGCGGGATTATTTTTAACGAAACTCGATCCGAAGCGTGTTCAGGCCGATAGTGCTGGGTAGCACACCCACGCATTTCCGGCCTTGCGCGCTGCTGACATACATTTCCGAACTTGAACTTGGCGTGTTTATGCGTCATCCGTTTTGAATTTGGGGAAATATTTGCGTTTATATACGTCATCCATCGCGAACTGGTTAAAGGTAGGATACACCATTGGTAATTGCTTGAATTATCATAAATGGGTAGATTTGGGGCGTTGTATTTTATAGTAAATATCATTTAACTGACCTGTCCGAAGTTTCACAATCATGGAGGCCGAGAAAAGCACGAAAAACAGCATTTGTTTTCAACCGGCATTGGGCAGTTATTCTTATGTTATCTTTGTTTTTTCGCGATCGCCGTGCGGCGATCGCAATTTTTTGTTTATACAATTCTATTTTTCGGAATAATTACAGGATATCTAGCGCAATCATTTTGCTGGATGCCTAGAATCATTATTTACTTTCAAATGAGTAAGATATTTCTTAATAATTCAGTAGTTAATATTTTCGATATCTGCAAATGGTGTATACTACCTTCAAGAACTGTCTGTCAACGTGGGCACAGTTGTATGTACAACATAGGCCTATATTTTCAAACTGTTTGGGTTATTTCAGGGTTTTCACAAGATGGCTACATTTACATAATTCTTAATTCTATAAAACCTTGGGAATTCCAAATTTCAAAGGGTATTCTTTAAAAAAATCCTGACCAACACATTTAAAAAAAAAATGTATGAGAAAATCAAGAAAATCTCAAACATTTGCTAAAGTTAGAAACAAAGAATCATGACAAAAATTGAACCCCGATGTTGGATTCCAACGAGTCTACATAAAAAATATTTACTACCGAAATATTAAGAAATATCTAGGCATCTAGCAAAATAATTGCACTAGATATCCCCTAATTATTCCGAAAAAGAAATAATTTTATAAAGAAAAATTCGCGATCGACGGACGGCGATGGCGGAAAAAACAAAGATAACATAGGAATAACTGCTCGACGTCGGTTGAAAACAATCGCTGTTTTTTGTGCTTTTCTCTGCATCCATGGTTGTAAAACTTTGGACAGGTCAGTTAAACGATGATTACCATAAAATACAACCCCCAAAATCTACCCATTTATGATAATTCAAGCATTTAATAATTCTAGTTTGAAAATGGCTTATATACTACCTTTAATTAACGAAAAATGGGAGGGGGGGGGGGGGGGGGGAACAACGACACCGTTAAATCACAAAGCTGTGTTTACGTAAAAAATAACACGGCTTTGTCGTCTAAGATTTTACATATGAAGATAAAGGGTCATCTAAAAGACCAAATCTAAAATTGAGTTAAATACACAGTTGGAAAGCCCACAACATAATAAGCTTTCATTTGGTATATAATAGAGCCCCATAGCCCCGCCCATTCTGAAGATATGACGTGTTTACAATTTGATTACTTCCTTGGAGTTCAAATTACACAACTGAGAAAACAGGCTTTGAAATAGCTGGGGCTGTTATAGTACAACAGAACGATGCACACAAAATGGTCGGGGTTTTTATCTTTACTTTTTTTTAATATCAAAACCACATTTCTGTGAATGAGTGAGTGAGTGAGTGAGTGAGTTTTGGGTTTAACGCCGTACCGGCATCAGTGGCCATATTCACGGCGGGAATGTGTACAAATATAAGACAATAGTTAGTAACAAAAAAACAATCAAGTGAACTGTGGAGAATATAAGAACTCGGAGTCAGAAGGAACAATTATCACACAGGAAAAGAATGAGGACGATTCAAAAGAATGAAAAACCATTGTATAGAAGAATAACGATAGACTGATTCTAGGCAGTTTTCCAGGAGAATCCCGTGGAAGGCGGGCCACAGAGGATTCCCCAGACACACGGCACCCTGTCTAAATTTGTCCCGCAAGGCCGGCCGTTTCCCTTGCAGTTAAAGGGGCCCGGGCCCCGCCGGTATTTTCACAGGTCCACGTACCTCCGGGTGATGAGGGGACAATGGCTCCGAGTGTCTGGTCAACCCCCCATGACCAGTCCCCCAGGACTAGTAGGGCCTCCTGTTTAACTGTCCAGTTAATTATAATATATTAATTGTGTCGATAAAATTTATAGGAAGTGTATGAATAATGTCTGGATTTATTTTGTGAGACTCATCTCAAGGGCGGAGCAAAATCTTGTCTCACCAGGGTGAGCAAACCCTGAGATGAGTCTCAGACCAAAGAAAGACAACTTTATACGGTAAAGAAAGTGTGGAAATTATATTTGTATATGATTTGGAAAACTTATCCCAAGGGCAGAATAACATCTCGTCTCACCTGTGAATGAAACCTTAAACTGTAGGTATTAGAAATGTCATTCGTGAAAAAAATGAAAATCACATTGTCATGATTTGTTTACCCTCTCAACATTGAGTGGGCGACTACATAATAATAAATAATAAATAATGTTAGTTCTTATCTAGTGCTTTAGACTCCCACAATGTGTGTGCATCAAAGCGCTTTACATTATTACCCCGGTCATTGGGCCCATGAAACATTCCAAATACCATCTCAGCTCCCTGGGGAGTATACAGCTCGATGCTGCCATTTCGGCGCAAAGTAGCTAAATTCAACCACAATAACCATCTCTGCCCTCACAGGTACCCATTTTACTCCTGGGTGGAGAGAAGCAATGAGTGACAAAGTGCCCTCACAGGTACCCATTTTACTCCTGGGTGGAGAGAAGCAATGAGTGACAAAGTGCCTTGCCCAAGGGCACACGTACCATAGTCCCAGGCAGGACTCGAACCCACAACCTGTAGCTTTACCTACAGATTACAAATTCAATGCTCCAGACCACGAGGCCACGGCACTCTCCACTCTATGATGCACAGCGCGACCTAATACCCTTTTGTGTAGAGCCGGTCACAAAATGTGTCCGACAAATGCAATAATCACAGTACAGACAATTGTGACCCGCTCCATCGTAATCAGGAATAAGTCGCTGGGGCCGTTTTACGCAATCGGGCGTTAAAGTGAACGCATGGGTGAAAATCGTGACCAAGTCGTTTTTCTGAACATTGTATTTTCAGGAAGTGTAGTTATCACAGATTATTGTCATTAATGTCTTGTATGTAAAAACGATAAATAAATATGAAAATGAAGAGGATTTGTGTGTGCTGTCCGTATGATTTTGGTCAATTTTGTTTATTTCAAAGCTGTTTTTCTCGGAATGTGGATTTGGCAAATAAATATACACCCGTCATCTTCATCATAACTTGTTAACCTAAGAAGATACACACTTGTGATGGGTATCATTAGAAAGCTTATGAAATTCCCTTTCTCACCATGTGCATATCTCAAAAAGTCATTTCGAGACTTATTCCTGATTTTGATGGAGCAGGTCACAATTTCAGTCTGTAATTGAGGGAGGCAGCACGACATTAACAAACTCTAGAAAATGCGACCTTGGACTTGTCGAACACCCGAGGTGAAAACAACTTGAGATGTCTCTCTTACAATCTAATTACGCCTTGTTTATCTCTGACATCTTGTCCCGGTTTGATATCCCGGGCAGTAACTTACATAAAGGCATGGAGGCATATCCAGATATTTTTTTTCATGAGAGAATGGATCGGTGCTGATGGGTTCTTTGCGTCACGATTCATTTTGTCTCAAATAGGAACAATAATGGAGATATTGAGGTAGATTATTCCCTATTATGTCATACTAAAATTGAAAATTGCTAAAATGAAAATGGCACTTGCTGTGGCGTGGTTGGAAAAAAATGGTTAGCATTTGAATAAGAGAATGAGTTAGTAACAGAATATCTGATATATCTGCCGTTAAATGAGTACGTCTCAATGCTGATTAACTGAACCATCAAAGGGCAAAATCTGAAAGGTACTACAGGCAGTGTTGTGTACAAGTCTTATCACATGTCCTTTTATGAAGTCAGTCACAAGGAACTAGATGAACAATGACAAAGGAATAGCCAGTGGCTTGACTTGAGACTGAAGGACTTGTGATGGATTTGTCAGTAACGTGCTGGGACTCGAATATACAACACTGCTCGAAGGTGGTATTTTACGTAGATATTACAAAAAAGACAGATGTAAGCATTTCAAATTGGCCAATATGAGGAGTTCTTTTCGGTCATATGACTAGTGACCAGCAAGGCTTATCGACCCAGTCCTTATTTAAGGGTTCCTGCACCTTTAAGACAATGCAATGCCGTGTCTTTTCCGTGTCTATTCCGTGTCTATTCCGTGTCTATTCCGTGTCTATTCCGTGTCTATTCCGTGTCTATTCCGTGTCTATTCCGTGTCTATTCCGTGTCTATTCCGTGTCTATTCCGTGTCTATTCCGTGTCTATTCCATGTCTATTCCATGTCTATTCCGTGTCTTTCCCATGTCTTTCCCATACTTTATCACGACTTTCTCACGACTTTCCCACAACTTTCCCACGACTTTCCCACGTCTTTTCTATGACTTTTCTATGACTTTTCCCACAACATTTCCATGACTTTTCCCACGACCAAATTATGAAAATCCGTAACCTACATGTAGGTCGTCAAAAGGAAGGTCAAAGCTGTAAAACTTGTTCTTAACAGAAACAGAAAAACGACAAAAACAAAGCAATAATGTCTTTGGAAATCACAATGCTTGATCAGCAAAATTAGTTGCATTTTGGCGGGTATAAAAATCAACATTTCAATGTTAAACTATGCAAACACAAAGTCTGAAATTTGAAATAAACTGGTCCTCACAAAAATTCCTAGTCCTTTTCATTTTTATAAATTTCCATGAGTTTTCAAGGTTTGAAAAATGAAAACAAAATGTCAGGACTTTTCTAGCTATATTCCAGGCCGCAGGAACCCTTTGTCATTTGAATTATTATAATTATATTTGTTTTACTTTCGTTTCAAAAGGTTAGCAAACATAAGGAGACACATTTTACCATTTGACGTGGCCTTTTTGTAATAGGAAATACTGCAGCGGAAATTGGAACCTTAAATATTGATGATTTGCCCTTTTGACAACGTAATCTCATAAGCGCCCTTGTACTCAGTGCAATCGAAGAGCTTTAGTGCAAACAAATATTCCCCAAGCTTGCTTTGTAAAGCTCTATTCCTCATCTATGGTGTTATTTTTTAGGCGTATCCATCTTAAGTCAGACAGGCAGTTCTTGTTTTTGGTTTTAGTTTTTTCGCGCTCGCCGTTCGTTGATCGTTTTGTTATTCAATTTTTCGGAACAGTTACAGGATATCTAGCGCAATCATTTTGCTGGATGCCTGGATACTGTCAAATAAGTAAAATATTTTGTAATAATTTGGTAGTAACATTTGTTGATATCTGCAAATGGTGTATCCTGCCTTTAATACCTTTTTTGTGGAGCTGGCAATTTAAGATTGTTGATGCGATTAATATTAGCAATGACTGCTACCGTATGGCAACTTGCGATGAACTCGACAACAGGGCTGCATATCTACTGCACTACAAAGCCACTTCAAGGTTTGTTTCGCAGTCTCTCATGAGACAGCACCGAGCGTACGGTGCCTAATTACAAAATGCATCAGTGAGCTGAGTCCAGAAGCCAATTTCATGAAGCTGCTAAGCACAAAAATGTGCTTAGCACAAGAGTCTTGCTCAGTAAAAACAGGGCCCAATTTCATGGCTCTGTTAACCACAGAATTCCGCGCTTATGGTCACTATTTTCCGCTAACCGCGCTAGCAGAAAAATTAGGCGCTTACCCTGTAAGCACAGAATCCTTAGTTATGGGTTGTACGCATGCTCAGAGACCAAAATTCCTAGCTATTGCGTGAAATACGTTTACCGTAAGCACCGAATTTTCTGCTATAGTAAGCAGGGATTCTTCGCTAACCGCAAGCAAAGCCAAGAAATTGGGCCTAGGTCACCAGCCAAAACAACATGTTCTTTTTATGCTAAGCAAAAAAACAACACCTAAACAAACAATATACAACACCTGACAATTTGATTTTCTAACCCTGTTTTTGTCAAGGAAGAATGTTCATGCTAAGCACATTTTTGCGCTTAGCAGCTCCATGGAATTGGCCTCTTATGATATTGTGCATGGAAGCATTTGATTTGCGTTTTTGGTGTGAATGCTGGAGGGAAGAGGGGAAGGGCGGCGGGTTTTTGAAGGTGGCCGGGCATGATGACCCATGATGAGGGTGACCTCTTATAACCTCTGACCTTGAATATGTCCTTGATTTGTTGTCTCTCCTTTTTGTCCTTCACCTTATAGGTGAATTGTTCCTGGCAGATCGTGAAGTCGTGATATAATACCAAAGTGTTAACAACACAGCACAGGTTATTATTTACAACAAGTAACCACCTCTCAACGGTTTTACGAGGGGAGAGTTGGGAGGGGAGAGTTGGGGGAGGACCACTGGGGGAGAGACACTGATGATGCTCGATGCTCACGTGGACGTTATACATATTCAGAATAGAGTGAGTTGTACGTACTTGCTAGAACCAGTACTGGAAAGTACGGGACAGCGCAATTGAAAGTTAAACTTGGAATGGGAAATTCTTTTGTGGGAAACCGATTTTCACAATTTTTATATCTTTTCACACAAGTGAAAAACTGTTTTCACACAATTTTCAAATCTTTTTATACAAATGGAAAACCGTTCTCACACAATTTTTATATTTTTTCACTCAAGTGGAAAACCAATTTTCACATTTTTTTTCACAATTTCCACACTTTTTTACCCACAAATGTGGGACATCGATTGTTCACAGCTTTTCACAAAGTGGGCAAACCGTTTTCGAACTTTTTCACAAAATGTCCCATTTTAATTTGCAGTGTTAACTTTCACTGTACATGTACTTAAAAAATCTCTTCTGTGGTTCGAAAGTGGTAACAGCGCCATCTATTGTCAGTACGTTGAGTCAAATTTCAATTTCAAATTGTAAACGTCTGACATGAACCCTAGGCAGAGGTATCCCCCACTCCCCTGAACAAAGGCAATAAAGCAAGAATAGTAGAAAGTCTTGAAAAGCCATTGCCGCGCTAAGGAACTGTGTGTTTTGAACATATTTTTTGGATGAAAATGTGTGCACACTACAATTAGCTGTACCCGTGTGAACAAGTTCATAGAAATCTACAAAAAAACAGACGTGGTACGTGCAACAAAAAAAGAGCAGATAAGCTTCAATGTGGTATGCGCACACTCAAGAATCATTTCATTTTTTTTTTTAAATGCAAAACCAAAATATATTTTACATTGATGCCGCTCGCGAAAGTTGCAGTTTAAAGCTTACTGTATACATTCTATTTACACAGAAGATACAAAACAATTCAAAACTCTAGAAGATCGAGTTCCTCTTTTTCTTACCTTGAATTTGTCTTTAATCTGTTGCCTCTCTTTATCCTTCAGCTTGGCGGCCTCCAGGGCCATGCGCTGTGATGACATGGGCTTGTTTGTCTCAAGGATGTGGGAAAGGACTTTGTTCCAACTAAAAAAAGAAACAAGAGTAATAAGTAATAAGTTCACCGGTTCGCGCTGGAGGACATGTATACACGCAGAATCTTGCCGAAAATTGAAACGGAGGACTGATGAACACGCCACGAGCAACTCGGTGCGAAGCCAGAAGTTCTCTGTCAGCGACCGGCTCGCAGCTGGCGTGTGTGGTTAGGTAGGCACTCACCGCGTTAGGTGGACAGGTTCTTTTGTTTGGAAAAGACAGACCGAGTATTGGGGACATTTTCGAGTCCCCATAGCGCGTTGGGTGTTCAGTAAAGGTAGAACAAGGTAAAATCAGGTTAGGCTATAATGAAAGAAAATGAAGAAGAGGACAAATTAGGGTGATGCTGACAGTTTTAGAATTTTAGAGTGTTCTGAGTTTGAGATTAGAGAGATTTCAGTTTACACACAAACCCTATGGGTTGTCCCCATAACGCTATGTACCAAAAGAATACACGATGTTCGTGAAAGATAATCCTGCGCCTGGGTCCGTTAAATGCAAAAACAAAACAAAATCAAAACTACCAAAAGTACCTAAATTGACTATACCTTTAAGTGAATAAATAGTCGCATGCGTTCTGTGAAATCACAGCACCTGGTGTGTGGTCGTTTTTAAGAAAAGTTAAATGTTTACATCAATTTTTAACGATCATCGTTAACTTATTTTTAACTCGATCGGGTCAGATGGCATGTATACACGCAATTTTTTTCTTCAGGAATTTAAAATATTTGACGGATAAACACGTCACTAGCAAGGCCGGAAAGATCTGTCAGAATTATAAAAGTAAGACGTTTGAGGAGAAAATCAGGATAAAAGTAGGACTTTTGTGGGCTTTTCCAGAGTAGTTTTTCATCATAAGCCTCATTTGGCATGTTCTGAACTCACAACACTTGCACTTCATTCTCAACTAAGCTATTGGAAGTACAGTTGCAGTACTCCTGCACCCAAGCCCTTCATTTACATACGACAGTGTATAGACGATGTGCCTCTGTTTACAGCTGTATTTAAATGTGCCCGTCAATATGCGCACGCATCATGTTTTACATAAATTTGGTTAAAAGATGACATCAGAGGTCACATAATTCAAAGGCGATCTGACCTGCGACCTCACTCTTTAAGCAAATTTTATGTAAAACACGATGGGTGCGCATCACTGCCGGGCACACTTGAATACAGATGTAAACACGTGACGTCAGAGGGCACATCGTCTATAACAACGTTATGAAAAATAAATGAGACTTCATTTGTCAGAGTTGTGGGACGAAAAGTAGCATTTTAAAGGGAAAAAAATAGAAAAAAATAGGATCAAGGTTGGAAAAAGTGTAGAAAAGCCTGTAAAACGTTGACTCTTTTCCCAACATAACGAACCTCTTTGAGTATTCTCTCTTCTGTTCTTTGATAATATCGGCATAGTGAGACTCGATGTCTGGCGTACTGACGATAACCAGCTTCAACAAATCGTACCTGCAGGGTGAAATAACGACGTCAAGGAAATGAAAGTCAAGTATCAACCTCTGAGCAAGTTGCTGTTTGTGGGAGGGGTGGGGGAGGAATGGATTAAGGGCCCAACTTCATTACAAATCCTAGAATTACTGCAGCAGAACATTTTTAACCAGTTCGCGCCGGATGACGTATATAAACACAAAGTTTTCCCCAAATTCAAAACGAATGACGCATAAACACGCCACGAGCAAGGCTGGAAATGTCTGTCAGCAGCGAGCAAGGCTGGATATAAGTAGGTGTGCTTCCAGGGACTATCGGCCTGAACCCGCTTCGAATCAAGTTTCGTCAGAAATAATCCCGCGCGTCGGCTCGGTGATGTTAAATTAATCCCGGCGCAAACTGGTTAAAGGTTTCTGTGCTTTTTCGTGTTAATTTTTTTTTTGTCTACTAGCGCTATCCAGTGCAAAATAGTGATCGTAAGCAAGGAATTCTGTGATTAGCAGAGCCAAGAAATTGGGCTCCCGATTGTTCAAACCACACATGGCATTTATCAGGTCTAAATCCGGTATTCCGATCATGGTTGTTAGAATCTAGTTACCTTTCCAGTGATTTCAGGATGTAGTGGTAGTTGTTGAGAAGGAAGATTGACCCCAGGTACTGGTCAGAGTAGGTCTTGGCCTTCTGGTCCAAGTTGAGACTCAAGGCTCCTAGGACCTTAGCTACAAGAAGGCAAAAATTAAAAAAACATTTTAAAATGTGAAGTAAAAAGTTGAAAACAAGTTTAACCCAGATCCAGCACAGTGCATCTGTGGTGACTGCTTGACCTTGCTGGACTCTGCACACAAGTCAATGTGACAAAGTATGCAATCTGTTGCATCTGGCAGGGTTTCTAGCCAAAATACCCTGGAGGGTTAAACAAAAGTTACATTCTAATCCAAACTTGATCCACATTTGCTGTTTGGAAGTGACCAATGATCTTATTGTGTCTACTTACCAACATATATCGATACTTGTCTCCTGTTGGCCTCTACGTCTGTGGTCTTGAATGAATAGCCTTGGTCTGCAGAATCGTACAGTACAATTAGCGTGAGTGGAACACGGAATAATGTAGTGCATCTAAATCCCACATGCAGCGAGGCCGTTGGCCAACAGGTATGTGGGACGCAGGCGCAATACATTTGGAGTGAGTGTCGTGGCCTGGAGCATTGAATTTGTAATCTGTAGGTAAAGCTACAGGTTGTGGGTTCGAATCCTGCCTGGGACTTCGGTGCATGTGCCCTTGAGCAAGACACTTTGTCACTCATTGCTTCTCTCCACCCAGGAGTAAATGGGTACCTGTGAGGGCAGAGATGGTTATTGTGGTTGATTTAGCTGCTTTGCACCTAAATGGCAGCATCGAGCTGTATACTCCCCAGGGAGCTGAGATGGCGTTTGGAATGTTTCATGGGGCCAATGACCAGGGTAATAATGTTAAGCGCTTTGAGGCTTTGGTGATAAAGTGCTATATAAGCACCGCACATTATTATTATTATTATTTCCCGTGTTTCATGAACACGAGTGAGATAATGAAATTATATCGCCAAGCAAGCTTGGCATTTTGGTGAAAGGGTTGACTGTTTTCATTTATTTGTTTTGTGTGTGATATTGTCGCGGCGGGATTATTTTAATGTCACCGAGTCAAGGCGCGGGATTATTTGTTTAATGAAACTGGAACCGAGGCGGGTTCAGGACGATGGTACCGAAGGAAGCACATCCACGCATTTCCAGCCTTGGTCGCAGCTGACAGACATTTCCGGCCTTGCTCGCGACGTGTTTATGCGTCATCTGTTTTGAATTTGGAGGAAACTTTGCGTGTATGTACGTCCTCCGGTGCGAACTGGTTAAAGGATTATTACTCAAAAAATAGCTCGTGCGACTTGCGAGTTATTTTGCTGGGTTGGATCACCTATGTGACCTATTCCAACAAAACCCGAACAGAGTCGCACACCGGTTTTATTACAATGTACTCGTGAAGTTATTTACAGTGTGGATTTTACCATTTTTAGGTTTTGAGTTTTTGTTAATCACAAACTATTAATCTTTTCTGAATTTCAAAGCTGTTTAACTCATAATTAAATTGCCAGGGATTGATTGGGGGTACATATGTAAATGATAAAGCATTTTAAAGCTGAGAACCTAAAAATTTAAAAAGCAACATCTAAATAAAAACAATTGTCAACTTTGTCCGGGTTTCGTTGGAGCAGGTAATTTTTTCCGGGTGAGCAGGTAATTATGTCCGGGTATAAACTAAGATCACTACAAAAATACTGACCCCTTTGTGCCGTCAGCATTGCTGAAGTTGTATCTATGTAATCAAGTAGATGCTGCAGAAACGTCAGTGCCTAAAGTATGAAAATGGACAAAAACTGGTTAAAAATGTGACCGGCTCTACAAACAAAAGATATTAAGTCACGCTGCGCTGTTACGGCCCATTCAACGTTGAGAGGGTAAACATTCCATCAAAATAATTTTTGAATTTGTTGTCACGAATGACATCTTTAATACCTACATTTTCAAGTTTCATTTAAAGAAATGTTGATTTAGATAAGTAAAGTTTTAAAAAAAAAACAATTTTGTGTGCATCGTTCTGTTGTACTACAACAGAACCGGCTATTTCTCAGCTGTGTGACATAATACCCCTTTTTGTGAAGTGGGTCACTAGTGGGTCACAAGGGTTCGCCTCACCACTAGATTCCCTGTGATACAATTAAAGAGCTCAGACGCAAAGGCTGCTTAAACGCCATACAAAAATTTGATTATCGTATACTAGGCAATGGGAGCTTTCACTTTGGTATCGTTAAAAATAATTTTTTATGGATGTGGTGTTTAGCTGATTTTTGCGCCTAAACTCTTAAAATCTTTTTTTTTCTAGGTAGCTTTGCGTGGAGTGGGGACTTACATTGCTAGTCAGTTCGTGAACGGTACCGTCCCTGGGCATGTTAGATTTGTCCGGATCATTCTGAAATAAAAAAAAACCAAATAAATATAATAATAAGCAGTTCATGTATGTGACCATTCACGACAAAAGGGCTGTAAAGTCGCCAGAGCTTATTTTGATGAAAGGACCATTAAAATATGTGAAAAACAATAAAAAAACAACTAATTTTCAAATGCAGTGTTACATGTTGTAGCCAACCATAAATACCAACTATGTCTTGTAATACATCATTTTAACCAGTTCGCGCCGGGATTATTTTAACATCGCCGAGCCCACGGGCGGGATTATTTTTAACGAAACTCGATTCGAAGCGGGTTCAGGCTGATAGTGCCAGGAAGCACACCCATGCATTTCCGGCCTTGCTCGCTGCTGACATACATTTCCAAACTTGAACTTGGCGTGTTTATGCGTCATCCGTTTTGAATTTGGGAAAATGTTTGCGTTTATATACGTCATCCGGCGCGAACTGGTTAAAGCTTATTTCTTGTAGATTTCATTTCTCTAAATATCTCAAAACTTCAAGATTCCTACTTTACAGTCCAGGCCTTCATTTTTAAGGAGCGCGAGCGCGATCGCGCTCCTTCGCGCTCCTCAACACGGTTTCTGGCGCGCGAATAATAGCGCTCCTGGGTAAATTTGTAAGCTCAGTTTTTGTCTACATAAAAGCCAACAGTAAAATCTTGTCAATCCGAATTTTATATACTTGATTTCTTAACTTAGAAAGTTAGGCCTACATTTATAATTACTCGGCACGCACCGCGTAGCACCAGCGCGGCGAGTATGACCCGGTCGGCCATACAACCACTGTACATGTGTCCATCCCATACATCATGTACATATACATTAGCCATTTTCTTTTCATCAACGACATGTAGCACGTTCCATTATGATCAAGGTTACTGGCAGGATCGTCATTCAGACGTGCACCGCCGTTAAGTGAATAAAATGAAATAATAATTTCGGTTGAGATAGTTTATAAATATTTATAATGTAAAACTAAATAAATAAACCTCCGATGAAGTGAAAACACAAAACAATTATGAAATGAATGGGCTGAGCAATTAAAACCACCTACTTTGTAATACCAACACCCCTATTTTCGATAAAATAGACGCGCTTCCAAATGGGCGGCCCAAACACACGTACGTACGTGTTGAGTGTTGAGTGACGGTTCCCGATCCCGTACATAATGATATGTATTTGTGTTGTGCGCGATCTAATACTGTGCAGCCAGTGTTGTGCGCGATCTAATAGTATGTACATGTACTGTGCAGCCAGACAACAGTGGGTAGGCATGTGAAATTACACCGTTTTTCCTGGAAGTTGTGATATTCCAAAGGGAGCCAGAGTATTTGAACGGCATTTTGAATGATCTCCGGTACATCTACAAGAAACTAGCGTTCATTTTTGACAAGTTTAGGTTGGAAATACCTTACGAAAAGTTGAGCTCATTTGTCCCACAACGATAGAGTGCAGAGCGATTTTCTGTGTGTCGGCTACCGGGCTATGCCCGCAAGCGCCGCGGCGGCCGGTCAACTGGCCACCCGTGCACGCGGTGACATTGTTTGTGCGTAGTACCATTCGACATTTTGTAATGGCGTTACTTGTACATGCAAATCGAGCTCCTCGGACTTCCCAGGAGAGCAATTTTGGGTGCTCAAATTGAGCTCCTCAGATTTTCCAGGAGAGCGATTAACTGAGCTCCACGAATTTCTAAAAATGAAGGCCTGCAGTCCTTTTGTCGTGGACGGTCACATATAGCGCACGTATCTACCAAGGCTGGTGGTCAAGCGCTCTATCATTTTCAAAGACGAGACCCATTATGTAGCACCTTTGTAAGAGTTTTTTTACAAGGTGCTGCGGCGCACTTTGCAGCCACTGCCAGGAACACCGGGGCAAACCCCTCCTTAATAGCGATAAGTGTTACTGGGTTCTTTTACGTGCATTACACAACACACGAGACCTACAACGTTACGTCCCATCCGAAGGACGAAGTAATAGTGGTTAAGTGTCTTGCTTAGGGACACACGTGTCAAGACCGGGACTCAAACCCACACTCTGCTGATAAGAAACATCAGAGCTTGAGTCCGTGTGCTCTTAACCGCTTGGCCGTAACACGCCACTAATATAAACCAATTATATTTGGTTAACTGACACCAAATAAATAAACACACCTTGACAACGTCAAAGAACTCCTCTAATGCTTTATATCCGGTGGTCTCCAGGCTAGCAATCAAGGTGGGAAGTTTGGAACGTGTAGTTGGTGTTGTTCCCTAGATTAACCAACAAAAATATATAAATGCATAAGGATAAACAAATTTTAATCACAAAAAGCCACACTTTCTTAAGTGATCCCTAATTGCTAATGGGCATGTTTGCAGCATTGCTTGCAATACGGGGCAAATTTCATAAAACATGTAAGCACAACAAATTTGCTTAGCATTAAAATTCTTTCTTCTTAGCAAAAACAGGGTTACAAACCTAATTTTTCAGTGATGTTTATTGTTTTTGCGACTGGTATTCAGCTAGTTTTTGCTAAGCATGAAAAGTACATGAAGTTTGGGCTGATACCTTGTTTTTACCGAGGAAAACTTTTGTGTGCTAAGCAGATTTTTCTGCTTACATGTTTTATGAAATTGGCACATGGTCTTATTCAAGCATTAGGCCTAGCCATACAGGTATGGCTTCTGACTAGTGCCCCTTGATCAAATGTGTGGCCGGTCACCAAAAAATGAGAGTAAATTCAAACTTTTTAAGAATTGAGATATTTATATATCTGGATTCTGCAGAACAAGAGTTGTCCAATGGTATACAGCATGGAGATGTACTGAGTTCAGTAATGGAAATAATATCGACCAGCAACTTACTTAATTAATAATTGTTAAAACTGATTCTTGAGAAAATGACATTTTCAAATCCTACAGTCGTGTTACAGTGAATAGGATAAAATAGGCTTCAAAGATGTTTTGACATAAAAACAAAATTGGAGAAAGGTAAAACAGGATTTAAAGATTAAGGTTCACATGAAGTAGGAAAGTGTGTAAAAAAAAAAAAAAAACTTTAAATTTTGGCTTTTGCCCTCTGTTCTGAAAATGTAAATCGCTGACTTTACTCTCATTTTGTGGCGACATATAGACAGCCAAGGTGGGGCTGAAAAAAGTAGGAAATGACAAGTATTACAAAAAATATAGGAAAAATAGAAACAAATACAAAATTAGAAAAAATTATAAATATTTGAAATCCTGTTATAAACCTACTCATGTTTTTCATTTGTAGGTCATTTGATTTTGCTTGAACTATAATAAGCCGGCCTTGTATCATCTGACTCAATGACCAACTGAGAATAAAAAAAAGTCCATGACTGAAACTTTCGGATCGTCAATTTTCCACAAGCCTCACTTGTAGAGTCTCCTCAAACTCTGGTCTGATCTGGCTGAGATGCTTGGCCACAGGCAACACCGTCAGGACAGCCGTGTAGTCGTGCTTCAGCACCGCTCTCTTGGCAGCGGACGATATCGCCTGGAAACGAGAAAAAAAAATACAAGAACCTGAGGTAAGAGAAATGTGAGGGGTTCTTGCAAAATGAGTCGAAACTGGGCGGAGGTTGAAGTGGGAGTTTTCAGGTATTAGAAAAGAAGATACAAATTCTCCTTACAATGCTGTTTCTTGCACTTCAAACAGACATTCTGTTAACAAGTTATGGCTGTTTAAAGTTTGCATTTATCAACATGTCACTCTTCCCACTAGGAGAGTTATTGTGAAGCAGCAACTGTGCAAGAATAGCAAAGTGTAGCTCAAGTACATCAGACAAGTTGGAGTACAAAACGTGGCAGCTGTTTTGCACTGACCTCTCCGTCTTGGAAGATCATCCCCAGGGCTTTCTCAATGATCTTCTCAAACGTCTTGCGCTGGTGCTCGCCGGGAATGATGCCAATCATGACCTGGGATTCACTCTGCAATTTAGATTGATAATCATAAGAAAAAAGATGTTGTAGTTTGACTCAAAGATCCTAGACAAAGTCTTTTTTTCTTTTCTTTTACACCACATTGAAGGGTTTCTCCTAGAAATAGTGCATAATGCACTCTCAAAAGCAGACAACGAAGAGCATTGTTATATTTGAGTCAACGAGTGTACATAAGCATTTAAATGAACGGTCGTCATCAACCTGTCATGGTAGTCTAGTGAATAGCTGGATAAGCTACAGATCGAAAAGGTCTATAGAACGAAGTCCAAGACTTAAAGTCCCAGACCTGGAAGTCCCAGACCTGGAAGTCCCAGACCTGGAAGTCCCAGACCTGGAAGTCCCAGACCTGGAAGTCCCAGACCTGGAAGTCCCAGACCTGGAAGTCCCAGACCTGGAAGTCCCAGACCTGGAAGTCCCAGACCTAGAAGTCCCAGACCTAGAAGTCCAAGACCTAGAAGTCCAAGACCTAGAAGTCCAAGACCTGGAAGTCCAAGACCTGGAAGTCCAAGACCTGGAAGTCCCAGACCTGGAAGTCCCAGACCTGGAAGTCCCAGACCTGGAAGTCCCAGACCTGGAAGTCCCAGACCTGGAAGTCCCAGACCTGGAAGTCCCAGACCTGGAAGTCCCAGACCTGGAAGTCCCAGACCTGGAAGTCCCAGACCTGGAAGTCCCAGACCTGGAAGTCCCAGACCTGGAAGTCCCAGACCTGGAAGTCCCAGACCTAGAAGTCCCAGACCTAGAAGTCCAAGACCTAGAAGTCCAAGACCTAGAAGTCCAAGACCTAGAAGTCCAAGACCTAGAAGTCCAAGACCTAGAAGTCCAAGACCTGGAAGTCCAAGACCTGGAAGTCCAAGACCTGGAAGTCCAAGACCTGGAAGTCCAAGACCTGGAAGTCCAAGACCTGGAAGACCAAGACCTGGAAGTCCAAGACCTGGAAGTCCAAGACCTGGAAGTCCAAGACCTGGAAGTCCAAGACCTGGAAGTCCAAGACCTGGAAGTCCAAGACCTGGAAGTCCAAGACCTGGAAGTCCAAGACCTGGAAGTCCAAGACCTGGAAGTCCAAGACCTGGAAGTCCAAGACCTGGAAATCCGAGACCTGGAAGTCACAGAATTGAAAGTCACAGAATTGGAAGTCACAGAATTGAAAGTCACAGAATTGGAAGTCCCAGACCTGGAAGTCCCAGACCTGGAAGTCCCAGACCTGGAAGTCCCAGACCTGGAAGTCCAAGACCTGGAAGACCAAGACCTGGAAGTCCCAGACCTGGAAGTCCCAGACCTGGAAGTCCAAGACCTGGAAGTCCAAGACCTGGAAGTCCAAGACCTGGAAGTCACAGAATTGGAAGTCACAGAATTGGAAGTCCCAGACCTGGAAGTCCCAGACCTGGAAGTCCCAGACCTGGAAGTCCCAGACCTGGAAGTCCAAGACCTGGAAGTCCAAGACCTGGAAGTCCAAGACCTGGAAGTCCAAGACCTGGAAGTCCAAGACCTGGAAGTCCAAGACCTGGAAGTCCAAGACCTGGAAGTCCAAGACCTGGAAGTCCAAGACCTGGAAGTCCAAGACCTGGAAGTCCAAGACCTGGAAGTCCAAGACCTGGAAGTCCAATCCCTGGAAGTCCAATCCCTGAAAGTCCAATCCCTGAAAGTCCAATCCCTGGAAGTCCCAGACCTGGAAGTCCCAGACCCGGAAGTCCCAGACCCGGAAGTCCCAGACCCGGAAGTCCCAGACCCGAAAGTCAAAGACCTGAAAGTCAAAGACCTGAAAGTCAAAGACCTGAAAGTCAAAGACCTGAAAGTCAAAGACCTGAAAGTCAAAGACCTGAAAGTCAAGGAACTGGAGTTTTTGTCAGCTTGGAACTGACGTAGGAATTGTTTATATGTACCTGCATGAGTTTGAGAAGCCCACTAATGCAATACAGGTAGTTCTCAATCTCGGAATCCAGATCCACATTCAAGTCCGGGGCCAGCGCATTGTACCGTCGACCAGCTAAGCACAGCAAATAGAAAGTGATTGCAATTTAAAATTTCCAATGAAAAATAAGCAGAAGTAACTTGAAAACTATTCGAAATTGAACAGACAACCAATGTTCACCATTTTGTTTACGTCTTAAATCATCAATTTTGCTTACATGTCTCTCCTTTGCTTGATTGACTTGTGGACGAGCCTTTCCGAGCTGCAATACTGGATGTTGGATAACAAAAAATTACAGAAAATTAAAACAAAAATACTATAGTCTTATTCCAAAATTGTCAAAGCTTAAAATCTAATTCTGATAGTTTTGTGTATCCACTTTTTTTTTTATACTAAAAACATTTTTAATTTTGTTTCTGTTTCTGTTTCTGGTTTAACTAATAATCGTTAAATCTCTGCACACAATAGATAACCCTTGATTTTATAGCATTTAAAACAAATCAAACATCATACAAATATAACATGGTTTGAGGGTGGATAGGGATTATTTTAACATCACAGAGCCGAGGCGCGGGATTATTTTTAACGAAAGTCGATCTGAGGCAGGTTCAAGCCGATGGTACCGGGAAGCACACCCACGCATTTCCGACCTTGCTCGCTGCTGACAGACATTTCCGGCCTTGCTCGTGACATGTTTATGTGTCATCCGTTTTGAATCTGGGGAAAACTGCGTGTATATACGTGCTCCGGGGCAAACTGGTTAACTAATAATTGTTAAATCTCTGCACACAATAGATAACCCTTGATTTGATAGCAAAGAAACAAATCAAACATCATACAAATATAACAAGGTTTGAGTGTGGATAGTCATCCAAATGCTCTAAATTCACATTCTCAGTCAAAATTCACATCCTAGGTTAACCATAATCCAAATTTACACCCAGTGGAGGCCCAAAACGTGAAGCACAAGAATTTTGATACTTACGGCCTCAAATTTGAACCAGTTCTTCCTCTAGGCGTGTCTTTAAGCTTGAGAACTTTGCCAGCTGTCTGGAAACAACAAATATATGCTTGATTATAATAAATATATATGTGACCTGCTCCCACAAAACCAGACATAAGTGGGTTGTTTTTTTAAGTGAGATATTGTTATTTCCATTTAGTACACATCTTCAGCTTTCATTTGGTACCAAAACCACCTGTATACCATAGTACCTCCAATTTTATGAGGAATTTATTTTGATGTATTTGGGAGATAAATTACCACCTTTAGGACACAGTTTGTCTCAATAAATACATGATTTTGGCACTATCTCATCAATAAATTTGATTTTGTTTAACCTAACTGAGGTTAATGTATACATATTAAAGAATTACAAAAATAACGAAAAACAAAAATCGATGTCCGCCAGATTTTTCACCCAAATTCAACTTTGACGAGCTGTATCTCGAAATAGCCTGTGCGACTTATGTCGGGTTTCGTAGTAGTGGGTCACATATTAGCTAGCTTTGAGAGGGTACCATAATATACTACACGAGCTATAACATTATTATAACAATATACGCAATATATACAATAATTGACATTGTTCAGTTAGACTAACATTCCTAATTGTGACATCAGGGCAATTTTCGTTCTGCAAATTGGCAAAAGTTGAACACATTTTAACACATTTCGCCTCAAATGCTTCATGACGTTCAAATTTGCATCACAATCACATTTTGAGGTGACATACTTCTATTAAAAGTAGATTGTAAAGAACAAAAATGTATAAAGAAAATATTTTGAGTGAGTGAAAGTGGGAAAAGGCGAAAACATTTTGTTATTCTGTCAGGGAGTCAGGTTGGTGTAGCGGTTCTTTCCTCGCCTTTCACCGCTATGACCCGGGTTCGAATCCCACCTGGGCCAGTATGTGGATTGGGTTTTCAGTCCCTGCCTGATTCCGTGGGTTTTCTTTAGGATATTCTTCTGGGTTTTCCATCCCACCTCTAAAGGCTCAGTCACATAGAAGACAGCTCGCTACCCAACCTCTTCCCAACTACACAAGACCAATCGGCTGCAGTCTTGTTCAAACTTGCAAAATCTACATTTTTTATCCCGACCAGGGATGACCAGGGATGATTAGTCTGCGATTTTCCCCGCCTTCAACAACACAAGAGATGCTGAATCGCCTACCGGTTGGCTTGCATCTTCTTTCTCCCGCTTGGAGCAGACTCATTGCCGAACACTTTTCAACTAAACACAACCACTTATGATGCGTGCAAACTCAACGGCTACCGCTTCCAAACCGCTCATGTGTCTATGCCGACCTTCCCGATTAAAAAAACACGCCACAATTCTTTTAGGCTGCGAGAAAATATAGTGGCAAGTTTTTTTTCAAATTTGCCCTGTGCTCCCGAACACACAAGACTGCAGAAGACTGCACAGGACAGTCCCAGACCTTGCCAAAACTACACAGGAAAAAAGAAAACTGCTCACGATTTTCTAATAATGGCCAATCATGACCAGTCTTGAGCAGTCTGGAAGTGGTTTTCTAGCAAATAATCGGCTATGTGACTGAGGCTTAAAACTATAACTTCTTCAAATTGTCTTCTCATCACTGGGAACCCGTGAGAGAACAGTGGATTCCACTGATTGGGCTTCTCAGTAAAAAAAAAATATGGGGTTGGAATTAAACTGACCACCATGGGAGATGAGTTAACCGAGGACGGCGTCGCGTTCCTTCTGACGTGCTCCTTCATCAACTCCAGGGATTTCTTGAGGATGATGGAGCGCGTGGCGTGGTAGATGTCCATGAAGTCCAACGTCTTACTGTGGTCCTTCAGCCACTTGGCAATCTCTATCAGGTCTTCCATGGCTGATTCTAGATAAAAGGTAAGAATGACAGTAAAGACCGCGAACAATGACATTTGTGACCCGCAGGCCTCGAAATAGTACTAGCCCGGTGTACAAAGTCTAGCGAAAACTGCTCCGGGCTACCCAGACCCACTTCCTTGGTTGCCCGGTGGGCTAGTGAAAAATTCAGTAACCTACCTGTAAAGGTTTAGTTCAAAATACATGTTAAAATTGTTATTGTCTTTTTGTGTATTAAATAAATATCGGATCAAAATAAACTGAGTATAAACTGTCTTTTGTTTGTGTTTTTCGGAATGATTATCGATAGCCTGGGAGCGCTCGATCCACGCGTGCATGCAGTGCACTGCGATCTCACGAACAGAGTAGACTGGTGGGCTTCAGTGAGATTAGTATAGTATAAACTACGGCGCAGGGTACCGCACATATGTGCACTATTCTTTTCACATCGTTAAGCCTTTCTTACCATAACGGCCCACTGCGTAGCTGTATAGTACATGAGCGTTCTGCCGTGTCACTAGTAGTAGCGTCTGATAAAGAGTCTGTTCAGAACAGCGCCCTCTGTGTACGTGACTACGAATGTACGTACGTGTACGTACCACTGACCTCTAGAGGTCAGTGGTACATGTACGTACACGTACGTGCGCGCGGGCGCCAATCGAATAGTTTTGTGCATTGTGCATACGGGCTAGCAAAAATGTAAACGGGCTAGTAAAATCTGCAGTTTGCTAGCCCGGTGGGCTACCCAGGAAAAAAAGTTAGCGCAAGGCCTGACCCGGTCTGCAAAATACATTTTTACGTAAAGGGCTCGGAGGTGATTTTTGTTTTAAGGCATTTTGGTTTCTCTGACACCTATATTTTCAGATCTGTTTGATGTAAAAGATTGTTTTGATCCTTAAATTTAATTTAATACAGGCTTTGTCATTCTCTTAACATAGCATCTGATGAAGCACTACAATTGTAAATCTTCATTTCTTTTTAAAGACATTTTGAATATAACTGAGAAAGAAACAAATTTCTTAAAATTGTAAAAGACAAATGCATTACACTACAGAATTGTGTCATATATCAAAATGAGACGGAACTGGAAGGAGGTTGAAATGAGGATTCTCAGGTATATGAAAAGAGGATAAAATTCTCCTGACAATATTGTTTCTTGCATTTCATTCAGACATTCTGTTAACCAGTTCGCGCCGGAATTATTTTAACATCGCTGAGCCAAGGGGCGGGATTATTTTTAACGAAACTCGATCCGAAGCGGGTTCAGGCTGATAGTGCCGGGAAGCACACCCACGCATTTCCGGCCTTGCTCGCTGGTGACATTCATTTCCGAACTTGAACTTGGCGTGTTTATGCGTCATCCGTTTTGAATTTGGGGAAATGTTTGCGTTTATATACGTCATCCGTCGCGAACTGGTTAACAAGTTATGGCTGTTTAAAGTTCGCATTGCAGAAGTAAAATGTTGAGAAAAAGGTCTTTGAAGTTTCAAAATAGGTAGGCAGTCTACTTACCAGACATTTGGTTCAAACTGAGGGACACATTATCAGCAGAAAAATCTAGCAAAGAAAACATAAAATTAAGAGAGTAAACATTTCTTTTACTTTTTAAATTTATTACACATCTAGTATTTGTTTTTTTAATAATCTCTCAGGACAACACCGAGTATAGTGTCGATAAAAATACCTTGATGAAGGGAAACATCTTGTATTAAATTTTAAAAAAAGATGATCTTTGACCTATTTTGACTCAATAATTACTTCATCCAAGTTACTTTAAACAAAATCTAATTGTATTTAAACAATGACCTCTAATGACTTTGACCTCCGTAATCCGACGATTAGGGTCACTGCATAGAAGTTTCATCGAAATCCATAAAAACATGTAGAAGTTATTTTTTCTTCAAAAAAAATTTGCATGAAACTTAACAAAGGCGTTCGTTTGCGTCAGGCAGTTTTGTTTTGTTGTTTTTGCCATCAAAGGATTGCAAATTTTTAAAATAAAATTTAACAAATTTGAAACAATTACAGGATATCTAGCGCAATCATTTTGCTGGATGCCTAGAATCATTATTTACTTTCAAAAGAGTTAGATACTTCTAAATAATTTTGTAGTAAAATGTTTTGATATCTGCAAATGGTGTATCCTACGTTTAAAGGGATCGTATACGTTTGGTAATTATTTCAAAAATTAATGGCAATAAAAACTTACTTGGTAAGAAGTACAGCAGCTTTGGATAGTATAATGCATTTTTAGAAACTTTTCACTTCGAAGTACTGCGGTTATGGAAAAATATATCACTTTTATCCCCAAAAATTTGAATCTGAGAAGCGTTACTGCAGTGACGTTTCTCAGATTGTGTATTCCAATGCAGATTATTCTTCCTGCGCGGACATAACCGCTCCAGATTTTCACTACAACCTTTTGAAATGAAACTTTTACAGGTTAGTTTTATGGTATATATCTATAACTACATAGAATTGAAACAAACAGTGGGTTCCAATAACCAAACGTTTACGATCCTTTTAAAACAGGTACCCGGTACCCAAACTACCCGTAAATACACACCCCTAATGGGAGACCAATGCCCCTGATAGACTCCCTACGATACAACACAATTACAATTGCCTACCTTCGTCTTCAGCAGCGATCAGATCAAACAGCATGGCGGGAGGGACAGGCTGACCGTGTCGGCTCAGTAACACACGGAACTCATTCTGCAGGGAATCCTTGCCCGTATTGAACAAGGACGTCTGGTGGGGACAAACACCAGGGGCCAATTTCACAGCGATGCTAAGCACAAAAATTTGCTTAGCACCAAAAAGTCTGGTTCATTAGAAACAGGGGTCAATTTCATAGAGCTGCTAAGCACAAAAATTTGCTTAGCATGACAATTTGTCCTTGGCAAAAACAAGGTTACAGACCAAAATTTCCCCTGATCTTTATTGTTCTGGATTGATAATCAGCTGGTTTTTTTGCTTAGCATGAAAAAACACGTATAATTTTGGTTGGTAACCTGTTTTTAATGAGCACGACTTTTTGTGCTAAGCAACTTTTTTTGCTTAGCAGCTCTATGAAATTGGGCCCAGGGGCCAATTTCATAGAGCTGCTAAGCACAACAATTTGCTTAGCATGACAATTTGTCCTTGGCAAAAACAAGGTTACAGACCAAATTTGTACCTGATCTTTATTGTTCTGGATTGATAATCAGCTGTTTTCTTGCTTAGCATGAAAAACATGTATAATTTTGGCTAGTAACCTGTTTTTAATGAGCAAGACTTTTTGTACTAAGCAACTTTTTTTGCTTAGCAGCTCTATGAAATTGGGCCCAGGGGCCAATTTCATAGAGCTGCTAAGCACAACAATTTGCTTAGCATGACAATTTGTCCTTGGCAAAAACAAGGTTACAGACCAAATTTGTACCTGATCTTTATTGTTCTGGATTGATAATCAGCTGTTTTCTTGCTTAGCATGAAAAACATGTATAATTTTGGCTAGTAACCTGTTTTTAATGAGCAAGACTTTTTGTACTAAGCAAATATTTTTGCTTAGCAGCTCTATGAAATTGGGCCCAGGTAACAAGCCAAAACTCTACGGGCTTTTCTTGCTAAGCCAAAAACTAGCTGATTATCAATCGAAAACAATAAAGATCACGTGAAAATTTGGTCTGTAACCTTTTTTTTGCCAAGGACAAATTTTCATGCTAAGCAAATTGTTGTGCTTAGCAGCTCCGTGAAATTGGCCCCTGAAAGCAATGTTACATTTTCACCAGAAATCTCTACATGAGATTTGAAGGGTTTGCATGCTAAAAAGGCAATAAGATAAAGTTGTTTGCAATAGCACCAACTGTAAGAAAATCTGGCAAAATGAGACGGAACTAGACAACTAGGGTATAGTGGAGAGAACTGCCAAATAGTGAATAATGGAAGATTTTGTTATTTTTCAAATTTATTGATATTTGTAATCTCTTTTGTGAGTTGTGTGGTTCTGAAATGAACCGGAGGGAACTCAACGTTTCGGACAAAAACTAATCAAAGCCGAAATCTTGAGAATGTAAGTCTGTGTCAGAAATGGGTGTCTAGAGCTACAGCTTCGGCTATTGTCTGCGTCGGCTATTTTGTAGCGCTGTCCGAAATGACGTCTAGAGCTACAGCTACGGCTACAACGTCACAAAAATCTATCTGTAAGAAGAGTTGTCTAGCTGATGCAAAATGGCGGCAGCACTAACTTAAATTTTGGAGCAGATTTTTGATTATTTTTTCTAATAATGGTGCATTGAATTACAACTAACAAATCGATAAAGACGTCAATATCGTAAGGTATTTCGACCGGGTGTAAACACAAACATTGCGCAACATCGAGCAAACGATAATTCTTGTCAATTCAACATCACAATTTTGTGCCTGGACCCCCAGGTAATCCGGAACTAGCTTTTTTTTTTTTAGCGCGCTCACTATGAACTTTAGGGTGAACTCCAGTTAACCTAGCTTGCTGCGGCTGTGTACGTACGCCATCGTGCGGCCGTGCTCGTTACGATATCCTTCCAAGATGACACAGTTTTGACAGCCTTATCGCGGGACGAGTACTACGAGGGCTACTCACGGCTTTTGCCAGCTCGGGGCTGCTAGGGTTGTGCTCCTCAAAGAAGTTCTTGGCGTCTTCAATCTGCTGCATGTGGCTGAGGTACTGCTCCAGGCCGTTACCCGCCCTGCATAAGTGTACAAAGAGATAACATTTATTAGGGTAGGATACACCATTGGTAATTGCTTGAATGATCAGGAATGGGTGGATTTGGGGGTTGTATTTTATAGTGAATATCACTTAATTGACCTGTCCAAGTTTTACAATCGTGGATACCGAGAAAAATGCAAGAAAAACGGCGTTCGTTTCCAACTGGCTTCGGACAGTTGTTCTGGTTGACCGTCTGACGATGTGAATATTTGTTCAAATAAAATTCCATTTTTCTGAACAATTTCATAATATCTTGTGCAATCATTTTGCTGGACGCCTAGAATCTCAACATCGGCTAGATATAACCGATGAGAACGCGCAATTCAAATTGTGATTAAGCAAATTTTGGATTGAAATCAAAATTATAGAATATTGTCTTCTCGGAATATGCATCATTCGCAGAGCTAAAAACTTTACAAAGTTTGTCATCAAGTACCTATCTTTATTTATATTTTGGGTACCTCTGTTGTTTAAACCTTAACCCTACCTAATGCTACTTTTTACTACTAGTAGTAAAAAGTAGCATGCAGTACTCTCACTGACTTGTGTGCAATGCCTGTAGTAATTTTTAGTATTTGGTACTTCACCCCTAATTGCACTCGTAGTACTTTTTAGCATTAGGTGCCTCAGCTTGCTGAGTGTGCATGGCCCATGTATGCTGTGTAATGTGTTCTAAACTCTACAGCAAAAATTGTCACTTGGGACACAGCAATGGGTCAAGGCTGGACAACTGCATTTTTTGCCAGGTAAGTATTACTGACCTGTATTGCCACTTTTAGTATTTTGTAGTTGGCAGTATCTGTACTCTGTCAGTACACACCCAATCATCAGTCACGGAGAGACCCAGTGCTACAAAATACTAAGTAGTATCCTATAGTATGCAGTTCTTTAGCCCAAAGTAAGGCCTAGGGGGTTAGGGTTAAATGCCCAATTTGGACACAGCCTGTCAACTCTACTCACCCGCCCTTGACGGCTTGCTCTAGATCCCTGACTGCATCGTGGTGGCTCAGCACGTCGTCAAATACACTCATAGTGACAGACAGATCTGGGAGGCAGACTATTAAGGAAAAAGTCCTTGCGGTTGTTTAACCCTAACTCCTTACACAACAAAGGAAGTTGGAGGATTTTGAAGGAATTGTATTGTTCAATAACAATGGTGAGGGAGTTAGGGTTAAACATACACTTTTATTTTTAGTGGGGAAGATTTAAACATGTAGCATATCCGACTGGCAGTCTTAACCAGTTCGCGCCGGGATTATTTTAACATCACCGAGCCGAGGCGCGGGATTATTTTTAACAAAACTCGATCCAAGGTGGGTTCAGGCCGATGGTCCCGGGAAGCACACCCACGCATTTCTGGCTTTACTCGCTGCTGACAGACATTTCCTGCCTTGCTTGTGACGTGTTTATGCGTCATCCGTTTTGAATTTGGGGAAAACTTTGCGTGTGTATACCTTCTCCGGCGCGAATTTGTTAAAAGACACTGACCATCCACCACAAAGGATCTGTGAAGTCGAAATTTTCACATTTCGATGTTGATGTAATTCAGGAAAGATTACATCATCAGCTTTCGAATGATACCAGACTCGCATGGGTTCACTGAGTCAGTGTACTCAATACGAGCAGCTCAACTTGTGAAATTTTCACTCAAGTTTTGTAAAAATTTGTACTAAAACTTATTTTCCCCAAAACCATGGTTTTCAAATTAAAAAAAAAAAATATCATATTTGAATTTCTCAGCACTAAAAGATAAGTACAAACTTAAAGGCAAAATACTTGGCTACCACATATTTAAATTAAAAAAAAAATTCTTCCGTGTCGTTTTTTAGTAGTGGTTCTTTCATTTCGCAGGGATTGAGAATGGTTCCTTGCCAGAGGGCCTAGATGGCCTAGGGGGTTAGGGTTTATAAAGGATACTTTCTTGGAGTTTCTGAAGTGACACTGTTTCTCTGTGTACTGGGAGGATGTTCTGTTCCAACATCGCCAATCTCTCCTCAAACGATGTCAGTATGGTCACCTGTCAAATATTGCAAGTAATATAGTAACAGAACTTGTTAATAGAAATTATCCTCTGTTAAATACATTAGTTGGTTTCGCTATGTTTGGGTTAATTAACCCTAACCCTCCAGGGTATTTTGGCTAGAAACCCTGCCAGATGCATCAGATTGCATACTTTGTGTGCAGAGTGCAGCAAGGTCAAGCCGTCACAGCAGATGCACTGTGCTGGGTCTGGCAGGGTTAGGGTTAAATTAAGGAATCTTAAAACTTACATAAAAGTAACCAAACAAAATATACTTTTCAAAGTGAACAAAGAACTTGGCAAGGCAGGATTTGAACCTGCGACCTTCGGAATACCAGACAGGCGCTCTACCAACTGAGCTATCTTGCTCTATGTTGGCGGTCTCCCAAATTGTCAGTATCTCGATTTTGTGCACCACGTAGCATATAATCTTTTCACGCAGCGTGCCTGCAAACAAAATGATTATAGACCAGCTCCCCTACTCATACAGTCGTCTTTGCAAACCTGCACCAGTAGTTTAACTTGTTCATTGTTTCTACACAGGTTTTTCTCGGGATATAATCAGCGATCGCAGAACGGCGGTTGTTTACCTACGTGCAACACGTACTGAACCCACAGACAGAATTCCTTTGTGAAGCAGCGCTAAATAGATCTGCAACACAGGCCCGTTTGACTGCTGAATGAGTAGTTGACTGCGTGAAGCCTCTATGCATATTTTAAAATACTTTCAAGGTCGAGTTTGCATTAAAAAGATCATGCCCCATTTTCGCATATTTGCATATTTGCAAAGACCACAGTATGAGTTAGGGAGCTGGACTAATCGTGTCGTTAGCGGACGCACTGTGTGAACAGATGTTACGCGACATGCACAATCAAAATACATTGGCAAAGACTATGCAGGCCTCGAAATAGTACTAGCCCGGTGTACAAAGTCTAGCGAAAACTGCTCCGGGCTACCCAGACCCACTTCCTTGGTTGCCCGGTGGGCTAGTGAAAAATTCAGTAACCTACCTGTAAAGGTTTAGTTCAAAATACATGTTAAAATTGTTATTGTCTTTTTGTGTATTAAATAAATATCGGATCAAAATAAACTGAGTATAAACTGTCTTTTGTTTGTGTTTTTCGGAATGATTATCGATAGCCTGGGAGCGCTCGATCCACGCGTGTATGCAGTGCACTGCGATCTCACGAACAGAGTAGACTGGTGGGCTTCAGTGAGATTAGTATAGTATAAACTACGGCGCAGGGTACCGCACATATGTGCACTATTCTCTTTCACATCGTTAAGCCTTTCTTACCATTACGGCCCACTGCGTAGCTGTACAGTACATGAGCGTTCTGCCGTGTCACTAGTAGTAGCGTCTGATAAAGAGTCTGTTCAGAACAGCGCCCTCTGTGTACGTGATTACAAATGTACGTACGTGTACGTACCACTGACCTCTAGAGGTCAGTGGTACGTACATGTACGTGCGCGCGAGCGCCAAACGAATAGTTTTGTGCATTGTGCAAACGGGCTAGCAAAAATGTAAACGGGCTAGTAAAATCTGCAGTTTGCTAGCCCGGTGGGCTACCCAGGAAAAAAGTTAGCGCAAGGCCTGCTATGGTAATATCTAGCACACGTAGATACGAAGTTAACCACTGTGGACCCTAGTGCCCAACAGAAACTGGTCAAATTTATTCGTTCGGCTTTATGGCAATTATGGTTCTACATGTATATTACCATATTTGTCGTCATCTGACTGCTTTTGCCAAGACTGTCTTGAATGAAGGCCAGATCCTCGGCTCCCTGTAGCAGAAATATATTATGTTTTATTTTTGTTGTATTTAAAAAGAACATTAAAACCCCCTACCAATCCACATTCAGTTAAACTCTAACACCAGGTTTTGTTGGAATTTGTTAGGATGAGAACTGGATCTCTACATAAAAACCATACTATATCTGCCAAGAAACCAGCCATACTTTGGCTGGTCCCTTGGATAACGTAGTATGGCTTTCTGTTTCCTGTAGCAGGGGACCAGCCACTTTCAAATTTGTATACGTGTTCAAAATCTTTGATTTTAAAACAAAAGGGGAGTTACTATACGGAAAACACAGGAAAACACCGGAAAACACCTAAAAAAAACACAGGAAAACACCGGAAAACACAGAAAAACTACAGGAAAACACCAGAAAACTCCACAAAACTACCGGAAAACAAACTAAAAAACGTAAAACTACCAGAAAACACACTAAATTCGGAAAACTACAGGAAAACACCAGAAAACACCACAAAACTACCGGAAAACAAACTAAAAAACGTAAAACTACCAGAAAACACACTAAATTCGGAAAACTACCGGAAAACTACCTGAAAACTACCCCCAAAACACTAAATATTAACAGAAAACACCAAAACAACCAAATAAAATTGGAATATGCAAACCGAATAACAAAAAAAACACACAAAAAATAGGCTCACCGGTTGATTTTCCGGTATTTCAGTATTACAACATGTAATAACAAATTGGGGGGGGGGGGGGGGTGGCTGTTACTTGTGTAATAGTTATGTTACTTGTTAGTTACCTTTTTACTGTTTTTTTTTAGGTATTTCATTTTTTGGGTTTGTTTTTTCAGGTAGGCCTATTTAGTGTGTTTTTAGGCCTATTTTGGGAGGCCAATTTATTATTTGTTTAGGTTTTTTTTGTTTTTATGTGGTGGTTTTTTTTAGGAGGGGGTGTTTTTCGATGTTTAACCCTAACTCCCTACACAACAAAGGAAGTTGGAGGATTTTGAAGGAATTGTATTGTTCAATAACAATGGTGAGGGAGTTAGGGTTAATGTTTTTAAGAGCTGTTTTCCGCGTCCGGTAGACTCAGGTATTTAGTGTTTTGGGGAGGTGCTTTCCAGTGTTTTCTAGTGTTTTCCTGTAGTTTTCCTGTAGTTTTTCTGTAGTTTTCCTGTAGTTATCCGGTATTTTCCGGTATATAAACAGGTCAAAAGAAATAAGTCCCCCCCCCCCCCCCCCCCCCCCCGGGAAATGTGCATTTTTCTGGAAGACAGTTAGGCTTCTTATAACCTGTTACACAAATGTAAAATGCAGTCTGAAATGTTACACATTTATTGTTCAATAAAGTTTCACCCAACAGTTAACCTTCGCCTTGAAATGCTGCCATTTATTAAAGGTGATGAACAATAAAAAATGACACTTTCTTGCAATTGCATTGAACAAATAGAGAACAAAATGTTTTTACATATTTTTTGTAATTGTATATTCTTTCCTCACTTCAATTAATTAAAATAGACGTAGACGTAGCTGTAGCTGTAGCTGTAGACGT
The DNA here is from genome assembly GCA_037893245.1 of Crossaster papposus. Lineage (NCBI taxonomy): Eukaryota > Metazoa > Echinodermata > Asteroidea > Velatida > Solasteridae > Crossaster > Crossaster papposus. The sequence continues at coordinate 486,180 of JBAIAA010000237.1, forward strand.
AGACCGTAGCTCTAGACACTCGTTTCGGACACGGCCTAATATTGTTCACATAAAAAGCATAATGATGTAAATCCCATTGAGTTACGGGGTCCCAAATTGAATCTCTTTTTGACTTGGATGGTTGAGGTTTGTGCCTCACAAGTTACTCAAGCTATACTCCTTAGCCCCGCCAAACTATTGCAAAATAAGAACTTTCGACCTCACCTACCTTTATTAATTTCTCATCTATGTCCTGTATTTTTTGCACCGTGTCTTCCATGTTAATTTCCTTATTTCTGTTACGATTTTGAATGCAATGGGCGGGTCGCAAATTTTTAGCTGGCGGCGAAGGAGGCTGCCATTTTGTTAAAGAGCGCCGCCGACGACGGTGTTTCGTACACATGTCGAGGCGCTAGGCTTGGAATTTGGACGTACGTACGCGCGCGTATACACCAACCTCGCGTTCCCAGGGTGTCTGAATCTGAATCACCGACACAACAACTGCGCTCTCAAATTCCGTGGTTTGACGATAAATTACAGACGAACTATGCATAGAAAGTTCAAGATATTTACAAATCGTCTTAACCTATTTCTCGTCTAGAAGTTGTAAAAGTCCCAGGGTGGCATGAAAATGGATTTGGAAATTACAGGTCATTTGCAAGCGGGGTGTGTTCGCATATTATTTTCAATGTGGTGCTAGCTGGCCAGTTCCTCGACTCATGGCGGTAAAACTACATAGGCCTATAGAAACTGGATGAGATTGACGTAGCTTCTTCAGTGAATTCTACCCTCCAATTTGTTCAAAGTTTAGGGCGGCATCATAATCGGTTTGAAAATGAGAGGCATTTTTAAACGCGTGTACCCGGTGAATAATGGGGCTGCGTGTGTTGTATGCGGTAATCGTGACACTGCACTAATTAATGTTGACTCCGTGATTTGACGATAAATTACAGAAAAACTATGCATAGAAAGTTAAAAATATTTACAAATCGTATTAACCTATTCCTCATCTAGAAGTTGTAAAATCCCAAGGTGGCATCGAAATGGATTCGAAAATTATAGGTCAATTTGCAAGCGGGATGTGGCTCCGATGTGTCGCTGCACATTATTATTTTCAATGTGGTGCTGGAGTTCCTCGATCGACTCATGGCGGTAAAACTAGAAACTGGATGAGATTGACGTAGCGGCATCTTCAGTAGATTCTACCCTCCAACTTGTTCAAAGTTTAGGATGGCATCATAATTGGTTTAAAAATGAGAGGCATTTTCACGAACATACCCCGCCCAGCAACACGTAATGTATTCTGACCAATAAAAGCGTGATTATATAGTTACAATATTAACGCAGATTGTGGTAGGCTGAGCAAAATATTTCAATGTTGTAATATTTCAATAAATTTGTAAAAAAAACCTTCTGTTATTGGGTTTTTTCCTTTCGTTTTTTGTTCTTATATAAAGGGGTGTAAATAAGGGAATCCATAAATGTGTTTTACCTACGTCTGCATTGGTGGTAAGGGGATAGGAAAATGAAGAAAAAAGTTATGTGGTGTTGACCAAGCATTCCGGGGTACGGACTTACGACTAAACTCAATAAGCCCAATATCGACTCTGGTTATAGGATTTTCCGGCGGACCACAATTAATTCCCTCTCCATGTTCATATATAACCCGAAAGTCAAGCACTATATAAGGGAGAAGACGGAGTGGCACCTTAAGTCTTGCTGCATAGCCGGGGCAAACGAACCCCGTACCTATACGAAGGTGAGAACCTGAACTCCGCGGACAGTCCCAACCTGACGAATTAACCGATTGAGCTAAATTCCGTTGGTATTTGAGGACGAGAAATAAATCTCTTAAAGATAAGATTGCGAAACCTTAGAGTAATAAGGTTAGAGTAATAGTTCTATATACATCTGCTCAAAAGGTTTTCAGGGTATGAGCCGACGCATCGGCCCACGCATTAATTGTCTACAAAATCAACTTATTTTATGTCGATAGAGGGCGCGCCACTCAAATAGCGGTCACCAGCAAAACGCGCGCTCATTATAGGAAACAACACAAAATCAAAGGGGCGGCGCTGCCTAGCCTCGCGACGCTAGATTAGTGTGGCATTGTATGACTTTGTGTTTTTTATTGGAAATTTGGCAGGGCCTAAAGAGTTAGCCTTGCGTTTTAAATAAAATGTCTTGTTTTGGGGTGAGAATTTCTCTTTAACGTCATCGGTCAACCCACCGAAAATTAAAAAAAATTAAAAAGAAAATTAAATATGACATGTTTGTCGTCATGTTTCTGTGGAGTCTGAACACCTGTGACGTGGGAGTTCTAAGTATTTAAAAAAGATCGTGAAAGTATGGGCATTTTCGCACTTGTGTCTATGGGGATTTTATTTGCTCCTATCCGTTGCACCCATAGGCTCTGTGTTCAGGATGACGTCGGTTCTAGAGCCAAATTGTTAGTAGGAGGGGCTAGACCCTCTGCACCGACGTCAACTTATTTGAAATCGTGGTTGAAAATAAAGTAATCCCTAGGGATGAGGTTGGGAGGGGGTGGGGGGGGGGCTAGAAAAAAATTAAAGCCCCCCCCCCCCCCCCCCCCACACCTTTCCCCGTAGAACCGCGCCTGGCGCCATCTATATCTACAATGTCCGATAGTGTCTATGGTCACCGCCACTTTCGCCAGCCGAGCGTCAAAATGAGGCCAATATACTGTTTATATACTGTCAATTTCGTTGTTTTCTTGATTGTATAGTAATAATTTAGCATAATAGACCACATCAGGGGGGAAAAAGAAGAAGAAAAAAAAGCCTACAACACCCGGTATTCCCAGGCGGTCTCCCATCCAAGTACTAACCGAGCCCGACGCTGCTTAACTTCGGTGATCGGACGAGAACCGGTGTATTCAACGTAGTATGGTCGTAGGCAGAAGAATATAGAAATTATATGTATTTATACATGATTGGATTTTATGTAACACCCTTATTGATGTCATATTTTTATATTCAGTTACATTATAATTATTACTTGCAAAAGTAAATAGCATTTTCCCCTTAAAATGTTATTTTTTAGCTTTGGAGGGTTTGTTCAACCTCGTGCTATAGTGTCGGGCAGTATTGGGTTAAAATTAAGATACGCGCTGGGGACGAGGCTGGGTTCATTTGCCGTTTTTAAACCTTAACATTAGCTAACATTAGGCTCCATATGGCGTGCATCAACATTATCAAACTTCATAAACAAAGCCGAATGACAAAGCTGAAGTTTAGAAAACGGCCCCGGCTCTGTAGACAAATTAGTCTGGAGCCTTGATTTTTAGCAACTAGTTCTACTTGCACACCGATTTACATCGACACTGGACACCTGTCCAAACAAGATGGCGGCGGTCGGAAGGGCGAGTTTTTGTTTTCTCCGTCAACAAATCTCTAGAAATGTCATCAAAAATCGGGTAACGGTCAATGTTTTTTCGAACAGCATTAGCACTGAGGTTTTGCAAGAAGTTACACATTTTAAATGTTGAAGATATATTTTAAGAAGCTATGGCGACAATTTAGTTTCGTCGACCGATCGACGACGCTCGCCCGCCGGCCGGGCGGAGGGAGCCCGTACTACTGTCTGAGGGTTTTCACAGGTTAACAAACTATGCACAAACTACGTGCAATTACTCCCAAAACCACTGCACGGTTTACCTCCTAAATTCGTGTTTTACTATTTTATCAACTCCAGAATGTGTGACGTGCCAAATAAAAAAACAGTTGAATCTCGCCCAATAATAATATCTGTAAAAAAGTGAAAAATATAACTATCCAGTATCCCTGTTCTACATACAAACGCGACTGTTACAAGATTGTGGATAACGAAGTTCAATGAACTGTTTGTACCGTAACCCTGGCCGGGGCCAATCACATGGCTTCTGTCAAAAATGACTGGGCTGTTTTCCAAACCCATGCTTAGGTTCTTTTGTGGCTCTGGCGCATTGCTAAACTGTATGAATGAAGCCTCCGCAAGATGAAGCTTGTGTTTGAAAAATGGCCCGGCCATGCCGTGCCCCGAATTATACTTGGATGCTGCTTGAAATTACGCACAAGTCTAAGCAGGTAAAGCATGTACGAATTTATATTTTGACACTTTTGCTGTTTCAAACGATAACAAATGCACAACTGACAAATAGTATATTGTCCCTTTAATCTAATTGTTGTGGTAATTATGGGTGGCATGGGTGGCTTGTGTGTAAAGCACTTGCCTCTCACCAATGTGGCCTGGGTTCAATTCCCGGCTTGGAAATCAAACACTTTCGATCTCAGGCTGTGCTCCGTAGTCATATGAGTTGATGTGGCCGGCTGCCATAGGCGCCTTTACGTGCCAGCGACTCGACCATGTTGTAGCCGCGTCCTTCGCAATTCAGAACACCAGCTGCGAGTAAGGATGATTAGCCTCCCCAATTATAATTATTATTATAAATTTCTTTCCCCCAGGTCGCTCCACAGATCCTACCGGTCCGATGCTTCACCAACACCGGAACCGGGGCAATTCTGGGTAAGCCCTCATCAGTCAAGTTGGGCCTGCCCAAAGTACTGGTCGTCCTGGTACCCTTGATGTACCTGGGGGCAACCATCAGCAAGGAAGGGGCTGCTTTCCTGGAAGAGAACGACATCTTTATACCAGATGACGACGACGACTAAAGCAGGAAAGTGTTTTACAGGTAAAAAAGATGTAATGTGGGTCTTTAGAAAACCGGTGAAGTTGAAGGAGGCATACACCTACCCCTAGAACTACGGGGCTCCGAGGCCCTATATAACCAAGTACTACAACCATGTACAACAGTATGTGACATATACAGTCGACTCCCGTTAGTACGAAAACGGATATAACGAAATTCCGGTTATTACGAAAATTATCCTTGGTCCCGGCAAAACTGTGCACGTTTCTATGGGGAAATATTCGCTTATAACGAAAACGGATTGAACGAAATTCCGGTTACAACGAAAGGTTTTGTTAACCCCGTGAATAAACAAGCATTGTTGTTGATCCATTTATAACGAAAGCTTACAAATCCTGGCCCATGGCTTTTCATTCAGATCGAAATTGAAAGCAGTATTAGTCATCAATTGATGTTTGTCATGTCAATTAATTCATCTTGCCGATGGAAAAACCTATAGAGAGAGATGGTGCTAATTGTTTGCACAGTCGTTAATCGGCCGTTGCGGTTAGCAACAAAGGCCCGTTTTAAAAGAGTGCTGGTATCAAGGGCCAATCACCCGAACCATGTGCGACTTGCCAAAGGAACGTCACTACAAAGCTCAAGATGGAGGTCTTCAAAGCGATCGAGAATGGGCGCAAGAAGGGGAACATCGCGCTGGCCTGATCGCGCAAGAAGAACCAGGAAAAAACAAAACAGGTTTTCGTTATCCCTAAAAAACACCAATCAATCTCCATGCGCGGATCCAGGGGGGGGCGCACCCGGCGCGCGCCCCCCCTAAAAAAATCTCGAGAAGATTGAGAAGATCTCGGCGTTGGGGCTTCGCGCCTCCTGCGCTCCCATATCTTCTCCCAATATATTATGTTGACAATTTTTGGCGCCCCCTCTAACCGAAATTCCTGGATCCGCCCCTGATCTCCCCTCTATAAAATCATTTAGCTCTCTCCCTGGTAAGTGGTAACCCCTCAGAAATTAAAAACATAAATAATCCCTTCAATATTTCGTCTTTAACCAACCGCGATCTTAAATAATTGACTAGAATAAACCCCGTCTTTAAAAATTGAATGGCCTGTGGCATGCTGCGTACGTTAAAATATCCAATCAAGTTAGGCTACTGTCACAAGAGGGCGCTTTAGCGATGTCTAAAAACTCGGCCGTTTTCCAAACCAAAAACTCATCTCCGTTTTGGCGTTGTTTGTGCAGTTTGTCAAAGGCGATGGAGCCGCAACGGCGTTTGCAAGCTGGGGTTTGAAAAATGGCCTCGGCAATCGGATCGATCATGGACTGCAGTACAGCGTGTGTTCATTGCTCGATTTGTGTGATCACGGTGCCGTTAAGGGCCCCTTTTTATTTTGGTCCAATTCGAGTCAAAGGTACTTTTATCATTTAAAAATGACTTTAAAACCTGAAGTATACTTCTCTCAACTCTTATGACACAATTTTGTAAAATATTGAACACTTTTTGTCGGGTATAAAATGCGATTTGCTTACGCATTTTGCCTTCCAAATTAACAGTTTTGCAACGCGGGGATCGCCATTATTATTTTTGTGTTTCGTGTCGTTGTCTTTGTTATCATTTGATATCTCAAAATGTCACAATTCTGCCCTCTGAAGACCAAAGAAGAATACAGAATGTCTCTCCGTCACAATTTGTGCAAGAGAGACTACTTACGTTGAAACAACAGATCCAGTTAGTTGATTCACTCTTCCGTATCTGTTTAGTACGTTGACTTCATTCTCAGCAATCGAACATCAAGAACCTTCGTAATTTTTGTATTATTTTACACCTACGTTTAACATTTTGCTTCTCACAACAAAGTTGTATTTTAAACATTTTATTACACAAACAACACTACGTGTAAATTGTATTTCATTTGTGTTCATATTGCAAAGGTGTGTTTTGGTCATCACGTACACGTACGGGGTCTATACAAAGTTAACAATGGGTTAGAAATCATTGGGTCGGATAATACGAAATTCGGATATAACGAACACTTTGACGAGGTCCCGCGGAGTTCGTTATAACGGGAGTCGACTGTATTACCATTTTAACCCTGCTAGAAACCCTGCCAGACGCAACAGATTGCATACTTTGTCACATTAACTTGTGTGCAAGTCCAGCAAGGTCAAGCAGTCACCACAGATGCACTGTGCTGGATTTGGCAGGGTTAGGGTTAATTAAGAAGCAAGTTGCAAATTGCATGCATTGGCAACTTCCAAACCGCTGCACGTTTACCTCCAAAACTTACTTTTTCAACAACTCACCACCATTGCTACAACAAGAGACAAGGTCGAATCCTTCCAAATTTCATTTGAAAAGAGGTTAATTAAAAAACTATCTCGTTCCGAAATTGAAAATAATCTTCACTTACCCAATCTGGAGTCGACTGACGTAATTTGGAGCAGAAATGTGGACAAAGCTGCCGATTTGTACCATAGCAATCGGCAAGGGAAGATGCGATATCCCACCCCCGTGTGATATCACACGGCAGCGGCAGTTTGCCTCGGGTGCTACGCATCCCTGAGGGTGTTCAAAAACGTCGCTCCCCACATCACAGCAGTCAACAATTGTATATTGTTTTGCAGAAATAATCACCGAATCTGTTGCATATCATATCATATCATATCATATCATATCATATCATAGATGCTCGAATATTTCATGTTCAACTCGCAAAATGCAAAACTCTTTTCTCATTCCCTTGTTCGATCTTTGTTTCCTTGGTGCAGGTTTTAATCTTCAATTCCGCAGATCAAGTACTATGTATGTCTCCTCAGTGTCATCCCTGTACGAGTGAAGACTTCAGCGTTAACCCTAACTACCTACAATGTAGGCCTTTTTAGCTAGAAACCATTCTTGTGAGGCACTTTTACATGTACCATTAAAATAGATGGAGGGATGTTCTTCAAAATACGAGGTAAAATTGTTGAAAAAAAATTGGGACTTATTTTGATTTTTTGGGCAAAAGATATTTATGAATATTTTGTACATGTACCATTAAAATAGATGGAGGGGTGTTCTTCAAAACACGAGGTAAAATCGTTGAAAAAAAATTGGGACTTATTTTGATTTTTTGGGCAAAAGGTATTTATAAATATTTTGTACATGTACCATTAAAATAGATGGAGGGGTGTTCTTCAAAACACGAGGTAAAATTGTTGAAAAAAAATTGGGACTTATTTTGACTTTTTGGTCAAAAGGTATTTATGAATGGAAATATATAGCCCGGTATTAAACAAGTATGTTTAAACCGGCTCATTGGCCTAAACGTTGTTAACCAGTTAGCGTCGGAGGACGTAAATACACGCAAAGTTGTCCCCAGATTCAAAACGGATGACGCATGAGCAAGGCCGGAAATGTCTTGTCAGCAGCGAGCAAGGCCAGAAATGAGTGGGTGTTCTTCCCGGTACTATCGGCCTGTACCCGCCTCGATCGAGTTTCGTTAAAAATAATCCCGCGCCTCGGCTCGGTGATGTTAAAATAATCCCGGCGCGAACTGGTTAAACATACTTCAAACCGGCCAACCACATTCTTATTCTCTTTGTCATTTCATTCTGTGTTGTGTGTTGTAATTGTGGGGCTATTTATATATCTCAGTTCACATGTACGTAGCCTAGCTTTACAGTAGCCATTACATAATAGAATTATATATCGTAATCGTTAAAAGGAGGGTATTTATTTTTTATTTTTTTAAATGAGTAACTTAATGAATAATGAATGGGCAAACATTTTAATTTCTGATACAAAGTATTTATCACCATATTTAACTTTTTTGTATAAACGCACCTTTATTATTTTTGGCTTTTTATATAGTAATCTAGCTAAATATCAAAATTGTACACTTTGGAAGGAGTTTTTCTATAATTTCACTTGATTTATCGATTAAAAAAAAATCAAATCTGGCTCAAACATGCCCAAAATATATTGCGTTGGCATAATGTTTCATCTATCGTCAATTTAAAAGTAGTATACACCATTGGCTTTTGCTGTAATTTTCGAAAATAGTCTCATATTTTATAATAATTATTGAGACGCTGACCCATTTAAAGTTTTGTGTTCATTGAATTGCTGGGGAAAAAATCAAAGAAATAAGTGCTGTTCTTGCAGTCTGGTTCCTTGACATCCTTCAGACAAATTCAATACATTTTTTTTTGGGGGGGGAGTGTTTAAAAATAGTCAGGTTGGCAATCGTTTAAAATCGATACAAAATTCCACTTTTCTTGAAAACTACATCACGTCCGGTGATGCTTGAGACATTTATTCAATAAGCCATTTGCGCGTGACCCCGAGTTAAATTTAAATAATATCTGGTACACTGACTTGTTCACACAGCTTGGCACAGTTTAACTTTAAATTCTCCAGACCAAAGACACTGTTGCTATATCACGTGATTCGCGGCAAGCTTTTGCATAGTTACGTAAGAGACGCTCAGAACCAATACATTGTTTACAATGGGTGAGAATGGTACAAATGACACCAGACCATTCCAGAGCTGGGGGTTGCTAGCGTAAGGCTTGCCCCGAATCACGTGATATAGCAACAGCGTCTTTGGTCTGGAGAATTTAAAGTTAAACTGTGCCAAGCTGTGTGAGCAAGTCAGTGTACCAGATGTTATTCAAATTTAACTCGGGGTCACGCGCAAATGGCTTATTACAGTCAAGTAAGGTATTTTTCTTTATTTTCAAAGTGAAAAATGCAAGGACATCAACTTGTAAATCACAATGACTCGTTGTGTAGATATTTATAGCATAAATTTGAGAAATAGATGAATGGACGCACAATTACTTATCCCTGTGTTATGTAAAAAATAAATAGTCTTATAGAATTAAAAGTGGAGTTCAAAAAAAGAACAGAAAAAAAAAATTGACATCAGTTTGAGAATTGTTTTCCTTTGTTTTTCCTCGATTCAGTGGGCTAAGAAGTTGCAGCAAATAGTGATAAAGATTGCCACCCAACCTGTAAAGCTGCAAGAATTTGAAAATGCGGCCTTAAAGTGCTGCAGGGAATTTTTCGTGCATAAACGTTAATTTTTGTGTTCATCTTTTGATTGGATTTTGGCGTCTTTATGTAAATGTCACAGTGGGGATATTTAAGTTTATTGGTTGTGGGTTTTCCTGAATGAAATCTGGATGGAGTGTTCTTTCCTTGCTTCTGATTGGTTATTCGCCATTACCTCACTCCTATTTCCAAAATTTAAACTTTTTACACATCCAGCATGGTGGCCCCTGTCTACGAGGACCTCTTATTGTCCCTCTTTTGTTTGTACTTTAACTTTTTCAGAAGGCCTTTCATATGTTTTGTACAAGAATCGGAATCGGGGACCTTTTCCAAATAGGGGACCCTATTGTCCTCCCTTGTTCTGTCCCCTTTTTCAATCAAAAACAAACTAAGATTTACGCCACTGGGTGGGTCACCTGGGTGCGATTTTTTTTTTCCCAAACAGGTTTGCACAATTTCATGAATTATTCAGTAGTTGCGTTGATCGCTGTACAACACTTAGGTTCTAGGTCTCCTTTTCCCCTTAAATTAAAAATACGAGGAAAAACGAGGTGACCTACTACAGCAGGATTCGAACCCGGGATCTTTGATCCATAGCCAATCCCACTATCCACTACACTACGTATAGCAGCTCGACAACAGCTGTTCTTTAAAGTGATTTATTGTAACTAGTTAACTAATAACAACAATGCTGTGACGTCATGTTTTATTCCGATGAATAAACATAACTTCTCATCCAAACTACTGAATAATTCATGAAATTGTGCAAACCTGTTTGGGAAAAAAAAATTCGCCACCTGGGTGCACTGTCTCTCAACAGCTGTCAAAATAGCAATATGTGTGGTTCTCTGCCATGTCTTGCTTCATATGAAATATAAAAAAAAAGCCTCCCCTAGGAAATGAGCCTTAGATAATGACCCCCACCCTCCCCTCATTGAATTCAGAACATTTACACATTTGCAATAATTAGAGTATTTCCATACAAAGACAACTTAAATTCATCAGACATTCCAACACATGCAACCACATTTCTTCATTTTATTGTAACAAGTAAGCCTAAATATCCCAATTCTCAACTTCTTTATAAGTTTCATACCATTTATTTTTTAATCCACATTATACAAAAAATGTTACACATCGAGTACATAATGATGCTACAAATTTATCCCTTTACCATTCCAAGCAGCCACCACAATTTCTGTTTAATAAAAAGCACCTAAAGTTTTTGGGTTTTTTTGCACATTTTTTCTTAAATACTGGAATGAAGGACCGCAGTTCTACACAGGACTCTGACAGTGCACAGATGTCCAACAATAAAAACAATACAAATGCTGTTATTGTACGATTTTTTCTTCTTTTTCTGCTGTCGATCCTATTATGTTTTGTGTTTTTAAACAAGTCAATTTTGTGCACTTGTAAATGACAACCTCAAACGGCCCATACATGACCTTTGACCTCAGTAATCCGATGAAGAATTGTGTCTTCACACCCAAGGGTCACTGCATCCAAATCCATAAAAGTATGTACATGTAGAAGTTGTACATTTTTTTAAAAACTTTAACATACATATACGGAGTTACAAAGCTACATTAGGACTGGTTAAGGTTTAGTGCCCCAAAACTTTGTTTTAATAGGCATAACAACAACATTTTACCAAAAAGTAACTTCAGTCTTTGTGGATTAATTCAATCAATTTCTGCAGACGTTTCTAATTTTGCTGTACAGAAAATTTTAATTCACAACTGCCTATATTCCATCTCCACTCAATCATAATGCCCCCCACCCCTTTTTGTTTATTACAAAAACATTCGATAAGGCCTCTGGAATTTTGTTAGATTTCATTTTATTTTATTTAACAAGCAGAAAACTGGCAACATACAGTACATGTACATTTTACATGTAGGTTTTTTCTCTGTTTACAAATAGGGCAGTCAGAGTGTACACAACCCGTATGGAAATCCCGAGACGAACTGCCAATTATAAAATTATATTCTGGGTATTACGCTTTACAGGCACAAGTACAAAAAAACTATGCTACTTTCATTTATTTTATACATAATGTAATAGGTTTTTAAAATATTTTTCTCATTCAAATTCACCAACTCTCACATTTTTTTAACACACTTTTACCAAACCAATGTAATATTTTATCATTCAATTTAAAAGTTTGGTCATTTATTTAAGTATTGGCTCGATATTAATATTCGTCATTACAGATCAAATTTGTCTAAGCTGTTGACGAAAGGCAGCATTCAGAGATTGAATTCATCGATACATGTATCAATCAATTTCAAACTTACATGTATGCTAATTAAATGAATTAGTCTGATGTGTGCTTGAGTCAAGCACACATGAGACTAATTTACTTAGCATATAAGTTTAAAATTGATTGATATAAGACAAATTTGATCTCTAAATGACGAATAATATCGACCCGGTGTTTAAAAAGAGTGACCAAACGTTGAAATTGATTGATAAAACACTAAATTAGTTTGGTAAAAGCATGTAAAAAATTTCCTCGGACGAAACTTAATTGGAGGTTTAGTTAATTTGAATGAAAAGTGTTTTTAATAGCCGGAAAACCTAAACCTGCAATATCATTTGAAAGAAAAACAAGTTCAGTTGAATGATTAAAAAGGGAAGAGTTAAGTTTCGGTGGTCTGATAAATTTTGTTTTCTGTACAACAGCATGCATAATTTATATGTAAAATGAAAATGTATGCCAAGAGCTCACGTCACAGATACATGTACATAGTTTACAAACGGCTTGTAAGTCTTTTTGACCTCTTGCAAAGGGTCAACTTCATTTGAATATTCATAGGCACTCTGTGTGTGAGCCGAGAACCCAGCCAATCAGATTACAGGGAGATATGTACTACAGGATGCAAGGACAGATACCAGGGGCCAATTTTATTAGAGCTGCTTAGCACATACAAATTGTTTTATAGCATAACAATTCTAACAAAAATGGGGGGGGGGGGGGGGGGTTCTTACAATAGAAACCAAATTTTCAGGCAATATGTAAAAAAAATGTGACTGGTATTCAGCTGTTTTATTTTCTCCAAATGACCACAAAAAGCACATTTAGTTTTGACTGGTAACTAAGACTTTTGTGCTTGGCAGCTCCATGATATTGGAGCAAGGATGGTTTCCTTGTTATTGGAAAAAAAGAGTTTGGGGAGGTCGGGGGCGGAATTTCATAGCTTTGTTAACATTACCATATCCAGATATCTTGCTAGTATAATTCAGACAGGGTTGTAATCGAGTCCCAGCAAGTCCAATCAAAAGTTATTTCACAAGTCCTGTCACAAGTCCTGTCACAAGTCCTGTCACAAGTCCTGTCACAAGTCCTGTCACAAGTCCTGTCACAAGTCCTGTCACAAGTCCTGTCACAAGTCCTGTCACAAGTCCTGTCACAAGTCCTGTCACAAGTCCTGTCACAAGTCCTGTCACAAGTCCTGTCACAAGTCCTGTCACAAGTCCTGTCACAAGTCCTGTCACAAGTCCTGTCACAAGTCCTGTCACAAGTCCTGTCACAAGTCCTGTCACAAGTCCTGTCACAAGTCCTGTCACAAGTCCTGTCACAAGTCCTGTCACAAGTCCTGTCACAAGTCCTGTCACAAGTCCTGTCACAAGTCCTGTCACAAGTCCTGTCACAAGTCCTGTCACAAGTCCTGTCACAAGTCTTGTCACAAGTTATAGCCAGTCGCAAGTAACTGGCTTAACAATGACAACAGAAAGCTGTTGTTAACGGTTCATTTAAATATCGAGTGACTTGACTTGAAACTGAAGGACTTGTGATGGACTTGCATGAACTTGCAGGGACTAGAATACAACTCTGAATTCAGGAAATACAACTCTGAATTCAGGAAATACAAATGTAAGCCATACGGTGAGCTTATTTGATATGTTATTGTAGCATGATTTAATTTTGTTTGTTTGTTGAGTGCATGGGTACGAGCTCCAGTGCTTGACCTAGAGAGGGCGCAATTTGTGACTGGTATTCAGTTAGTGTTTGTAGCTCAAGTTTTCACTGGTTGCATAAGGTTATACCAGTCAACAGAATCCGGAACCACCAAGTTTTAAAATATATGTCTCTGAACCACAGGTATATACCGGTACCAGGCAATGCAAAGCCATACACGTCCTATTTACTTACCTATGGCTTGACATTATACGTAGTAGTACATACGTCTATAAGCCGCTGTAGCCGGTTCCCATAGACTTGTGTGTAATATTAAGCCATAGCCAAGTAATCATGAATAAGGATTCTGTGCTTGAGCCTTACAGGTTTTAATTTTTCAGCACAAAATTCTTTTTTTTCACACTGTGAGCACAAAATTTAGTTAATAGTAGAACTACTGCATGATATTGGGCATGGGTTGGGACCATAGACTTTCTTGTTTCAAACAAAATTTTAAAATGCTTGTGACAATCCGATTGCTTCATTAGTCACAGACTAACAAATTTTGTCCACCATGCATTTGTATACAGACAACTTAAAACAAAGTAAGATCACATTCATGTAAACAACTGCAGCTAGTCAAATTCTATCATCGGACTTAAAGAGATAACTGGTAGATGCAGCTGGCATATCAATCTCCTCCCGTCAAATCATGGCTATATCAAATTATATAACAAAAACCAGCCGCAGGTTTTTTAATCTACAGTAGTAGAATCCAATCGCTTTCTTGTATGCTTGCAGCAAAATATATCTCCAAAAGAAATATAATTAATTACCAGAGTTGTAGTCGAGTATCTTCCGAGTACCAGCTTAATTACCAAATATTAAGATGGACATTAAAGGTAGGATACACAATTTGCAGATATATCGAGAGAAAAAATACTAACGAATTGTTAAGAAATATCTTACTTATTTGAAAGTAAGTAATGATTGTAGGCAACTAGCAAAATGATTGTGCTAGATATCCTGTAATTGTTTAAAAAAATTGGACAGCTATGGCGAAAAAAACCAAGAACAACATAAAAACCAGTGACTGACGCCGGTTGAAAATGAACGACGTTTTTCTTGCTTTTTTCAGCTTCCACAGACAGCAACTTCGGACAGGTCAGTTAAACGATATTTTCTTTTAAATACAACCCCCCAAATCCACTCTTACATGATAATTCAAGCAATTACCAATGGTGTATCCTACCTTTAAATATTTTGCTGAAACAATTTGGAAAATCAGAATCTTGAATGAATAAGGCTTTCAAGACAAATGCATTTGGCAAGTACTTTCCGAGTACTTTCCAAGTACTTCTGTCTCAAAACTTTGATTAACAAAGTATTTTTATGCATCCAAAGTCCCAAGTACATTTTCTCCCTATTGACGTCATTAGTTGTCTACTGTCAATGTTCGTTTCACTTTGTTCGCAACCAAGAACTCAATATTTAGTAGTAAACAAATTATTGAAAAGTACTCAACTACAACCCTGTTAATTACATACATTTACAGCAACAAACAAAGCTTGCATAGAGTATTTAAAAATTATACTTATAAATACCATGCACAAATTTAACAAGCCTTTAAAAATAAAATAAAAATCTATTTTATGGCTACAGGGAAGTAATACAAATTGTACATGTTTTAAAATGGGGTGCACTTTGCAGAAAAGAGATTTAGAAAAGCTTACCGGTACCAAAAACTTCACTGTGTTTCATAGCTATGTGTCTTAATAGGGCCAATTTCATAAAATTGTCAGGGAATGTTTATTGTTCATTACTGGTATTCATATGGTTTTTGCTTAGCTTAAAAAGCACACAGAGTTTTGGCTGGTAACCTGTTTTTGTACTGAACAAGACATGTTTGTGCTCAGCAAATTTGTACGCTTACAGTTTTATAAAATTGGCCCCAGTTATACAAAGGTGGGACATTGTTGCCAAAACAAAAACACAACCAGTGTACCCTTGCATGACTGGAGGTGGGTTTTTCAATGCATCAAATCAATAGTTCATGAAACAGGAAGTGAATTTATATTGTAGTTAGGGCTTGGGAAAGCCTGCACAGTGCTTGCACCTAGGCCGGCAGAGGTGAACGATGAACAATTACAATGTATGCATGTTTTGAAATGACATGTAATTTGTTTTGAGGTTTCCGTCTAGATGCATAATGTAGTCTGCATCCTAAAAGCAAACTGGAATTTTGTTGGAGGGGATCTACATGTAGATTTGAACAATGGGGAAATAAACGGCCCGGAAAGATCCGGGTGTTTTTATTTTACAAGCCTGCATTGTCAACAAGTCTTGTTCCCAGCGGGAAGTTAGAAATGATTATATTTTTGAATTTCCTTATAGGAATATATAGGACATGGTAAATAAAATGACTTTTGCATGTATATACACATGTACCTTTCTACTTCCCATAATTATATTTTAAGAATGTACTAGAATATCTGCGAGTCTTTATCAGAAATGTGTGAATTTTGGGTGTTGTATTGTATAGTAAATATCAATTAACTGACCCATCCCAAGTTTTAAAATCATGGATGCCGAGTAAAAAAAATAAAAATAAATTGCGTTCGGGCAACAAGCATCGAACAGTTGTTCTTGTTGTTTTCTTCGCGATTGCCGTCTGGAACAATTACAGAGATTCTGGCGCAATCATTTGCTGGATGCCTAGAATTAGTATTTACTTTCAAATTTAAGTAAGAAATGTCTTAATAATTCAGTAGTAAAAATTGTCAATACATGTATCTGCAAACAGTGTATCCTACCTTAATCGCTTTCAGTGGTGGGCTATGTAAGCTGTGTAAAATCTCTGGATGTTTTGGGGAAAAAAGGCTGAAATGGTTTCAGATTGAATTATTTTCCCTTGAGCGTTAAACTGAGGTCTTACCATGATGACCGACAGTCAGACAAATGATTCCAATCCACAAATTAACCGCAGCCTATTCCACAACATGAATTTTGGGGGCAACTCTAAAATAAATCAAGCTGTTTGGTTGGTACTCGATTGTGATTCCAGTCACATGTTCCGAAATACGGTACCCTCTGGAGACATGAACACAATGTGTACAATGGAGACAAAACGTCTCCGGAGGGTAAATTTCTATAGATGAATAGGTCTCCATTGGGAATTTCACGAATTAGATTTTTGGATTTTGATTAAATTACTCAAAAACTAGGATTAGGATGTGGGTTAGGGTTAGTGTTTGGGTTAGGGTATAATATAGGGTATATTGGGTCGAAATTTCAACCCAGGAAAAAAATTATGGTTAAAATGGGAGCATTTTGAAAAACGTGCTCGACTTTCTAACCATTTTGTACACGAGAACAAAGCCATGTCTCCACAGTGATACAAAAATGCGAATACATGCGACAAAAATGTGTAGTATTGTGCCAGTGTAGTAAGAGTATTGTTTACTCAAGTAAATTTAGTATATTGTAGTTTTGGGTGAACTTGGGGGTAGAATAAACCATAGGTAATTATTTGAATTATCATGAATGGGTGGATTTTGGGGGTTGTATTTTATAATAAATATTGTTTAACTGACCTGTCCGAAGTTTTACAATATCATGGATGCTGAGAAAAGCAAGAAAAGCAAGAAAAACGGCGTTCGATTTGAACCGAAGTGGTTCTTATGTTGTTCTTGGTTTTTTTCGCGATGTTGATTTACTGGGTAATTAGTGCAACCATTTTGCTGGATGCCTAGAATCATTATTTACTTTCAAATTAGTAAGATATTTCTTAATAATTTGGTAGTAAATTTTGTTGATATCTGCAAATGGTGTATCCTACCTTTAAGTTACTGAAATGATGTGCATTGTACAAGTTCAGTACCGGTACATGTACATTGTACATGTACACTGTACATGTACACACACAGTACCTTAAATTTACACACATAAAAGCAAGGAACGCTTTTGCTGGGACACTGCATTACCTTGACCTGTGCTCCTATAAATGGTGGGTTAAAAGGATGTCCGCAAGTTGGGGTGTGACTGTGAATGGGTGGTACACACAATGTGTATTACACACTTTTCAGTAATTTACAATTAAACACACATCAATTCTTTTTGTATATTACGTTATGGGGACACTCCCTCCGTACGGGTTTGTTTGCTGAGAGAAAATTCTCTAAACTCAAACTCAGACAATTCTGTCGACCTACAATTTTCGTTATAGGGATATTCCATAGGGTTCCCATAAGGTCATATACTAAAAGTAGTACAATGTATTGTCCTTTATTGTTATACATCCACTACTGAATGCGGATACAAACTCATGTGCATGCAACTCAGTATGGTTATGGTGTCCGACTCGGGTGGGACGGTACATGCACATGTACAAGTCCCAGTATGTGCATGTACAGTACATGTACATGTACATAAATGCAGACAGCGAATATGGTGCTTACTTCTTCAAGCAAGACACTTTACTACAATCGTCTCTCTCTGCCTACATATAAGGGTTGCTGTGAGGGTAGAGACCAGATTGCGTTGACATTATGTATGTCACCCTTTTATATTTTGCTTGACATTTGCTCGACAATAAAACTCAAAATAAAATCAAAATGATTAATATCTACACCACAACTCGGCCCTTGCATCTTTCTTCTTCCTTTCGTTTTAATACTCTACATCCCAATAACACTAGTACTGAAAAGGTATATACCCCGTACTATAAATCTACACATGCCAGAAAAAAAACATTCATCATTTAAATGCCTACAGAATAATCTTCATCCTGGATTCATTTTTCAGAATCTACAATAATCGTATAAAAGTTGCACGTAATACAAGAAATATCCCGTCCGGTGCCCGAACGGTTTATGGAAAGGATGGTGCACATGTGCATTGTGTACTTTACAAACTGGGGCCAATTTCATGGAGCTGCTAAGCACAACAATTTGCTTAGCATGAAAATTCTTCCTTGGCAAAAACAGGGTTACGAACCAAATTTTCAGGTGATGTATATTGTTCGTGACTGTATTTAGCTGGTTTTTGCTTAGCATGAAAAGCACATATAGTTTTGGCTGGTAACCTGCCTTTACTGAGCAATACTTTTTGGTGCTAAGCAAATTTGTGTGTTTAGCAGCTTGATGAAATTTGCCCCAATGGAAGTGCATACATTATACAGTGATTTAAAAAAATATCTATATATACAATGAAAATAAAAACAGGAGCTCTGCTGTTGCAATCTAATTACATGTATACCAAAAGCTTACCAACTCATTTCTTACCCTCCCGTCAATGGTATGCACTGAAATACATTTAGTTTGTACGTCTCCTTAGTCAAACAGAACAACCTTCAAAACTGTTTTCATTTAAAAGCAGCAAAAGTATCATCAAAAAATATCTAAATTTCATGTATTTAAAAAAAAAAATTGGGGGGGTTGGTCGTTTGCTAAAACTTACATAATCACTCTTGGGAGAAACGTGTACCTGTACCAGAATTACAAAAATCATAGAGGTCAGATGTATTTGGGACAGAAAAACAAAGTGGACGCCAAATTTATAGAATGACAATCTGCATAACAAAGAGCTCCTTTTAATACTAAAACAATATTTTATGGTACAGGGCTTTCCATTTTAAATACTTGCTTTAATTTTAACCCTATCAATCCCCACCCAGTCAAAATCCAACACCAGGTTTTGTTATAATCTGTTAGTAGGATGGGTACTGGACCCCTAAACTGATCGTCTTTTATTCTGGTTAGGCCATGGAGGAATAAGAAGGAACCTCCATGGTTAGGCATACATGTACCTCCAGAGTCAGAGTCCAACAGTTTGTGTGTACAGTTTTCTACATGGTGTTGGAATTTGCAAGGAAGGGTATGGTTCCTAGTAAATTACACTAAGGAGTTAGGGTTTACAAGTAAAATTAAATACAAAACCCATTGTGTCCTTTTATAAATATTCCTGTACCACAGATTAAACGAATGGCCGAACTACTGAAAGCCCATCAAAAGTCTGTGAAAAGTTGCAGATCATTTCATTCTGTGAGATTGTCGGACCAACAATTTGTATATGTAATACAGACTAATTCAGCGACAGCAAATATTTTCTGGAGGTTGTTCCAGGCTCATGCGAGCTGGCTCAGGTACAAAATGGACGAACTTGGGACCTCGAGCACCTCGCCTTTACGAACATGTACCTTGTACGGCATGCGCATGGACGTTGTTAATTCCTTCTCCAAAATGAACGATTGAGACCATCCACCAAAAAGGGGCTGTAAAGTTGAAATTTTTACTTTTTGAGGTTGATGTAATTAAGGCTATTACAAGTACATCATCAGCTTTAAAATGATACCAGACTTGCATGGGTTTACTCGATACTTTTTGTAAGTGCGGCTTAACTTGTGAGGTTTTCATGCGCGTTTCGTCAGATTCGTACACATTTTAAAACTGATTGTCCTCTTCTGAAAGGATGATCAATCGGAATTTCTTAGAATTATAGTAAACTCTTCTTGATTTCAAAAAAAAAAAGCCAACAGACTGATTTTTTGAAGGTTTGTTCCCTCCTGCAAAACCAATATGTACGACTTTACAGCCCGTTTATGGTGGACGGTCACAATTGTGTTTTGCCAGATTAGTCCTAGATAGTAAACTCAATAAAATTTGGCTGTGTTTTTTTATGGCGATTGTTCAACTAATATTTTGAACATGTTGCATTGGCAGGTTCATCACATCAATGTACATTTCGACAAAGTTTCCTCAGAAATTGCAACTCAAATTGTTTTCTTTTCCTGAGCAAAATTGTTAGTAGACAGTGAATTGTAATTTTTTCCAAATTTGTAAAACAACCAACCGAACATGTACATGTACATATATGTACAAAAATTAACTTGCAGTTTACAAAATAAAAACAATACTTTGTGGTTTAACAATCCCAAAAATATTTCCATTTTGGGGGGGAGGCAGCATTTCGCATTCATTCGATGCTTTTATGTACACGCATTTTTTATAAACAATAGTAGACCCTTGCTTGTGAATTACAAAAGGAACATTTGGGATAAACCATTTGGGTAACATTGACATTAGATGCATTGATTAAATGTGACAAAAAGAAATATTTACATTTTGCATTCACTGAGAGACCAAAGTAATAAACAAAAGTTCCCGTCCCCACCCATTTGCTTTTTCTTGTCTGTGACAATTACTTTTTTTCCTTTTACTTGGCCTTTTTTCCTTTTATTTTGGTGGCTATTTTTAAAGGAACCTTCATCGAGCCCGCAAACCTTTCACTTTGACAGTAAACAAAGGCAAGCTTTCAAGCATACCAGATAAAAGAGTTTCAGGAGTAGTTTTCATTAACAACCACCCATGTCCACAGCATAACAAGCCTCATTTGGCATATTACTGGGCTCAATCTCTTGGCCCTGCTAACCACAGAATTCCGCGCTTACAATCACCATTTTGTGCTAACCACACAAGCAGTAAAATTCTGTGCTAACCACGTAAGCACAGGATCCTTAGTTTTGGGATGTACGCAAGCGCAGAAGCCACAATTCCTCGCCAACGCGTAAAATACTCTTACCGTATTTTGGAATTTTCTGCTACAGTAAGAAGGGATTGTTCGCTAACGGTAAGCAGAGCCAAGAAATTGGGCCCTGTACTCGCAACACTTGTGCTCTATCTGCATCTTAGCTTATGGAAGTACAGCTGCAGTACTCCTGCGTCGAAAGCCCTTCCCTGTAAAAGCCGCTACGCAGACGACTGCTCTGTAATAACCTAGCATTCTTCTTCTTCTGCCTAATTCGACACCTGAGAACCTCTCGGTAAGCAGTTCAAGAAAGCATCTTAGGCCGTGTCCGAAACGGGTGTCTAGGGCTACAGCTACGGCTATTGTCTACGTCGGCCATTTTGTAGCGCTGTCCGAAATGCCGTCTAGAGCTACAGCTACGGCTACAACGTCACAAAAATCTAGCCGTAAAAGAAGTTGTCTAGCTCAGGCAAAACAAAATGGCGGCAGCACTAACGTTAATTTTGGAGCAAATTTTCGTTTATTTTAATAATAGTGCATTGAATTGAAACCAACAGATCGACAAATACGTCAATGTCATCAGGTATTTCGACCGGATGTAAACAAACATTGCGTAACATCTAGCAGACGATAATGGTGTAAATTCTTGCATCCTAATTTTGCAAACACTAATTCAAGCATCGCTTGGGGGCGCAATAACTAGCTGTAGGCTCTACCGTAGCCGCGTCCAAATTCCATTTGTCTTAGCGCCTACGTAGACATAGCTGTAGCTGTAGACGTAGACCGTAGCTCTAGACACTCGTTTCGGACACGGCCTAAGCTTATGGAAGTACAGCTGCAGTACTCCTGCGCCGAAAGCCCTTCCCTGTAAAAGCCGCTACGCAAACGACTGCTCTGTAATAACATAGCATTCTTCTTCTTCTGCCTAATTCGACACCCGAGAACCTCTGGGTAAGCAGTTCAAGAGAGCAACCAAATAGACAAACAAAGCCGCACGACAGTTTTGGTTGTGGTCAAACAGTGCCTTCTGAACATTATAAAATGTATGTGTGCCAGAGAGAATTTTCTGCGGTAATTAATGCATTTTAACTAGACCAGTACACAACAATGCGGCTCCTGCACAAAATCATGCTTGTGTTATTTACATGTACATGAACAGTGTGTAACACTAACACCGTTATGAAAAAATATTCTTTTTGAAGTCGTGGGGCAACAATAGTAGTTAAAGTAGGAAATAGTAGGAATTTCATGGAAAAAAGTAGGAATATTTGAAAGCCTGCAAATGACACATTCT
This sequence comes from Crossaster papposus, assembly GCA_037893245.1. Lineage (NCBI taxonomy): Eukaryota > Metazoa > Echinodermata > Asteroidea > Velatida > Solasteridae > Crossaster > Crossaster papposus. Next base: position 508,567 of record JBAIAA010000237.1, read on the forward strand.
TTGTACTGTTGAAGGAAATCCGGCCCTAAGCAAAGTAAAAGTAGCTCGAAGGGGCGAGGGTACCGGTACATGTACCTTCTTCGATCCTACAAAAAACATCTGGTAGAATTTGAAAGATCTAGGAGTTCTCTGGGAAATTATTGTAACACTTAAAATGGGGGTGTCATTGACACAGCACGTGAGCATCTTTTGTTCTACATTATGTAATTCTACAAATTCTTTTTCAACAATTAAACATTTAAAACTTTTCAAGTTTTCTGTTGGTAATTGTTTTTCTTGAATGTCATTTTACACGTTTACAAGCCCTTTAGGTCAATTGAAAACAAATTTAAAAAAAACGACTACATACATTGTACATCCCCATAATTCCAGAATTTTTTTGTACACGATTTACACTAAATTCTAAATATAAAACCAAAAACAAAAAGCAGAACAAGACATGGTAACCAATAACAACATGGCCAGTTTCAATGTTCGCACATACATATTTGCATTTTTAAAAAGACACTTGTTTTTTCTTGTTTTTTTTTAATAAAGGAAAATATATTTACATAAAAAATAGTCTTATTCAGTAACTCTTGCCATATATGTTCTCCGTAACAGTCTGTGGGTTTAACAGGAAAAATTATTCTTTTAAAAAGAATCCGAGTAGATATTGTTCTCGATAACTGAATTAGTACAAACAATTTTTTTTTTTAACAATCTATGATTTGTTAATTCAATTAACCATTAACCATTAAATATGGCAATTTGGAATTTTATCAAAACCTAAAAACTTTAAAACGTTACACTAGGAAGGCCGCCCGTTTTGAACACGTGCAGATTTCTCTCACTGGAAATAAAAAATACATGTAGTTTTGGAACAGTGACGCGAGGCGTTCGTACAGTTGGGAAATGCTCAGAACAAACACCGTGTTCCAAAAGACGAATATTGAAAGGACCAGAAACATTCCGAGGTTTAAAACGCCGTCACAGAACTTCTAGAAAGACACTTTATATTAACTCCTGTAGCGGTTCACGGATTTCTGTTCAGCAGCTAGCTAGTGCGTAAATGTATATTCATGAGAAAGAACAATGGCAACTCAGCTACATTAAAGAACTGTAAAGAACGGCTGTTCTTAACCAACTCGCCAATAATCTAGTTGGTAGAGAGGTGAGCTACATGTATGGATCGAAAAGTCTGTGGTTCATATCCGGCTATCGTTAACGTTTATCTTTTTCTTCGCCAAATATTCTTGTGGATTATTTTAACCATAGAGCAAGGCTGAAGGAAAAACCGGGTTAGGTACTCAAGTGCCTTAAAAACTACAACAAGAACCGCTACAGTAGATAGTTTATAATGACTTCCGAACTTCTATGGCTCACCGCATTTCACATATTTACCTTGGGACAACTTTTTGAGCAAGTTCAAGTGAGAACTATTGTTAATAAATGTTTACGTTAGAGCTGTCCTGAATATACCAAATACTCAAATATTTGATCATCAACCAAATATTTGAAAAGCTTTTTTGCTGGTTTGAATATTTTAAGCAAAACAATCTATAGACCTGTACACTGTACATACAGGTACCCACATAATTATAACACCTCACCCACAGATTCTGTGTCTTGATTGGCCAGGACTCAACCGCTAGTTGACAAGTCCTCAATTGAACTTGCTCTAAGGGGTCCCAGAAAACAGGGGTCTCAGGGGTCCCTTCAACCGAAAACACACTCTTGTGCAGGGCTAAAGTAACAATCAACTTGAACACCGAACTGTAAAGTAGAGTTTAATTTTGAACTGTGACGTCAGGATGTCCATTGTCCACAGAAATAAAAGGCGGAAAGAATTCCATAACTGGCCATCACATGTTGTTATACTAAGGACCAACAAGATCCTAGTTTTTACCACAAAGGATGCTTGAATTTCGGAAGTTGGAGAATAGGAATGAGAAGACTAACGTTATAAGTTGCTCTTCTTTACAATACTTTTTTTTCTGTCAGGGCCAATTTTGTACACGGCAATTCTTTCCGATAAAAAAAGAAAGAAGAAAACTACCAGACGTTGAAGTGTTACCACTCACTGGATCCTAGAAAATGAGGAAACGATTTGTTCCCAGGCCACGGGCGACCGTCGTGGAGAAGGCAAGAGGCTTGCTCAACTTGGATACAAAGCTACTGCAGCATAAGGCCTTCTAGATTCTGCTTGAGAATCGTGTCCCGGACCGCGTAGAATACGTACCGAATGTTGTTTGTGTCTACGGCGGTGGTGAAGTGGTGGAAGAGCGATTTGGTGCGGTCCCGGCGCCGCATGTCAAACATGAGCAAGATGAAGTTCTGCACCTGCTTGATGTCGTCCGACTCGCCCTCGTAGGCGGCAAAGTAGTCCTTGAGGTTGACCACCTTGATCTTCGCCTCCAGGAGGTCCGTCTTGTTCAGGAAGAGGATGATGGAGACCTTGTAGAAGTACTTGTGGTTGACGATGGTCTCGAAGATGTTGCAGGACTCCACCAGCCGGTTGGTGATGCGATCCTCCATCAGGACCTGGTCAAACTCGCTGGAGGAGACCAGGAAGAGGATTGAGGTCACGCCCTCGAAGCACTGGAACCACTTCTGCCGCTGCGAGCGCTGGCCGCCCACGTCCACGAACCGGAAGGGCACATTCTTGATGTCGATGACGTGCTCCACGATGCCCTTGGTGGCCTTGCGGGCGTATAGGATGTCCTGCGTGGTGGGCGTGTAATCCTGCCAGATTTGGAAAAGACCATTAAAAGACACCATTTAACCAAACTTGAGATCAACACTTTTTACTGGAGCGCGAGACTTGAACCTGCGACCACCAGATTGCCATCTCGGTGCTCCACTGACTCTATCCTATTTTGTCTTTGTTTAACCCTAACATCCTAGGCATTAACTTACAGTACACTATACACTTCTCATAGGCCAGTGCAGTAAGAGTACTGCATAATACTCAAGTAGTATTTTGTAGTATTAGGCGACGTTAGGGTTAAGGAGCGCGATTCAGAAGCCATAAAGACGTATATGCCATGCTATCAGAAATCACACTGAAAGTCACGACGCAAGCAACATTAGCAATGTTAAAAACATACATGTGTAAAAATACCGTAGAAAGCATTGATAACTCAGAGAAGATACATCGGTTTATTACAAAAAATATTACAATTGAAATATTGTTCAATTGAGATTTTTATAGAAAATGTATCAAGTCAACCACAAGTCAATCAAGTCATGAGGCAATGGCATGAAAAAAACCAATGCATGTGTAACAGGTTGTTACAATGTATTTGTACAGTATGTAAATAGATCGATTCATGGTTGTGACAACTTTATGTACAGTACATGTAATTAAATGTATGTGCCATCTCAAAATGGCAAAACAAGCATTTTTCTTATTCAATTTTAAGTGTTTCATGCAATGCAATAAAATTGGCCAGTTAATGAATATTAACAATTTATACATAATTTATACCTTCTTCCCAATCCGATCCAGCTCATCCAGAAAGTACTTTACCGAGTCCGCCTGAATAATGAAAAAACGAGGAGAAGAAAAATAACATGTTAAGTAATAGTATTTACCTAACGGGTTTTACACAATTCAAACCATGTTAAATTTTAATAATGGGTACTGCGTTTCACTATTAACCAGTTCGCGCCGGGATTATTTTAACATCGCCGAGCCCACGGGCGGGATTATTTTTAACGAAACTCAATCCGAAGCGTGTTCAGGCTGATAGTGCCGGGAAGCACACCCACGCATTTCCGGCCTTGCCCGCTGCTGACAGACATTTCCGAACTTGAACTTGGCGTGTTTATGCGTCATCCGTTTTGAATCTGGGGAAATGTTTGCGTTTATATACGTCATCCGGCACGAACTGGTTAACCCTCAACCCTTTAGTCATTGTGTACCGGTACATGTCAATGGATTGTAGGATTTTACTGGATTGAGGTCACTTGGAAGTTGATGCATCAGAGGAATTTGCAGGATTGAGGGCATTTGGGGTTTTGCCAATGGAGGATAATGCAGGATCCAGGTCATAAGGCCTAAACTAATGCTGGATGATTTTGTAGGATTGAGGTTACTTGGGTATTTATCCAAATGAGGATTTTCAAGGATTGAGGTTGTTATTTTGTACTTTCACACTGCTCATGCTCTTTGCACATTCTCCATAGAGCTTCAGTCAAGGTGCAAGTTATGCGTCAAGAAAAGGAAACGTTTGCATACCAAGGGTCATGTGTGCAGACCCTTGTTGTAATAGGGCACTTAGCAGCTGTTTGTTCCACGTTTGGCTGCTTTATAGCTCAGGATTTTGCAGGATTCAGGCAGTGGTCCCCAGTAATAAATATTGGAGGATTTTGCAGGATTCAGGTTACATGGAGTTTTAAAACTTTGGAATTGTAGGATTTTGCAAGATTCAGGTTATGTGTAAGAAAAATGGGGTAGGAAGTTTTGATTAATACCGGTAATTGAATATTAAAATGTTCAATATATCCGGGATGCCCTAGATCATACAGACAGACTTTGGTTTTCAGACATAACAAGAGGCAGGAATTATAAACAAAACAGGCTGGCATTTGATACATTACATTTATAAATACATACTGTGCACATCCTCATGGTACAAACTGTAACCGAACTCGGTACATAAATATGCAAGTTATAGTGTTGCCGAGTTAATGCAAACATTACCAGTACATGTACCGGATTTGTACAATGTACGGTAGGCCTAAGTGTTACGCATGCACAAACTTGTGTGTATGAACATTTGTATACGTCCTGTGGACCTGCAAACAATTGACGTCCACAGGATGCGGGAAGAGACTCCCGACTGTGGACTTGCACACATCCAAAGTCTGTTTCCCCTTTCTGAAATAGAGCTTTATTAGGAAGTACCTGATGAGAGACACAGAATCCAAATTTGGGGTTCAAAACATTTTCTGGAACTTTTAGGGGAAGCGAGAAAAATTGGTATTTTGCCAACGTTTTTTTAACTACCAGTACATTAATAGAAAAGAATGTCCACATTACACATGAAAGGTACCGGTACAACATGTGAACAGTTAAAGGTAGGATGTACCATTGGTAATTACATGTACTTGAATTATCATGAATTGGTTAATTTGGGGGTTGGGTTTCATAGTAAATATGTGACCCGCTACTACGAAACCCGACATACCGGTAAGTCACACAGGCTATTTCGAGATACAGCTCGTCAAAGTTGAAATGGGGTGAAAAATCTGGCAGACATCAATTTTTGTTTTGTTTATTTATTTTCTTTAATATTTTTTAATAATCTTATATTTTAATATTCTTTAATGCATTTATTGAGACAAACTGTGTCCTAAAAGTGGCAATTTATCTCCCAAATACATCTAAATAAAATCCTCATAAAATCTGAAGTATGTATGGTAAAAAGGTGGTTTTGGTACCAAATGAAAACTGAAGATGTGTAATAAATGGAAATAACAATATGTCACTTTAACAAAAAAACACTTATGTCTGGTTTTGTGGGAAACAGGTCACATATTGTTTAACTGACCTTAGGTCCAAAGTTTTAGAATCATGGATGCTGAGAAAAGCAAGAAATCGCAATCGCCTTTCGGCGATCGTGATTTTTTAAATACAAATTTTCGGAACAATTACAGGGTATCTAGCCCAATCATTTTGCTGGATGCCTACAATCAATATTTACTTACAAATAAGTAAGATATTTTGTAATAATTCGGTAGTAAGTATGTTCGATATCTGCAAATGGTGTACCCTACATGTACATGTTCCTTTAAAAACATTGGTTACATTTGAATAGCATATGTTTCTGGATACCAAGGGCTCATCAAGTTCTCTACACACGCTACAGCTCATTGAGGTTACAATGTACATTACATTTATGCGTTCTGACAAGGTGTCGATTGCCTGGATTTGGCAAAAAATGTCCACAGTATGCAAAAAATCCTGTTCCCTTGAACTTTTGAAGTGTTGTAGAAGGGAAGGACTTGCCCTGTTCTGCTGATGAGTGGAACTTGGAAGTCTGAGGAATTCTGAGGAATTCATCAGAAGGGTTGACACTGACAGTGATGAATTAAAGGTAGGATACACCATTGGTAATTGGCCATTTGCATGTGGAATTTGAATAATATCTGGTACACTGACTTGTTCACACAGCTTGGCACAGTTTACATTTAAATTCTCCAGACCAAAGACACTGTTGCTATATCACGTGATTCGGGGCAAGCCTTACGCTAGCAACCCCCGGCTCTGGAATGGTCTGGTGTCTTTGTACCATTCTCAACCATTGTGAACAATGTATTGGTGCTGAGCGTCTCTAACGCAACTATGCAAGAGCTTGCCCCGACTCACGTGATATAGCAACAGTGTATTTGGTCTGGATAATTTAAAGTCAAACTGTGCCAAGCTGTGTGAACAAGTCAGTGTACCAGATATTATTTAAATTCCACATGCAAATGGTCAATTGCTTGAATTATCAGGAATGGGTGGATTTTGGGATTGTATTTTATAGTAAATCTCGTTTAAATGACCTGTCCAAAGTTTTACAATTATGGATGCTAAAATCTAGGCCCCCACAAATAAGAACAAAAAAAACTGTGAACAAAAAAGACAGACTACAATGAGGCTACAGTGTAGTAAATACAGTACATGAATGTGCACGGGACCGCATAATGCTGCAGTGTACAATGTACCTTGTACTTTGTAGTTGACACTTCCGGAATTCTTCCTCTTGGGAATATAACTGGAAGCCTTAATGAGAGATGGATGCTATTGGGTGTTTTATCTACATGAATGAGGGCTATCGAAAGCTGTTTTGAGAGATTGCGTAAAGTGTTTTGTCCAGGTAGAATTGACTATTTGACTAAAGCAAGACATTCCATAATTTGACAGTTTACTGTACATGTATATGGGTTGACGTGTGAACTATAGAGTCCATTCTCTGACACAAATTCTGTTCCAGTTGGTTATTTTGGTAGACACAGTAATACAGTACTGTTTGTTGACTTGATAATGGACAGCAATTGTGTTCAATATCATTGTTTCTGAAATGGCAAGTTTTTGAGTTAGTACAGTAATTAAGAGTCATTATTTTGGTAATGCTGAGTTATTGTGCTGGTAGTGATGATGAGTTTCAGTCTAACAAGCATTACCGGCTCGTGCATGTGCAGGCACAATGGATTTGTCACGCCCCCCGATTTTACAACATTTTCAAGCATGAAAAAACTGCAAACATAAAAAAAAATTCACACCCAAAAAAAACTGCACAAATCTACACAAATGCGAATAAATGTACAGTGACTGTACAAGTTAAATAATTTTTTCCCCTCAAAAAAAAAATATTATTAAAAAAATGGCTGAGTCCAAGTTGCGCTTCAAAATCCACTGAAGCATTCATTGGCTTGGTTGAAGTGAAGTCCCCCACTTTCACAGGCCAATCGTGACAAGCATGTGCGTTTGGGAGAACAAACTACCTGTACATTGTAAATGGATGTCAAGTGCACTCGGCAATGCCCTCTCTTTTTTTTCCTCGTCTAATTGAAAAGGAAAATACAGCAAACAAAGGTGGTTGGCCTCGGCTAAGCCATTTGGGAAGAACGGAACGTAGCCAGGATCACGGAGGATCAGAACTCTTCGGTTAGTGTGAGAACTCCTCCGGGTATTTTGTTTTCCATGAAAAAAAACACCGTACTTTCTCTGAGCGATCGACCCCGTTTTCTGTTAATTCCCAGGGTTTTGCTGCAGCAGTGCTAATGCTGCTGTCCAGTGTCGTGGCTTTAGGCGTGGGGTTTTCAGTCCCTGCCTGACTCCGTGGGTTTTCCCCAGGATATCCTTCTAGGGTTTTCCTCAAAGACTAGATCAAAGACTTGGTTCAGGGGCCATTTATTTGCTTTTCCTTGAATGCCGATCCGACAAATAACGCCTGCCCATGTGATCGAGTTTCGACCAATCAGAAGCTATCAACTCTCCAAGGTGTCATGGTTTTAGGCGTGGGGTTTTCAGTCCCTGCCTGACTCCGTGGGTTTTTCCCCAGGATATTCTTCTAGGGTTTTCCTCCCACCTCTTAAACTGTACCTTCTTCCCTAAAACTGTACCTCGCTTTTGAGGGATCCTTGGTTTCATTACCAGAAATATACAACAATAAAATCATAATAATAATAATCCCTGTTTTAATTTGTTTGTCAGTTTTGTTTGTACAGTTTGTTTTCCTTGTAATTGTAACTGTATTTTGTGTGGTACATTGTTTACTCTGTACATTTTGTATAATATATAATAATATAAATAATATGGAATAAACGGTGTCTTAAATATTATAATAATAATACCTGGCTAAAGGTTGATGGCTTCTGACTAACCGATTTTGAACAAAGATATTGACAAATTTGGGGAACCGCCAATGTCGAACTGGATACACATGTACAATGTAGCGCCTCGGTTGTTAGAGCACCAGAACGGCAATCCATGGGTCGCAGGTTCAAATCCCACTCTAGTCCATCTCTTTATTCAACTTTTAACCCTAACATTCTAGTCATTCATTTTGGGGTAAAGTACATTGTAGAATACTACAAAGTACTACAAAATATATTTAGAGGCCGTACACAATGCAAGACTACCAAGAGCACTGAATACTACAGTTTACTGGTACATATACCGTGTAGTAGTATTTTGTAGTATTTTAGGTGAGGTTGGGTTATAAAGCTATTGTCATGCCCCTAGTCAATTTTCATTTACCCCTGTTCCAAAAGCTTGACGAGACGATGGGTACATTTCTCATTTTAAGTCCAGTACAGACTGCCTGGAATTTTTTTCTCTTAGTTACTTTCCCCCCTCCCGAGTCCAGCGGTTACTTCTAGTGGCCATCTGTTGCCCAGGAAAAACTGACCAGGTATCTTTTCTCGAGACTATAAAGCCGTGTTCGCACTGGACCTTTATTTTGAAAGGTTTTACCGAGTTGTTGGTAACATAACAAAATTGTCAAATATGAACACTGTCTGCACTGTCAAGGGGAAAATGATCACATTTGACAATGTTTTATTTTAGCATCGTCTCGGTAAAACCATAAAAAAAAAGACTCCAGTGCAAACATGGCTTAAGTGGTTTATTTGAAACTATTTTGTCAAAAGTACGCAGTTTGCTTGTTGCCAATTTCAGATATAGACAGTCCGTATATTGCACGTGTGGTTTCACCTAGATGATTTATCATTGAATTGCCGACCTCCTGCCCTCCTGAAAGCATCCAAATCCACTGTCATTCTGGAAAGCAGGCACTGACAGATAGCCTAGACACTGTGTTCACATGTATCAACATGATGATCAATGTCTCAATTCTCAGTACTACAGTACAGTACCCTGTACATGTATGTATACTACTAAGGATACATGAATACACTGTCTGTACATTGACAAAGAGGTGTGGCCTTGTGGTTAGGGTAACTTGTGTCTCATGATCAGAGGGTCAGGGGTTCCAATCCAGGTGTTGGCCATATGTGTCCTTGGGCAAGCCACTTCACTCCACTTGCCTCTCTAGTATCTCCACCCAGTAATATAAATGGGTACCTGCATTACATGTACACGTACACGTATTCGCATTTTTGTATCACTGTGGAGACATGGCTTTGTTCTCGTACACGTACAAAATGGTTAGAAAGTCGAGCACGTTTTTCAAAATGCTCCCATTTTAACCATAATTTTTTTCCTGGGTTGAAATTTCGACCCAATATACCCTATATTATACCCTAACCCAAACACTAACCCTAACCCACATCCTAATCCTAGTTTTTGAGTAATTTAAGTAAAATCCAAAAATATAATTCGTGAAATTCCCAGTGGAGACCTATTCGTCTGTAGAAATTTACCCCTCCGGAGACGTTTTGTCTCCATTGTACACATTGTGTTCATGTCTCCAGAGGGTACCGTATTTCGCGCCACTGGGGAGTAACCTGCTAATAGACTACCAGTGACATCCCATTCAGGGGGGAATAGAAATATTCTCAGTCCTTTCATGCTAGAGAAACCAGAGTTAACCAGTTCGCGCCGGGATTTTTTTTAAATCACCGAGCCGACGGGCGGGATAATTTTTAACGAAACTCGATCCGAGGCGGGTTCAGGCCAATAGTACCGGGAAGCACACCCACGCATTTCCGGCATCGTTCGCTACATGTAGCTGACAGACATTTCCGGCCTTGCCCGTGGTGTGTTTATGTGTCGTCCGTTTTTAATCTGGGAAAAACTTTGCGTTTATTTTTGTCATTTAGCGCGAACTGGTTAAAGACAATACAAGTCTAAATGCAAAACCAGCGATCGTCTGAAAAAGGATGACTTTTTAGGCCATTTTTGTTGAATGTAGTAAATGTGCAATGTCAGTCTTGAGAACTCTTCCCCACAACTGTTCATACTCACAGCACAGCGGTTTCAAAACCAAAAACCTTTGTCCTCAAGCAAGACATTTACACCAACTTTGTTAACAAATTCTCTTTGAATCTATTCTGAGTTATTAACCCCTAACCCCCCTCAATCCTCAAAAAGCCCTTTCCCCCATTGGCCGTCGTGCCCTTTTTATGAAAGTTAAATATTTACTTGTGTTAGTTTTCAGCCTACGATGCATCTTGTGCTTGTGACGGGTTTTAATGTATATCCAGCGCAATCCGCTCGAACGAGTCAAAGGAAGTTGCACTAGCGTAAATTGTTTACGTTCAACGCATTCGCGACTCTCTCGGCACCCGTTGTACACGAACACTGGACGTCTTTAAACAAGGGACCAGTCTAAAATAAAATAACATTGACCAACAGAGGGCACTTTTTTAGTGAATGAATCCCGTCACCGTCCAAAACCTTTTGGATTAAACTACAAGAATTTAATAGAGTAACAAATGCCGCGAAAAGAGCGTTTGAAGCGGACTGTTAAAGGTGAACTAGAACACTCTGCTGCCAAATGCAAGAAATTGGACTTCTTTTTGGGGTAAGTTTGTTTTATAACTTTCATAACTAAGTGGCCTTCGTGCCCTTTTTATTTTCAAATTTTGGTCTTGGTGCCCTTTCTACTGGCCTTGGTGCCCTCCCAAATTTTGAATACTCCAAGGCCAAAGTGGCCTTGCCCTAAAAAATTCCCTAATGTAATTCCAGGCTTGCTTTGATATCATCTACACTTATGAACGTCATTGACACTGCTTCGTTACATTGTATTAAGGAGGGCCAGGGTTACGCATGGTGATAAAGCAGCTCACCTGTGTCCTTGAGCAACACGCTTGACCATAAAGTTTCTTTATAAATCTCCTTGGGCTCACAATGGACATATTGTACTGTAATTGATGGACTCGGCATACATGGCTTATTTGCCAAAATCCACAAAATGGGGAGATGGATTCTGATGTGTTAAAAACCTCCTAGATGTAGTTTAAAAACTCTTTATTTGGGTCAATTGGTCATAAGCACAAAAAGGTTTGTCATTTTGTGCATTGTACTAAGTACCAGTACTCCTCAGAGATATAATCAGATTACAGTTAGTGCTGTCCCACAGAGTTGCTTTACTGTTCTGTGGGAATAACTGTGCAGTAAACCAGCTGTAGTGATGAGGATGTGCCGTTTTGTGCATAGTGTGTACAGTATAGGGAAATTGCTGTCCATTGTCAAAAGTAGCCCACAGGGTATGTACTTGTGCATAGACAACCCAAAACAGCACAACCCATTGACAACCCAAATCAGCGCAAGTCATTGTGTACCGTCTATTCTCTGTGCATGTACTGTACACATGAATGATTGTATGTACCGGGGTACACTGAAGCTGTGCGAATTGTGTTCCGTATAGAAAATGCATAAAATAACAAAATGAACTGTTGATAATATTAGTGCATATTGCTGTCAAAGTAAAGGAGGGTTACAATAGTCCGATTACAGGCCCGTATGCAGGATTTTTTATGGGGGAGTGCGAATTTGTACTGATGGGACCAAAAATGAAACCAAAAATGTTCTGGCCAGTATCGTTATTTTTACATCAAAATACCATTATTTACCCTGGAAAATGTGGACCTTTTGGTAATTTGGGGGGCGAATTTGTACTGATGGGACCAAAAATGGGACCAAATTTTTTGTGTGCCTGCAGTACAGTTATTTCTACATCAAAATACCATTATTTATCCGGAAAATGTGGACCTTTTAGTAATGTGGACCTGCGTACGGGTCTGGATTATCAAACTTGCGTAGAGACGAACTAGTAACAGGTATTACATGTACATGGTTTTATGGTGTCCTGTAATCACCCATTGTTTTACTTTAACAGGATGAAGTCAATGAGAACATTTGAAGGCTACAGAAAACAAGTTGCTGTCACAAATGTACAAATGTACCAATGGTCTGAGGTACTTCCTCCTGCAATATGTTCAAGGGCGATTAGGCGGATACACTTTCTGAATATTGTCCTTTTATACTTCCAGAACTTTAAGTTTTTTAAAAACCTTACAGAGACCCCAACTGAAACTGGCTGCCTGCGGCAGACCATTGTCAAATTTGTTTGAGGGATTATAACACGCTTTGGACAAGGTTTACGGGTCCAGTATATTATATGCACTATATTGGTGTGGATAGGCACCGATGAGTGGGCTGCAATTGCCTGAAATGTAAAACCAAAAAGTAAATTTAACAAAATTTTGCTCACCGACATAGCAAAAATATCTACTTGGCCATCTTGAATTGTCATCGCTGGTTGTCGACTGAGGGCACTTTGACACTCTTCCATGCATGCGCGTGTAGTCTTGGATCCAAAATGCTAAAGCTCCTAAGCGGTACAATATGTTGATGTGTTGATGTGGGTGGGGCGCCGTGAAACATCGCACTGCTAAGAACGTCTTGGATCCAAGACTAAGCGTGCGCGGAAGAGTATCATAGTGCCGTCAGTCAACAACCAGCGATGACAAGATGGCCGAGTGGATATTTTTGCAATGTTGGCGAGCAACATTCTCATAAATTTGAACTTTTTCGTTTTACATTTCAGGCAATTGCTGCACACCCGTAGGTGCCTATTCGCACCAAGATATAATTGAATATATAATTTTGGTCCCGAACATTTCGTCCCAAGCGAGTTATATTCCTCAAACGAATTTGACAATGGTCTGCCGTAGCAAGTTTCTATTGGGGTCCGGAAAGAATTCTGTTTACGGACATCTTCAAAGTGCCAAAGGTTTCAATCTTATGAGATGCTTCTTTTATCTCCTCCCGTCTAGATTTTCTTTCTGTCTCTTAATTGCTAGCGAACATTCTTGGGTCTTGCCGGCCCTTAAACCCTGGATCTTGGAACTTGAGTGAATAAACACACCAGTGACCAGTCCTTTCCGCTTGACCACATGCGGTTTGTTGCTTATGTGAGTTGATTTGATATTCACCAGTTCGCGTCAAATGGCAAGTATGGGTACACGCAAAGTTTTTCCGCGATTAAAAAAACGGATGGCGGATTAAACACGTCACAAGCAAGGCCAAAAATATCTGTCAACGACCGGCTTGCAGCGAGCAAGGCCAGAAAAAGCAGGTGTGCTTCACACAGATGCCGGCCTAAAAAACCCGCCTCGGATCGAGGTTCGTGCAAAAACTACCGCCACGCTGGGCCCGGTCAATGTCAAAAATAACCCCAGTGGGGGCTGGCGTGACCTGGTTAAAGGCGTCTTTTGATTGAAGTCGAGATCAAGAATTATAGGTCATGCACAAGTATTGAATACATTGTCTGGAAGACGTTGATAACGTGATTACTAGTTTATGAAGTCACTTGGGGGGCCTTTTGTGATTTTGTGTGGTTCTAATAAAGAACCACACATTTTAAAAACACATTCGCATTTTACTTAAGAGTTAAATTTAATCGGTAATAAATTTTCGTGGTAAAGGAAGTGGCATTTGTTTGTGTAAAATAGATTGTGTTAAAAATCCATCAGCGCGTGGCATTGGTAACAACGCCACGTTCACGGGTCTAACTCTGAAATAAAGTGCGTGCTGCTCGATCGCGCCCTGGCTGTCAGGCCTGTATAGGGGCTCTACATTATGGGTACCCCGGCCCTAGAGCTATGGGGCTCCTGACGCCCGTAGGGCGGAGCCCCACAGACAGAGAGGGTTTTTACAGGTTAACCGCCGTTAAACCATGCACAAACTGCACAAAATTACTCCCATGACGCTGCACATTATACCTCTAAACACATTTTTTATGAGTACTTTAACAACTCACCTAGCCAGCACTTCCATAAAACCGGTTGAAGCTCGCCCAATTTCTGTAAAAAAGGTAAAACTATCCCCGTTCCGCTCACGCGACTGTTACAAGATCGCGGATAACATCGTTCAATGGGTGCTGTTTTCAAAACCCTGGCTTCGGTCTATTGTGGCTCTGACGATTGCTAAACTGTATGAATAAGGCCTCGCAAGATGACGCTTGTGCTTAGAAAAAACGGCTAATGCGGCTTGAAATTTTGTAACAGTCGCGTTTGCCAAACGGGGATAGTTTTCAACTTTTTTACGGAAATTGGGCAAGAATCGACCGGTTTTATTGAAGTGCTGGCATGGTCAGTTGTTAAAATACTCATAAAAAAATGTGTTTGGAGGTATACCGTGCAGCGGTATCATGGAAGTAATTTTTTGCAGTTTGTGCATGGTTTCTATTGTATTGTTTAACGGCGGTTAACCTGTAAAAACCCTCTCTATGAGGCTCCGCCCTACGGGCGTCAGGAGCCCCATAGGCCATAGTTCTAGGGGTACATTACGGGCTGTCATCATGGTACATAAATACTAAATAGTGACAAGATAAAGACAAAAGAGAGCTAATTATACACATTTATAGCCCCATTTGTGAGGCTAGGTTCCGTGCGTGATCGGACCGCCCCGTCCGTGCATAAAAACTCACCAACTGAAATTCACGCCTTCTGTCGTACGCTCCCTGTATTCCGCTGTCGGCCCACAACGCCCGGCAATTGGGCACAAACTGCCCGAAAACCCCAGGCTCTAGCTGGGCCGTATCGCAGTCCATGACACGGCCCGCGTGCTCCTCGTTACCCGCGTCCCCCCACGGTATCTGCAGCTTGCTGCGGGCGTCCTGCAGCACTTTGAGCCCCTTGATAACGTTCGAGTAGATGATATTGCGGTAGTCATTGAAATCCTCGTCAGTGAACTCCTGTCCGTGGATGATTTTCATCTGTTTCAGGAATGTGCTCTTGCCGCTCTCGCCAGCACCCAGCAGCAATATCTTGATTTCTCTCCGAATGTAGGATTTGTACTTGCTTAGCTCCTTGTCGATGGCCTGACTCTTGGATTTCGCCTCTATCTCCTGCGGAGACAGACAGCACGTAAAGACACTGGCCGCCATGTTGGCTGTGTAATGCGGCCCATACCACACCCATGACGTCACGATCCGGAAGTAAAACTAGCTTGCTGGCTGCATGCAGTGTATACGGTACGCGCGCGGCATGGCATTGTTGGGTATATGATGTCAGGGTCACCATGATCATTGAACTGTGTAGTTCTTCACCGAATCGAACAGTTAATGAGATGATGAGATTGATGGGTCGCTTGTTCACTCATGATAAACCAAAATCACTGGAGATAAAATATATATATATTATAGGTTTTCCCGGCCAATCACTGGCTCATACAATTTCGTTTGAAAATGAATGCTCCGTTGCATTAGCATTCAACAGTCAAAAGCAGTAATTCCATTTCAGCAGTTAGCATTCATTGGCCAAATTAAATCATTTAAATTCATGAGGTCGCAAAGATCATTCAATTTGGTAAAAGCAAGAGGCTGATTTAATGTCATCAACACTATAACGTAAATTTAATTGCTTACAAGATTTCAATTGATTTTAAAAACATTTTAGGTTAAAAGAAAATTGTAATTTTTAAGAAGTTTCTTTTTTTTTGAATTCAATGTTTTCAATATAAGGTTTAGACGTAGGCCTATTGTAATGTTTTTAAGCACGAGAACCACGACAATTTCTATTGTATACTATTGTATATAAATAGCAATAAATCAATAACATAACATAATTAGCAAACCTTTTTTAATATTTACATTCAAATTCGTTTCTATTATGGTATAGTACTGCAAGAAGTGGCTCAGATGTCGGCTAAAATAACTCTCAAAAAGTGTGTGAGATAGTACAACCACAACCAAACGTGCATGGCGAGATGCCTAGCACGTCAGAACATTGAAGGCTAAATAAACCAATTTAAGAAATGTACAACAGAAAAACTTGAAGACAAAAAATCGACAGGAAAAGAACAACATTTAAATTGTTTTGGTTATTTTATAACGACCCCCTGATAATAAGCTGTTGTTTCTTAAAATGAAATGAAAACATTTGTAAGTTTTTAATTTAAAATGGTCCGAACATTAGCGGAAATAAAGAAGAAAACATAAAGACCAGTGCAAACGACCACAAGGCTGTAGCGACAAATTTGGTTTTGATTTCAAACTTTATATCACCATAACTTTTCAAACTTTACATAACAGTCTTCTAAATACAGGGTACGGGCTTTAACTTCATTCATAGGGTAACAAAGCAAACGAAACAATATTGCAATTAAGAAAAAAAAACATATCGTAAATGAAAATGCAAACAACACGGAAACGCATCTAAAAAAAGTGCCAGTATAAAAGAGCTATTGCCAGCTTTCTTGAATAAACAAGCCAAGTACAGCTTATGTTTAAAAGTATAGGATACACCCTTTGCAGATATCGAAACAAATTACTACTGAATTATAGGTTTTCCTGGACTATATCAGATAGTTTGCACATTATTTTGTAAAAGATGCCGCATTCTTTTTTTTTGTAAAATATAGGTTTTCCCAGACGATATCGGAAAATTTGCACATTAATTTGTAAAAGATGCTTTCGTTTTCGTGCGAAAGAGTTTGAACGTTCACAATCCCGTTTTCTGTATAATAATAGTAATGGGGAACTGAACCAGTGGCCAATTTTATAGTGCTGCTAATCACAACAATTTGCTTCGCACAAACAAATCTGGGGCCAGTAAAAGTAAAATCTGGGGCCAATTTCATAGAGCTGCTAAGCACAAAAATTTGCTAAGCATGACGATTTGTCCTTGGCAAAAACAACGCTACAGACCAAATTTTCACGTGATCTTTATTGTTTTGGATTGATAATCAGCTTTTGTTTTGCTTAGCATGAAAAACACGTAGAATTTTGGCTGGTAACCTGTTTTTAATTAGCAAGACTTTTTTTGTGCTAAGCAAATTTTTGTGCTTAGCAGCTCTATGAAATTGGCCGCAGGTTACCAGCAAAAACTTATTGTGCTTTTCATGCTAAGCAAAAACCAGCTGAATCAGTCACTAACAATATACATCGCCTAAACGTTTGGTTGGTAACCCTGATTTGGGGGGGTTTTTTCAAAGGAAGAATTTGTATGCTGAGCAATTGTTGTGTGAATAACAGCCGGCTTCATTAAATTGGTACCAGGTGGTCTAGTCTTTTGAAACATTAGAGAGGTGACACCTGCGAAACGCATTGCATGCGTTGTACAGTTAACCATTCTCAGACATACATGTAAAATACATTAAAATAAAATTCAATACCTAAAACAGTTTACCTAAAACGACTAATTTGGAGACCATTTTTCTATATATTTTGTTAACGGCGAATAAAACATGATCCAGTCGGTTTTAACCTTTTTTTTCGGTGTCACATTAAATGTGGACCCCTGTGAAGTCTGGCCCGTGATCCTTTCATTGGTTAAAACCTCCCACTGCATGCGCAATACAACCAAATTAAATGCAACAAATGCGAATTTAAATGTTAACAAATGAAATGAAATAAAATATTCAATTCAGGCCGTGACACAATGACAAATCGATTTGCTGCGAAAAAGATTGCACATTCTTAATAATCGGCCACGCATGCGTCAAATCAAAATATTGTAATCGCTGAAATAAAACGTTACGCACATTCTATTTGAATGAAACAAAATTATTATTATTTCTTTTCGGAAATGAAACCGAGGATTCCTCAAAAGCGCCCAAGGCACTGTAGCTTGTAAGCCTGAAGAAACCAGTAGGAGGATGAACGAAATGCCAGAAACACCGGGGCGAACCCCTTCTCTTTAGCGATAAGTGTGACTGGGTTCTTTTACGTGTGTGTCCAAGTTAAATATATACACACACAGTACACGGGTGGTCCGCTTTACGTCCCATCCGAAGGACGAAGCAATAGTGGTTTAATTTCCTTGCTCAATGACACACGTGTCGACACCGGGACTCGAACTCACGCTCTGCGGAACAGAAAACCCAGCTGAAATCGAATGCTCGTTTTTGCACAAATGAAACTCGGATATACGTCGTTAATTTTTTATACAGGGTGTCCACATAAAAAAGTATACCCATTATTAAATTAATACTATTGCAAATCTACTGAATGTTTCTAAAAAATACAAATGTCTGTTGAAAGGGTAGAACGCCCTCTGTCCAAAGGTATAAGGTTAATTATGTCATTGCCATGAATGACTGATCAAACAAGACATTTTATGAAAGGTACTGAAATCAGCACTGTGACAAGTTGGGATGATAAGGCAGGCAGTGAGAGACATGAGATGAAGATGCCAGCTATGCATTAAAGGTAAGATACACCATTGGTAATTGCTCGAATTATCATGAATGGGTAGATTTGGGGGTTGTATTTTATATAGTTTTCCCCGGACGATATCGCGAAATGTGCACATAAGTTTGTAACTGGTGCATTCGTTTTCGTGCGAAATAGTTTTCTATTTAACAATTGATAATTCGTTTTTGCATAATGGTGCATCCAGTCGTAAGAAATCAGCACACGATTTCCCGAATGTGCACTGAATTTAGTATATTGATAATTCATTTTAGCTCAAATTTGAATGCACACCCGCAATCATGTTTTCCTTTTAATTTATCAACAATCAATTTCGCTAAATGTGCAGCCGATTTGTTACGCATTAACGACTGGTCAAGCATATGAATCCATTTTTAAAAGTAACATAATTGAAAAATAAACCAGGTGGTCTCATCTTTGAAACATACCAAATAAATGCTATATAAACCCCTAATTTGAAGAACAAACATCTTTATGAGCTAGATTTTACTTTATGCCCCCTAAAATTTCCAATAATGGCTGCAAGAGGGAGATACGGACGAGTCTCGGACGTTGATCGAAATCTTGTCTTATCGTCTTATCGATGCCTTTGAGGCTGACGACGCGGACTACTTAGATGTAGAAAATATACTGGACATCAACCACTCATGTCTTGGTGGACAGTTCATTGACGGATAGACAATTGAACTGATAAAATGACAGAGAAGTCATTTACAAAAACACATTAACCTCAATCTACCAAAATTCTCATTTGGATAAATTCCTAAGTAACCTCAATCCTGCAAATGCATCCAGCATTAGGCCTTATGACCTGGAGCCTGCATTATCCTCCAGTGCCAAACACCTCAACGCCCTCAATTCTGCAAATTCATCGGATGCATCAACTTCCAACTGACCTCATTCCAGCAAAATCCTGCAATTTGCAAAGAGGATTTTGAAGGATTTGGGATGGTTAGGGTTAAAATACATTTAAGATAAAGAGCCAACATATTTTTGATCAATTAGTCCCACAATACATTGATTTATTAATGATTTAATTCAAATTGTATCGTGAATTGTATAGCCATATATACTTTTTGAAATTGAATGCAGAATATGCGAATTTAAATTATAACAAACGAAAAAGAATATTCAATTCAGGCCGTGACACAATGATAAATCGATTTGCTGCGAAATAGATTGCACATTCTTCAAAATCGGCCACGCATACGTCAAACCGAAAGCCCAATCGTGTGTTTGTAATCGTTTAAATGAAACGCTATTTACATTCATTTATTTGAATTAAACAAAATAAAATTGAATGCTCGTTTTTGCGAAAATGAAACTCGGACATACGTCGTTCTGTAAATCAGCGCGAAATTGAATGCATCTTCTACAAATGAATGTGCACATTTTGTGATATCGTCCGGGAAAACCTATAGTAAATATCGTTTAACTGACCTGTCCGAAGTTTTACAATCATGGATGCCGAGAAAAGCACGAAAACGGCGTTCGTTTTCAACCGGCATCGAGAAGTTATTCTTATGTTATCTTTGGGGTTTTTTCGCCGTCCGGCGATCGCGAATTTATCTTTATAAAGTATAATTTTGGGGAATAATTACAGGATATCTAGCGCAATCATTTTGCTGGATGCCTATAGAATCATTATTAACTTTCCAACGAGTATATTTCTTAATAATTCCGTAGTAAATATTTTTGATGTCTGCAAAATAGCGTATCTTACCTTTAACAGGAATAGTGGCCATGTGGAGGGTACATCACCTTTGTCAGGTAAGTGTACCACAAAAAGAAAGGGATCAGAAAAAAATTCATCGACCCAGTCATTGCTTTTTCAATGTGCTTAACCAGTTCGCGCCGGGATTATTTTAACATCGCCGAGCCGACGGGCGGGATTATTTTTAACGAAACTCGATCCGAAGCGGGTTCAGGCTGACAGTGCCGGGAAGCACACCCACGCATTTCCGGCCTTTTGCGTTTATATACGTCATCCGGCGCGAACTGGTAACCGTGAAATAATTTGTCCTTACAAACAGCTGCCTGAGCTTTGTCAAACAAGTAAAAACAACTTGCCACAGTGCTGATTTCAGTACCTTTCATAAATAATGTCTTGTTTGTTCAGTCATTCATGGCAATGACATAATGAACCTAATACCGTACCATTGGACAGAGGGCATTCTGCCCTTTCAACAGACATTTGTATTTTTCAGAAACATTCAGTAGTTTTGCAATAATATGAATTTGAAAATGGGTATACTTTTTATGTGGACACCCTGTATAACTGAACAAAAAAATAAATAATAAGAACAACTGCCGGACGCCGGTTGAAAACGAACGCCATTTTTCTTGCTTTTTTCTTGGCATCCATAATTTTTTTTAAATACCCCCGATGCAAATAATTGCCAAAAGGGCCTCCCAATATGGTCACTATTATCGGAGGTACCAAGTTGGTTTAGGCGCGACTTAAGGCCCAGTCACACCGGATCATACGATTTCTGGATCGTGCGATTGGTGCGATTTGGCAGAGGATACGACCAATCGCCAACGTTCGCGACGATCTCCATAGCTGTCGTATGCTGTGATTGCTCTTAAGACTGGTACGTACGAGTGGCACGCTTGGTCGTGCGATCACAAGCGATTGGAGAAGATTGATCTCAAAATCAGTCGTAGGTAATCGTACGACTAGTCCCAGGTACCCAACGATTGATCGTACGAGCAATCGTGTTCACCTGCGACCACTCGCACGATCAGCCGTGTATACCTACAACCAGTTGCACGACTAATCGTGCGACTGGGGGACCAGCGATCATCCACGGTGCGAGCATGCACGACTTGTGATAAGACCGTGAAGACCTGTCTGCAACCTCCTACGATTTGGAATCGCAGGTCAGAAGTTTTGAACATAACCATCGACCTTGCTGCGACTGATTTTGCTGTGGCGATGACCCATGACCTCTGCGACCAGTCGCACGCTCTTTGTACTATTTGCCCAGGATTGAAACATTTTTTGGTCGCAGCTAGGTCGCAATTGCGACCAGGTTACGACCGTGACCTAGCTGCGACCAAAAAATCAATCCTTTTGTCAGGTGTCGCCTTGGGGCCTTTTCGAATCCCTGGCTTCTTCGTCATCTTTGGCTTAGGTTGATTTTAACTTCCCAACTTTGAGAACTCCAGCCACATTCTGGTGTCTGTTTGTGCTTCAGAAACATTCAGTCCGTTGACATGAACCCAAAAGTTCAAATATTTTAGTTTGCTTCTCTGTCGATTTGCTTCTCAGTGATTCGGAAATTTGAGGTGAACCAAAAGCGAAACGAAGCAAAGGTTTCGAAAACCCCCATTGACCCAATGGGACAACTGTAGATGGCGCTCTTCATCCTGAACACAGATCCTAACACGAGGTTACACAACTCACTTTCCCCCCAAAGGCAGGCTTAAAATTACATTTGAAAAACCAAAGAAATGGCACATTTAATTTAACAATTAATATAATAAAATGGAATATTAAAAAATGACATGTTACATAAAATCCAATCATGTATAAATACATATAATTTCTATATTCTTCTGCCTACGACCATACTACGTTGAATACACCG
Source organism: Crossaster papposus (assembly GCA_037893245.1). Lineage (NCBI taxonomy): Eukaryota > Metazoa > Echinodermata > Asteroidea > Velatida > Solasteridae > Crossaster > Crossaster papposus. Next base: position 530,759 of record JBAIAA010000237.1, read on the forward strand.
GTTCTCGTCCGATCACCGAAGTTAAGCAGCGTCGGGCTCGGTTAGTACTTGGATGGGAGACCGCCTGGGAATACCGGGTGTTGTAGGCTTTTTTGTTGTCCTGATTAATTTATTCTAGATTAATTACAATCAAGAAAAAAACGAAGTTTACAGTATATAAACAGTATATTGGCCTAATTTTAGTCTGCAGTAACCACAATTAATGCGTGAGCATATTAACTCTGAAACACAGTATCCACTTTTGAGAAGATGTACTGTATAGAGCTATAGTACTACGGGATTCCATCGCCCCAGGTTCGAGTCCCGGTCGCACGCGGTTTCGCAAATCTTATCTTTTAGAGAATTAATTTATCGTCTTTAAATACCAACCGAATTTAGCTCAATCGCTTGGGACTGTCCGCGGAGTTCAGGCTTGCACCTTTGCACTGGTTCGTTAAGATTGAGATTCGTTTGCTCGCTAGGCAGCAAGACTTAGGCTATATACACCGTCTTCTCCCTTATGGTGCATGGTTGTCGGTACGTTACATGAAAAAGGACAGGGAAGGAAGTGTGGTCGGCCGTAGTCCGAGTTACTGGACTCTAATTATCGCTTTTTTAACACTTGAACATCATCTGGCGCTACAAGTAGCGCCAGATGATGTCCAAATGTTAAAAAAGCGATAACTAGAGTCCAGTAACTCGGACTAGGTCGGCCGGGTATTCCTAGAACCCAGAAGATTCCTATAAATGGTAGTTAGTAATGGGATCATTGAGTTGATTCATAAGTCCCTACCCTACGAATGCTTGGTCTTTTTTCTATCCCCTTATTTACAACCAATGCAGACGTACTTTCTATTATTTTCTTTATTCCTATATTTATTATCATTCTACACTGTTATTGATAAATAACTGGCCTGCCTGGCAAATTTTTAGAAATGTTTGTAACACTTGTGTGAGTTATAGTCTTGCATACGCACTGTGGACCTCCGAACAATATAGGTCCACACGATGCGGGAAGAGGTTACGGTTTGTGGACTTGCTCAGGTCCACAATCCGTTTTTCAGTTTCCGAAAAAGAGCGCTCGAAGAAAAACGGGTTATGGTTATATATAGAAAAGATAGAAGGAACAGCTGAGAGGCCCAGAATCAAAATTTGAGGGTAAATGTGTTTTGGGGAAGCGAGACAAATTAGTATTTAGTCAACGTTTTTTAACTACACGAAGACAAAGGAATGTCCACAGTACGTATGTAAGGTAAAGCTGTATGTGTCAATGTTATTTCCTAACAACTGGGGAGGGTGAAAGGGAGGGGCTGATATGATGTTGAACTAATGCAGTGCACTCTCGGTACAAATAGAAAATTCAACCTACTTTTGTATTTTGTTGTACAGTAATGGTTCATTGAGATCACCAAAATAATGTAAAAAGGAAAAGATTGGTCTAATAAATGGTCGTCTAATTCCAACTGCACATTAAAACATGGAATTTTTACAAACTGTTCAAGCAAAAGTAATACAAATGCAGACTTACATGGATTTTCATATAAAATAACCTTTATTCTTTTAATGTACAATATTTTTTGTACCAATTATCACATTCAAATACAAAATTTATTTGTTATTTATATGACATTGAACAGGTTAATATTTGTGCTTTTTTAAATACCCTACGAACAAAATGTAAGTGTTATTTGAAAAAACCCAAAAACATACAGGACCATAACTATTCCATAATTAATTCCATAATTATTCCTTTAAGGAAATTGTCTATAATCCTAAAATTTACAACTATGTTAAACACATGTCTTGAATATGTTATGGTAAAATTCATTGTTGCTTAATCACCCTCAGAACACTCAATTACACAAATTGCACTCCAAACACTTTTGGCGGCTAGTTTTCAGGAAGAATTTGGATGAAAAACCACAGATTTTTATGTTGAATTGTGCATCTTGAAAACCTATTTTAGCAACATTCTTCTTTCATCGTGCTAGTATCCAATATTCCTATTAGTCAATGTTTTGTACAAGGATTTATAATAATCAATGTAACTAATTTTGTCACGTTTGTCAATTTATTTATACACTTTTCTTTTGTAAAATTAATTATGAAGTTCTTTTTATGTCATACACTGAAAAAAAGAAACGAATATAGATGTTATGGTGCTACGCTCATGTCCACCGCGCTAGGAAAAAAAATAATCAAGCTTCTCTGAAGTCTGAGAAGGAAGTCATGACCAGACTTTTCGAATTTCATGTAGCGCGCAGTTGAGCCCCAGAACTGGTGACCCGTTCACAGGTCACACCAAATCTATCCAACCACAGCTTAAAGCGCATCAGCGTTTTCCAGCGCCCAGTATAGGCGGTGGACATAAGCAAAATATGTTGCCTTCTAAGTCTTTTGTTATGATACAAGTCATCCTAATGACAAAATGTTGCAAACTGGGTTTTTCAGTTACGCAATTCAATTACTGGTTTTTTTGCAGCCAATTTATTGCCGACTTTGCTCAAATTTGGCCATGAGATGCCCAAGACACGATTTTAACATAGGTCCAAAGTTTAGGGTGACATACAATTTCTAAAAGCAGTATTGTTCTCAACAAAAATGTATGTGTTGCATTTTATAATGGAACACCCTGTATTACTGTAGCATATTGTCGAGTAAAAACCGACTTTTTTTTCCAAATACTTTCCTCCAATTTACCATTTATTTAATCCACCAGCTAGTCTGGCTCCCTGACTTGACAATTCCCCAACGTCTATAAATTACCTTCATTTCATCTAAAGTAGAGTAAAGAAACCACAGTACAAGAACAAACAATTAACAGATCAGTGTAACAATATTTGAAATACTGACCCGCAAATACCTCAAAATTCTTACAAATACAGCAAAAGTATTATTGTACCGGGGGTATATTACAAATAAGAAAATACATATTTTGGAGAAGAAAAAAACCGAAAAAAAACCCCAGCACACTTTGGTATTAAAAAAGCACATTAATCCCACTGAACTTCTGAAGCACTTCAATCACTTATTTAATTTTAAAAAAACCTCAGATTCACAACGTTACGTTGCAATTTCGAAACAATAGCCGTAAAAAAAACAACATTGCGGCTTTTTGTAAAAATAGCCACTTCATTTAAATTTCACTTTTCAAAACTTCATCTCACATAAGTTAAACAGTTGATTTACAAAAAAATTAGCAGTATCTGTCATAAAGAGTACATCATTTCTAGAAAATTTTCTAGACAATCAAACATTCTTGAGGTAAACACAGGGAAATAGACCTTTTGCATTAGGGTGGAGTCAGAGGGCCAACAGCATTATTTGTTTGTATTGCTGGGATAAGCGTGAGTAATCCTTTTGTGCATTCAGGGGCAGATTTCACAAAACATGTCTTATCTTGCGACTCATCTTAGAACTTAAGACGAGTCTCCGCTCTAAGATTAATCTTGGCTTAGACGTGTCCTCGGATCGATTTCATTAAACCCATAAAAAAAAAGATGCGTCTAAACTACCAATTTGATGGCTGTTTCATGTTTGTTTTTACCGCTTGACAAAACAGTCGTTGATTAAAAAATGAGTAAACCAACTTTCTGCACACGCGCGCGCGCTTGAATAGAACACAATTTTTCACCAAATTTCACACGCAAGGTAGTTCTGCACGTTATACACGAGATATGATAGAGTCGACTAGATGTTGGCATATAATTGAATTTTGTAAATAATTAATTTTATTAAAACTTTACCCATGTCTTTAAGCAGAAGAAAATGCAATTCCAGACGATATACAAATTAATGCACGCATACATAAGATAAGACGACCCTTGGCCTGATCTTAAGTTAAAACGTGTTCAGCCGCATTGATAAAGAAGTTAGGACGTGTTGAATGCATCTTAACTTTTGTGAAATCGATCCGAGGACGAGTCTTGAGTTCGACGAGTTACCCTTCGTAAGACGTATCTTAATAACAATAATAATATTAGGCAGTTCTTATATAGCGCACGTATATACATGTACCAAGACTGGTCCTCAAGGCGCTCTTACATTATTACCCCGGTCATTGGGCCCATGAAACATTCCAAATACCATCTCAGCTCTCTGGGGAGTATACAGCTCAATGCTGCCATTTCGGCGCACGGCAGCTAAATCAACCACAATAACCATCTCTGCCCTTCGCAGGTACCCTGGGTGGAGAGAAGCAATGAGTGACAAAGTGCCTTGCCCAAGGGCACACGTACCATAGTCCCAGGCCGGATTCGAACCCACAACCTGTAGCTTTACCTACAGATTACAAATTTTAATGCTCCAAACCACAAGACCACGGCAATCCAATCTTAGCATTTTGTGAAATCGTCTGCAGGTTAACTAAATTAAAATGACAAAGTATTCCCTCTGAGAGGCCAGCAATGCATGCCGTCTATGCAGAGAAGTGTCAATTTGGCACTAGACAAACAACAAAATCAAGACTGATTGCTGTTGAACACAATGTAAAATTATGCACATATTTGTAACCTGTCGCCACAAAATGGGAGTAAACTAGTCAGACTTTTCAAGAATTTATATATTTACTTCCTTTCGCATTTTTATCGTGAACAGCTATGAACCATTTCATTAGCCCATCACAAATCACACTTTTATGAAGCGAGCTGCTTTTTCATCTCGTTAACTCTGATCTTGATGTGTCATGCGATAATAGGCATTTTATATACTTTACACACTATTATATACGTTAATAGTTTGGTGTATATATTCTAAAAATTGTTTCAGGCCTCGCGTCCTTGAGGGGTGAGGGCATTGGCCTTGACGGGTGAGGGCCTTGACGGGTGAGGGCCTTGACGGGTGAGGGCCTTGACGGGTGAGGGCATTGGCCTTGACGGTTGAGGGCCTTGAGGTGTGAGGGCATTGGCCTTGACGGGTGAGGGCCTTGAGGTGTGAGGGCATTGGCCTTGACGGGTGAGGGCCTTGAGGGGTGAGGGCCTTGAGGGGTGAGGGCCTTGAGGGGTGAGGGCCTTGAGGGGTGAAGGCATTGGCCTTGACGGGTGAGGGCCTTGAGGGATGAGGGCATTGGCCTTGATGGATGAGGGCATTGGCCTTGACGGTTGAGGGCCTTGAGGGGTGAGGGCATTGGCCTTGAGGGGTGAGGGCATTGGCCTTGAGGGGTGAGGGCCTTGACGGGTGAGGGCCTTGAGGGGTGAGGGCCTTGAGGGGTGAGGGCCTTGAGGGGTGAGGGCCTTGATGGGTGAGGGCATTGATGGGTGAGGGCCTTGACGGGTGAGGGCCTTGACGGGTGAGGGCATTGGCCTTTAGGGATGAGGGCATTGGCCTTGAGGGATGAGGGCATTGGCCTTGACGGGTGAGGGCCTTGAGGGGTGAGGGCCTGAACTGTCGAAGCCTTTACTCCAACACTGCTCCCTAGCAGGCTTTTTGTGTGTGTGTGTGTGCAGTGACTCACTGTGTGGCAGTTTTACACTTCATATCCCTTCACCTGAAACTAACCTGCAGGAGTTGAAAGGGTTTTAACCCTTGCTCTATGAGAGTTGTTTACTGCAAGTCAGTGGTGCAGGTCAATATACACTCCAGCTGCAGTGCATTGTAGAAATCTTGCAATTTTCCACTCTCTTCAACACAGATCTTTAGCGACGCCACAATATACAATATAATTTACAGTTTCGCTCTTTGCTTTGCGCGACTTAATAATTGTGCATATTGAAATCTTTGTATTCGTCATAAATAATCGCAACACGTCCACACCGGCAGTACCTGGAAACTGCTCGGCGGGCTGCCGCGTGTATTCAAAATATATTTATAAACTGTACAAAACATTACAAACTTGGTGGCGGGTTGGGGGGCGGATTTCACCGGAACACGTAGATCGGCACGCTGTGCTCTGTGACGTGGGTCAGGTTTAGTGACTGGTACCTGGGGGAAAATAACGAAGGATTTTTATTTTTATTCTACAAGCAAGATGGTAATTTTATTTAACAAGCATTTGTGACCCACTCTACGGAAATGGGCATTTTGTCGCAGTTAAATACATGGTTGGAAAGCCTGCAACGTAAGCTTTCGTTTGGTATACGTGTCCTGCTCCCACGAAATCAGAGTAAAGTTGACTTTTGGATATTTTGAGATATTGGTATTTCCAGATTCCTTGAATTCTTAGCTTTAAAATGATATATAATTTATTGGGTAGGGTATTTAAAAAATATATAATATTGAGCAAAACCAGCGGTGATATTTTCGTATTTTCATTAATTTTGCTACATTTCACTTCTTGGGTACGCTCAGTAAAATCAAATGTTGATTTTTTTTCTGCTAATCTTTTTCAAAAAATACTTTGTAGTTGTGGGAATTGTATTATGCCAAAAAAAACAAAAAACGATTCCCCACTGTCAAATCGGCTATTTTCAATCATAACTCGATATAGCATAGCGCGACTTAACGCCGTTTTTGTGGGAGCAGGTCACATATAATAGAGCTCCCTAGCCCCTCCCGTTCTGGAGATATGTTTGCATATGTATGGATTACTTCATTACCAGCTATTTTCATTCATTAACCTTAACAATCTCCATCCAGTCAAACTCCATTACCAGGTTTTGCTGGGATCTGTTAGGATGGGTAATGGACCCCTAAACTGACAGTCTTTTACACTGGGTAAGGCATACCTCCATAATCAAAGTCCAACTGTTTCACAGTACAGTTTGCCAAACGGTGTTGGGATTTGCCAGGATGAATATGGTTCCTAGTAAATTACACTAGGGAGTTTAGTTTTAAACAAAAATATATTTTTGAGACCCACCATTCAGAGCTCCGGTGATAGTAGTAGCCCTCAATGTTAGACGTGGATTTCTGGAAGCAGATGTAATAAAAGCCTGCAAACGACGCACCTTCGATGTCCGTGATAGTGTGGTCTGGTACCAGGAAGCGCTCCTTGCAAACAAAACACAAAAACTAGTGATAGATTGGGGTATCCGCTGATATTGTGGCCTCGCTGATGTTGTGGCCTCGCCTATATTCTCCTCGCCTCAGCTGCACTTTCGTTGGATTGCTCTGCTGTAGCAACCCCATGTTTAGTGATAGAGCGCCACAAAGGTCTATCCTTAGCTGCATCTTGCCAAGTGGTACTTGAAATCCCAGCTGACTGTAGATGACGCTTCAGGCAGTCCTTGAATTGTAGTAGTGCTGGGCGAGTAGTGATTTTTCCCACTCGAGTACTCGCAAAGAAATTACTCGCGAGTAATCGAGTAGTTGTCACATTTTTCACAAGGGGTAATAATCTATAAATATCGCTATCAATTACTGACGTCTGCACAGAGCTTGTGTTTTTTTAAATTTTTAAATTTTTAAATTAAACAATTTGTTTTCGAGTAGGTAATGTACTCACTTTCCACCTCATGAAGATGTAATCTGTACTGCAGAGGGCATCATAGTCAAATGTGTCCAGGTTGAATGTTTTGGCATATTGGTAGAAGGACAGAAACTGGCCCTGCAAGATCAAACATGTCCGATTATTAATAGTGAGAAAGAAAGTTGCACAAATCACCGGCAAGAATGTTGCCAATTTTGACGCAGTAAAAAGGAGTATAATGTACATGTAGTTCTAGAAAATTATATCATCATACAGTATATGTGACCTGTCATCACAAAATGAGCGTAAAGTCGGACATAGTGATTTCCCAGGACGGCCAATCAAAGTCAAAATTTGAAGGGTGGTTGATTTTGAGATTATATGTTTTATTTAAAGACTAAATCCCCAACAATGAATTCCCAATTTTTCAGGACGATCAGATAAAAACAAATTTAGTTTTTGAGACAATTTTGACTATGCCTTTCTATGCCCTTCACACAATTTCTCGCAAGAAATGCCCGTTTTCTCATAATCTCTGTATTAAGACTCATTAAAAAAAAAAAAAAAAAAATATTGAGTATCAAACCTCCAAGTGTTATATACCATTGGAAAGCTCTGTTTCCACAGAATTTAGAAATACCCATATCTCAATTTTTGATTTTGCCGACTTTACGCTCATTTTGTGATGACAGGTCACATATGTGATTGATCATTTCTAACTCAGGAGAAGCCTGGTAACCAAGGGAATCTCTGATCGGTGACGTCACGTAATAAGCGGCGCTGGTCGCAACTTGAAAGATAAAAACCGAATCTGAACCAAAACCAATCTAAACTCTTCCCCAAACTGACCCGACCTGTCCTGAAAAAAAAAAAAAAAAAAGGGAATACACATGAAATGTTGTTCTGTGATGCATAATTCATGAATACGATTACTGGCTGGAATAACCTGATATACATTATACAAATCAAATAAGTTAACCAGTTCGCGCCGGGATTATTATAACATCGCCAAGCAGAGGCGCGAGATTATTTTTGACGAAACTCAATCCGAGACGGGTTCAGGCCGATGGTACTGGGAAGCACACCCACGCACTTCCGGTCTTGCTCGCTGCTGACAGACATTTCTGGCCTTGCTCGTGACGTGTTTATGCGTCGTTCGTTTTGGATCTAGGAAAAACTTTGCGTGTATTTATTACGTCCTCTGGCGCGAACTGGTTAAGAAGGCCTTATATTTTGATCTTAACAAAAAAATGTTCAGAGACAAAATGGCTGTGGAATAATTCATGATGGACGGCTTGCTTGTGCACCAATCCGGATCACTGTGTGCGCAGTCAGAGCCCAGTAGGTCGTGTAACAGTTGTGAATGTAGGCGATGCGGTAGTCTAGGTATAAAGACGTTCTTTGCGGTCATTCCTAGTGCGGTGTATTAAACGGCTTTGTACCACGCGCTGGATGCAGCGTGCTTGTCGCATGTTGAATCGCATGATACCGTGTGTGCGCGTACTGCACGGATCACTCTGCTCGTATCACACTGTGAAAGGTGTCTTAGAACCAAGACTTCAATTTGCATTTTGACACGAACTCAGTTGGTTCTCAATGAAATACAAATTCCTGCAGTACTGCCGTGTTACCAGTGAAATTTGGCAAGAAAGAAATGAATACGACACTACGAAAACTGTTTATTAGGTTCCTTTTCAAGTTTTCATGCATTTCTTGGCAGTTAATTATGGAAATCCGTGTTGTCTTTATTTTCCGTGAAAATTCCGCCCGTTTTACGTATTTATTCATTCGTTCTTATTTTTCCATAACTGGTCTCAACATAATTTAACAAAGGTAAAGGAAAATATATGTGGATGGGGGGTCCCCAAAAAGCATCTGCTTGTCGAGTAAGGGACCTCCATTAATTGACAATTACATTTATTGACATAGTACACATAAGACACCACACTAGGCTTACACCACACTAAACAGAAAGGACAGTTTTTAGAATGCAGGGCCACTCAACTTTATTTACTACTCTCGGCTTTATTCACCTTAGGACATACAATGGACTCGCCCTGTATTCCATGGGTATTGGGGTACAACTATAGAATACAGGGCCACTCCATTCTATGTCCTAGGGTAAATAAAGCCGAGAGTAGTAAATAAAGTTGAGTGGCCCTGCATTCTTTAGTTATTCCCAGTTTTCTTGAGAGGACTATGGACTTTAACCTTACCCAGTGCTTTCTGTCCACCTCTTCGTCTGCGTCCCACTTCCTGGTCAGGAACGGGTGTTTGTCGCTGATGATCTCTCCTTCAAAGAAGGTGACAAGCTCCGGATACTCGTTGGTCAGCCCGCTGATCTTCAAGTAGCCGCACATGTAGCTGTTTTCTTCATCTACATTCTGAAAAATAACAACAAAACAAGATAGGAGTTATCATAGCAATTTTAACATAAATTTTAATTACTGAAAATGTTGCGACTTGTTGATAAATCTCCTTATGTAATAATATATATGATTCCAGAAAATAGAAACTTAATTAAGTCTTGCAAGTTCAGTTGCATTGAAAATGATATTAAATCATTGTTTTTCGTTCTTTTTTTAATTACTTTGTTTTACATTCTATTTCTAAACGTGTACATAAAATAAAGTCTAAAATAGCACTATTCTCAAATATTTGTTTTCTTTTCTTTTCTTTTCTTTTCTTTTCTTAACTTGCAATCAATAACTTGAATAAGCCAGTTCGGTATCTCACTATTTTTAATTTAAAGTAGTTTATGGCCCCACACTAGAGTACCAATGAATTAGACTCTGGCCAGCACGGAGTCTACTCTAGTGTGGGGCCATAGAATACTAGGGCTAGGTTGTGATTTGTGCTGCGGTGTCATCTCATCAAATTTGCCACGCGCATGGGGCATTGTTTTTTTAATACAACAGTCATCATGCATTGCATTTGCGTTGCAACTTGCATTGTGCAACATACATTAAGCTGCGCTTAAAACTTAGTTACCTGAAGTTCAACTTCAACGACGTAAGAATTACCCCTGCTCTTCTGGAAGCCTTGAAATTTCGAGCCACTGTACAGCAGGGACCGTGCAACACCCTGCTGTTTGCTACTTTTCGGGGGTGGTGGATAAACTGTAATACCGGGCATGTTTTTGTCAAGGTTTTCCGCCAGAAAAATGCCGCAACCGCCCAAAAGCCAATATGGCAGCGCCCATGGGTGACAGTTCAGTGGTTGTAACGACAAATTTGGTTGGTCATGAGCAAAGGTCATCTGGAATATGGACCAACCAAGACACTGATAACATAGCAAAGCAAAGACACGTGAGCAGCGCCCTCTATAATTGTATATGCACGTGCGTTTTTGGCAGCGGGACAACTGAACAAAAACAGAATGTCCAGCAGCATTTTTCTTTCTGGGTGGCAAGGTTTAGGAAGAATTTTACAAACCAGATCGCATCCATTGTTTATGAATAATGTGAAACGATTTTACAGAGGTTAGCCTTAAATCGAAGACTGCTGGGCTAGGCTACAGTCCTAGCTTACCGTACCGGCGTACCGCAACAACTTTTTAAAGTTTTGCATACGCAAAATATTATGCACATGCATGGGCGGGGCTTAGGCTGTGATGGAGGGATGAAATCATTATTGCCATTTAAATTATGCCATTTAAGTTATGCAGATAATTGTTATGTTATAATATAGAGGAAACTGTTATTGAGCTATGACTGAGATTGATTACATGTAAATAGACCTATGTCTAATTTCATTAAAATGTCATCTCCAACGTCCAATCCAAGTATTTTTATTTTATTGATTTTGGCAGAAAGGAAACGATTTTACAAAAATGTCAGCATCAGCCAATCGGGGAGGAGCTTTGAAATCAACTTGGACCGCAAAAAGGTCAAGACAATGGCCGGCCAACTTCTCACCATTCCCAATGAGCCATTGGCTATCGCCGTGGCAACAGAGTGGGATAACCAAGGAGATGTCATAAAGCAGCACACAATGCATTTGGTAAAAAAACAAAACAAATGGGTAGGGGGCCTAGGCCTAAAAAATATATATATTTGGTTTTTTTATTTGTAAAATATATGTTGTTTAATCAGTTCGCGCTGGATGACGTATATAAACGCAAAGTTTTTCCCAAAATTCAAAACGGATGATGCATAAACATGCCAAGTTCAAGTTCGAGAATGTCTGTCAGCAGCGAGCAAGGCTGGAAATGCGTGGGTGTGCTTCCCGGCACTATCGGCCTTAACCCGCTTCGGATTGAGTTTCGTTAAAAATAATCCTGCACCTCGGCTCAGTGATGTTAAAATAATCCCGGCGCGAACTGGTTAAGAACCATCTGTGTCCTTTGATAGTACTAGCCCCATAAATGTGGCTCCTAATCCTATAGTACTGGTCGACCACGCTATCTTGCACAGATATTCAAACCGTCAAAGTGTTATTCAAATATTTGATTCATATTTAAATATTCAAATATTCAAATCGGCCCTAGCAATCTTGTGCATGACTACATATTGCTAGTTTATTTGGGTCTCGCCCATTCTCGCATTTGTTTTTTAGGGAAAGTACGAAATAGTGTTGGAAATTACAGGATAGCTAGACGGTTTAAAGATACCGAATTCCCAAGTTCAGTACTGCATGGAATGATTTTCAAGTGAAAGCAAAAGCCCAAATCACGGTTTTTGTACCCTTTCTTTAGATCCATATCCATAGCAACGAAATGTTTTCGGGACCTCCCGCCATTTGCACATATGGCCGCTGTGTGGCTCGCAATACGGAGGAAGTTTATTATTTGAGCCACATTTATGGGGCTACACTAGGCCTACAAGCATTCTCTCAAAAACTCTGACTTTTACACGCTAATTTTCCTATTTGGGAGGTCCGGAAGCGTGCCTCAACATTGAGGCTCTATTGCGAAAGCAAGCGAGTTGGTAGTTAGAGAACGATCCTTGCCCTTTGATACAAGTGTACAGTTTCTGCCAATGATTCGACCAATCACCTTCACTGTTGTATTTTTAGACGTCGCTATGCAACACAGCCATTGACAACCCCTCTACTAGAAACAAGCAGCAGATCATTAGGGCAATCTTGCACTATCTGGACACTGATACGATATGGTAAGAGAAAGCAACATAAAACCATTTAAATATATTTCAACCCGGGTTGAAACTCGCGCCCAGGATTCAAAGTGGTAGTAACTGATCAAAATACATGTGTGTTAAAGTTTGCATGAAGCAAGTGTGAAACGACACAGGGTTGGACACACGGTTGAAAAATTATTGATGAGTTTAACCCGGGTTGATGAGTTTAAACGGGGTGGATGAGTTCAACCCGGGTGGATGAGTTCAACCCGGGTGGATGAGTTCAACCCGGGTGGATGAGTTCAAACGGGGTTGATGAGTTCAAACGGGGTGGGTGAGTTCAACCCGGGTGGATGAGTTCAACCCGGGTGGATGAGTTCAATCCGGGTGGATGAGTTCAATCCGGGTGGGTGAGTTCGACCCGGGTGGATGAGTTCGACCCGGGTGGATGAGTTCGACCCGGGTGGATGAGTTCGACCCGGGTGGATGAGTTCAACCCGGATGGAGGAGTTCAACCCGGATGGATGAGTTCAACCCGGGTGGATGAGTTCAACCCGGGTGGATGAGTTCAACCCGGGTGGACGAGTTCAACCCGGGTGGACGAGTTCAACCCGGGTGGACGAGTTCAACCCGGGTGGACGAGTTCAACCCGGGTGGACGAGTTCAACCCGGGTGGACGAGTTCAACCCGGGTGGACGAGTTCAACCCGGGTGGACGAGTTCAACCCGGGTGGACGAGTTCAACCCGGGTGGACGAGTTCAACCCGGGTGGACGAGTTCAACCCGGGTGGACGAGTTCAACCCGGGTGGACGAGTTCAACCCGGGTGGACGAGTTCAACCCGGGTGGGCGAGTTCAACCCGGGTGGGCGAGTTCAACCCGGGTTGATGAGTTCAACCCGGGTGGATGAGTTCAAACGGGGTTGATGAGTTCAACCCGGGTGGGCGAGTTCAACCCGGGTGGGCGAGTTCAAACGGGGTTGATGAGTTCAACCCGGGTGGATGAGTTCAAACGGGGTTGATGAGTTCAACCCGGGTGGGCGAGTTCAACCCGGGTGGGCGAGTTCAACCCGGGTGGGCGAGTTCAACCCGGGTGGGCGAGTTCAACCCGGGTGGATGAGTTCAACCCGGGTGGATGAGTTCAACCCGGGTGGATGAGTTCAACCCGGGTGGATGAGTTCAACCCGGGTGGATGAGTTCAACCCGGGTGGAGGAGTTCAACCCGGGTGGATGAGTTCAACCCGTGTCGCTGAGTTCAACCCGTGTCGCTGAGTTCAACCCGTGTCGCTGAGTTCAACCCGTGTCGCTGAGTTCAACCCGTGTCGCTGAGTTCAACCCGTGTCGCTGAGTTCAACCCGGGTGGATGAGTTCAACCCGGGTGGATGAGTTCGACCCGGGTGGATGAGTTCGACCCGGGTGGATGGGTTGATGAGTTTAAACAGGTTGAGAGGCTGTAGTGTAATTTGAAAAGGTCATTAGGGTTAAGCAAACGACCATTCGGTCTCAAAAGCAATTCTCCTTCTCGCAGTTACAGATTACAGGACCCGACAGAGCTGGTTGCCCTCCAGACCAACGAGTGGGATCCTCTACTGGATTGGATCAACGAGAGGTACAAGGTTGAAATGTCCTCGTCAACCTCCATCGCAGGGCCTCAGATACCTGATGCCACCAGGCAGACCCTGGGCCACCACCTGGAGACTCACACTGATTGGGCACTTGTAGGTAGGATCATAATCCAAAATAAATTGGCAAATACCATAATGCTGAACTTACTGGTAATGATTCTGAAACCAAGCATTCCTCGAAAACACCCTAGTCACTGTATCTCACAAGCCTAAAAAAAAAAACTGCTGAGAGAACACAATGAGAAGAAATTACGGTTTTAGAGGTATTAGGAAATCCCCAAGATAATATCCTTGGGTATTCCCACAGAATGAGGCAGGGACTAAAAACCCAATCCACATATTGGCCCAGGCGAGATTCGAACCCGGGTCGTGGTTTGGGAAGGTGAGGAATGAACCTCTATGCCAACCTGACTCCTTCTCTTTTTATGCCTGCGTTAGGCAATTTTTTGTTCCATTCTCTTTTAAATCCGCAATTATTAAAGAAATCCGTAAAAAAAAGGTTGGAAGTTTTAACACAACCTTTTCAACCTCTGTTGAAAGTCTTCAGTAAGGGCCCAGTCACACCGGGCTTGCGACCAGGTTACGACCTAGCTGCGACCGGAAAATCGCGGGCAAATCGTACAAAGAGCGTGCGACTGGTCGCAGAGGTCGTCTGTCATCGCAACAGCAAAATCAGTCGCAGCAAGGTCGATGGTCATGTTCAAAACTTCTGACCTGCGATTCCAAATCGTAAGAGGTTGCAGACAGGTCTTACATGGTCGTACCACCAGTCGTGGATGGTCGCGGGTCCCACAGTCGCACGATTAGTCGTGCAACTGGTTGTAGGTATATACACGACTGATCGTGCGAGTGGTCGCAGGTATACACGATTGCTCAGACGATCGATCGTGGGTGCCTGGGACTAGTCGCACAATTACCTACGACTGATTTTGCGATTGATCTCCAATTGCTTGTGATCGCACGATCAAGCGTGCCACCAATCGTACATACCAGTCCTAAGAGCAATCACAGCATACGACCGCTATGCGGAGATCGTCGCAAACATTGGCGATTGGTAGTATCTCTGCCAAATCGCACCAATCGCACGATCCAGAAATCGTACGATCTGGTGTGACTGGGCCTTTAACAAACCATTTTCCACCCTTCTATAATCTAATTTTAGAATGAGGGTCGTATTACCACCAAGGTCCTCTTAATCCCTAAGACCCTCTTAATCCCCAAGGCCATCTCAAAAAAAAGAAAGATGTTTTCCAACCCAAGTAATAGGATTACTTGGGTTGGTGTTTAAAAGGCTGGTATCGTAATGGGTTCACATCTGATAGTTTTTTTTTACATAATCTAAACTTTGCATTTTATGTAATACAAATTCTCAACTTGTTGCTGTTTTCTTTTTGTTTTGTGTGGACAGGCTATGAAAGTGCAGTGACCTCACTGAAATCCGTGGTCCTGACCTTTGCCCTGATGGACAGGCGGTTAAGCGTAGAGAAGGCTGTCAATCTGTCGCTGCTTGAAACGGAGTTTCAGGTGAGAATTAGAGCCTGAAAGTTGACCCCTGGTGGCGCGCTTCCGAACCCCTCGAATAGGAAAATCAGCGTGCCAAAGTTGATGAAATTAGTTTTGGGGCACAGTGATTTCTTGAGAAAATCACCTTTGGAAAAGGCCTTTGTAAAATTGTTACTGGCATCTCAATTTATGAACACTTAAAATATTGTGCCAAAAATTGATCCCTTACTTCTGAAAAATCTAAAATACATGTGGAATCGGATCACTCGCACTGTTTAATATTTTGACCTTGTAAAATTTGCGGTTGTATTTCGCTTTTGAACGATTTCGGCCCTCGAAGGCCGGAGTTTTTTGTCTCAGAAAATTATGAAAAGGCCGGAATTCTGGCAATTGCCGGAAGTCCGGTATTCCCTGTTTATACTTCCATTCTTTGTTTTCAGACTGCGAGGTGGGGCAGTGTGGAATGGGCGCACGACGTGGAGATAGCTGACCTGAAGGCACGCGTCGCGGCGGCTTCACTCTTCACCCAGTTGGTATTGGGGTCGCACGAGGTCAAACAAAAAACGGTTCAGCATTGACTGGGTGACATAGAGTAGCCATCTTATGATGTAAATGTGCATTGGACGTTAGCTTGTGAACAGAATTTAGTTTGATTGTTGTGTTGCAGTAAAAAAAACCAGGCAGGACATGTATTGGAAGTCGTGAATTTGGTGATAGTTTGAAGTGTTTGGCACTTTTTTGGTGGCGTTTTATGGCGGTTAAGAGCACGCGGACTTAAGCTCTGGTGTTTCTAATCAGCAGAGTGTGGGTTCGAGTCCCTGTCTTGACATGTGTGTCCCTAAGCAAGGCACTTGACCACTTTTGCTTTGTCCTTCGGATGGGACGTAAAGCTGTAGATCCCGTGTGTTGTGTAATGCACGTAAAAGAACCCAGTAACACTTATCGCTAAGAGGAGGGGTTTGCCCCGGTGTTCTTGGCAGTGGCTGCAAAGTGCACCACAGCACCTTGTAAAAAAAACTCACAAAGGTGCTACATAATGGGTCTCATAAACTTCATTAACCTGTCTTTAAAAATCACAGAGCGCCTTGAGTACCAGTCTTGGTAGATACGTGCGCTATATAAGAACTGCTTATTAATATTATTATTGTAGTTCTGGACACTGTTTTTATTGTATATCCTCCCTGTTACTGCACTTTTTTATGAGGGAGGGGGCATGGCATATTTTTAAAGCTTATTTAAGCATTTGCAAAATAGTACATTATTACTGCACATACCAAATTTTGTCATAAGAATTTTATGTAATTACAAATTCACACTTGTATCCGTTTAATTTTTTTCTTCTGAAAGTAAAGCAACCTTTATTGAAACACAAATAGTGCAGTAAATTTTTGGACGGAATACTTTTTGTACAAAGATGTAAAATATACACAGTTTTGTCATCTGATTGGCAAAATAAACATATGTACATATTTATCCAAAAATTGTAATTGGTCATGTTCTTTAAAACTAATCTTTGTGAAAACGGGAATGCCAAAAATAAATGATACATACACATTTAAACCTCAACTGGGAATTAAGCCAGTTTCATTTTCTGTATTCAGTGGAACCATGAGCTTCAGAATGTCTTTAAAAATTAAAATAATATACCTCATGTTTCCGGCACTATCTCTACACATCACCGTGAGCTTATTCACATCACTGTGAGGACACGTCTAAAATACACTAGTGTCACTTTCTCCCTGTCGGTAGGTACTACAGCTGGTATTCATGTCCCCAAGCAATTATCAGCTGTTATCAGCTACTTCGAGGTTGAATCTCTGTGTTAAAATGCCTGACTTGTGAGGTTACTGCCCCTGTGCAAGGATGCCACAGACCAAGTTGAACCTCTAAGTGTAATCTAACACTATTTGTGAGGTCACCGCCTCTGTGTGAGGGCATCTCAAATATCTCAAATGTCTCAATGCAAACAAATGTCTCTGTCATTACAACAGTATCCGTTCACATCCCCATCAATATTCCCCCCCCCTAAAAAAAAAACTTTTTCCTGAATCTCAAGTTTAAACCTCAAAATGGCTAAAATGTGCTACAGCTTGTTTTTTATGTCCCCATGAAATTCTTCCAGTATCAGCTGTTTTGAAGTTGAACCTCGGTGAGGATACCACTAAAATGCTCAATCAGTGTATCAACTATTCCACAGTTGACCCTCATAAGTGTATCACCCTATTTGGGAGGTCGCCTCAAATGTTTTAACACGTCTGTCATTGCAACAGTATCCCCATCATATCCCCAAATCAACTATTGCCTAAACCTCGCATGTGAACCTCATCCCGAACTGACCCCATCTGCGAGGTTATCGCCTCTGTGTGAGGACATCACTAAAAACAATGCTTAACAAGTCTCTAACAGTTTATCATAATCCCTGAACCTCATGATCAACCTCGCACGTAAGATCACTTGCAGCCCCTCACATGCCCGTCTGGAGGTCCAAGTTGTCAAGCTCATCTCTGAGGTGATCGATGAAGTTGTTGATCTCCTTGACGCGGTCCCGGTTCCTTGTCACTTCCTCCAGCTGATGGATGCGCTCCATCAGCGCAGCCAGCCAGCCGTTGGCTCGTTGGATGAGGTCGTCCTCGCGGTTGTCAATCTTGAGCATGTGGGTGTCGTGTGAGGCGCTGACGGCGTTAGTGATGGTGTCTTTGTCTACCAAGAGCTGTGGGAAAGAATGAAGACATTGTTATTTGAAATTGAAATTGTTAATAGAAACGCTGTTGTGAGATGCACCACACGCAAGGCTTTAAGGCATTCCTTTACTGGACAGTACACTAGAAAGATATTTAACCAGTTCGCGCCGGAGGCGTATACACGTAAAGTTTTTCCGAGATTAAAAACGGATGACACATACACAGGCCATGAGCAAGGCCGAAAATGTCTGTCAGCAGTGAGCAAAACTGGAAGTGTCATAGGTGTGCTTCATGGTAAAATCAGCCTGAACCCGCCTCGGATCAAGTTTTGTTTAAAAAAAATCCTGCGCCTCGGCTCGGTGAATGTTACGATAATCCCGGCGCGAACTGGTTAAAAGGTGTGGTTGAAAGGAAACTAACCTAATGTTTACGAGAAAAGACTGGGAAAATTAAGTACTCCCCACTGGGGTTGCAAAGGATGTGTCAATTAAGCCAGCTAGATTCTCTCTAACGGCCCGTTCTCGTAAATGTAATATAGATCTCAGTGCGTCATTATATGCCTTGTATATGCCACCTACCAATCGGAGTTCCTCCGGTATCTCGTCGTCCAGCTCATTCTTGACGTACTTCTCCAGGGTGATGATGGCAATCTCCAGGATTCTCTCGTGATGGACATTCTCCAGGTCGCGAATCTGAGAAATCGTGCTTCAATAGTCAAGGACTCAACGATGACTTACTTAGGTCATGCGGGTGATCAATTAATCCACCAATCAGACGGCGAGGATTTATTCAGGTGTTGTATAATGTCCAACGTTTACGTCTGAATTTACAGAATTGTCACCTTTTAAATAATAAATATTCATGAAGTACATGTACTGTATTCTGAAAGGATATAGCCCTTGGACCTGCTCCACAAATACAGCCACCATGTCAGCCATCGCTCGCTCAAAATCTTTGATTGTGTCCTGCCAAAAAAAAAAAAAAAGTTACTAGCTCAAGAGTTATACAATGTATGTTGTCTGTAGCTGGTTGCCGGCAGGAATTTCCTAAGCTGCAAGACGCTAGGCAAAGATATTTCATATTTGAATAAGAATTGGTCCGAGTTAGGCTGTGTCTGAATAACTTGGCTACGGTTTGAAGTTACACACAAGTCTATCATAGACTCGTGTATAAACTGTTGGTTTCATGAAATGACAAAAACTGATTTTTCTGCAAAAGGTATGTCCCGAAATAAACGCAATTGAAGTCAAGCAGTTTGCAGTTAAAAATGTTGACAAATGTTGCTTTGTCAAGAAACGTATGCTTTGTTCTTTAAGTCTTTAAGTCTTTATTAATTAATCAGTAAATTAACAAAGAATGTTTACACTTTGTGTACTTTGTGAAAATACGCACATCTCTTTTACACTTCGTGGGAACAGTAACACGCAGATGCCTTCGGCCTTTTGAAGTTTTGAGTTTTGTACGTGGGATATGAAAAAATGTCAATTCTACTACATGTACTTCCATACTATTTCTTTATAAAAATATAGTTAGTAGGCATACCAAAGATTACAAATATAAATTAATCTGGAAAAAAAATCACACATTATTAATTATTTTGCACTTTTCTCCACTATGCTCTTTCCCAGTTCCGTCTCGATTTTCCAAAACTCCTCACAAATGTTTGTTTACGATAATTAAGAAAGTTAACAATATTTAGCCTCGAATTGTTCTTTGTGTCAAATGTGTTTATATGGCCAGCAAATTTTGTTTTCTCGATTTTCCTGGTTTTTGTCACTTTGTGAAAACAGCGACGAAATACAGATGCTATGCATGTATAATCCCATATACCTCTAGCTGGTCGACTAGCTGTAGCTCGTATCCCATCAGTGTGTCCCACAGTTTATTCACCTCCTGGTTGAACTCGGTCACCTTGTCCTCCAGCATCTTAGGATCGCTCATCATAGCAAAGTCTGCAAACGCCTGTCAATGGTATAAGACAGGGTAATAAACAGGGTTGTAGTTGTAGCGACCATCGCAAGTCCTTGAAAGTCTGTCCCAAGTCAATAACATAACAAGCAGTCCCTCGATCTAAAGTTCTCACCCGAAACAAACTGAGCTAAAAAAAAAAAGACTATGAAATCACTATTTCTGTCGTAGTGTCATTTTGGTTAATGTTTCGAAAAATTGGTCTTGTTGCAATATGGAAACTTGCATGTGATGGTGATATTTAAAGGGAGGATACACCATTGGTAATTGCTTGAATTATCATGAATGGGTGGATTTTTTTTGGGGGGGGGTTGTGTTTTATAGTAAATATCGTTTAACTGACCTGTCATGGATGCTGAAAAAAAGAAAAAAAACGGCATTCGTTTTCAACCGGCATCAGGCAGTGGTTCTTATGTTGTTCTTGCTTTTTTCGCGATCGCCGTCCGGCTTTCAAAATTATTCGTAACAATTACAGGATATCTAGCGCAATCATTTTGCTGGATGCCTACAATCATTATTTACTTTCAAAATAAGTAAGATATTTCTAAATAATTCGGTAGTAAAAAATGTCGGTATCTGCAAATGGTGTATCCTACCTTTAAGGTCACATGCATGACCCAAGTTTGATCGCAATTGGACGTCTAGTCAGGTAAGGGACAGTTTTGTAAGGATAAAGTTTTGTAAGGATAAAGTTTTGTAAGGATAAAGTTTTGTAAGGATAAAGTTTGCTGTGAATGGAAGTCTTTGATTTCTAAATACTTTAAGTACCTTTTTCTTGTATTTATTGAAGTCCTGGATCTTAGTGATGCCCATGTCTTCGTTCTCAATCTTGGCCTCCTGGACGCAGGTGTAGAATTCCTTCACCTCTCGCTGCCTCTTGGCGTGCTCCGCCAGGCCGTGGGTAAAGACCTGCTTGCAGATGGCTACCATCTTCTCCTTGAAGGTGTTGGAGTGAGTTAAAGGCAAGTGAATATAAAATATTTGCAAACAAAACAAAACAAAACTACCAAATTATCATGAGATACCTAATTGGCCTGTTTGTGAGTGACAGTCTAAATCATCCTGTAAAATTATGGCACCTGGTGTGCCGTCATTTTCAAGAAAAGTGTTATTTTTATTAAAAACTGGCTTCTTTCAAATATTACTCAAATTTACCAATTTACCAAACAATAAATTCCCCAACATTTCTAAATTGCTCAGTTTCATCAAGTGGGGTCTGGGAACCGCATTACAAGAAAAGAAAAAAAGTTGTCATGGTTTGTTTCACCATCTATGACCCAGTGTTGTATTCAAGTCCTTTTACAAGTCCAGTCACAAGTCCTTTCATAAAGCCAGTCGCAAGTAACTGGTTTAACAATGACAAAGGAATGCTTTTGTTAACAGTTCATCTGAATAGCTAGTGACTTGACTTGAGACTGAAGGACTTGTGATGGACTCGCAGGGACTCGAATACAACTCTGCTATGACCTTCAAACAAGTCACGTGTAATAATATTTGGGGATCAAAGGGTTAGGATGGTCGGGATGGGTAGGGGGAGCTGAGCAACTCCCTACTTCATAAAGTATCCCATATGACCTGCGTCACAAAGAGCCTCTCCTAATCAAACTCCTATCTGCTTGGCTTCATGTGCCGATCCCTGTTGCGAACAGAAAGCAGAGGTGTGAAGGCGGGTTTCTGGCGCCTCAAAACCAGATTGCTCTGGGCGGGAGGGGCTCATCAACCTTGGATGGTAGCTCTCCTAGGAGAAGGAAAACTCTGATTTAAAACCCGGGGAGAGGGGGCCCGTTATCCCTGCTAGGAAACCCTTCTAGGAGACGGTGTACTCTGACCACAAATCCCCAAACCAGGCAGCAGTGGTTTGGTACCCCTTCATGGCAGATGAACTACTGGTTGGTCAATGGCATGGTTGGAACTACCTCAGTGGAAGGGGTTCTCTTTCTTCTGAGCACTGCGGGGCAGTTCTTGTGTTCTCCAGCTGTCGAGCCCAGGCTCTCCGCTGGATACAGACCACTGGAACCCAGAGAGTGTCGCTACTTCTGCGCAACGTATGCTGCACTATAAACACATGGCGCAGGCCTTCGGGATCAGGCTGAGGTGCTTCGAAACTCAACCCCCCGATAGTCTTACTCGTTAGCGAGTGACAGCCTATATATATTATATACATATCTAACACCCCCAATCCATTCATTTCGGAAAACTACAACAAAAGCAAATATTAGGGATAATTGTAAGCAAAATTCAATCGATCTCTTGCTGTGCTCTGTTGTCAGATGTTTAAGGGCCTTATGGTGGCTGTCTACATGCCATCGACTCGACCACGTTGTCGCCGCGTCCTTCGCAATTGTGACCTGCTCCCACGAAAACGGCGTAAAGTCGCGCTATGCTAGAGTTATGATTGAAAATAGCCGATTTGACAGTGGGGAATCGTTTTCGGTTTTTGGCATGATACAATTCCCACATATGTTTTCTTTCGAACTAGAAACAAATCTAAATTTGATTTTACTGAGCGTACCCAAGAAGTAAAATGTAGCGAAATTAATGAAAATATGATAATATATCATGATAAAATGATCGTATTTTTCCATCAAAAACCACGGCATTAATACATCCCCTACCCAATAAATTATATATCATTTTATAGCTAAGAATTCAAGGAATCTGGAAATACCGATATCTCAAAATATCAAAATGTCAACTTTACTCTGATTTCGTGGAAGCAGGTCACAATTCAGCTTCTCAGCTGCCAGTAAGGATGATTAGCCCCCTATTATTTGTATTTTATTATGTTAAGCATGCAGTCACTTGTAATGCAAAGGATATACAGCCAGGAGTTCATCGACACCAGGTAGGGCAGCCAGCTTGGGTGCCTCTGGGTCATCCAGGAACATGCTGTCAAAGAGGTAGGGGCCGTCGAGATTCTCAACGTAGGCATCCTGAGTACATACAAACGTTATAGATTCAGCAAGTCGGCAGAGACTTAGGATGTGATTTTAGAATAAGTTTGAGCATGACTGTAGTCCACAAGTATTTTTGCCTATAACACGGCACACTTTAATTGGTACCGGGAGTCAGATTTACAATTAGAGGTAGGCTACACCATTTGCAGATATCAAAACCTTCTACTATCAAATGTGACCGGCTCTACAAAAAGGTGTATTAAGTCGCGTTATGCACTATCATGTAATGGCCTGCTCAACGTTGAGAGGGTAAACATTTCATCAAAATGTGATTTTAATTTTTTGTCACGAAGAACATCTTTAATACCTACAGTTTCAGGTTTCATTTAAAGAAATGTTGATTTTGATGAATAAAGTGGAAAAAACAAACATTTTGTGTGCATCGTTCTGTTGTAGTACAACAGAGCCGGCTATTTCAAAGCCTGTTTTCTCAGTTGTGTAATTTTGACTTCGAAAAAGTAATCAATATGTAAACACGTTATGTCTCCAAAATGAGAGCCTATGGAGCTCTATTATATACCAAATGAAAGCTTACGTTGTGGGCTTTCTAACCATGTATATAACTAAATTTAATATTTTGGCGACATAATACACCTTTTTGTTGAGCCGGTCACAAATTATTAAGGAATATCTTACTTATTTGAAAGTAAATAATGATTATATGCATCCAGCCTAAATATCCTGTACTTTGTTCCGAAAAATTGAATTTTATAAAATGTTCAGACCTTAAATCATGCACTGTGATGGGTCAATTTTTCAAGGGGCCTACTAGAATCATATGTGACCCAGCGCGAGTAAATGAGACACTTTGCAGCAAAAATAAAAATTGAGATTTTGATTTTATCATTTAAAGCTTGTTTAGTTTTAAATTATGAAATCAAAATCTCAAATTTTATTTTTGCCGCAAAGTGTCTTATTTACTCGTGCTGGGTCACATATGAAGCAAGGTATTGGACGAAGATAGCCCCCCCCCCCCCCCCCCCCCTTCCCTCCTTTGTGGTGGTCATTGTGCTTGCAGAATGTTGTGGTTTCTCAGGAATTCATTTTAGGTTTTTAAGGGGGTCGCGTTAGGTAACAATAGTTTAGATAGTGTATAGGTATGGGGGACTAAGGGGGGAATCCCTCGGTCTCATATCTTGCTGGGTATAACTAGAATTATAGAAATTGCTTTGCATTCAGCAACTTTGCTTGACTCTCATCACAAAGTTCTTAACAATTTTAACCTTTTTGGCCATGTTAAAGCATCTACCATACAAAACAAAGCATGCAGAGAAGTTATTATTATTTTTAGTCCCTTTTGACAAAATAAATCAACTATTAGACAAACAATGAAAACAACTATATTATCAAAGCTTTTGCTATGGAAATTAAAGCACCAACCTTCTGTTTGGAGAATTTTGTGTCCCTCTCCTCTTGTGCGATTCGTTTGTTCTCCAACGTTGTCTCATCGGCCACCAGCTCCTCGATGGCATAGCGGTATTGCTCCTCTGCTGCTGTCCTCTGCAAAGTGCACAGAATGACACCAGGGGTGTATTACGATTCAACGATGCATTGATAATCGCGATACTGAAATGCCACGATATACGGCATCATGATAAGGAATCGCAAATTTGCGATCCATAGATGCCATACATGTAGGAAGAGTCTAGTAGGCTAAGCTGAATGAGCCATAATGGGTGCAATCGTTGAGCTCAACCGAGTAGACACGGGTAAATCAGTCGACACGGGTTAGCCACAAAGGCCCTTTTTGAAAGGCTTTCGTAGCAAAAATGGAAACATTTTGAGCACAATACAAATGACGTATGGCGGCAACACACACCGCGAGTGCTAAAAACTGGTAACCTGTAATTGCGCATGTAAATAAAGCTGCATTGCATTTTCATTGCCTTTACCAGTGTACAAATGTATATTGTTGGACTGCTGGCACCCGCCGCGACAACAATTTGTCACAAATCATGTTGGGTATACATCCCATTCAATCAGCAAAGAAAAAATAGGAAAAACAAATTACAACTTTCCGACCTACCAACCCCATTTTTTAAAGGCATGTAATCATAAGCAGAACAATTTTTTTGTTTGGCCTTAAAGGTAGGATACACCATTGGTAATTGCTTGAATTATCATGAATGGGTGGATTTGGGGGGCTGCATTTTTTAGTAAATATCGTTTAATTGACCTGTTAAAGTTTTACAATCATGGATGCTGAGAAAAGCAATTGGCATTGGCAGTGGTTCTTCGAGGTTCTTGGTGAGAAAAGCAATCGGCATTGGCAGTGGTTCTTCGAGGTTCTTGGTGAGAAAAGCAATCGGCATTGGCAGTGGTTCTTCGAGGTTCTTGGGGAGAAAAGCAATTGGCATTGGCAGTGGTTCTTCGAGGTTCTTGGTGAGAAAAGCAATCGGCATTGGCAGTGGTTCTTCGAGGTTCTTGGTGAGAAAAGCAATTGGCATTGGCAGTGGTTCTTTGAGGTTCTTGGTGAGAAAAGCAATCGGCATTGGCAGTGGTTCTTCGAGGTTCTTGGTGAGAAAAGCAATCGGCATTGGCAGTGGTTCTTCGAGGTTCTTGGGGAGAAAAGCAATTGGCATTGGCAGTGGTTCTTCGAGGTTCTTGGTGAGAAAAGCAATCGGCATTGGCAGTGGTTCTTCGAGGTTCTTGGTGAGAAAAGCAATTGGCATTGGCAGTGGTTCTTTGAGGTTCTTGGTGAGAAAAGCAATCAGCATTGGCAGTGGTTCTTTGAGGTTCTTGGTGAGAAAAGCAATCGGCATTGGCAGTGGTTCTTTGAGGTTCTTGGTGAGAAAAGCAATCGGCATTGACAGTGGTTCTTCGAGGTTCTTGGAGAGAAAAGCAATTGGCATTGGCAGTGGTTCTTCGAGGTTCTTGGTGAGAAAAGCAATCGGCATTGGCAGTGGTTCTTCGAGGTTCTTGGAGAGAAAAGCAATTGACATTGGCAGTGGTTCTTCAAGGTTCTTGGTGAGAAAAGCAATCGGCATTGGCAGTGGTTTTTCGGGGTTCTTGGTTTTTGTTTTTGTTTCGGCACTCGGAGTTTTTTTTTTAAATTTAATCTAGCGCAATCATATTGCTGTATCCCTACAATCATTATTTACTCATGAATAAGTAAGGTAATGCCTAATAATTCGGTAGTAACAATTCCTCATTTCTGCCAATGGTGTATCCTACCTTTAAGATTAATATTCTTTGGGCATGCGTTTACCGTATTCTGATCAATTAGTCTGAAGTCCAGGTAGACAAGGGTCGGCACGTGAGCCACCACAAACGGCTTGTAGTTCTCATCCTCACAGAATGGGTTGCCACCAAGGTTCAACGTCTGAAGATTCTTGAACTTTCTAAGATACACCAGCTGCAACAAGACATCTCGCAATTGTATTACTGAAACTTAAAGGGATCGTATACGTTTGGTAATTACTCCAAAAATTAATGGAAATAAAAACTCACTTGGTAAGAAGTACAGCAGCTTTGCGGATAGTATAATGCATTTTTTAGAAACTGTTCACGTCGAAGTACTGCGGTTATGAAAAAAGATATCACTTTTTATCCCCAAAAATTTGAATCTGAGAAGCGTTACTGCAGTGACGTTTCTCAGATCATGTATTCCAATGCAGATTATTCTTCCTGCGTGGACATAACCGCTCCAGATTTTCGGCAATATCTTAAAATCGCTACCACCTTTTGAAATGAAATTTTTACAGGTTAGTTTTATGGTGTATATCTATAACTATATAGGATTGAAACAAACAGTGGGTTCCAATTACCAAACGTATACGATCCCTTTAAAGTAAAGACATTCTAAATAGAAAGAAAGTACTATATGCTGTTGTCGTGAATTTCCTTTGGTACGTCGGGGACAATTTTCAGAGTTGTAACGAGTCACAAAGTTTTGTTCATATTTTGGGGACTCGAGTCTTATTAGCTTTAACTCGAGTCGAGTCATTTACCCATCGGAACTCGAGTCCGAGACAAGTCTGAGTCTGAGTCGAGTCTGAGTCGAGTCGAGTCGAGTCGAGTCGAGTCGAGTCGAGTCGAGTCGAGTCATTACAACTCTGACAATTGGTTTAATTGGGTGGTTTTTTTGGCCCTTCGCGGAAATTTTTTATAAATACTGTATACTCATTCTTGGTTGAGGATTTGCGAGAAAACATTTATACTTACAAGAAAAGCTAACTAACAAGTCCTTATGAATACACTGAGTTTATAAAATATGTCAGCAAAGAGATACATATGCTTCATGCATCCGCTGGACTAAGTGTGTTAATTATGTAGGAAGAGATAGTTAGTTAAACAGTTCGCGCCGGAAGAGGTATATATACACGCAAAGTTTTCCTCAGATTTAAAACGGATGACGCATAAACACGTCACGAGCAAGGCCAGAAATGTCTGTCAGCAGCTAAGCAAGGCTGGAAATGCGTGGGTGTGCTTCCCGGTAATATCGGCCTGAACCCGTCTCACATCGAGTTTCGTTAAAATTAATCCTGCGCCTCTAATCTGGGTAATGTAATTCCGGCGCGATCTGGTTAAAAAATAAATGTGCTTGATTTTCTATAAAACTGACTTCTGTTTAACTTTAGAGGCCACAAACTTATCAATCGCCCCTCGTATGTGATGACTTACGTTGTCTAGACTTCCCAGGTTGTTGTTCCCAATGGAGAAGACGTGTAACCTGGTCAGAGTGTCCATGTTCTCCAGCGCGCTGATCCGGTTGTTGTACAGGGTCAGGTCTTCTAATTGGGTCAAGCTGTCCAGGCCGTCGATCACCTCAATGTTGTTGAATGAAAGGTCTGTGCAAGAATAAAGTGGAAAAAAAACTAATCGAACAAAATAGCCAGTTGCAAATGCGGTGCAAATTCGCAAAAGTTGAAAGCATTTTCAACTCTAGTGAATTTCACAGCGAACGTTTTGTGCTGTCAAATTTGCTTCGAGTTCACTTTTAAAAGATCCTACTTTTAGGGTTAATGTATGTATACCCTAAAATGCTCTTTAAATCAGTTTGCGCCGGGATTATGGTAATATTCACCGAGCTGAGGCGCGGGATTATTTGTAACGAAACTCGATACAAGGCGGGTTCAGGCCGATGGTACCGGGAAGCACACCTATGCACCTCCGGCCTTGCTCGCTGCTGACAACCATTCCCGGCCTTGCTCGTGACTTGTTTATGCGTCATCCATTTTGAATCTCAGGAAAAACTTTGCGTGTATGTACACGTCCTCCAGCGCGAACTGGTTAACTAGTCCGCGCCGGGATTATTTTAACATCACTGAGCCGAGGGGCGGGATTATTTTTTACGAAACTCGATCCGAAGCAGGTTCAGGCTGATAGTGCCGGAAAGCACACCCACGCATTTCCGGCCGTCCTCGCTGCTGACAGACATTCCCGGCCTTGCTCGTGACTTGTTTATGCATCATCCATTTTGAATCTCAGGAAAAACTTTGCAGGTATGTACACGTCATCCGGCGCGAACTGGTTAACTACACCAAGTATACAAACAAAGTTTCGAATCCACAACCTGCATAATTACCCACAGACCACGAATTCAATGCTCCAGACCACCAGACCAGCCCACACTTACCTAACCACACCAGGCTTTTCAGCGTACCCAGTCCCTCTATCCTCTCAATGACGTTGTTGTCTATCTGTAGCTTCACAAGGTTCTTGAACTGCCAAAGGTTGTCTATCTTCAATATATCTGTAAAAAAATGTGCATTAAAAGAGGGAACCTTACTTAGAAAACTTGAACTTTAAAAGTAAGAGTCTGGGGTGCCACACCTAAAAATAGTGAGTGAGTATTTAGGGTTTAACGCCGTACCAGCATCAATGGCCATATTCACGGCGGGAACAAATTTCATTCAACAATTTTTTATTTCATTTAACAATTAATGTGAAGAAGTTACAGTTTTAGAGGTGGGAGGAAAACCCCAGAAGAATATCCTGGGGAAAAACCCACGGAGTCAGGCAGGGACTGAAAACCCAATCCACATATTGGCCCAGGCCGGATTCGAACCCGGGTCATAGTGGTGGAAGGCGAGGAAAGAACCGCTACACCAACCCGACTCCCCCCACCTAAAAATAAAAATAAATAAATAACATATGTACAGCTTTTAACCAGCTTTTAACACTGGGAGCTTAGGCACGTGATTGTACAAATCTCAATCCGAGACGGGTTCAGGCTGGCATCTGTGGGTAGCACACCCTGATATTTCCTGCCTCGCTCTCTGCGAGCCGGTCACTGACAGATATTTCCGGCCTTGCTCGTGTTTATCTGTCATTTATTTTGAAATCCGTAAAAACTTTGCGTGTATACACGGCATCCGACGCGAAGTGGCTAAAGTTACAGTATACCATTTTGATCGTTTGAAGTAGCATAAAAGTTTTAAAAATCTAAAGAATAGTCCTTGATAACTAACCTGGGCCCAATTTCATAGAGCTGCTTAACGGTCGATTTTTTGCTTAAGCGGGGTGTTTTAATAGCAAATTTTCATTTCATAGCAACCGTTAAGCAAGATTTTTTGCTTAAAGCGATAAGCAAAGAAAAAGGAGCCTTAACCACCGCATTTTTTGCTTAAGCAAGGTCTAACCTTAACGTAGCAACAGTTAAAATGGCGGCTATTCTTCGAAGGCGACGTGAAATTCAAATTATCTTGTGTTTCAATGTCAAAAGGGAACCCTTTAGAACCCTTTAATCACTGCTTTCTCCTCGATGTATGAGGTAGCCAGTGCCAGATCCATTTCTGCAGTAAAGGGCGATTATTTGGGCTTTGCCCCGCCCGGCGCAACTTTTTTTATAGTCTTGATCCAAGACCAAGCTAGCCGTTTATTTGTTCCGCGGCACACCGTCCGTATATATCCAGGCTTATTGAGGGCGCCCTTAATTATCGCCAGATTCGTTCCCCTAGATATAGATAGGGGTACGAATCTGTCGATAATTAAGGGCGCCCTCGATAAGCCCGGATATATACGGATTGCGCGACGCGGAACAAATAAACGGCTAGCTTGGTCTTGGATCAAGACTGTTTTTTACGCTGTTGGTTTCGTCCGCCATTTTTATTTTATTTTATTTTTGGGGAATTTTTTGCTTAAGCAGACGATCTAAAATATTGCGCGCGCAGTTTGTTTACTTGCTTAAGTTAGCAACCGCTGGTGAAATACGTTTACGCTTAAGAAAATTTTTCTGCCACAGTAAGCAAAAATATTTGCTTACCGTTAAGCATCTCTATGAAATTGGGCCCTGATGAAGTTTTAGCTCTGTGAATGTTGAATATTCCGAGAAAATAATATTATAAGAATTCAATTTTAACCCTGCCAGATCCAGCACAGTGCATCTGTGGTGACTGCTTGACCTTGCTGCACACAAGTCAATGTGACAAAATAAGCAATCTGTTGTGTCTGGCAGGGTTTCTAGCCAAAATACCCTGGAGGGTTAGGGTTAAACCAACTACTAATGCAACTTTCCCCAAAATGACAGCATATGCCAGAAGAAATAATTTCACAGGGAGTTTAGAGCCCTAACACCCTAGGCCTTTTTGCTAGAAACCATCCTCAATCCTCCAAAATCCTCATTCTTTTTAAAAACCTCATTTTTTTAATACCCCATCTAGCCTCAATCCTCAAAAATCCTCCACACTTGATACAACATCATGTGCCTCAATTCTCCAAAATCCTCATTTTTTTTAATCCTCCAAAACTGCAATGAAGAATCTGGGGATTGAAAAAAGTCAATCCTCCATAATCCTCATTATGATTTTTGGAAAACCCCACAGCCTCATTCCTCCAAAATCCTTATTTTTTGAAAACCCCATTGTGCCTCAATCCTCAAAAATCCTCCACACTTGAAACATTGTGAAACAACATTGTGCCTCAATCCTCAAAAATCCTCATTTTTTTAAAACCCCATACAGCCTCAATCCTCAAAAATCCTCCAAAACTGCAATGAGGATTTTTGAGGATTGAGGAGCGTTAGGGTTAATATCTTTACATCAAGTAAGCTTTTAAACAATAATTTGGTTGGTTACTTTTTGAATAGTTTCAACTGCCTCTTTAACCCTTTGTCACCAGCAAAACAAAAAAACAGTCAAATATTCAAACCAGAATTTTTTTTCTCAAATATTTGGTAGATGATTAAATATTTTGAATATTCAGTATAATCAGCACAACCCTTAGACTGACAGGTTTTTTTTCCGCTGCCATCCTCACTTTTAAAATCCAATCGAAGCTGCGTGACGTCGGTGAAGTCGATGCCTTCTTGCTTGGCGATGCGTCCAGCCTCGTCTCTAGGACCTTGCTCCTCGACGGCCTTCTGTAGCATGTCCTCGTCAATGACAGCCGGCTCCACTGTGTCATACAGACGACTCATGACGGCAAACAGATGCGAGAACTTGGACTATGTTGTTAACTTAAAGACTGTCTCTGCATCTAAAGAAGAAGTGTTCAACAGATAAGGTGAATGTGTTGGCCCTACTTGCAATAATCTGCAATAATCTAAATTGCACCAGAAACCAGGGATGTAGTCAAGTTCATCACAAGTCCCTGTAAGTCCCTGTAAGTCCCTGTAAGTCCCTGTAAGTCACTGTAAGTCCCTGCAAGTCCACCACAAGTCTCTGTAAGTCCCTTAAGTCCCTGTAAGTCCCTGTAAGTCCCTGCTAGTCCCTGCAAGTCCCTGCAAGTCCATCACAAGTCCATCACAAGTCCTCTAGTTCCAATTCAAATCACAAGCTATTCAAATGAGCTTTGACAAAAGCATTTCTTTGTCATTGTTCAACCAGTTACTTATGACTGGCTTTATGACTGGACTTGTGACTGGACTTGTGAAAGGACTTGCAGGGACTAAAATACAACTCTGTAAGATACATACTATATATAGTCCTGCAAGTACTGTTTTATTAATGCGTTAACGTTAGGCTGCCATTATAGAATGTCCGACCGTGACTCGAGCGGTGGGACAACTCGACTTTAGCATCTCTGATGCATGAGCGTGCGCGGGGACCCGGTTGCACAACGGGCGAGTTGTCCCACCAGTCGAGTTGTCTCGAGTTATTTATCAATTATGATCGAACCCCTTTCCAGTAGTTTATTGTTGATGTTCAAGGAGATATTCACTACCAGCTGAGAAAATTTGTTAGGCCTACATTAAATCGAGGCGGGTTCGATCAAGCCGATAGTCCTGGGAAGCACACCCACGCATTTCCGGGCCTTGCTCGCTGCTTAAAAACATTTCTGGCCTTGCTCGTGGCGTGTTTATGCGTCATCTGTTTTGAATCTGGGGAAAACTTTGCGTTTATATACGCCATCCGGCGCGAACTGGTTAACTGATCAATTTTTGTAACACTTCATACTTCATGTATAATGATAAAATAAACCTCGTCTGCGACGGACTAAAGTGTACTTTTTGGTTATTCCCTCTTTATAAAACTGTGTCGCTGGGCCTGGTCGTTGTCTGCTACTTGCTACTGCTAGTGCTAAACCAAAACTATGGCCGTCTGCAGTTTGCCATAATGCGCATGTGCATCGCAAAGAAACATTGGCCCTATGTGACATGAACATACGATAAAGTACTGGCAGTGCAAGTCAGTGCCTAGTTTGAAAATTCCAGCTCTAAAGCAGTAGCATGACATTGGGAGACTTATTTGGTTTATAGAGCTGGAATTTTCAACTTTAAGTTCAAGCTAGTCAGACGTCAGGTGCCAAAATCAAGTGCAAGCAACATACTACTGACAGTCACTGGTTCTACTTCTAGACTAGATAAAAAAGGAGAAGTGTATCTTTGAATTACAAGTCTAAAACATTTTAAAAGATACGCAAAATAATTACCTGCAAAAAATCAGTTGTCAAGGAACACTACCCACAATTCATTTGGAGGGGTCAATCCCCGAATGGTACTTACGCTAAAAATAGCTCATTACGCTATCGATGCCCGAGTCGGTCGAGGCCAAAGGTTACTAGCTGGTACCCACCGTACCCACTAACTGCACAGTACATGTACATGTAGTACCTGTTGTGTTATGTTGATCTCGTGCTTATTACCAGTCACGATATTTCCAAGATGTCGTTTTTTGGTTCCAATCCTTTCGTAACGCCCGTCGGGCAAAGAATAGGTGAGTTATCCTCGAAAACCACCACCGATTTTGTGCCAAAGTGATTAGAACGATTCTGTCATCTTTAGGTTTTTGGATGAGGCATTTTTTTGCTTAGTGAGAAGGTGGTTGTTTTAATGGAACGGTTTTGGTGCAAACTGCAAGGTCAAAAAGTCACGTATATTCACCTGTTCACGTACAGTTCATGCAAATGAAATGCACTGTGAATTAGGCTTTTTTATTTGGGTTAGAATTCCACTTTCTCAAACATTATTTTCTTTAAAAAAGCACGTATAAATGCTAGTCTACAGCTCTCTTCCTCTCAGAGAGGTACCCCTACAACTATATATGGGGCTCCGACGCCCGAAGGGCGGAGCCTAGTCATAGTCGAGATTGTTTGGCAATGAATAAGGTGTTTCACGGTAATATGGATTCACTTTGTATCAGTTTTCAACCGGCGTCGGGCAGTGGTTCTATGTTGTTTTTGTTTTTTTCGCGATCGTCGATCGGCGATCGTAAATATTTTTTTTTAATTTGATTTTTCGGAACAATTACAGGATATCTAGCGCAATCATTTTGCTGGATGCTTAAAATCATATAATAATTTGGTAGTGGAATTGTTTGATATCTCATTATCTGCAAATGGTGTATCCTACATTTAATTGATCTTTTTTTTTATCAATTATAACTCCCAAACAGCTTTATGAGTTACCTTCAAATTCCATCTGTTGCTTTATCAACAACTCACCACCATGGTAAAATCATGAGACGGTCGAATCCTGCCCAATTTCGTTTAAAAGAATTCTAACTATGGTATGGCATGCCATTCCGAACTAAACAGTAGCAGCTTATTCATTCCACAATGCTGGTAATACGGAACAAATGTGGAAAATGTGAAAAACTTGTGAAAAATGTGAAGTGCATGAAGTATTGAAAAAAACTACATTACACATGCATTGTGGTTCTTTCCGAGTGAAAACTTTTAACCATTGGGATATTTCAAAAAAACATTTGTGGATTCACTTTGTATCAGTTTGTCTAGGGTACCCTTTACATCTGATTGAATTCCACAATATATATATTTCAGACCAATTTTGTACCCATTCCACGAAGACTGTATCGTTTACTTACACGTCAAACAGTTCATAATGTTTCGTAATTGAGTTTTCAACTCGAATAAAACTGTGGAAACTTTCTTTTGGCCGACAGAGAGGGCCACCTCGGAGAGTTTAGCCTCCGAGGACTGGGGCCTGAACATGGAGATATGTGACATAATCAACGAAACGGAGGATGGGTAAGACACCAAACTGATAGCATTATTACCCAGCACGAGTAAATGAGACACTTTGCGGCAAAAATAAAAATTGAGATTTTGATTTCATCATTTAAAGCTAAACAAGCTTTAAATGATGAAATCAAAATCTCAATTGTTTTTTGTTGCCGCAAAGTGTCTCATTTACTCGTGCTGGGTCACATATTGATAAACTTGTGTCTACAAATTTAGGAACCTCTCTAGCCATGTACAGCCTCTTTACTATTTTTAATCCAGTGCAAGTGTTTCAACCCTGGTATAGAGCAGGAAAAATCAGCTGCAGTCTACTTTCTCCAAGCCTTTCAATATCTTGAAAGTCTCTATAAGGTCTCCTCTTTCTCTTGTATTTCTCAAGGGAATACAGATTCTAGAGCTTCAAGTCTATCTTTGTATGAAAGCTCCCTTAATTAACCCTAACCCTCCAGGGTATTTTGGCTAGAAACCCTGCCAGACCCATCAGATTGCATACTTTGTCACATTGACTTGTGTGCAGCATGCAGCAAGGTCAAGCAGTCACCACAGACGCAATGTGCTGGGTCTGTTCTGGCAGGGTTAGGGTTAAAGCTGGGACCAATTTAGTAGCCCTCCTTTAAACCTTTTTCCAGAACATGATTGTCTTTTCCGAGCCATGGGCACCATGACTCTACACAATATTTAGCTTCAAAGCTGATTCACATGGCTTCACTTTCTGATGCAAAAAAAATTAAAATCCTGATGTAAAATTGAGACCTAAAACTTATTGAACCCAAAACTATGTAATTGTTATTTAACTCTTTGTTAGGCCAAAGGATTCTGTCAAAGCTGTCAAGAAGAGGCTGATGGGGAACAAGAATTGGAAAGAGGTCATGTTTGCACTTACAGTGAGTATTTGTCCTCCCAGGGTATTGATCTTTAATTTGTATGGCAAGTGTTCTATCTATTTTCTCTTGTTAAATAGACATCGTGAAGAGAATGCCTCTTTGCAAAGGAATTCAGCTTTTTTTTCCAAGGCTTTATCAACAAATGTGTTGCTGAAACATGCTTGCTGCAAGATCTAGCTAAAAGGTACAGGTTGCAATATTAAGACATTCGTGTTGTTTTTTTCCCGATCACTGACACAAACCACCGATGTTATAGAGGGCGGTATTTCCAGACGAACTGCTATCACCCTCGAACTGAACTCACCCTCGAACTGAACTCACCCTCGAACTGAACTCACCCTCGAACTGAACTCACCCTCGAACTGAACTCACTCGAAGGTCTTGGATGAGTTGGCTCATTAGGGGCGCGGTCAGACTATTGTAATATATATGCAGTATTCATATGACATGATAATGATGGACGGTTAAGCAAATACGTGCAGACCTAAGGGTTATTGTTTTACGCAAAACATGTCTAGACACGCTGCGATATATTGACCCTTGTGAGGATCCAAAATCATGTACGTTTGTCAAACGCCGGCTCCAGTGCGAACGTGGATCCAGCTGCATGTTGTAAACTACGCTTGCGTGAGACCAGAACGCACACGAAGCCGGGATTTGAAAAAGAGACATGACGTTAACGAATCTGCGCGCGCGCGGGCGCCGAAATAACACAAGGGTCTTGGGCAAGACTAACCCTGCCAGATGCAGCACGGTACATTAGGTGGACAAATCTTCTATGCATTAGGTACGTTCGATTAGCTTCTCTGTTTAAACACTCGGTTACACCACGGGGACGCTGAAAAGAACTTGAGGTAACTCAATGTTTCGGACAGTATTCTTTGCTCCGTCCCCTGACGACGGGCTGGAACCTCGATGGGATCTCCTATATTCCTAGGTTCTGGCCGACATATTCATGAAAGAGTTTGGGCAGCCCGCCATCGCCGCAGCAGACCACAGACCTCGTGTTTGGCTCTGGTATGTGGACTTTTACAAATCCCCCAGGCTGGAGTAAAACCCGCAACCTGCAGAATTACCTGCAAACTGCGAATTCGGTGTTCCGGATCATGAGGCCATGACACTAGACTCAGCCCAGTTCTTTTTTTTAAATTTTAGCTCAGTTCTAATGGATGTAAAGCTGCTCTCTCCTTTATTTCTTCAAGCTCTTAGACACGTGTCAAGAACTGCGGCCACCGTTCCCACCTCCTGGTGTGCAAGTAAAGGTTCATAAACAATTAGAATGGAAAGAAGAGGTTCTTTCTTATCACTCGAGCTACTCTTTCCTTTCTTCCCTCAAGGTCCTGGAGACGTGCGTCAAGAACTGTGGCCATCGTTTCCACCTTCTGGTCTGCAAGCAAGAGTTCGTCAAGGAGCTGGTCAAGATCATCCAGCCCAGCATGAACCCGCCCACCGTGGTGCAGGAGAAGATCCTCAGCGTGATCCAGTCCTGGGCTGACGCCTTCCGGGCCAAGCCCGACCTGCAGGGTGTGGTCAAGGTCTACGAGGAGCTCAAGCAGAAGGGCATAGAGTTCCCCGCCACCAACCTGGACGAGCTGTCGCCGATTGTTACCCCTCAGAGAGTGAGTTGTTGATTAACCCTTACCCCCTAATGGCTTCCCAGGACTCGCCTGCTAAATCTAACTGAGTCCAACTGTGACTAATATGACTTCATTGCCCAATCCAACACAGTCCAACTCACAAAGTTGTTAGGTACCTGAACATATCAAATGACTTGCCTGCTAAATTATCTAAAAAGATCTAACTTTTTTTTTTTTTTTTTCTTTTTTTTTGCTGTTGGATCTAACAGTCCAACTTGACGTTTTTTACCCGTAAATGCGTTTTGGATATCAAATGACTTGCCTGCTTAAATGCAACAGGTCCCAGCGGAAATGTCTACTGGTTGGATCCTGTTGGATTCAGCAGGGTTAGGGTTAGGGTTAGGGTTAAACTCATTAGCACCTGTGCTCCTTTGTAATATATTGTAGCCTTCATATCATGGCTGTGTTGGAGGTCATGTACTGAGACCAAATGTCATTCGAGGTCAAGTTGTGAAATGATCTTGAATCGTAAACCTTGTCTCATTTGAAAACTTGTATTGAAGTCAAATTGCAATCAAACTTGGGTCATGTAAACTTGCACGTGAGAAGAATATTATATGTCGCATACTGAGGTCAAATGAGGTCATATAGAGTAAGTAGGCGAGACTCGTGTTTCAAAAACCATCCTTCTTTTTATTACGTTTTACTATTTTCTCTGAGTTAATTGAATGCATATGTTCCTTCTCTAGGCAACGCCAGAAGTCGACCCAGCCAGCAGTCGCCCAGCTCCAACCAGACAGGTATATGTGATGGCAGAGTAGTCTTTGAGTCACTGTAAGCCCATCACAAGTCCTTTAGTCTCTAGTCAAGTCACTAGCTATTCCAATGAACTGCTAACAAAAGCATTCCTTTGTTATTATTCAACCAGTTACTTGCGACTGGCTTTATGAAAAGACTTGTGACTGGTCATTTGGAAGGACTTGCAGGACTCGAATACAACTCTGGTTATTGGACAATTGTGCTTTCTGTTGAAAAGCCTTCAAAATTTCCTTTTAGTTTTGTAAATGTGGAACTCGATCGTAAAGATTCAATTTGTTTGCAAACTTAACATTTCTGAGATAAAACTTGCGTTTGTTTTTTTGCAAAATGGTTCCACAAACTTCAGCAGCCAAATAATATGTTTATTATTACTAACAGTTTGTATAAGGGTGTTTATTAACCCTAACTCAGGTGTAAACGTCCGCTACACTTTGACGCATTCGGCTGTCAACACCAGTGCATAAATAGCAAAGTCCAAGATTATAGAGAGCTAGTCCCCATTGAAAAATGCCAGAGATGGATCCTGCTGCATTGGGTGACCGCAGACTCTGAGGCAGTTTGGCCTT
This sequence comes from Crossaster papposus, assembly GCA_037893245.1. Classification (NCBI taxonomy): domain Eukaryota; kingdom Metazoa; phylum Echinodermata; class Asteroidea; order Velatida; family Solasteridae; genus Crossaster; species Crossaster papposus. The sequence goes on from JBAIAA010000237.1 coordinate 569,101, forward strand.
GAGATTGTTTACTTAACCGTAATCCTCTCCAATCCTCCAAAAAATCCTCATTGCAGTTTTTGGAGGATTGAGGAAGAATGGCAAAAAAATGCCAGTTGATTTTTAACCAGTTCGCGCCGGGATTATTTTAACATCAACGAGGGGCGGGATTATATTTAACGAAACTTGATCCGAAGCGGGTTCAGGCCAATAGTGCCGGGAAGCACACCCACGCATTTCCGGCCTTGCTCGCTGCTGACAGACATTTCCGAACTTGAACTTGGTGTGTTTATGCGTCATCCGTTTTGAATTTGGGGAAAACTTTGCATTTATATACGTCATCCGGCGCGAACTGGTTAAGGACGCAATGGGATGTCGTTGGTCGTACCCAGCATTTCTTTATGTTCAGCCATGCATAATGCGACCCAGCATTATGCTCTATATCACCCGCACTGCTTCTGAATGTCATCAGTACAGACTCAACCCATAGAAGTAGTTGAAGCATTTTGGAGGATTGAGGGTGGTTCCAAGCCAAAAGGGCCAAGGGGGTTAGGGTTAATGGATCTTCCTGCACTGGGCAGGTTTGTACATGCTGCATCTGGCAGGGTTTCTAGCAAAAATAAGCTGAAGGGTTAGGGACTTTAGGATTATAACAGCATTCTGCTTTTTTTTTCTATTTTTATGTTACAGAATTCACTACCCCAGATGCAACCCCAGCAGACCCCCTACCCTCCCCAGCAACAGATCCCATACCCTGCCCAACAGACCCCCTACCCTGTCCAACAGATTCCCTACCCTGCCCAACAGACCCCCTACCCTGCCCAACAGATTTCCTACCCTGCCCAACAAACCCCTTACCCACCCCAGCAGACCCCATACCCTCCCGAGCAGCAGCAGCAGCCGCAGCCTCAGCAGTCCCCTCTGAACACCATGCCGGTCACCGTGGCCTCGCAGTCTCCTTCCGGCCAGCCCCAGCCCCAGCCTGGCGTGGCCCAGCCTCCGCCTCCGGCCGGCTTGACCCCTGAGCAGCTGGCCAAGCTGCGGCGTGACCTCGAGGTGGTGCTGGGCAATGTCCGGGTCATGTCAGAGATGCTGACTGAGTTGATGCCCGGCCAGGAGGATCCAAACGACCTGCAGCTTCTGCTGGTGAGTCCGAATTAAACAAAAACAAAGGAAACAAAATTAAAAGAGGCAGCCTCCTTTTTAAAATTTCTTTTTATCCAAGATAGTAGATTTTTGTTTCGCCTGAACAAAGATCATAAAGAGACAATGAAATCACTATTTTTGTTTGTATTCTGTCCATATGTCCGTCAGTAGTCCGTATGTATCATTTTTGTCTTACATGCAAAGTTAGAGTTCAATTGCAATCAAACTTAAGTCATGGATGCAATATTGTAATCTTCATATCCTGGTTGTGTTAAAGGTCAAGTACTGGAGGTCAAAGGCCATTTAAGGTCAAGTTCTAAAAATAATGGCTGGAATTGTAAAAAATTGTCTCATTTGAAAACTTCAAGTTCAATTGCCATTTAATTTGGGTTGTACATGCAATATGGAAACTGATGGTGATATTAAAGGTCACCATATGGTAGACGAAACTCGTGGTTCCAGAACCATTCTTGGCGGTTATTATTATACAGGTTATGAAACACAGTGCTGTTTCCTTTCAGTTTCGCACCTATTTGTAAATATTTCTATCGCCAGGATGTGAACAAAACCTGCCGGGCAATGCAGCAACGCGTGGTGGAGCTTATCAGCTCGGTCAACAATGAGGAAGTAACAGGTAGGAAAATAAGACAATTCTCAGGGAAGAAAAACTATTATATCCAGGTATCCAGTGTAATATCGTATGCCACATGACTAGAGTGTTGTGTGTGTGTGCACGTGGTTACTGAGTTAACCCTAACCCCCTAGGCTCTCGCACTAGGAAGCATACCAAACCTAACAAACTTCAACAGCTCACACAGGTTCAGTAATTTTTGGTACACTGTACTGAACCTAACAGTACTAAACCTGCCAAACTCCAACAGTTGAAGTTTTATTGACTTGGTACAGTGATAACTGGCCAGTGGTATTATGTGTTTTAGTGGGGACACGCATACAAGGTGTAAGTGTACATACACTTACAGTTGACCAGGAACTGTGCCGTGACCATGTGGGTCACTCACGTATAAATGCCTGTGCATTCTCAACATTTCTAACATTTTGACAAGTCTCATGCCTTTCTGTCCTGAACCTCACAGAATTCAAAAGGGTCTCCCTGGGCCTTTGGTACTGAGTCAAACAAAGTCTAACAACAAGTTGTTACGGTTTGGTACCAAACCTGCCAAAACCTAGCGAAAGCTGCAGTTGGAGTTTGATGGGTTTGGGGTAGTTAGGGTTAAAGGGATCGTATACGTTTGGTAACTACTCCAAAAATTAATGGCAATAAAAACTTACTTGGTAAGAAGTACAGCAGCTTTGGATAGTATAATGCATTTTCTGAAACTTTTCACTTCGAAGTACTGCCGTTATAGAAAAAGATATCACTTTTTATCCCCAAAAATTCGAATCTGAGAAACCTTAATGCAGTGACGTTTCTCAGAATGTGTATTCTAATGCAGATTATTCTTCCTGCGTGGACAAAACTGCTCCAGAATTTCGGCAATATCTTAAAATCGCTACCACTGTTTTGAAATGAAATTTTTACAGGTTTGTTTTATGGTATATCTCTATAACTATATAGGATTGAAACAAACATTGGGTTCCAATTACCAAACGTATACGATCCCTTTAATACTAGTCATGTGATCAGAACTTGAATTCTCAGGGGTCAGTGGGATCATTCTTTCTGAAGAACACATTTTGTGCAACTTTGTACTTCTCCTAAATGTATGGAAACTATTGGAAACTATCTTCTTTTGGTTGATTTTTATTGAAAATTTACCCTAACGTCCTCGGCCCTACTTTGGGCTAAAGAACTGAGTACTACAGAATACTGCTTGTAATACTTTATATGATTGATGACTGGGTGTGTAATGACAACAGTATAGATACTGGCTACTGCATAATACTACTTGTAATACTTTCTATGACTGATGACTGGGTGGGTAATGACAGAATACTACTTGTAATACTTTCTCTGACTGATGACTGGGTGTGTAATGACAGCAGTATAGATATTGACTACTGCATAATACTACTTGTAATACTTTCTATGACTGATGACTGGGTGTGTAATAACAGCAGTATAGATACTGGCTACTGCATAATACTACTTGTAATACTTTCTATGACTGATGACTGGGTGTGTAATGACAGCAGTATAGATACTGCATGGCTACTACATAATACTACTTTGTAATACTTTCTATGACTGATGACTGGGTGTGTAATGACAGCAGTATAGATATTGGCTACTGCATAATACTACTTGTAATACTTTCTATGACTGATGACTGGGTGTGTAATGACAGCAGTATATATACTGGCTACTGCATAATACTTCTTGTAATACTTTCTATGACTGATGACTGGGTGTGTAATGACAGCAGTATAGATACTGGCTACTGCATAATACTAGTAATACTTTCTATGACTGATGACTGGGTGTGTAATGACAGCAGTATAGATATTGACTACTGCATAATACTACTTGTAATACTTTCTATGACTGATGACTGGGTGTGTAATGACAGCAGTATAGATATTGGCTACTGCATAATACTACTTGTAATACTCTCTATGACTGATGACTGGGTGTGTAATGACAGCAGTATAGATACTGGCTACTGCATAATACTACTTGTAATACTTTCTATGACTGATGACTGGGTGTGTAATGACAGCAGTATAGATATTGGCTACTGCATAATACTACTCGTAATACTTTCTATGACTGATGGCTGGGTGTGTAATGTCAGCAGTATAGATATTGGCTACTGCATAATACTACTTGTAATACTTTCTATGACTGATGACTGGGTGTGTAATGACAGCAGTATAGATATTGGCTACTGCATAATACTACTTGTAATACTTTCTCTGACTGATGACTGGGTGTGTAATGACAGCAGTATAGATACTGGCTACTGCATAATACTACTTGTAATACTTTCTCTGACTGATGACTGGGTGTGTAATGACAGCAGTATAGATATTGGCTACTGCATAATACTACTTGTAATACTTTCTCTGACTGATGACTGGGTGTGTAATGACAGCAGTATAGATATTGGCTACTGCATAATACTACTTGTAATACTTTCTATGACTGATGACTGGGTGTGTAATGACAGCAGTATAGATATTGGCTACTACAGAATACTACTTGTAATAGTTTCTATGACTGATGGCTGGGTGTGTAATGACAGCAGTATAGATACTGGCTACTGCATAATACTACTTGTAATACTTTATATGACTGATGACTGGGTGTGTAATGACAGCAGTATAGATATTGGCTACTGCATAATACTACTTGTAATACTTTCTATGACTGATGACTGGGTGTGTAATGACAGCAGTATAGATATTGGCTACTGCATAATACTACTTGTAATACTTTCTATGACTGATGACTGGGTGTGTAATGACAGCAGTATAGATACTGGCTACTGCATAATACTACTTGTAATACTTTCTCTGACTGATGACTGGGTGTGTAATGACAGCAGTATAGATACTGGCTACTGCATAATACTACTTGTAATACTTTCTATGACTGATGACTGGGTGTGTTATGACAGCAGTATAGATATTGGCTACTGCATAATACTACTTGTAATACTTTCTATGACTGATGACTGGGTGTGTAATGACAGCAGTATAGATATTGGCTACTGCATAATACTACTTGTAATACTTTCTATGACTGATGACTGGGTGTGTAATGACAGCAGTATAGATACTGGCTACTGCATAATACTACTTGTAATACTTTCTATGACTGATGACTGGGTGTGTAATGACAGCAGTATAGATATTTGCTACTACATAATACTACTTGTAATACTTTCTATGACTGATGACTGGGTGTGTAATGACAGCAGTATAGATATTGGCTACTGCATAATACTACTTGTAATACTTTCTATGACTGATGACTGGGTGTGTAATGACAGCAGTATAGATATTGGCTACTGCATAATACTACTTGTAATACTTTCTATGACTGATGACTGAGTGTGTTATGACAGCAGTATATATATTGGCTACTGCATAATACTAGTAATACTTTCTATGACTGATGACTGGGTGTGTAATGACAGCAGTATAGATATTGGCTACTGCATAATACTACTTTGTAATACTCTCTATGACTGATGACTGGGTGTGTAATGACAGCAGTATAGATACTGGCTACTGCATAATACTACTTGTAATACTTTATATGACTGATGACTGGGTGTGTAATGACAGCAGTATAGATACTGCATGGCTACTACAGAATACTACTTGTAATACTTTCTATGATTGACTGGGTGTGTAATGACAGCAGTATAGATACTGGCTACTGCATAATACTACTTGTAATACTTTCTATGATTGACTGGGTGTGTAATGACAGCAGTATAGATATTGGCTACTACAGAATACTACTTGTAATACTTTCTATGATTGACTGGGTGTGTAATGACAGCAGTATAGATACTGCATGGCTACTACAGAATACTACTTGTAATACTTTATATGATTGAATGGGTGTGTAATGACAGCAGTATAGATACTGCATGGCTACTACAGAATACTACTTGTAATACTTTCTATGACTGATGACTGGGTGTGTAACGACAGCAGTATAGATATTGGCTACTACATAATACTACTTGTAATACTTTCTATGACTGATGACTGGGTGTGTTATGACAGCAGTATAGATACTGGCTACTGCATAATACTACTTGTAATACTTTCTCTGACTGATGACTGGGTGTGTAATGACAGCAGTATAGATACTTTTTGATAATAATTTGGTCGGTTACTTTTAGGATAAATGCAAATAGTCATTTATACATGTAGCTGTGGTAAATGTCATAAATTTTTGAACGTCTTCAGGTGAGCTACTGAGGGTCAACGATGACCTGAACAACGTATTCGTTCGCTACGACCGCTTTGAGCGCAACAGACAGAGCCAGATCCCGCAGCAGCAGCCAGCACCACCGGTGGGGGTCACGTCAATGCCCCAGGCACAGCCACCGGTAATGACGGTAAGATTCTAAATAAACCCTTGTAGTGGGCGTTCAATAATTCAGAGCAGGTCAGTTTTACGTGAAGGGATATGAAGTGTTAACCAGTTCGCGCCGGATGACGTATATACACACAAAAAAATTCCCCAGTTTCAAAACAGATGACGCATAAACACGTCACGAGCAAGGCCGGAAATGTCTGTCAGCAGCGAGCAAGGCCGGAAATGCGTGGGTGTGCTTTCCGGTACCATCGGCTTGAACCCGCCTCGGATCGAGTTTCTTTAAATTTAATTACGCGCCTCAGCTCGGTGATGTGAAAATAATCCAGGCGCGAACTGGTAATGTAACTGTCACACAGAGAGTCACTGGGGAAAAGAAAACATCACTGTGGCGAGCAGTGAAGTGTGATCGAATCTGCCTGCCTGCGATGACATGTTAGGCAGTAATAACATTTACTTGCGCCTCTACTCCTCCGCAAATTGCAGCTCAATAACAGGTCCGTTATGTCAATTATGTCAAATTACTACCTCATCTGCAGAATGAAATGAACAGCGCTCCTCCGCCCTACCCTGCAACCTCCTCCCCCGCTGCCCCACCACCAGCCGCTAACAACCTGGCCACCCTGATAGACTTTGGGATGGAGGAGCCTGCCTCACACGCCCCTAACAATTTGGCTTCACCCGTCGCTGGCTCAGGGGACATGAACCAGCAGATGGCAGGTCTCGGTGAGTACCTCTTGTCTCGATCTCTCTGTTATCTCTCGTAACCTTTCGATGGTTGGACAGCACAACTTATGCACAAATATAAGCACTCCGGTCTTTTGCATGTGTTTCCTTTTAATATGGAACACAAATCTGCACAGCTTCAGTGAACATACAGTTGTTAGACAGCACAAAATGACTCACGGGTTGCGCTGTTTTGGGTAGAGGTTTGGGGTTTTGGGTTGAGTTTTGGGGTTTTGGGTTGAGTTTTGGGGTTTTGGGTTGAGTTTTGGGGTTTTGGGTTGAGTTTTGGGGTTTGGGGTTTTGAGGTCCAATGTATATATGAAATACAGAAATGTGCATTTCTATGAATATGTAGTTGTTCATTCATAGGCCGGGTTGAAATTAAATAATTTAGGAAAATAAAAGCCCCTGCAAACCCCTCCACCCAATTTTTATTTAAATACAATTTCATTCACAATCCCATTGCCCAAGTTATCCTTAGCACTTGTTTGAAAACATTTCCGACATACCGTACTCTGGAATTATATGAAAGCGCTTCGTATCCTCAGGCAACTTGGCGCTTTATAAGTCCAGTTATTAACATACCTCCAAATGGGCACTTTGGGAGACAATCCCATAGAGTCGTGCACAATCTTTATTGTAACCTAACCCGTTTTTACCTGGAGCTTTTTCCACGAAATTTCATATTTATGCTATTTAGACCCAAATCTGTCTTCTCCGAGCAAAAATAACTCCCAAATATCGTTTTGTGGGGTAGCTAGACACTTAGGGAGACACTGAAATGTCTCCCTAAGTGCCACTGTCTCCCAAGTGAATCAAAACTATCGCTAATTTGTCTCCCAAAGTGCCTATTTGGAAGAATTATTATTATTATTATGTTTCAGTAAAGGCAATAAACAAGATGAAGTGGAATAATATTTTGACGCAATGCATATATTCAGACATATTTTTTAGCAGAAAAAAAATTAAAATATTTAAAAAGTTTTATTCAAAATTCCATTGCCAAAGGTATCCTTGGCACTTGTTTGAAAATTGTCCGTATTTCAGTAAAGGCAATAAACAACCTAACAAATGAAGTGGAATAATGTTTTGGCGCAATGCATATTTTCAGACATATCGGGAGGGACGAATGGCGCCCCCGCTGCACCTTCAGATGAGTTTGACATGTTTGCACAGAGCCGTCAGACGAGCTACACGGACAGTAGGAAAAGGTTGGACCATTTTGTCTTGCTGTCTGTGCCCCGGGTACTTTTGGTCACGATGAATTTTAGCCCGGTGAAATTTGTCTCGCCTTTGATCGCAGATAAAATGCAGTTGCATGATTTTCGGAGGTTTCAGATTTAGTTGTTAAAAATTCCATGCTTTCAACATTGCAATGATGGTCTGATCCCACTCCCGTAAGTTTTCTGTGTTCACTTTGAAGATTTAACCAGTTCGCGCCGGATGACGTATATAAACGCAAAGTTTTCCCCAGATTCAAAACCGTTGACGCGTAAACACGCTACGGGCAAGGCCGGAAATGTCTGTCAGCAGCGAGCAAGGCCGGAAATGCGTGGGTGTGCTTCCTGGTACTATCGGCCTGAACCCGCTTCAGATCGAGTTTCGTTAAAAAGAATCCCGCGTGTCGGCTCGATGATGTTAAAATAATCCCGGCGCGAACTGGTTAACCAAATAACTGATATAATGCCCAATTAAAAAAGAAAAAATTTGAACAGTCATTGTGGTCTAACTTCCGAATAAAATTGCATTCGAACTACCGTAATTTCCTGCAGTAAAGCCGCAGGTCCCTAAAATCACCCAAAAAAATTTCAAACGTCAACAGATAAAGCGCACCGCCGAATAAAGCGCATGCTTGAACGCACCCAAAAGAACACCAGACGCCACCCGGTGTAGGTACATCGCCACAAAGGGGTCATTTTGTTGCCTTTGAACGATCCCATTATTCCAAGCAAGAATTTGCTGAGTACTTGAGTTTATCTGGCACGCAAACAATGTATGAAAACTTCAAACCAGTAGTCACAATATCGCACGAGGTTTACTTTGCCAATACATATCATGTATCACTGCAGTATAAACTGCATGCATGTACATGCACAGTACATGTACATCACATGCAGCGATCGCGTGCGGGATATCCCTAATTGCGACACCCCCTAGTCTTTTTTTCAGTCGTTGTGAATGCTCCGCGCTGTGTAGTTCGGATGGTGAATTGCATGAAGCCGGAACGTAGACGAAAAAACGTTTAGAAAAAGGCCACATAGTACAGGCCAGCTTTTTATCGCTGTTGTACGCGTCATGCAGCGCACGCTGTAGTCTTGTTTGCAAGACGATCTTAATCGCGGTATATGCAGCGCGCGTAGGCCGCCGATGCGGGCGTCCTCTAACGTACGCCGTACCATACACGCAATGACCTTCGGTCTTAGGCCGTGTCCGAAACGGGCTTCCAGAGCTACGGCTACGTCTATTGTCACCCTGCTCACGTGTATTTGTAATGGGCGAACACCTAGACAATAGCCATAGACAAGAGATTCGGATGCGGCCTTAGCGAAGGTAATTCGTGCGTGGTCTACGGCGTACGTTAGAGGGCGCCCCGCATCGCAAAGATCGTCTTGCAAACAAGACTACGCACGCTGCCGAGTGCTAAATCACATACATGTACGGTCGTAGGGGGATCAACACATCGCGGCATTGTTAATGGAAACACGGTCACAATGTCCGGAGAGTTGAGCTAATTGGTTTACCGCATTATTGAGTAAGATTGCGGCGTTCAAAGAATTCTTCACACAAAGACCATCACTTTGAACTCAAGCGACATCATATACGGCGCACCGAAAGATAAGGCGCGGCGATGTTTTTGTGGTCTAGAAAGTCAGATAAGCCGCGTCTTTACCGCAGGAAATTACGGTACATGTATCTGCACCGATCTCTTTCCCAACAGTGGCAGCACGTACGAAGATATTCTAAATTTGGACCAATCAGGCGTGACGATGGGGAACCTTGTCAACGTCAGAGCCAATCCGTTCTCTGCTGCGCCAGTGGCTCAACCTGCGCAGGTGAGACTAACCCTTGCTCCTGTTTACAGTTACACTCTAACGCACTCCAAAAAATGTGTGAAATAAGTGATTTTTTTTCAATCCAACATATTTTTAAGATGATCATGGGAAAATGTGACCTGTTCCAACGAAACCCTGACAAAGTCGCACAATGTGTTTTATTACATTGTACTTGTGACGTCATTCCAAGTTGGATTTTATCATTTTGAGGTTTTGGGTTTTATTAATTCATGAACTATTAATCTACAAATCTCCTCAAATTTGAACATAATCCGTCACCCAGAAGTATGTTTTTTATTGATTTTGTGAAATAATTGTGTATAGAAATAATACGCTTTTCTGAACTTTAAAGCTGTTTATCTTATAATTAGGTTGTCAGGGTTTTATCACTAAATCTTTTCCCCAGAGGAGATAGGGTGAGGGTACATATGTAAATGATACATCATTTTAAAGCCGAGAACCTAGAGCATTTGAAAAATACAAAGTCTAAAAAAACAAAGTTTTAAAACTTTTTCCGGGTTTCATTGGAGCAGTTCACAAATGTTTTAATATTTTTATTTGAAACATCCCTCTATTTTTGTTATTCATGAACTGACTTTTGCACCTTGCACGATGCGAGAGAAATTAATAATTTGAGCATGTAACACAATTTACTTTCTTTTTGGTTTCATAAAAAATCTAACTGTTAACTTTGAATTTTTTCTTCTCACATTTGTACTAAAAATGTTTGGTAATACCCTTTTTTTGGTTGATAATTTGAGGGGATTAGGGGTAAATAAGTTCGCGTCGGATGCCGTGTATACAAAACAGATGACTGATAAACGAGCAAGGCCGGAAATATCTGTTGGTGACCAGCTCACAGCGAGCGAGGCCTAAAATATTAGGGTGTGCTACCCATAGATGCCGGCCTGTACCCGTCTCGGATCGAGGTTCGTGAAAAACACATCCACGCTGGGGCCCGGTCAATGTCAAAATAATCTCGACACAAACTTATTTTTTAGGATATTTGCTTTTTCGCATTTTACCGGTTGCGGACCAAATCCCTTCAAATTGTACGACTGAATGCTCTATAAAAACTAAAACCATCCAAAAATATAAATCTTAACGCAAACTCGTGAAGGAATTTTGGATTCGTTTTTTCTAATGCCAGTTTAACATGCTCGTGTGTATAAGTTATTTGTCATTAACTTATTTGTACATTCACTTATTTGTTTTTGTTTATAATCATTTATATTTTTCCGTTTTTCATTTGGTCATATTTTTTCCGTTCCCATCCACTTCGTTTCCATTGCCTGTCATGCTCACATCAGGACATAGAGCCTGAGCTAACGGAAGAGGTAAGCACGTGATCCCATCCACTACGAATCTCCATGCTAATTGTTGGTTCCATGTTCTCAAACACGGAATATTCCTATATGGAGAAAAAAAATTCTGATATGGAAATTTCCATAAGGAGTCCATAAATTTCCATAAATGTGACCTGTCACCACAATATGAGAGTAAAGTCGCACATTGTGATTCAGAGATATGGCCATCCAAAGTCAAAATATGAAGGGGTGGTCAATTTTGAGATTTTGCATAATTTGGAAATCCTAAGTCCTCCTCTACATATTCCCATTTTTGGGGTGCAATCAGATAATCGAAAACCTCTTAAATTACGCGATTTTAGGTATTGTTTTCGTAGTTAGTGTATTAGATAAAGTCCATGAGTGGTCCAATTAACACGGCAATTCAATATGCAAATTAGGTCTTTTTAACTGTCCCAAGTTCTCGAAATTTTGATATTTTGTTGTTTATACAATAGTTCATATGTGTGAAACGTTTTAAGGAGAAATAATGACTAGAACATAGCCGTTGCTATGCTCAATCGAACCTTACTTGTCCTGTTTTGAAATTTGTTGTGTGTTTTGTTTATAATGTTTATTAAGTTTTCTCACAAACACGTTTTGTGAAACCCACGACTTTCTAAAGCGTTGTAAAATGTAATTATTGCAAAACCCCCAAGTGTTATATACCATTGGAAAGCTCTCTTTCTCAAGAATTTGAAAATACCAATATCTCAATTTTTACTTTACTCTCATATTGTGGTGACAGGTCACAAATTTCCAACTGAAAGTTCTCATGCTAATTTCTTTAAATTGAAATGTATACAGGCGTTTTTTTATATTCATTGGTTTTTCCACTTTGGGGATTTGTTCTGGAATTGTGTTGAAGTTTTTTAAGGAAATTCCTGTGGATGCCCGTACAATTGCCACATCAGACCCACATTTTCATGTCCGTTTTCATGCAATCAAGCCATGTTTTTCATTTGACAGAAACGGAAAGAAAAATCATCATTGCGAATTTCTGAAACAATTTTTTTGACGGGAAAGTTGAGAGGGGTCGGGCTTCGTGTTTAAATATAAATATTTTTATGCCATTTGAGAGCAGTTTTATTTTATTTGAAATGCACGTTTACACCCTTTTCTGATGCATAATGGGAGAGCTGCTTATGAATTTAAATAACCCATGAATTGTTTATTGTATTTTTGTGTTGAGTTTTTGTTTTACGGTCTGAATGTTTACCCCATGTGAAGGTTGATTTAAAACAGTGGTACATGCAGGGTGTTGTAATATTTGCACGACACGTTTTCATTGCAAAAGCAAGGCTGTTGTTTGACATTTTCTCGATTTGGGGTTTTTATGTAAAATATTTTTCTTGATTTCACAATTGTTTGTCTGAATTTTTTTGATTTCAGGTTCTTTTTTTAAGTCAGGTTTTTCTTGATGCCAAATGTTTTGAAAAGATTTTTTGAATTTCTGGTATATTTGCGACATCCCTACAATTGCTTCATTTGTAAACAATCAAAATATTTTCGGCAAGAAGTGAACCCGAAAAACAGTGAGCAGTAGAAAAATATTAAACAATTTCAGATGAAAAAACAAAATTGTCAAATTATTTGTATTATATTTTGTTTCCTTTTTTTTTAATAAAGGGACTTCCCCCAAATGTCGATGTCGACGAAATGGAACAGTGGCTTCATGCAACAGATCTGGTAAGAAACACATTTTGGTTTTGCAGCAAATTTTGCCATTCATCGTTCAATTTGTTCAGCTCAGTACAGTAACTCCCTAAAAACAATCTACCCACCTGGGTATCCATTTTCATTTGGATAAACAGTCTTGCTCAGGAACACAAGAACTGGGATTTTGATTGGTGAAGAGTCCAACGTACAATCTACAGGGCATCCCCACAAAACCTTAATCCTCAAATGAAGGATCTATTTGACCGAACTGTGTGCGGTATGACTATAATCATTTGTTTGCCATAAAGTAGGAGCCAAATGCTTATAAATGATACCTTAGCGGCATTCCTCCAGTCATACCTAATGGATGTGCCTCATTGTTTTGAAAATGATGTGTGAAAAACCCGTTTGTGACAGTTCCGGGTAAAGATGTTAGGATCACATCCAAACATGGCCTACAAATGAGTATAGACATACACCACACAATTTGGTCAAATTGACCCATTATGGACCATGAGGAAGTCATTTTGGTCGAGTTCCGTGAATGTATTTTATAGATTGTGAACTGTTAAACGGGATGGTGCCAGACTATTTTAGCATTCTAGCCTTATTTTCAAGTTTCAAGTTTCAATGGCTTAACCAGTTCGCGCCGGGATTATTTTAACATCGCCGAGCCGAGGGGCGGGATTATTTTAAACGAAACTCGATCCGAAGCGGGTTTAGGCTGATAGTGCCGGGAAGCACACCCACGCATTTCCGGCCTTGCGCGCTGCTGACATACATTTCCGAACTTGAACTTGGCGTGTTTATGCGTCATCCGTTTTGAATTTAGGGAAATTTTTGCGTTTATATACGTCATCCGGCGCGAACTGGTTAAACCATTAAGATATGTTTAAATTATTCATCAGAGAAGACTGGTATTAATTTGTAATTAACTTTAGGTCATTTCTATCTGCAAGTAACCAAACATGAAGATTTTACCTCACTTTCAATTCAATGCGGCCGACTCGTGAATAAAGCCCATTTGTGACCTGCTCCTACGAAACCCGACATAAGTCGCACAGGCTATTTCGAGATACAGCTCGTCAAAGTTGAAATGGGGTGAAAAATCTGGCGGACATCAATTTTTGTTTTTCGTTATTTTGTAATTCTTTAATTTGTATACTTTAACCCTCAGTTAAACAAAATCAACTTTATTGATGAGAAAGTACAAAAATCATGCATTTATTGAGGCAAACTGTGTCCTAAAAGTGGTAATTTATCTTCCAAATACATCGAATTTTCCATAGATTATCGGAAATTGGAATTATGTATGGTATAAAGGTGGTTTTGGTACCAAATGAAAGCTGAAGATGTGTACTAAATGGAAATAACAATATCTTACTTTTAAAAGAACAACACTTATGTCTGGTTTTGTGGGAGGAGGTCACATTTGAGGTTTTTTTCTGGGACGTCACACCCTCTATAGAATTACACACAGGATCTTGAATGTAGCCACTACACTGTGGGGTCATGGCATAACTATGTGTTAGAAGTGTCAACTAGGCTTGGTAATCAGCTTCTGTTGACAGTTGACAGTGGAATTTGCTTATTTTTTTCTTCTTTTTTCAGGAGAAGGCAAACGATGCTCTTGCAGCTCAGAACACCAACAATCAGACGGATCCTGGAATCACGAGCTCAGGTAGGAGTTTTATCCTCTGATACAGGGTGGCCCACAAAAAACGGGCAAGCAAACCTCAACAGAAAAGCAAATTTTCACTACCCTAAGGCCAACTACCTATACCCATGGATGGATATTCTTTCTAGAAGACAAATGAAACCAAGATATCTTGATTTGGGCCGGTAGTTTTATGCTGCGTTCCAATCGCGTCGTGTTTATCGTGTTCACGAGTTCACGAGTTGTATAATGGCGTTCTAATCGCCTGGTAACTCGTGTTTACCAGTTGTGAACTCGAGGTGGAAATGTCCTTACCGCACAACTAACTCGACTGTGCGCGTGCGTCTTGGTGAGTAGCGTTAGGAATGCAACCCACTCGTGAACATGGAGAAATTCACGGTGAACACTATAAACACGACGCGATTGGAACGCAGCATTATTCTCCAGACCCTATTTTGTGAAGCGAATATATACTTCCTTCGGCACGAACTGGTTAAACAAAATACATCACTTTTAAAATAACAAAGATGATCTTGAGCAAGAGAAAAGAACATAAACAGATATTCATAAATACCTGGGACAGTTTAGGCATTCCTATTGGTCGAGAGCCCGTCACGTGGCCGGTATTAAATGGACGATAAAGACATGGCTGGAAGTGTTTAAAACCAGCTGGCAACAAAATACGTCACATTATACCCGTCCCCAGGGCTCACTTTATTTCCAACCGTACCTCGTCTCCAATAGTAAGAACGGGTGGTCTTGGGCGAGTACAGCTCAACACCCTGGGAACGAGGTTGCCATTGGCAGTAAAAGTCTGGTTCCTAGTAAATACCCTTTATTGCATGTATTGTGTAGAGCAACAGAGGCGGAAACATGTCATTTGACACACACAGAATGGCGAAACACCAAAATTTACTTGCGACTATTTTCCGTGATTTTCGGAGCTTTTTTGGCTGAATTTTACAAAAAAGGTATTTATGAATGGGAATAAATGTGTGTTCGGTCGGTATTAATCACTCTGTTTAATACCGCTTGGAGTCTGGGTGCTGATAATTTACCCAAGCGGTATTAAACAGAGTGATTAAAACCTCTCGAACACACATTTATTCCCTTAATAACATATAATTTTCCCCCAACAGAATTTGACCAGTTTCTTGAGGCGAGGGCCAAGGTTGCTGACAACCTCCCGGCCGGCCAGACGAGTCAGTCCCGCCAGAATACAATGGATGAAGCCGAGAACACCATGTTTGCCTTATAGACGGATCCAACCATTCCGAGAAAGAGGGGGTGAGGGGTTTATTGTATTGGTGGTCAGCTGAACAAACAAAAAATGAAACTCTAAAATGTTGATGTACATAATAATGAGCATGTGCATTGATGTAAAACTTAAATAAGACGTGTACATAAAAACAAAGTAGTAATTAATTCTTCACGTCATCATGCAGTTATGAAATTTCACTCGTCTTGCATGAATGGGCTAAAAAATATAATTGTATCCAGCGATGTATTATAAGATAAGAATCAAATTAACAAATAATATTGACATTTTATTGATAATCCAGAGTCATTTCAACAGTTTAATAGAAGGATACACTATTTGTAGATATCAACAATTTTACTACCAAATTATTAGGAAATATCTTACTTATTTGAAAGTGAATAATGATTCAAGGCATCAAGCAAAATGATTGCGCTAGATATCCTGTAATGGTTCCGAAAAATTTAATTTCATAAAAAAAGGTATCTAAAAAATACAAGAACAACAAAAACAACTTTCCTATGCCGGTTCAAAACAAACGCCTTTTCTCTTCGCATCCACGATTGCAAACCTTCGGACTGGTCAGTTAAACGATATTTACTATAAAATCCCCCCCCCCCCCCCCCCCAAAAAAAAAAGCAATTACCAAGCAATTACCAATGGTGTATCATACCTTTAAATCCACCCATTCATGATAATTTAAGCAATTACCAATGGTGTATCCTACTTTTATTGAGTGTTCAGTCCCACAATTGTGAAGATTTCACCACAGATATCTCATGTTGAACATTAAAGAAGAAAAAAGAGGAAAATGTACAACGAATACCGAACAGTGTGTTAGTAGCAACCAAACTGTTGATGCATGCACTGTTGCAGGTGTTGCTAGGCACATGATGTACATTCATCTGTGTTTATATAGAATAGCGCAAGTTTCAAGTTGAATAGTGTTTCTTTGAAGGTAGGATACACCATTGGTTATTGCTTGAATTATCAGGAATGGGTGGATTTCCTGGGTTGTTTTGGATTTCGGGGGTTGTATTTTATAGTAAATATCGTTTAATTGACCTGTCCGAAGTTTTACAATCATGAGGCCGAGAAAAAAGCAAGAAAAATGGCGTTCGTTTTCAACCGACATTGGGCATTTTTATTGTTTTTGTTTTTTTACAATTACAGGATATCTAGCGCAGTAATTTTGCTGGTTGCCTAGAATCGTTATTTACTTTAAAATGATTAAGTTATTTCTTAATAATGGTAGTAAAGATTTTTAGATATTTGCAAATGGTGTATCCTATATTGTTTCTTTTATTTGTCCAAAACATGGACAGCTGATCGTATGTTTTCTTGAGTTTGGCAGTTGGTTCATATTTCAGTTTTGGTAGAAGTGATGTAAATTTTTCTTTTAACCGACGTAATTTATAAACTATGTAAACTCAATGTTGTCAGAAGTGATTATTAGCACAAAAGAATCACTCGGGTGAGACTCGAACCCACGACCTTTTGTTTTCTAGTACAGACGTCATTTCTGACCTGTTTCAACGAAAGTCGCACAATGTGTTTTGTCACAATGTACTTCTGAAGTCATTTCTGGATGGATTTTACCATTTTGAGGTTTTAGGTTTTTCTAATTAGTCACTCACTATTAATCTACAATCTCCTCAAATTTGAACAAAATCCGTCTACCAGAAGTGTGTTTTTTTGTCAATTTTGTGAAACATTTGTGTATAGAAATAATACGCTTTTCTGAACTTCAAAGCTGTTTATCTCATAATTAGGTTGTCAGGGTTTTATCACTGAATCAAGACCCCAGGGAAGATAGGTTGGGGGTACATATGTAAATGATACATCTTTTTAAAGCTGAGAACCTAGAGAATTTGAAAAAAACATAATCTGAAAAACTAAAAAGTCGACTTTGTCCGGGTTTCGTGGGAACAGGTCACATTTGGTTGCTATACCCGCTGCTATTTAGATTCGAACCTGCCAGCTGACCTCGCTATCTCGGTGGTTGAGTGCTGAGATGTCTGTACTAGAAAGCAGGAGGTCGGGTTCGAGTCCCACCCGAACCCGACCAGTAATGTTTTCTAATAATCTCTTGGGATACACTGAGTATACACAGTGTTTATAAATTAGTCAATGAAGAGAAAAACCTATTAAAATAAATCACGTTTTCTATTATAAATACTTTTCTAATTTACAAATACTATTGCTATTAGAATCAAATTTTTTATTTAGGTCGTTTTAAGTCGATTAAGACGACAAAACCATGGAACTAAACACACGCAAATTTGAGGGGGTCCTAAAGTACACTTTCCCCCAAGGTTTGTTGAACATAATTGGTGAGGTGAAGTGGGTTTAAAGGTAGGATACACCATTGGTAATTGCTTGAATTATCATTAATGGGTAGATTTGAGGGGTTGTATTTCATAGTAAATATCGTTTTAATAACTGACCTGTCCGAAGTTTTACAATCATGGATGTCGAAAAAAGCACGAAAAACAGCGTTTGTTTTCAACCGGCGTTGGGCAGTTATTCTTATGTTATCTTCTTTTTTTCACGAACGCCGTTCGGCGATCGCAATTTTTTCTTTATAAAATTATATTTTTTGTAATAATTACAGGATATCTAGCGCAATCATTTTGCTGGATGCATAGAATCATTATTTACTTTCAAGATATTTCTTAATAATTTGATAGTAAATATTTTCGATATCTGCAAATGGTGTATACTACCTTCAAATGAAAGCAAAAATGACGATTCGCTCGGTCTCACCGCCCATACTGGGCGCTGGGAAGCGCTGATACGCTTTGAGCTCTGATTAGATAGATTTTGTATGACCTGTGAACTGGAGGTCACCAGTTCCGCGGCTCAGCTTTGAAAGATCCTGTAGAATGCTATGACCCAATGGTTACGGTGTTCGATTCATTTGCAATGGTACACGGGTTCGAACCCTGCCAGGAACAGTGTTTTTGTGCTCTTGGGCAAGACACTTGACTACAATTGCCTCTCTCCACCTAGGAGTATACATGTACATGGGTACCAGGGGCGGATCCAGGAATTTCGGTTAGAGGGGGCGCAAAAAATTGTCAACATAATATATTGGGAGAAGATATGGGAGCGCAGGAGGCGCGAAGCCCCAACGCCGAGATCTTCTCAATCTTCTCGAGATTTTTTTAGGGGGGGCGCGCGCCGGGTGCGCCCCCCCCTGGATCCGCGCATGGGTACCTGTGAGGGTTGAGGTCGATTGAGCGCCTATAAACGGCTGCCGCGTGGTCCAGGGCCTGATGAACGGGGTAATAATTGTAAAGCGCTTTGATATCGTTGATACGATGGAAAGCGCTATATAAGCACGATTGTTATTTTTTATTACGCTACCCAGAATGCCGAGCGTTTCCTTCACAGATATCTGTGAAGCTGCATCAGTGCTTCCCAGCTCCCAGTATGGGCGGTGGGACCGAGCAAAAAATAACCACTGAAGACGTCCAATGTAGGCGGACAAATGTAGCCCAAACAGTGTCCCAGAGAACTGATTATTAAATCCTAAAAAAATCACGCTTAGAAATATTGCACAATTCAAATGCATATAGAGCTCATCTTATTCAAATCGCAAGTGTTCACTTTAAGGCTGTCAAATCCAAATGAATCTTATAAACATGCAACAATTGTATCTCGTAAAATATTAATATTATTTTTATATGATTCTTCAAAATTATTGCGATTATTAATACAGGTGTTTTTACTTCTGTTGCCAGTAGTTCCCCTTTCTTTGTATATAAAAAAGGTAAATAAACAGATTTTCATCGTAAGAATTCTGCGTTGTTCAGATCAAAATAAAAAGATATTTAGGTTATAGAATTTATTAGTTAATGTATAAATTTAAGAACTAGTCAATTTTTTTGAATTTTAATTGTTTTTTGAAAAAAGAGTTTATAATAATATTTTTTTCTTACTAGATTAAAAATGTTGTGTATCCAGGATGACCAAAGGCAAGTAAATGCATTACAAGAAAATACACTGATCCAGTTGGCCACACCCCTAGAAAATTTGACCAATCACGGAGCATGATTTTAAGGTCCAACAAATTGTCGCCATTTTGTCCAACAAACATTATTCACTACAGCATAGTTTACTGCACACTTATTATTGATTTAAGTTTTGTTTCACTCATACGCCCCAATTCCGTTACCAGCCTGGGGCCAATTTCATAGAGCTTCTTAAGCATAAAAATTGCTTAAGCACAAAACATTCTTGCTTAGTAAAACCAGCTTACCAACCACAACTCCAGGTGATGTATATTGTTTGTCATTGGTACTTTCCCTTTTCCTTTTAATTTTGAGAATGGCATGCAAAGGTGGCATTGGATACTTAATGTACAAAAATATTGCGAGTGTACACTTTTGGTGTCAAAAGAAATGATAGATATAATTTAAAAAAACACCAACACTTAGGGAGACAATCCCATAGGGATATACACAAACTTAAAACAGTCCTAACTTGTTTACCCTAACCCTTTTCTCTAAGATCTTTGAGGTTTATGCTATTTAGACCCCAATCTGTGGTTCTAGAGTGAAAATAACTCCAAAGTTATCGTTTTTTTAAGGTAGCTAGACATTTAGGGAGACACTGAAATTTCTTCCTAAGTGTCACTGTCTCTTTATTACCTAAAAATTTACGCTAATTTGTCTCCCTAAGTGCTCATTTAGTGAAATAGTAGTGACACTGTGTATAATAACATTTTATGCAGTATCGGCTGAAGCTTTTATGAACTTAAAGGTAGGATACACCATTGGTAATTGCTTGAATTATCAGGAATGGGTGGTTGTAAAGGTAGGATACCCCATTAGTAATTGCTTGAATTATCAGGAATGGGTGGATTTGGGGGGTTGTATTTTATAGTACATATCGTTTAACTGACCTGTCTGAAGTTTTACAATCATGGATGCCAAGAAAAACAGCGTTCGTTTTCAACCGGCGTTGGGCAGTTGTTCTTGTTGTTTTTGGGTTTTTTTAAATTTTGTTTGATAGGATTACATTTTTCAGAACAATTACAGGATATGTAACGCAATAATTTTACTAGATACCTAAAATCATTATTTACTTTCAAATACGTAAGATATGTCTTAACAATTTATTAGTAATTTTTTTTTTATATCTCGAAACGGTGTATCCTACCTTTTGGTTCCACCTAAATCACTGAATGTTGTAGCGACACTGTTTATAAAAAGTTTGATGCGGTATCTCCTAAACATTTATGAAGTTAACAAATAATACAACAATTATGTTGTATTGATTTTGGGGTAATTAAAAAACTTAAATCAACGAATGCTGTGTGCAACTTCACCGTGTCTAGTGAAGTTTGGGTTAATGGTTCATATGGGTACAATTAAAATGTATTTTATGATCAGATGTAGTCTATGTTGTGTGACACTGACATCCATAGTTTTTGTTAAATAACATTCACAAAGTGGATTTTGTGTTTGTTTTTATAAAGGAGGCACTGTCTTGGGTTTAATAGATTTTCTTTAGCCAATACTCAAGAGAAATTTACTATTCTGTGACAAGATCTTGTTTTTCCCCTTGTATTTCAGCCTGTTGATAATGGTAATGATAATGCTGGTTGTATTATTACTGCATTTATGGCCTAAGCACTTGAGTATATATCTGGTTGTGAGAAACCAAAAAATCGTGTGCACATATTGCAGTCTATTCCAATTACTTGTATTAACAGCAATGCAAATAAAAACCATGTGAAATGCAAGTAAATACACAGATTTGTGGTTGTTAGTAGTTGATTTGTATGTCTTTTGTTGTTTATGAGGGGGTTCGTTGTCATTCATTTAAGGGAAGAGACCAAAATTATTCATATGAAGCACGATATGTGGCAGAGAAAACCCCCCCTCTTTTGTGTTGACCATTGTGTTCCCGGAATCTCAGGAATTCCTTTTAGGTTTCAAGGGGGGATGGGTTAGGTTACAATAGTGTTGAGTGTGTATAAGGTATAGGGATAAGAGGGGGGTACCCTCTGCCACATATCGTGCTGGGTATAAAATTGTTGTATACACGCGAACGGGAAGGAACTGTTCTGGCTGAATCCGCCGGTTCTCCTGCTGCAAACGCCCGGTTCTGCAGCGCGTTCCTGGTTGCACCGACGCGATACAACAAACAGCTCGGTCACGGTGCATGAGCAGCCATTGTGTGAACACACTTCACTGAACGACAGACAATACCAAGAATGATGTAATTGCTGATAGGCTAAAGGTATCTTTGCATGTACATGTAGTTGTTGGTTTTCATATACAATTATACGTTGTGGCTGTTATCAATTACATAATTTATTTTAACCTTTTAATTAATTCTGTTCAATCATGGTTCAATGCACTCGATTTTCCCCATGCAAGAATACCGTAAGACATATGCAGTAGCACTAGAGCATTATAAATATTATACAGTATATTAGAACGAAAGAAATGCTTTAATTTATTAATAATGCCGATATTTCTAGAAATAAATTTGCATAAATAATTAATATGTTTGCTCCAATTAAGTTTTTTCATCAATGAATAAACCAAGCAATTTAGTACAATCAGTACGTTTAAGGGGCTCATTGTCAAATATAACACAAAAAGTAAACTCAATCGGAAGGAAGACAACAGTATTATGGCTCCATGAATAAACACTAACAGAAAAGGTATGTTTGTGTTCAGTTAGTAGAGCGCCGGTCCAGTATTCCGGAGGTTGCAGGTCAGTGCCGTCTTGCCAAACTTCGACAAATTGCATGAAAGAAGCCAACCGGAACGAAGCTGGAGTTTCGAAAACGGCCCTAAAAAACAACCGCTGTTGATATGACTAGCGCCCTCTTTTGGCCGAGCGTTTTGTCAATGGTTGTTCACAAAGATGGCAGAAACAGAACGGTAAAATGCAACATTATTCGTAATTCCCTAAGATTACCACAGATTAATTAATTCGTAAAGGTGGCATGAAGTATGTCGGATAGCTTGTCCGCACGTGATTTGGTTTTATGTATTTGAAACAGTGAATTTTTTCATATTTTACGCACGTCTTGCAATGCCAATGCGTATCGGTATTTTTCGTCGAGACCGACGATTGAATCTTGACGGCATATTGAACGTTTAGTCAAGATTCGATCGTTGGTGACCTCGACACATATAGGCCCAATGTCTTTGACGTGATTTACTAAATCTCTTGACATTTTAGGTAGAACGTACTAACGTCATCAGTGATGTTCAGTACTTGCACAAATGTTGAATTAATTTAAAATAAATAAATCCGAGTGAGAAATGCGTCCATTCATTTTGTTATAAAAAGTCTCAATAAAATAATTAACAACATTGTTTATGCATGGTTTATGCAAGTAAGGTTGACAAAAATAACATTTCATTGACATTGTTAGATATTATGACGTGAATTGTAATTTACTAATTTTACAGCTTTGTGACTGTCGGTTATGTCTCTTGTTGTAGAAACAGTCAAATAAAAAATATAAAAAGTTTTGAAATATTTTGTTCTTTAGAGAAGCGTTGCCCACTGACTGTGCCATCATCCACGAGATCTACGACAATGGCGACGCCCAGGAACAATTTGAGTACGAACTGGAGCAGGCCCTGGAGGCCGGCCGCCGCATCATCATCATCGAGCCGTCGCGTCTCGGTGACGAGACGGCACGCTGGATCACCGTGGGCAACTGCCTGCACAAGACGGCAGTGCTAGCCGGCATGGCGTGCCTCGTCTCGCCCTGGTTGCTCCCTGCCAAAGCCACAAACTTTGTTAGCATTCCCTTCGGCACAGCCAGCATGGCCTGCGCCACGCTGTACGCCGTCTCCTGGCAGTTTGACCCCTGCTGCAAGTACCAAGTGGAGTACGACACCAGGAGCTTAGCCCGTCTTCCCCTGCACACCCTCACCACGTCTACCCCCGTCGTCTTAGTCCGACGGGAGGACAAGTATCGCAAGACACTGCACAACGTCATCGCCGGACTAGCTGCCATCTATCTCACCTACAAATTCTATCACTGGTGCGCTCAATGATGCTGCGTTGATCTGACCAGTGTTAGGATGTTTTTACGAACCAATTACTACTACGTGTGGAAAAATTTTCAATAATTTCTTGTATAAAATGTATTTTCTTGCGCACAGTGTTCATGTAGTCGATCCCATGACAAGTCAGTCTCAGGTAACTAGTCTGCAGTTCCATCACTATTCAAGTGAATTGACACACGTTCATTTTTTTATTTAGAAAGCATTATTGTTGCATATAATATTGTTGCATATAAATGTAAGGCGTTCTGGCAAAATGAGATGGCACAGGGCATAGTGTGGAGAAAACTGCAAAATAATGGGTATTTTTTTTGTTAATTTTCAAATTTATTGATACTTGTAATCTTTGGTATGCCTACTAATTGACTATATTTTGTTAAGAAAAGTAGTAGAGGTAGTGGAATAAAAGTGTTTAAGAAATAACAATTAACATTTTTTCCATATCACATGGACAAAACTGAAAACTTTTTCTCAGTCATAACTTGTTAATGGAATGTCCGACTGAAGCACAAAAGACAATTTTATCCTCTTTTTCTAATACCTCGGAAGCCCCATTTAAACCTCTGCCCAGTTCCGTCTCATTTTGCCATAACACCTTGAACGTTTATATTGCAAGGTCAGTCATTGCAATTTCTTGTTTAACCAGTTCGCGCTGAGATTTTTCACCGAGCCGCGGGATTATTTTTAACAAAACTCGATATGAGGTGGGTTCAGGCTGATGGTACCGGGAAGGCGGGAAGCACACCCACGCATTTCCGGCCCTGCTAGTGTTGGTTTATGCGTCATCCATTTTGAATCTCAGACAAACTGCGTGTATACGTCCTCCGGCGCGAACTGGTTAAGTACACAAGTCTTTGCAAATGCACTCGATCCTAGATTTCTCTTTGTTTAAACTGCTCACTCCCGCGTTGCTTGTTTTCAGACTAGGGAATCGACTTGTGATGGAACTTTTGTGTAGACTCGACTACATTTGAGCATTATGTGAGGCAGTATTCAAAAATACCCAGTGGCTATCGTTACGGCAGATCTGATTCCCCGACTTGCTCGACCTCACATTGACAATACTCTGTTCCTTTCACTCTTGGAACCAGACTATTTTATAGTCAGGTCCCAGGGAAGCATCAGGCAGGGTAAGCCGGGAAATCAGTTCGTCAACTGTCGTAATGATAGCCACTGCGTTAAAAATAAAGGTTGTGTTAAAAGTTCTATTGTGCGAGGGATGTTGGCATTTAATGGTTGAGAAATATTTTCGGAGACTGTGTGTATGCTTGATTGGTATTCTTGATGATTACAAAATTGGTTGCATGACGGAAAGAGGGTATAATGTGTAGCTGCCATACTCACTTACTGCTGGGCGAGTAACACAAGTACTTATTAGTAGCAATTTGTTTTTACAAAATTGAGTTAAAAAAAATTACTTTGCAGTTTCTGCACTAAAGTTGCCTTTTGTCGGGATGTTATGAATAAGGCTAGCCATCAACGATTAATTTCCTTCCCCTCTTTTTTTTCTCCCCAGGATTTCAGGTAAATGACCCAAAAACATTGCATAAGTTATCTCAATGTTGAATCGTCACTTTACGTCGTACATGTTGCGTTTACGGAATGGCACTTACGGGGTAAGGGCAACAATGGTACCCCACAGTCCCCTCTTTGGAAATGGAAGTACCCCACACTCGTAACGCTATGTATTTCGAGGGGGACAAAGGAAAACGAAAGAAGGGTCGGACAATACAGGTACCCCACACTCTATAGCGTGTTCTTGTATCGTATTACGATCGAGGATCGAAACACAAAAGGGAACAAAGGATCCTCAAAGGACGGTTTGCTTGTCCGAATTCGGTCCTCGAGACAAGCACTAAGTAATGGGGTTAGGGTATAGTAAAGGAAAACACAATATCGATCCTCGGTCGTTATGTGGTTCACAACTGTGTGTACTAACGTGTAAGTCTTTCTGCTCATGAGAAATCTGTTAATTAACTACTTGCCCTGCACTTCCCTTACTGTAGCTGCACATCATGAAGCCAATAGAGAATGATGGCGGCTTTTAGTTAAACTTTTACACATTAGGTTGAAGTAAAATGTTACGTCCAAATTCAGGACACGCCAAAATGAAGAGCATGTGAACAACTAAAAACCTAGTCCTTAAGATTCAGTCACATATAAGAAATGCTGCCCATAACAGGCAGTGATGTAAAGTGTATCATAAGTTGGACAAACAAATTAAAGTACAAAATAACAATATTGTAGTCAAGGTACGTCTTTTTTTATTTCGTAAACCTTTGCATTCAAAAGTTAAGTTTGTTTTCTAATAATCGTCATACTTAGTATGGATTGTTTGAGAAAAACTATCCAAAATCCAATACATAATCATGATGGATACATATCACAAGCCAGCTGCTATTTTGTGGGGTGTTTAACACGCGAGTATTGACGGCTTTGACGCACAAGGAAAATGCGCACGATAGGTAGCCCTCTGTGCTTTACGTGGCCTATGGTTCGAACACAGTACATAGGCGAACACCGCCCTTGCTACACATGAAAAAATGGCGGCATTCATAAACTTTAATTAGTGCTCTTCAAATTGTAATAGCAACTGAATATATAACATGGTTTATTCACCTCAGGAACTAGTTTATCAACTTCCAATACCTCGGAGAGCTAATATCTATTATACAACACCTGAATAAATCCCCGCCATCTGATTGGTAGATTACTTGCATTGAATTATGCGAACCCGCACCACCCAAAATGTTCTATCACATGGTTCTATCAAACGGTGCGCGCGCATTGATAAAACCGGTTTACAAGTTACCAATCAGATGACAAGAAATTTATTCAGGTGTTGTATAAAACAAAGAATGAATGTTTCACATTCGTGCGAAGGAAAGAATAATATCCACCCTCAAACCAAGTTATATTTGTATAATATCTTCTGGTCTGACTTAATATAGTATATAAGTATCTTAAGTCTTGTATAATAATATACACTGTATATTTAATAAGGGAAATCATTGATCTGCCTATAGAGATGGGCCAAAATGTCATCAATTCGAGTTTGCTTACCCCCTCCCTTTGGCAAACAAAAAACAATTTGAAAAATTAACTGCTTAAACAAAATACCTCCATAGTGTTTTTAATTAGGCGCTGTGATACATTGTAAAAGCAAAAACAAAAACAACAAGCGTAATGCATGCAAAATGCAACAACAGCTAGAGGAAGGTTCAGAAAAATATTTACGAGTTGAGAGAAAAAAGGGTAATGTTTAAACTCGACTTAAAAAAAAGACCCATGTTTATCATGTTAGTATACTCTAAATAGGCCATCAGTCTGGGAGGATTGGTCGCATTAGGGGAATACATTTTGGCAAGGTATGCACCCCTGTAGTTGGGGGTTTAAAAGGTAGGATACACCATTGGTAATTGCTAGAATTATCATGAATGGGTGAATTCGGGGGGTGGTATTTTATAGTGAATATCGTTTAACTGACCTGTCCGAAGTTTTACAATCATGGATGCCGGGCAAAAAGCAAGAAAAACAGCATTTCTTTTAAACCGGCGTCGGGCAGTTATTCTTATGTTATTATTATTTTTTCGCGATCTCTGGACGGCGATCGCAAATTTTGTTTCATTAAATTATATTTTTCAGGATAATTACAGGATATCTAGCGCAATCATTTTGCTGAATGCCTAGAATCATTATTTACTTTCAAATAGGTAAGATCTTTCTTAATAATCCGGTAGTAAATATTTTTCGATATCTGCAAATGGTGTATCCTACCTTTAATGGCTGTCAAAATGCTTGTAATTACCACATATAATTAATCCGGTAACAAGCATATTGGCAGCCATTTTGGTTTTTTTAAATTGAAAAAAGTGATAACACTAAAAAACCAATGAGTTGTTTATTTTTGGGGAGGGCAGGTCCATCGTGCGTGGTGCACGGCTCTAACGCGTCATTGATGAATGTGTTAGGTTGGCCTGCGTTAATGCTATCACACATTTCCCAGCTCTAGGTGTGCGTACCTTGCCAACAATCGCTATGAACATTACTCCTCTCGATCATTTGATACCAGTGGTCCAATGTTTGGACCGAGGCTGATGGCCTATAAAAAAAAGACCTGGGCCTTCATTTCTTCATGACTTGTATGACGTCTTCATGGCTCATGACGTGTTGGAGGCCGACTCGCTGAGGGCTGTACTTCACGCTGCACCCCTGCAATAAAGACAATCGTTGGAAATGAATACACAAAAATCTACTTTTACTATAAGTGACCGCACACGGGGGCCAATTTCATAAAACATGTAAGCAAAAAAATTTGCTTAGCACAAAAAAAGTCTTGCTCAGTAAAAACAAGGTACCAGCCCAAACTTCATGTACTTTTCAAGCTTAGCAAAAACCAGCTGAATACCAGTCACAAACATTAAACATCATCTGAAAATTAGATTTGTAACCGTGTTTTTTGCTAAGGAAGAATGTTCATGCTAAGCAAATTTGTGTGCTTACATGTTTTATGTAACTGGCACCAGGTGCCATGATTTTACAGGATTATTTACTTACAGTCAGGTGAGACATTTCATAATCATTTTGCTGTTCTTTTTGTTTTTTGTTTGTACATTACCTTTCAGCAATTAGACTATAAAGGCCATGTCCGATTTACGTGGCTCTGGCTTACAATTGTGATGCGATCTGCGAAAACCCTCCACATGGTGACAATTGAAAAAAATGAGTTTTTTATATCTGGTTAAAGTTTGGACTCGGCTCTTTTTAAAACTGTTTACATTTTTTTTTTTTTTTCCAACATCAAAAGTTATGATCAAATGAACTTTGGAGGTTTACGGAAATTACGCGATCACATTATGAGAAAACGGGCTTTAAAGATTGTATACCAAAAAAAATATTATAAAAAATAAATTAAAAAAAAATATAAAAAAATAAAAAAAAAAATTATAAAAAAATTAATAAATTAGAATTAAAACTCATTATTTTGGGAGCTTATTATGACAATATTAATGATTAAATTTATGCTTAAAAACGATTTTACACCAAAAACTGACTTTGAACTATTTTTGGTCTGTAACTCAAAATTGTATTTGGCGACATGTGGAGGGTTTTCGCAAATCGCATCACAATTGCACACTATGGTAGCGGCTGCACATAGATTCGTGCGCAATTTCAAACCGTAGCCAAGTAATTCGGACACGGTCCAATATTTAGTGTTTAAAGTGTTCAAAAAGAATAGGGAAAGGAACAGCAAACTAGACGCTATCTTTAGCACAGTAAATTGTTTGTTAACCTTTTTTTTAAGTAGTATTTTGATAACGGCAGAGTGACTTACCCATACAAGAGCATACTTAAAGTTGCCAAGAAGGGTTCTGTGTATAGCATGGCACTGCAGAGAGGGGGAGGGGAGGGGGATAACATCAATTTATTATTATTATTTTAAAACCAAGTATTTTATATTTCTATCTACATGTACTTATACAAAAAATAAACAACAAGAGAAACTGACTAGGAAAACTTGCATACATTTCAAAGTGAACAAAGAAATTGGCAAGGTGGGACTTGAACCTGCGACCTCCGGAATACAGGACCGGCGCTCTACCAACTTACGCTCGGTTCAGACCGGCGTTCCACAGTTGCGCCGAACCAAATTGAAATCAAGTTGCTCCTGAGTCGCTCTAACAACTCCAGCAGTCGATCGTTCGCCGTCTGGCGCGCCTTGTCGATCGCCCTTATTCGTTTCAGACGTCGGACTCAATTCACTTATTTGGTTCGGCGCGACTGTGGAACGCCTGTCTGAACTGAGCTTGAGCTATCTTGCCCAATATTGGCGATCTCCCAAATTGTCAGTAATTTTGTTTGAGGGCACTAGTCAAGGTTGGTACACACACATTACATGGACACAGTGTGTAGATCGCAGTCGCAAAGCAAGATTGCGTCCGATTCAAACCGATTAAATGGCACAGCCCCTTGGTGAAGGGGTACTTCCGCACGAGAGGGTAACGAATCTTTAGAGGAGAATACTTACTACGTGTTCCACTGTGCAGCCTTTCCTCATGATGATTCCTCCTTCAAAATCGGGCCTCTCTGAAAATGTAGAAAGAAAAAACAACACAATTCAGACATTAGTGCACAGTACATGAACATGTTTATGATTCGCCGATGCCAATTCTTGAGAATCTAGCCCCCAAACTTGACATCCACAGAATCTGTTTAAAGTTATAGTACGCCATTTTGTCAGTTGTGCATTTTTATCATTTAAAGCAGCAACAGTTCTCAAAAATGTAAAGAAGGATGCTTGACAACTAACAACCCGACAAAGTTTTAGCTCTGTGAATGCTGTATATTATTACAAGAAATGAATATTCTAAGGTTTTGATTTTGTATCAACTACTCGTAGAGTTGTATTCAAGTCCCTGCCAGTCCTTGCACAAGTCCTTGCACACACAAGTCCTTGCACAAGTCCTTGCACAAGTCCTTGCACAAGTCCTTGCACAAGTCCTTGCACAAGTCCTTGCACAAGTCCTTGCACAAGTCCTTGCACAAGTCCTTGCACAAGTCCTTGCACAAGTCCTTGCACAAGTCCTTGCACAAGTCCTTGCACAAGTCCTTGCACAAGTCCTTGCACAAGTCCAGTCACAAGTCCTTGCACAAGTCCAGTCACAAGTCCTTTCACAAGTCCGGTCACAAGTCCAGTCATAAAGCCAGTCATAAGTAACTGGTTGAGCAATGCCAAAGGAATGCTTTTGTCAAAGCTCATTTGAATAGCTTGTGATTTAAATTGGAACTGGAGGACTTGTGATGGACTTGCAGGGACTTACAGGGAATTGTGATGGACTTGACTACATCCCTGACTACTCGTGGACATTTCCTAAATGTGTCTCTGAGAACTATGCATTTTTGGACTTCTTTTATTTATTTTCCTCAAAATAACAGCGTTCCGGAAGGAATAGAGTTTAGAGTAGTCATTAATATATTATCATCAAGTAAGCTCTTCAACAAGTTAGTTTCTTTTGGGAGAGTTGCTACATATTCCAAACTTCTGTTTCTCAACTTTTAGAAATCTGGATGATTTTTCAAATGTCACTGCAATGAACGTACATAGGATGATTCAAAGTTGCTGGTCAATGAACAAAAAGATGGCCTACCCTTTACCAGGGGCCAATTTCATGGAGCTGCTAAGCACAAATAAAATGCTTAGCATGAATACCCGTCCTTGGCAATCTAATTTTTTTCAGGTGATGTATATTGTTTGTGACTGGTATTTGGCAGGTTTGGCATAAAAACCACATTGAGTTTTGGCTGGTACCCTATTTTTACGCGAGCAAGACTTTTTTTGTGCTCGGCGGATGTTTTTGCCTGTAGCAGCTTTTGTGAAATTGGCCCCGGGTCTGGCATCCTACCTCCTCTCCTCTTGGTAAAGATGCAGATAAGGCTGAGGTACTCCCACGTCATCTCCAGGAGGTAGTCTAGATTCAGCTTCATCTCACAGCTGATGACCAGGCTGTTGGGCTCGTGGGCAATACGATCAACTTCCTCTATGGACGTCTGATCGATCTTGTTGTACACCTGGTCCCCCCAAAAAATGAAGATTGGGAAAAACAACCAATCCGGCGATTAGTTTCTGCTAAATAATGGCCCAATTCGATCAAGGACTATAGTTAACTATAGTTTGACTAACTCTGATCGAACTCAGGCTAGTCGACGATGGTTGGACTAGTCTGGTCGAATATTCACGACCAGCCTACCGCGGTTGGTCGCATCGATGGTAACAAATAGCCGCTTTAATAGCACAGTACAGAGAGGACCAGTTTTGCAGTTAAAGGTCAATAGTTCGACTAGAGTCGTTTGCACTTCAACTTCAGTGCGCATGCCCTAATGACGTCACGAACTAACCACTAGTTAACTAGTATAGTTCCTTGATCGAACTTGGCCAATGATGGGCAAAACCGACCCAAAACCAGAGCCAGGCATATTGAAAGCATCTTTTAGTGTAGCAGCAAAGAAGAATCGTCATCTGATTTCAGCCATTTCAACACATTCATGGTCAGAGTGATTTATGGTCAGAAGACTATTACATGAGATACACTGTGGTTGTGGGTCTGCTTTGAGAAGGAAAGAGTGTGTTAATGTTGAGTGGCCTATCCGGCATCTAGTACATAGTCAGGACAACCAGGGGCAAATTTCAAAGAGCTGCTAAGCACAACAATTTGCTTAGCATGAATTTGTCCTTGGCAAAAACGAGGTTACAGACCAAATTTTCACGTGGTCTTTATTGTTTTCGATTGATAATCAGCTGTTTTTTTGTTAGCATGAAAAAAACGTAGAATTTTGGCTGGTAACCTTTTTTTAATGAGCAAGACTTTTTTGTGCTAAGCAAATTTTTCTGCTTAGCAGCTCTATAAAATTGGCCCCTGATCTTGTCGAGATAGATTTCTATGAGGTTGCCAGAAGCCAAGGTGATGAGGTTGAATGGAGAAAAGTTTGTTGGATGTAAAGGTTGCCTAAGATACTTGCCATAACTGTTTGGTGTAGGAGTGAATAGAATTCCTCAGGTCTGTATAGGGGATTTACATGGATCTATTGGTGAATCTCATGAAAAAAAATAATAAGGAAATGAACTCTCTTACTTACATAAATACAAGGCAGGTATATTCTGTTGCCCACGACAACATCTATGAACTCCTCTGCTGAGCAGTCGTCCCTGAAAAGAACCTCCGCATTGAACATTTCTGAGAAAAAAAACACCCAACGCTTAGGAAACAAAAATAAGTGTAAATATACCACAACTAGAACCTTATCCTTAATAGCTAAGAGTTTCAATATCAAAATCTCAAATACTTTTGTTTACTAGCCAATAGTCTATAACCAAGTAAATTTGTAAACAAAAAAAAGATAACTTTCAATATACAACAGATGATAATTATGACATGTGGTGACAACATCTAAAACAGTTTTTCCCCATGATTGCTCCAAAGAAAATGAAGTTAAATGTTTTTTGATCTGTTGACAATTTAAGCCAAGTTCCCAAAATAAGTTCACATCCTCGTAAAAAATCAATTGCGTAGAGATTCAAATAGAAAGTTTTTACAAATTCCAAAATTGACTTTTCAGTTAAAATTAATGTTTCTACTTGTGATGTCTCTGAAGAAGATCTTGTTAAGATCGAAATATTAGGCCCTCTTAACTTATTTGATTTCTATATTTCAGGTCATTCCAGCCAGTAAGCAGTTTGCAGCAGTTTTAATCTTATTCATGTTCCTACTTGTAACTCGGAAAATCATAGTGTGACTTTACGCCAGGGTCGTAGTCGAGTCCCTGCAAGTTCGTTCACAAGTCCTTTTGTGAAGCCGTTCACAAGTCCTTTCGTGAAGCCAGTTACAAGTCCCTTTATTGGGTGGCATGTGTGTAAAGCGCTTGCCTCTCACCAATGTGGCCCGGGTTCGATTCCCGGCCCGGACCATATGTGAGTAGAGTTGTGCGTTGGTTCTCTCCTGTGCCACGAGGTTTTTTTCCAGGTCATCCGTTTTTCCTCCCTCCTGAAAAATCAAACACTTTCGATCTCAGGCTGTGCTCCGTAGTCATATATGAGTCGATGTGGCCGGCTGCCGTAGGCGCCTTTACGTGCCAGCGACTCGACCACGTTGTAGCCGCGTCCTTCGCAATTCAGCACACCAGCTGCGAGTAAGGATGATTAGCCTCCCAAATTATTATAAAGACAGTCACAAGTAACTGGATGAAAAATGGCAAAGGAATGCTTTTGTCAAAGCTGATTTGAATAGCTTGTGATTTGAATTGGAACTAAAGGACTTGTGAAGGACTTGTGATGGACTTGCAGGGACTCGACTACATCCATGCTTTACGCTGATTTTGTGCCGACAGGTCTCGTACTATGGGTAATGGAAACAAACGTGCCTGTTAATGGCAAGGCTAGTCAAAGGATACTGTATTCATGTAGGATTAACTGGACTAGTTTCTCGTTGCATTTGGTAAGCGTCAGTGTGGAGTTAAAGGACAAACCGCCAGCTTTCTTTATCTGCAAACAAAAAGTACAAATCAATGGAAAGCCAACTCTTAAGGATCCATCAAGTAGTTTAGAAGGATGGAAGGACTGATATCAATCTATAAATTTGATGTGATATTTTTTCCTGTTCGTGTTACCTTGGTATGTACTTTGCCATTCAGTAGTTTAATTTTTATAATTAATCTTGGAAGACGACTGCTATATGTGACGGGCTCTGTGAAAATGAGTCACATGGGGGTGAAATCTTGATCAGAGTTTTATACATGTCTAGAAAGAGCATACAACAAGCTTTAATTTGATATATGTTAGAAACCTGTACGATGGTTGCTTCAAAAGTTATCACTCAAAAAAAAAAATAATACAATTACATACATGTATGGCCAAGTTCGATCAAGGACTATAGTTAACTATAGTTTGACTAACTCTGATCGAACTCAGGCTAGTCGACGATGGTTGGACTAGTCTAGTCAACTATTCACGACCAGCCTACCGCGGTTGGTCGCATCGATGGTAACCAATAGCCGCTTGAATAGCACAGTACAGAGAGGACCAGTTTGGCAGTTAATGGTCAATAGTTCGACTAGAGTCGTTCGCACTCCAACTTCAGTGCGCATGTCCTAATGACATCACAAACTATAACCACTAGTTAACTATAGTTCCTTGATCGAACTTGGCCTATGTCTTTATCAACTTTTAACAACCCTGTATGTGGAAATACATGTATGCTGTGCGACAAGTGACTCATTTTCGCAGAGCCCGTCACATATAACAAATGTTTAAGAATTATCACATCATATAGATGTTAAATCTGAACCGGAAAACATAACTAAAACATTTCAGTACCACACATCTCACTGAAGAATATTACCGTGGTGTTACCGCAAACCACTTATCTTATTGCCTTTTTGCCATGCAAACCTTCAAATTTGATCTAACTTATCCTAACGTACCTGAATCCATCAAAATCCATTCTTTTGGCAGATTTAGGATACCTTCATATGAACAAAATTAATTTGGAGGTGATGGATTTAGAAGATTCTATGGAGAAACACTGCAAATTATTGTTATGCCAGCATGGTATCTTGAATCCGTCAGAATCTATCATACTTTTGCTTGTGGAGTGTTGATGGATTCACAGGGATGTAGTCAGGTCCATCACAAGTCCCTGTAAGTCCCTGCAAGTCCCTGCAAGTCCATCACAAGTCCCCCAGTTCCAATTCAAATCACAAGCCATTCAAATGAGCTTTGACAAAAGCATTCCTTTGTCATTGTTCAACCAGTTACTTATGACTGGCTTTATGACTGGACTTATGAAAGGAGTTGCAGGGACTTGAATTCAGGATTTCTCCAGAATGTATACTGGTGGATTCTGATGGACTCAGGACACCAGCAGATTTTGCATGACAAACTTGATGGACTCAGGACACTTTCTAGTAAAAACACTCAAGGGGTTGGGGTTAAAACTTGCACGAGGTCTTTTCTGCGTGTAGTCATATGTTGAAGTACGTGTAATTGCCGGGTTCTGGACGTAATAGGGAAGCAGTGTTCCAACGTGGTGTAAAATAAAACCTTTGAGGGAAAACTTTTATTATAAATCCCACCTTGAAGTATATATTTGGCTTTGGTTTATTCAGTCTGAGGCCGACGGTTTCAAGCTCCTTTGTCAGCAGTTCCCTGGGAAAAAAACAAAATGCGCAAACAAAAACCTCATCAGAAACCTGGGACCAATAACACAAAGCTGGTAAAACAAAAAACAATTGATTAAGCATATGTGCTTAGCAAGAGTGGGTTACCAGCTAACAAAATGTCATGCAATGTATACTGCTCTTAACTGGTTCCCAGCTGATTCTGAATTCTTTTGGCTTAACAGAAAAAGAAAAAGAAACAGAAAGAAAGCCAGTGACCAACCTTTGTATGTCTCCTTTATTGGCGTCAAGCATCATAATAACCACGTCAGATGTCCTCGCCACGGCGATGACCTGACGACCTCTGCCCTTGCCTTTTCAAAAATTTGAGTGATATAATATCAGGTTTTTGCCAATTACCCCCCTCAAACAAACGCTATTGGATGAACGTTTTCTAGATAGATGCATTTTCTCAAGGCAGCCTTTTTAAACATAGCACAGATCTTACATAAGTGGGCTGCTTCCAAATTACTTGACTATGGCTTACAGCAACACGTGTGGCTATGGCTTACAGCAACATGTGTGG
Source organism: Crossaster papposus (assembly GCA_037893245.1). Taxonomy (NCBI): domain Eukaryota; kingdom Metazoa; phylum Echinodermata; class Asteroidea; order Velatida; family Solasteridae; genus Crossaster; species Crossaster papposus. The sequence continues at coordinate 605,225 of JBAIAA010000237.1, forward strand.
CTATGGCTTACAGCAACACGCGAGACTATGGCTTACAGCAACACGCAAGGGCTGTGGCTATGGCTCACAGCAACACATATGTGACCTGTCACCACAAAATGAGAGTAAAGTCGCACAATGTGATTTGGAGATATGGCCATTTAAAGTTAAAATTTGAAGGGGTGGCTAATTTTGAGATTTTGCGTAATTTGGAAAGCCCAAGTCCTCCTCTACATATCCCTATTTTTGGGGGTAAGATCAGATGATCAAAAACCTCTTAAATTGCGCGATTTTGCGTAGTGTTTGCGTAGTTAGTGTTTGGATTAAAGTCCATTAGAGGTCTAATTAACACGATAATTAAATATGCAAATCAGGTTCTCGTAAGTATCCCACGTTTTCGAAATTCGGATAAATTGATGTGTATACAATAGTTTGTATGTGTTAAAAATTTCAAGAAGAAATAATGATTAGAACATAGCTGTTTTGTTTAAGATGTTTAAAGTAGGCTTTCTCACAAACACGTTTTGTGAAACCCATGAGTTTCTAGAGCGCTGTAAAAATTATTTATCGCAAAACCCTAAAGTGTTATATACCATTGGAAAGCTCTCTTTCTGAAGAATTTTAAAATACCAATATCTCAAATATCAATATTTCCGACTTTACTCTCATTTTGTGGTGACAGGTCACATATATGGCTCACAGCAACACATATATGCATCACAGCAACACATATATGGCTCACAGCAACACATATATGGCTCACAGCAACACATATATGGCTCACAGCAACACATATATGGCTCACAGCAACACATATATGGCTCACAGCAACACATATATGGCTCACAGCAACACATATATGGCTCACAGCAACACATATATGGCTCACAGCAACACATATATAGCTCACAGCAACACATATATGGCTCACAGCAACACATATATGGCTCACAGCAACACATATATGGCTCACAGCAACACATATATGGCTCACAGCAACACATATATGGCTCACAGCAACACATATATGGCTCACAGCAACACATATATGGCTCACAGCAACACATATATGGCTCACAGCAACACATACATGGCTCACAGCAACACATATATGGCTCACAGCAACACATATATGGCTCACAGCAACACATACATGGCTCACAGCAACACATATATGGCTCACAGCAACACATATATGGCTCACAGCAACACATGTGGCTATGGCTTAAAGCAACAACACGCTTGACTATGGATTGAAGCCAAGAGTAAAAAAATATATCTGATACTACTACAACTCTCATGCCAATAAGACTATGCTGCAAACATGGCTTGGTATTTGAGACTTTACTCTGCAAAAACGTCTACCTAGTGAGAAACAAATCCTAGTCACCTTGAGACGCTCCTTCGATGATACCTGGGAGATCCAGCAATTGGATGTTTGCTCCATTGTACTGAGACAAAATGACAAGACAATGCAAACCTGTTAAAGGTCGAATACACCCTTTGGCAACAATCCCAAAAGTAACAACCCAAAATACTGTTGAAAAGCTTACTTGTACAGATTTTAATGATATTCACGACTCTGGGTTAGTTGTCAAGCAACTTTCTAAATATTTCGAGCACGTTTACTGATTCAAACGAAGAAGAAAATGCACAATTGACAAATGGCATATTGTCCCTTTGAATCTGCTCATGGATTCTATTCAATTTGTTATTTTACTGGGGGCTAATTTCATAAAACAAGTGAGTACAACAATTTGCTTAGCACAAAAAAAGTCTTGCTCAGTAAAAACAGGTTATCGGCCAAAACTCCACGTGCTTCTCATTCAAATAAAAAAAACAGCTGAATACCAGTAAAAAAAAAATAAAAAAAATCAACTGAAATGTTGGTGTATAACCCTGTTTTTTCCTAAGGAAGAATTTGTATTCTAAGCAAATGTTGGTGCTTACACGTTTTATGAAATTGGCCCATGATCTGCACTTTTTAATTCACCCTGAAAAAATAAGAGCAGACAACAGGCAACGCATACATTTGTACTATAAGTAATCAAACTCACCTCAATGACCCCTGGAATGCAGGTCAAAGTTGTGAAGGCGTAGGATGCCGACTCGCTGTGTGTCTTGGTGAGTATGTTCAGAAGAGTGGACTGCAAATTTCCAAAAGATGACAATCACGATTGTGAGATTTGAAGGTTTGCATAGCGAAAAGGCAATAAGAAGTAGTTTGCGGTAACACCATGTGGTAGTTCTCTTTAGTGAGATGTTTGGTTCTTGGTTCTTTGGTTCTTGGTTCTTTGGTTCTTTCCAGAACCACACATCTCACTAAACAGAATTACTACATGGTGTTACCACAAACTACTTATCTTAATCACGATTGTATTAAACTGGGTTTTAGAATGTAACCCTTCTACAGTTATAACTATCATAACCTACCTTATTTTTTAAGGAGCAACAAAACTTAACCCTAACCCCCCCCCCCCCCCCCCCCCCCCCCTTCTCCCCCTTGAGTGATTTTAAAGAAACCGTCGTCACTCTTGCATAAACCAACACAATATGCAGACATGCAACTTGGAATTAACCAAAAACGAGAGAATTTAAATATTTAAAAGATTTTGTACAGTGTTTTTAAATTTTTAATGGCATAAGTGTGAAGGCTGATCCGAGAAAAAGTTGCAAGCCAAAATATGATAAACTCAACCCCCAAACTGGTAGACTCTGAATATGGTGGTATGCAAAACCTATGTAAAGTAGTGGACTAGTGCATGTAGTACTCACTCCAACAGGTTACAACAAAACCTATAGCTGAGGTTTTGAAGGGTGGGGGATGGTTAAGGTTTATGTAATGTAAAAGTTCCTCTAGACTGCCAAAGAGGACTAGCGCTCAATAGACTTGAACCTTTTCTGCACTGGTGTTGACAGTTGAATGAATCAAAGTCTAGCAGACTTTTTTCCTCGCTTAAAAAAAAAAGAACGATTACCTTGCCAACAGATGGGAAACCAATCAGAGCGACTCTGGCATCTCCAGATTTCATCACATCAAACCCTTCTCCCTATTGGACGATAAAGATAGAAGACAGAGATAGATGTATTAACCCAACTCCATTAGTTACTTTTACTAAAAGAGATGATTAAAGGGGGGAGGGGATATTTTGATAGATTTGGGAAAGTTAAGGTAAACATTAAAACTTGCTTTACGTTTAACCCTAACCCTGCCGAAGCCAACAAGATCCAACCAGATGACATTTCCATTGGAACCTGTTGGATTTAGCAGGCAAGTCATTAAAAAAAATTCTGGAATGCATTCAGAATCTGTTGGGTTACTAAAATAATGCCGAATGGACTCTGTTGCAGCAAACGGACAAATAAAACACATTTGGATCCTGTTGGATTTAGCAGGCAAGTCAATTTATTTGACATGTTCAGGTAACCAATAACTTGGCGATGTTGGATTGAGCCGTAAACTAAAGTCATACGAGTCACAATCTGTTGGATTCAGCAGGCAAGTAGTGGGGAACCATTAGGGGGTTAGGGTAAATCAGTTTATGAAATAAATAAAATCTTTCTCAGATTTCTCAGTGCACATGCTGCACTAGGCTCAAGTCTTTCGAAGGCTGAGATACCACAAAAACAGTGAAGAAATGTGCAGATGAGCAGTGGGCAGAAAATTGTAGAGTGATACTCATGCTATTTTATGGGCCAAGTTCGAACAAGGTCAAGGACTATAGTTAACTATAGTTTGACTAACTCTGATCGAACTCAGGCTAGTCGACGATGGTTGGACTAGTCTAGTCGACTATCCACGACCAGCCTACCGCGGTTGGTCGCATCGATGGTAACCAATAGCGGCTTGTAGAACAGTACAGAGAGGACCAGTTTGGCAGTTCGACTAGAGTCGTTCGCATTTCAACTTCAGTGCGCATGCCCTAATGACGTCACGAACTAACCACTAGTTAACCAGTTCGCGCCGGATGACGTATATAAACGCAAACATTTCCCCAAATTCAAAACGGATGACGAATAAACACGCCAAGTTCAAGTTCGGAAATGTATGTCAGCAGCGCGCAAGGCCGGAAATGCGTGGGTGTGCTACCCAGCACTATCGGCCTGAACACGCTTCGGATCGAGTTTCGTTAAAAATAATCCCGCCCGTCGGCTCGGCGATGTTAAAATAATCCCGGCGCGAACTGGTTAACTATAGTTCCTTGATCGAATTTGGCCATGTACTCTGCTTAAAAATTCCAGACAACTGCTCGTTGCACGATAAATACCTTAGGCCCAGTTTTGCTTGTTGGTTCAATCAGCTGTGATCGGTACTTGGCAAGTTTGGCCTTCAGTAGGCCGAGATGATACTCAGTGGCTAAGATAAAGAAAAACAAATCAAATCAAATTAAATCAACATCAACTACCTCTAGAACTCTGGGGCTCCCGACGCCCGTAGGGCGGAGCCCCATAGATAGAAGGGGGTTTATACAGGTTAACCGCCGTTAAACAATAGAAACCGTGCACAAAAAGCAGGCAATAACTCCCATACTGCTGCACGGTCTACCCCCAGCAAAAATTTGTATGATACCTTATCAACTCACCCAGCCACTGCCCACCAAAAACCGGTCGAATCTCGGCCAATTTCTGTAAAAAAGGTGAAAACTATCCCCGTTCCGCAAACGCGACTGTTACAAGATGGCGGATAACTCGTGCGTAATTTCAAGCCGCATGCGCATTAGCCGTTTTTGAAACACAAGCTTCATCTTGCGCGGCCTCAGTCATACAGTTTAGCAATGCGCCAGAGGCACATCCACAGATTAGACCAAAACCAGGGTTTGGAAAACAGCACCCATTGAACAATGTAATCCGCCATCTTGTAACACTAACAGTCGCGTTTGCGGAACGGGGATAGTTTTCACCTTTTTTACAGAAATTGGCCGAGATTCGACCGGTTTTTGGTGGGCAGTGGCTGGGAGAGTTGATAAGGTACTCATACAAATTTTTGCTGGGGGTAGACCGTGCAGCAGTACTATGGGAGTTATTGCCTGCTTTTTGTGCACGGTTTCTTTTGTTTAACGGCGGTTAACCTGTAAAAACCCTCTCTATCTATGGGGCTCCGCCCTACGGGCGTCGGGAGCCCCAGAGTTCTAGGGGTAAACATCAACATCAAAACAACATCAACATCAACATCAAAACAACATCAAAACAACATCAACATCAATATCACAATTGACGTCTGGAACAATTACAGGATATCTAGCGCAATCATTTTGCTGGATGCCAAGATTCATTATTTACTTTCAAATAAGTAAGATATTTCTTAATAATTCGGTACCGGTAGTAAAATTTGTTCGATATCTGCAATAAAATAACACTCTTTAATTAACTTTAACTTGACCATACATTAAAGAGGGGTACGTAAAAACTAACGTTAGTCCTACCAGTAACTTTTTGGATTGTGTAGGCCTAAATACTTACATGTAGTATATCCATAGGCTAGGCCTACACAATTCAAAAAGCTAATGTCACGGTCACATGGTCATGTTTAACGAAATTGGTGCAGTACGTGCACACATGGAGCCTTGGAGGTAGGAAACAATCGTTCCGTTAAAACAATCTTGTGGCACTGGTAAAATACACATACCCTTGTTCTTTTGCGTCCTACCGATCTCTTTCTCGACGTCCGATATCTTTTCTAAAATACCCATGATTAATGTCACTTTTGATGGCCACTGGGCCTTACAAAATGAAAAAACGACACACTCGACAACACGAGTCGAGTAGTTTCGATGGGTCCGTTTCGATTGATATCGTGCAGACTAGATAGACTTGTCCTGTGTCTAATGTGGTAACTCTGCGCATTCTCCTCGCGTCGTCACGCGCCTGCACTGTACTCATGCTCGTGTGATTGTGACTGGATATCTTGCAGGTTATTGACTTGTACAAGTTTATTGACTGGATGTCGTGTCCAAAATTACACACGAGCTTATGGGAAGTGGGTGCAGCCGCTAGTATTATAGACTTGTGTGTAATTTTAAGCCGTAGCCAACTAAATAAGAGACAGCCGTAGCTTTTGGGGTTTTGTTTCAGAAACACCAGCATTGTTTCTGCTCAGACCCGGCTTCATTTCTGGCTTCAGAATAACTGGTTTTTTTTGCAAACTAAATATTCTCCTTCGTGAATATTATATCGTAATATTCTGAAGCAGAACATAAACCAGTACTGAGTCTCGTGTCGGGGCAAAAACAATCTCATGAAAGCAGACTGCAGCTCCATGAGACGAAGCCGAAGTTTTGATAAAGGCTAACAAGCTCACGTCGACATCAGAAACTTTCTTAGCCAATAGGAGTTCGAGTAGAGGTCGTCTGCTTACTGCAATTAGCTTCTTGTTCGCATTTCAGTGTTCGCATTTCAGCCAAAGACGAAGCAGATGAGGTTACGAAAACTATATAGGAAAACGGAACTACGGCTGTGGCAGCGTCTTTACAATGAAGCAACGAGTGTCTGGTGCTTGTAGATTCAAATTTTGGAGGTTGTGATATGAAAGGTAAGTTGTGCTTGAGTTTTCGAATTTCCTTGAACACACGAAACATTGCATGCCTTCTCAGTTACTTGACCGAAGCCGTGCGTCCAAAACAGACCCTTTCTGAAAAATTCATGTTGTGTTGTGACTTGTGATACGATGTTGTAACAACCATGCAAAAAGACTTCTAGCTTTTATTTGTTTGTTCGGCTTTATTTCGCTTTTATACTCGAGCTTCATTCATAAATCACACAAATTAGTGATTTAAAATTGCAATACTTGTTTTGTTCGACAGAATTGTTCAAAAAGAAATTGTTACTCTTTGTAAGTTAAATTTGCTAAAGGGAAAAATATACACCAGTACTACATGCATTGACGTTATTTCCTCCGTATAGCCACATAGACAATGATGGTTTTATTAAAACTCTAGCTACATATTTTTGTATATTAAATGCAGATTATACAATTTTGAAGATTGAAATTGAAGATTGAGCCGGAGTGTTGATAAATAATTCTGTGGTGTACAGGTTGAATATGATTGTTGTTGTGAAAAGGCTGGCCAATGAAACAAATCGGGCCTGTTAAGTATAAAGAGCGCCCTCATTGTTTTAGTCGGCGCCCGATGAACATGGAATTCTGCATTATAATAGGGCGTCCCTTTTTGCAGTGGTTCTCATTACCGACCGACCTTATTTTGGGCTCCTGACCCAATAAAAAACAATTTTATTATTTTTGTTATTAAATGGACTTGAACCCCATACACACACACAAAAAGCAACCACAAAAAAATGAATAGTAATTCATACAACCTGGCTCCTTTGTTATTTGAAAGCTATTGAAAAATTATAGTTTATAGGAGAAAATATGGCGTACAACAACATGTGGAATCCCAGGAGATAAGAGGATGCATTATGTTGCCTTTCATCGTATTAAGTGTCTATAGTATACCTTACTAGTATGTCATGACTGCCACTACAGCAAAAAATGTTCGTGAGCTGCGCAATTGCATAAATGGAGTTTTGCTGGTCTATGGGGCGTACTAGGGTTGAATTTGTAAGAAGCACCCAGCTGAGGGTGCAACAATTTTTCAAGGGGGGGGGGGGGGGGGGGGGGGTGGTAACATATATATTGTTTGTGTGCCCCCTTGTATGCCCCTTGTAGTTTCACCACTTAGTGTACATTACAAAAATCGTGTAATAAGCCCGGGCCGCGGCGGTGACGTGACCCCTGCTTTCCCCATGATGCACTGCGGTAAGCCACGTAACATCGATCATCATTCAAAATACCGAAAATGTACAGAATATCACCACAACTTCTCTTGAAATACGAGGCACTCAGGCTGTTTCGATCAGGCTGTTCTAGATAGATGAATTATTGCCGGCTTATGTTACTTGGGGACAAGCTGAATGTAGCGCACAGTCAGCAGACAAGTATAGGCCTACATAATATCAGGGTTTGCCGAACATAAGTCCGACAAAAAAGACAGCTGATTAAAACGGGGCCCATTTCGGGAAGGAGGATCTGTAAAATGCCTGCCAAATCTCGCATACAATATTTCAGTGTAATTATTAAAAGATATTACGGTTTTTATTTGATAAAAATAAATAAAAATCTACCCTTTTATTAAAAACAAAATAACGCTATATTCTTTTGCTGGATACAGCAACTTTTTTTTTTTTTTTTTTTAATTTTTAAAAGACATTAGAACATTACAAAAGAAATTTCAGTGTACGTTACCTATGTGTTTTTTTGTTTTGTTTTTCAATTATGTAATGTTATTTCGCAGCTTTTTTAATACATGTGGGTTTTTTTAATTATAAAATGTTATACGTATAAACAAACAAAATTTAGAATTGTGTTACAGTTCGAGACGATGGTTCGGGACAACGGTTTGGTCATCAGTACTATTCCTTATACCATTATATAGGACCATGTCCGAATTACGTGGCTACGGCTATAGAAATTGCACGCAAGTCCCTAGGAAGTGGCTGCAGCCGCTACCATAGACTTGTGTGTTATATTAAGCCGCTGCCAAGTAGTTTGGACACGGCTGTAGGATACACCCTTTGCAGATATCGAAAAATGTTACTACCGAATTATTAAGAAATATCTTACTTATTTGAAAGTGAAATGATTGTAGGCCACCAGCAAAATGATTGCGCTAGATATCCTATAATTGTTACGAAAAATTGCATTTTATAAAAAGAAATTCACGATAGCCAGACGGCGATCGCAAAAACACACAAAAACAACACAAGAACCACTGCCCATGGCAGTGTCAGGTCAGCTACACGATATTTATGATAAAATACAACCCCCTAAATCCACCCATTCATGATAATTCATGCAATTACCAATGGTGTATCCTACCTTTACATCCACCCATTCGGATAATTCAAGCAATTACCAATGGTGTAACCCTTTAATATACTTCTATGACTACACTAAAACTGCCAGTGAGGATATATCATTCTTAGATTCGCAGTTTCAATGTGGACACATGTAATTTATTTTTGTGATTTGGGAATGAGATGGTCTTTGTTTTGCCGGCTTTGCAGATTCTGTGCAGAATCTCCCTTATACTTGCCGTTAATACCCGTCTGTATTCCGTCACTCTATCATACTACGAAGCCGCCCCGCCTCATTCGCCGCGATCTGCCCGGGTCACTGATTGCGACAAGCGAGGGTGCGGTAAAAGCTGTCACTTTGCAAGAAATGAATATTGTTTTCGGTATGAAAACATAATCCGTCATACGTCAGCATGTCAGTTATCGCTCGTCCATTTATTGTCACGTGGAAAACGTGCCCCCCCCCCCTCCCCCTCTTTTCTTTCTTATTTCGGCTTCATCCGAGTTCACATTTTGTGCGCGCGATTGAACGTGCCGAATTTAGATGATGACAAATATTTTCGCATACCACATAATTCGCATAAAGCCAATAGTTCGTGGATTTTGCGCATCTAAAATAGTCCGTGGGATAGGGCCATTTAATTACAAAATGTTATGATTAATCTGGATGTTATATTTTGTTGTAGTATACCTTGGGACATCTGAAAATGATGCTCTTGGTGTTCACATCCCGTATTTGTTATTTTTAAAGCTATAATTTTATGAAAAACGAATAAAACTATATTTTCAGCCACTGTACAAAAATGGTTCCATCGTGACCTGTTACTTGTTATAAACTTTATATGATGGGTAAACAGGAAAAAATATAGTTGGTTCCAAATGTATCCGCATTTTTGTTATATGAGGGCATATTGCCTAACAGACACCACACAATTCCTTAGACTTGGCCTATTTGGCGACATAAATTACATAAATTCTTAAGTTATGGACCAAACAAATCCAAATTTGGTGGCGTTCAACCATTTGTTTTAGATTTGGGGATGGGGGGGTCCATTATATCAACAAATATATTTGTGCAGGTATATCAATGTATTTTTCTATGACTGTGTATGAGAAAAAAAATCACGGTGATCAGCACCTCAGCGGAGGTATGATTCGGGCCTAAACACGGTACCAGGACAAGAATGACTTCCTCTCGTCCGCGATATGGATATTGGTCACCATACCTCAAGTTCAAAAATAGATTTACAGAATGAAACTTGCTCATATAAAATGTTGATAATTCACTTGACAAATTCTTCCTTCAAATTGACTTTTCATCACTACAAAACACAACTTAAAAACCGCGAACATGAACTGACCAAAAAGTAGAAATTAAATATAACCAGCGACCGCAATTTACGACTAATTTATTCGGTAATTGACATGAACAACATTGGAAAAAAACCTGAAACGAACAAAAACGCCTATAAATTAAAGGGAAGTCGGGCCGGCATTTTATAAAGGTCAAAAAGCCATGGTAACCAGTCGCGTGGTTGAGTCATGCGCAACTTGAGGATCATAATATTTTATGATATTGAAAGAGGACATTTTTCACCAACTCGATGTTGTAACGACTCATCAGGGGTTACGAAAAATCATTAAACTTTTGGCTTGGGAATGCGATAAACAATTCGTGGAAATGAAAAACCACAGATGCCTTTTTATGTTGTCACATGTATGGCTCGGAATTATAATGTTCTGTTTCATCGAAATTCAAAACGTATGATTTGCAATTCTGTGTGTTTTGTGTGAATGATTTATAGTTTACGATTCTGCGGATTGGTCGTTCACTTTAACATTAGCCAAGCGTTTGTCGTTATACAGGTACCCGTCTTGTTAGCTGTACGGTTAGCTGTTAGAATGGGGCCTGAACAATGATGGGTTACCCACGTCCTGTCGGCAAATTCACAATAAACATCGTGATCACGAAGAAAGGGCTTCCGATGCTTGGGTCGAAAACCTTCGAGGAACAACGTTTATCCGCTGCAGAATTCAAAGAACACGACCATGACACGACAGATATTCTAACGACAGACGACGCTGAAATAATTTGATGACATCTGGATTAACCTAGGTATGATTGGACACTCCACATCTGTATTCGCATACGAGGTCGTGCGCTAGAAATCTAGCGCAAAATAAAGAAAAACATAAGATTTCATAGATGGTTAGAACAAGGCGTTCGGTCGTCTTCAGTTGATTTGCATAAATAGTTGTTGCGTGAGGTCGCTGTTCGCGCTGTATTTTTGCACTGTTAATTGCAGCGCGCGGCAGGATAACGACGAACGCTTGCACAAGGCTACTTTAACCTCAGAACTGTTAGCCCCATGAACAAAATTGCCAAGCCTAGTGAATTTTAGGTCTGAAATTATAAATAAAAACTATATAGGCAGCCATTGTGCTGCGGCTCTCCATACTTCGGACACACGAAAAGGATGTGCACATAAGTTGGTATATTATTGTCAAACATAATATCCAACAGCATAGATTTAAACTGCAAATTTTTGCCGGTCTGTACACTAATTTGGAGCAATAACAATGCTCAGCACTGCACTATATATTTGTGGTTTGTTTTTTCATTTGATTTGGAAATGTTTAGGCCTCTCCAAAAATTACCAAATTTATTTGCCATCTGAAACTCAAAATATCGCAGTCATTCTATGTGCGGCAGTATAGCTGATACTTGAAAAACGGGATAATTGCATCAGGCTTAAAATAGGCAATCATCTGACTTATAGGTGGGGTTTGGTCTTTCCTTCTTATTCCTCCATGGTCTTATTGAGTTGAAATGACAAAATACCTTAATTTACTGATCCAACGTAAGTAAACACAGTTTAACACGACCCTTTCAACAGGTGCAAGATGACCGACAGCCGTTGCCGCCCATCAGAGGCAACCAGTCTCTCTCATCGCTAGCGCGCGTACTTGAATGTTTTGGAAGCTTCCTGATCCTGCGCATAAATGGCATTATCCATCCACACGGCCCAACAGCCGTGTCCGCCCCGTGTACAACTCCCGCGTATTACAGGTGTGACCGTCCGGGGTTTGCCTAAATTGAGTTTTCCGTGTTGTTGTGTATGAGCATAGAGCCACAGTTCGAATTTGTGGGTCGAATGCATCAACCTCAGTGTATGTCTTATGCATTTAATGCATTTACAGAGGAATGGTTAAAAAAAAAGCCCAACACGCAACAATTATTATTGACGCAACAATTTTTGACGCAACAATTTGTTTAGGCTTCATAACGTATTTCAAGTAATTAATAAACACGATAACGCCGTCGAACTGCACGCCGCTAATAAACTCTTCAGAAGTTGGACAAAGTTGACACGTTTAATGAAATGTCCATGATATTTTTAATGTCGGAACTCGCTTTTTTTTTCCTAAAGATACCTCAAACAATGGCAGTATACGTGCTTGCGCCCAGACGCCTATAGTACCGAGTTTTGGAAAATGAAACACTAGTGCGGCTGGAATGACGAGAAACGCTCCCACCAACTAAATGTTAGAGGACCAACCATTTTCCCTAGATCCCTTGACGTAACAATTACACACGAACTGTTATATTTTAAGATAGGGTTGTGTGATCATTTTTATTCTACTTTTTGAACGACCTTCCGCGTACTTAGAAATGTGTAATGGCGACCGAAAGGCCGGGGAGTCTGACGTGAGAGCTCACATTATAACGTCTGGGTACTGTAATTTATGCAACCCCGCGCACCGGCCAGCCAATCGGATTCGACTTAACACCAATTGGTAAGTGCTTGAATTATCATTTTTTTTTTTGGGGGGGGTCGTATTTTATAGTAAATATTGTTTAACTAAATCTGCCCTAAGTTTTAAATTCATGGATGCCAAGAAAAAGAAGCAAACAAAACGGTGTTCATTTTCAACCGTTTACTTTTTATATTTTATGTTATAAAGGACGGCAATCGCGAAATATATTTTATAAAATTCGGAACAATTACATGATACCTAGCGCATTTTGCTGGATGCCTAGAATCATTATTTACTTTTAAATAAGTTAAATACCTCGTAACAATTTGGTAGTAATTTTTGTCGATGCATATGGTGTATGTAACCTTTAGCTGTGACGTCATTTTGTCGGAAGGCGCGATAGAACGCGCCCGCTGAATGGACAAAATCGCGAGTTCTAGACACAGTCTTATTTGCATAATTAATTGCCGAATCTGCATATCATCGTCAATATATCACATGCTAATCCATAGACTATATATCAAAATACCGTCCAAATGCTTCTGCAATAAAGATCCGGGCTACTACGCGTCCCATGTCAACGTATGTGCTCTTTCACTCTATACTCGGTGAGAGAGTTTGGAGGTGTCATCTGTCATTATACTAGTGGCGACCTTCCCTTCAACGCTAGGCCAACCTAACACATTCATCAATTACACGTTAGAGCCGTGCACTACGCACGAAGGACCTGCCCTCCCCAAAAATAAACAACTCATTGAAATACCGAAAACACATTCCGAAGGTTTGTTATGATTGAGTTACCGTATACAAATCTTAAAAATAAAAAAGAAATTATAAGAGAAATACTGTCGTGATTTGTCTTTTCATCCAGGGACCCCTCGATGAATAATAATAACCGGTAAGGAACAGTGTCTGATAAAAAGTCATTTTATTGATATAAGTACAATTGACTATTAGTTTGGAGTCAATAATAATATTTTCAAATGATGTTTGTATTGCAATTGAACAAATTGACAGTCGACCCGATGTCTCCACAGGGTGTTTAAACAACTGATGGTGTAGTACATGTAGTATCACCAACCGATGACAAACAAATAGACCGAACTTGAATTACTAACCCACAGTGCACCAACAAATCGACTGATGTTGTAAACCGTTCTGATCAATATTGTTATTACATTATTGTTCCAAACCGATAATGTACCCGCAGAAACCGAGAGCGTAGTAAAGGTTACTGTCAATCCATTGTTGTTACAACTTACATTATCGGTTGGTGATAATTTCTCTACACTGAACAAAAATATAAACGCTCCAAAAACGGTTATTTGTCTTGATTTTTAAACAACACTTGTGTCCATCTCTGCCAGTGAGGAATTCCACATATTTTTATATTCCTCATAGTTTATATTTTTGTGGGCGTTTATATTTCTGTTCAGTGTATATCGGTTTGTCTGGCATTATTGGTTGTGATACAATGTACATTATCCGTTGTTTACTATACATTTATATCAGTTGAAACACAAGCTACCTAAATTGTACAATTTATATTGTAGTTAGAAGAAGAAAAAGCGCAGGCAAAGAATAAAATATTGGTAATGAACACAACCTGCACTGACTTGTTGTTTATATGCGGGAGCTGTAAAAGCCCCGATGTATAATGCGTAATACATCCGGTGAATAAGTGACAAATAACTTAGCTGTCAAAGCCTTGCGCGATTTAGCCTCGAAAATTCCAGGTACAGTTTAAATTCCTTTTAAACATAGCGCACAGTGAGTGCATCACAGAGCGATTGAGGAGCGTTGCAGACTTATTTTGTACATGCACGGCCCCGTATGAAGACACAGTCACTGCCCCTTAAAAAAATATCAAGCGAATGGTAAAGCATTTATAGCTTATAACAATTATGTACGTAACGACCGGAACGACCGGTGTAGTATGCATTTGAGACTCTATAAAATACGGACTCATTGGTAGCAATGCACTTGCTTAATTATGTGATGATTATAATAATTAGCACCAGGAGAGTGACCGGTCACGTGAGAGGGTTTAACCAATGATATGGAGGGAAAGGTCAGATTTGTATATGACACAAGTACCGGCAACTCACAAGCATTCATAAATCAAGTTCGGAAGGGGGGATGGTACCTCTTGGGAGATAGGTTGTTACTAGCCTCAGTAATTGAAAACGGTGCATAATATGCTGCAAAGCTGACCAGAGAGGGGCAACTTGGGGGTGCGACCGTGTTGCCGCGCGCTTCCTATAGGAGACGGACACATTCTACCCACAGCGTTGCTGCGTCGTAAGGAATGCTTGCAAACTGGAGTGGAACAAATACTTTCCCTCTGAACAAAACAAAAATATGGTTTTTTTTAGTCACGGTTGAATGAGTACAAAGTTTGCTCTGACCGTGACCCGGGCCCCGTGTTGGGTTTACTTGTCATGTGGGACATGTTAGCAACAATTTGCTACGTAATATCTATGGTAATATCGTCTGCCTGGTGCCAGGTTTTGTAAAACAGCTGTTATATTGATGTAAATTCCTTCTGCAGAAGCGAACACGGAGTCAGTGCAGACAGTGCATGCAGACGACCTCATCAGAAGCGAAATACCATTGACGGCCGACGAGCTGCGTGTGCCGAGAGAAGGGGAGGTTCAGCTACCTACTCGCACGGTTTGCACAGCGTTGCACGTACTGTACTGTTTGGTGGACTACAGCTTCGACGTTCAACTCGACTTCTTAGCTATTTTTTTTTTCTCTCTTTCACTTTGGGCCGTCATGAAGCTGAGACTGCTGAATCCGCTGATTTTCCTCGTACTAGGAGTGGCAAAGATTACAGATTGTCAGGGTAAGTCACTCATTCTTTCCCATTTTGCTATGATGATGTATATGATTCTGTACACAACAAACGGTGCACGTGTGTTTTATTTTTAGTATGTTCCAGGGTTTTGAGTTGACCATAATATTTTGTACCGGTTGGGGGGTGTAAACATTGTTTAGTCAAATGGTAAAAGCATGGAATTTAGCACCGTCATAGCAGATCATGAGAACGATATTTTGCTATAGCGGCGCTATTGTAATTTTTTCTTTAAAAACAATATAGGTAAGGTAGGCGTATAGTAGTAGAAAAACAAGACATTTTCAATGGTTGTCATTGCTTGCTATTCTACCTATATATTTTTCAACAGACAAATCTGCGATGACCCTTTTACTAGTTTTAGGCAGATATCTTTCTCATGACATACCATAATCAATAAGTAAGTGTGCGGTCAGTGACTTTACTCTTAGTCGAAAGTTAAGATTTAACCTAACCCTCCCAAATCCTCCCAAATCATTTGCACACACCCTAGGGAGTTAGAGTTAGTCTTGCATACGCACTGTGGACCTCCGAACAATATAGGTCCACACGATGCGGGAAGAGGTTACGGTTTGTGGACTTGCCCAGGTCCACAATCCGTTTTTCAGTTTTCGAAAAAGAGCGCTAGAGGAAAAACGGGTTAGGGTTATATATAGAAAAGATAGAAGGGACAGCTGAGAAGCCCATAATCCAAATTTGAGGGTAAATTCGTTTTGGGGAAGCGAGAAAAATGAGTATTTAGTCAAAGTTTTTTAACTACACGAAGACAAAGGAATGTCCACAGTACGTATGTAAGGTAAAGCTAGTTGGGTTAACACATTGAGTGTTGAATTTATCAGTTTTATGTATGGAATTCTAACTTTTAGAGAATATAGTCATGCACTGATTGCACACTTGTAATTTTTTTTTTCAACACTTTATATATATACACCACCTGAAAATTTGGTTTGTAACCCTTTTTTTACTAAGGAAGAATGCCCATGAGCAATTGTGTGTTCGTGCTTAGCATGCAGTTTAATTAAATCGACCTCGGACAGTTATTGAGATAAGCCCGATCGTTCTATTGGGATCATCCCTTTAATTGAGATACCGCACCACCATCATCAACATCATTATTATTCCTCGCCATTCGAAAATCGTGGTTACCAATCACAAAAACAACCCCGAGGTTGCAGAGTACATCTATTATTAATGGTGCGGTCGATGATTCATTGATGACGTTCGTTTTTCATTAGGATTGAAGAATGTTGTGCCATTATGGTAATTGACCTTGTGATGAAAGAGGTTACGATCGTTGACCTTTGAGGCTTGTGGGCTTTATTCACAAATCGGCCATATTAAATTGAAAGTGAGGTAAAATCGTCATTATTAGAACCAGCGGATAGAAATGACCTACAGTTAATTACAAATTAATACCAGTCTTCTCTGATGAATAATTTAAAATGTTTAATTAAATATACCTTTATAACGTTTTAAGCCACATTAAAAAAAAAATGAAAGCGAGGCTAGAATACAAAAATAGTCTGGCACCATACCATTCAACAGTTGACATTTTATAAAATACATTTAGGGAACACAACCAAAATGGCTTCCTCGTGAATTATAAGGGTGCACCAGCCTAATTCAAGTCCCATTGAAAACAGTGTAAAATCAACAATGTTCACGACCAAGTTTCATGCACACCGACATCACTGGGGTTTCTCAAACAACAATCAGATTATTGTCTTGGATTTTACTTTCCATTTCTTTTCAATTTTTAGTAGGTTAGCCAATTACATTTTTTAATATTCACACTAAAAGAAACTCACCTCCCGAAAAGTGATACTTCCCGAGTCGCAAGCAGCCATTTTACAAATGGCATCCCTCCACGTTCTATCTAGGGC
This sequence comes from Crossaster papposus, assembly GCA_037893245.1. Lineage (NCBI taxonomy): Eukaryota > Metazoa > Echinodermata > Asteroidea > Velatida > Solasteridae > Crossaster > Crossaster papposus. Next base: position 622,556 of record JBAIAA010000237.1, read on the forward strand.
AATTAGGACCCATTTTTCAACCGTAATTTTGTCAAGTCTGCCCTCAGATTGGAGCTCAAAAACCAGGGAGTTGATCCTATGCTATATTTACACAATCCCACCATTTCTTTTACCAAACGGCATCCTTTTTCAAAAGAAATTGTGGGGGCACATTTCATGCAGATGAGCTCGCGTAGAAATTCTCCTTTCAATTAGGGTGGTGCACCCATAAGGCCCATTGTTGACCACAGGACGACAACGATATAAAGAGGTGATGGGGACATTTACAATTCTCCATGCTTTGCTTTTTCGGTCAATCTCACTTTAAGGGTTTTCTGTTGAAACTGTACATCCAAAAATCTGCTCATTGAAAACAAAATACGAGAAAGGTTCGGTCATTGGTTTACCGCTGACACAAGGAACAATCCAAGACAATTTACGACAGCAAAAATTGCAAAATTTAAGCAACTATTTGTGCTGAAATAGGTGTAACATTGAGGTTTGTGCCAGATCACAGTTTTGCAGTGTCATAAAAACAAAAAACGGCACGAAAGTACCTTTAAAATGAACAAAACGTAAATACAAAAATAAGGTTAAATGGGAAACAAAGTTGAATTTTTAAGAATTGCATCGATTACAATAATTATAGTTTATGGATTATGAACTCTTATGTTTGTCAAGTTAACGAAAGGCCATAGGAACACATCCCTAATTGTTACAAAATCGTCCCGACTTAACATGTTAAGCATGACATATTTGGCTGAGCAGGTTCCCTTTATTATGTGGTGAAAATGTTGCCCACTAGAGAATAATGAAATTATATCTTGTCTGCTCCTATTATGCCGATCCAGATCATTTGCCATACGAGAATAATTTAGACTAACGCCAATATCGTCGCGGTTGTAGCTATCTGGGTCCAATTTCATGGAGCTGCTATACTAAGCCAAAACAGTTTGCTAAGCACGAAAAGTATGGCTCAGTAAAAACAGGTTACCAGCCAAACCTCCATGTGCTTTTCATGCTAAACAAAAAACAGCTGAATACCAGTCACAAACAATATTATAATGAATCACATAAAACTGTTTTTAATCCGGTTTTCGCCAAGGAAGAATGTTCATGCTAAGGAAATATTTGTGCTTATCAGATCCATGAAATTGGCCACAACTCTCGGGACAACACCATGTGTCTTGTTTGTAAATTACGTCGGTACATGAAAGGGTAAAACCCAACATTTTCCATCTTGTGAACAATCTGTACAATTATCAGTCGCATCCGAACGCTGGCAGTGATCCATAATAATATGTTCTCCTTATTGGAATGTGGCTTCACCGTGTGGAACATTTTTCATATGAACGTTTCAACTCGCTCCTCTCAAAAATCATATGTTTGTAATTATCCGTCTGTCTGGGTTTTTTCAATACTCGTGCGATATTTCACGTCAATACGTCACCAGTTATGGATGGTTATGGTATGGGGTAATGACCCACAATTATGAATGGTATTTGGATGTTTGGAGGCATATATCATTTCAAATCTAAACAACAGGGGCCAATTTCATAAAGCAAGACAATTTGCATAAGCACAAAACCCTTGCTCGGTAAAATCAGGTTATACGAGACAAAACGTGATTGTTTATGGTAAGCTATCAACAGCTAAATACCCATCACCGTACCTCATGTAAAGTTGTGGCTGGTAAGCTGGTTTTACTGAGCAAGGTTTTCTTTTGTATGAAATTAAAATCACAACAGAGAAGATAAACGTTAAACGGTTTAAAAATTCTTGCTGGAGGCTTTATCATTGGAATGGTGTAATTAATTTCCATTTAATAACTGTAACTACACGTTTACCAAATTCTCGAGAACTTATTTTGTTATCACACACGATCTATTATTTTTAATTGTTGGTGTGGAAATATCTCAGAATACTTGGACAATCCGTGTTCTACGCATCCGAAGCACAGGTCGTGGAATTACACTACAACAACATTATTAATATTATTATTGTTTATTTTGACAAATTGCAAACACAAATTCAATCCACAAAATGAACTGAATTAACTATAAAACCAATTCAAGCTGGCCAGTATTGACAAAAGTATAATAAAACACTGTGACTTGAAAGCCAGTCAATCCTTATAGTAGGCCCTACTAGTACTAATAAGCTGAGATTCCTGTTAGATTTTGTCCGAATCATACTACTTGTTGCTATACATTTATAATCATATACTAAACTAATGAATCGTAATTTGAATATACTTGTTGCATTGTGTGGACATGTACGTGTATGTACTTCATTATGTCAGACTTGTAACACAGCATGTTAAACAGAAAACAGGACTGGTGTCTGCAGATAGTGTTGTCGTTTTAAATTCAAATATGAAACTCATTATTTCAAGAATGAACAATAATGTACCAAATTGTCGGAAAACTTTAATGTTGTTTTACCAGACAATTTGACAAACTATTGTACAAAAAATGAATGTTTAGGAGTGCAATGGTGAGAATATTTTCATTCGTTGAAAGATGAAATGTTTCACTCAACGAGGCGAAGACGAGTTGAATGGACCATTTTTTTTCTTCAATGAATGCAAATATTCTTACCATTGCACGAATGAAAAACATTCATTATTTGTTTTCTATAACACATAAAGTAGATTTTTGTATTATGATTTGAGGATAAAACTATACTAATAAACCAAATTTACTAAATTGTAATACGGAGGACGTTTTGTACTGCTGTGTACCAAAAACAGTGCTTCCCCGGTCTAGCGTGCAATAGATCAAAGGGGACGGGACGGAAATGCACGCCGATTGAGAAAAAAAAATGCACTGTCATATAGCGTTGGCCATGCAATGGTTTGATAATGAATACCGCGTGACCTACAATCCTCCAATCAAATGACAAGGATCCACTTGGGTGTTATATAAACCTCAGTGGTTGGTTTATAAGTTAAATTTCCGTCTCCCCTCCCCCTCCCCCTCCCCCCTCCCATCCCTCCTAATTTGGGTGGACGAATTTACACTGTCTGGAAATACGTCAAGCAGCAAATTGCTAATTTATTTTTAGGGCGAAGTGTAAACGGCGGTTGTCCGCATGCATTATGGTTGACCACCTCTGTGCTTTTGACCCATGTAGGTTATTCTCGCATGGGGTGTGTTGAGGGGGGGGGGGGGGGGGACTATTGCACTTGATCCTCTTAATCAAATCCCCAGTCCTTGTCCTTGATCTTGTCTTATAGATCCTGGTTCCTGTAGATACAAGTAACCCTAGAGGACTGATATAATACACTCAAGTCTTCTTTGTGGATCGCGGAAGTCCCGTTTCTATTAATAAGAAGCCGTATACCCGCCATCTCTGTTAGTATCAGGAAGTTTCAAGCGGTTGCAATTAGATCGCCATACTTTGAGACAGATTCTCAGACAACTTTTATCCTAACCTTTTTTTTTTTTTTTTTGCAACTGCAAATCAGGCCGTGTCCGAAACCGGTGGCTACAGCTACGGCTGTTGTCTGTGTTGGCCAATTTGTAGCGCTGTCCGAAATGCCGTCTAGAGCTAGCTATACAGCTATAGGCCTACGGCTACAACGTCACACAATTCTAGCCGTAAAATAAGTTGTCTAGCTCAGGCAAAACAAAATGGCAGCAACACTAACGTTAATTTTGGAGCAAAGTTTCGTTTATTTTTCAATGATAGTTCATTGAATGCGGATCGCCAAATACGTCAATATCATCAGATATTTCGACCGGCTGTTAACAAACATTGCGTAACATCTAGCAGACGATAATTGTTGTAAATTCTTACATCGTAATTTTGCAAACACTAATTCCCCTGCACTAATTCAAGCATCGCTTGGGGACGCAATAACTAGCCGTAGGCTCTACCGTAGCCATGTCCGAATTCCATTTGCCTTAGCGCCTACGTAGACGTAACTGTAGCTGTAGACGTAGATCGTAGCTCTAGATACTCGTTGCGGACACAGCCTCAGTCACAATACACCTTATTCACGGGTCCGCCATCTTAAGTGTAGTAAAATCTTCATTTTTGGAACTTATTTTTGGAACGAATATAAATAAAAGTGATGAAATTAATGATGAGTGATACAAAAATATCGATTAACGATACGATAACGTTTTAAGCCACATTTAAAAAAAAAAAAAAAGCGAGGCTTGGAGTGCATAAATAGTCGGGCACCACCCGATTTAACGGTTTACAATGCCTTGATTTTGTCACAATGTCGCACACGTACGCCTAAACGAGCAAAGTAGTACGCGACGGTTGCGCGACTTTTGAAATTATTAGCGCAATAAAGGTGTACGAATTTGTCGGGTAATGTAAACGCGTTAATTGATTGCGTGTATATAAATGCGCGTGTAAATACGCGGACATTGTCGCCCTACAGAATCGCGTATAATGTGATTCAGGGAGCACGATCAAAAATGGCTTCACCGTGAATAAAGTGTAGGCATATAGCTCGTTTTCTTAAGTCAATTTTAGACCTGAAATCGGTGAACTTTTTTTCTTCAAGCCCTTTTTTCACTTTCTGTCCTAATTAAAAAAATGCGAAGAATTTAGTCGGCGGATGCAGAGCAAAATGACACATTTCCACTCAAAATTAAAATTAGACCAGTAAAGGCAAACATACTGAAATAGCGCAAATTACTTTCGCGTACACGCATGGTAAAAAGATCTTCCCGTTTATACCCCGAGGGCGAAGGCAAAACTGATTGCTAGATTAGGAGTAAGTTATTTGAGGTGGAGGTACATGTATATGGATGGTGGATGTGTTGGATTCTGATACTGGCGCTGTAAACGCGTGTTTTTGGTTTTTGGCCAGAGGCTAAATGGCGTCATTTTTAGACAAGGACCTTGACCTGTTTTAAATAGGTGTGCCCTGGTGTACATACACGCTTAAAGATGGACTACAACGAAAACTCACACATTAAATTTATTATCGGACCTTGTTTATGTTGTGTTCAGGTAACACTTTATTGTTACGGTCATGTTTTTCTCTAAATAATTTTGTTGCAATTTGACCGACAAAATTAGACCTCGATTCTTCGATTGTGAAATTTCCCGCCCTGTACTGGTTCCCGGCAAAGATCCACTGAAAACCACAATGAAATCCTAGATATAGTACCAGCGGACTTGTACACCAGCGAAAAGTGATGACGTACTACCCATGAGCAACCGAGAGTAAACAAAAGACGCCATGTTATTCCGTGTGTATTATGTATGCGTTTTCATGCAGAGGCATGAAGTTTTTACAAATCTTTTTTTTATAGTGTATCACTATCACTCAGCTACAATAATGCCAACTTCATGTGTTGTTGGTGGATGCACAAGAAAATTGTTCGAAGAATCCAGAGATTAATTTTGTGCAATTTCCGCGGGATCCTGCGTTATCAAAGGAATGGGTGAAGTTCGTAAATATTACACGAAAGGATTTCACCTTCTCGGAAAGAAGTAGGCCTTTGATTTGTTTAGCACATTTTTCAGAGGACTGTGTTGAACCTTCAAGTGCTTTGAAAAAATCACTGGGATTGACAACAAAGTTTCGTTTGAAGCCTGGATCGATCCCCACATTGAAAGCGCCAAACATCGAGAGAATTCGTACTAGTACTACTACCACCAGGCCTACTGCTTCTACGTCGGCCGAGTCATCGGCAACCGCCGGGTCTGCCGTGGCCGCAGAGTCATCAGCAGGTGAGCTCCCCTCGTCTGGTGAGCTCCCCTCATCGCTAGAGCTGCCATCACTGTCCTCAGAAGTACCTCCACGAAATGCCTCTTCCTCATCTATACTGTGGTCTTCCCAATACTCGCTGCTATCGGACATATTTTGCTGTTTTTCGGTCGAAAATAGTTGTACCAAAATATAGCCTAGCTTGTCCGCTGTTATTCCGCATTGCATTGTACGGTAAAAATGCACGCACACGATCGACCCGAGTAAATCGTCATGGGTAGTACGTCACATACAAAGTATGAATTATTCATGAGTTAAGGGCTTTTGCTGAAACTGAGTTTTTCTGGGTCGTAGAACGCCGATCAATTTTGGTTTGTTTTGCATGAAGGAACAAGTTTTATTGAATACTAATGATATATTAGTAATCATTATACATTTCTCGAACAAAAACAGCAACACAGCCTTTATCATTATTCCGTTGTAGTCCATCGTGTTGATTCAACATTATAAGTGTGCGGTCAGTGGCTACTCTTTAAAAGTAAAAATTCCACACATAAACTCAGCAACTTGTAATCTTAGAATATCATTTTCTTGGAATATGCAGCAACCAAAGAGCTAACACTTCATCAGGTTGTTTGTCAAGCACATTTCTTTATATTTGAGCACTTTTGCTGCTTCAAACAATACAAAATCACAACCGACAAATGATAACTGTTTTCCTTCAAGATATCTTGTAGATAATAAAGATTATATAAATGTGTATTTAGAAAAGTACTATAAACAAATCTATAGGGTAAAGCAAAACTCTTGTGTACGACTTTTGCGACGGACAGACGTACATGATTGTGTTCTGTACTGCTGGATGACCCTAAATCAGGCTCTCTAATTTTGTATACCCTTTTCTGAGTCAACAATTACACTTTCCCGACATTTTTTAGAACATTTAATCAAGAAATTTGACCCAAAAAAGGGTAGAGCAATAGATTCGGATTCAGAGGTAATCTGACCGATCGATAAGTTTTGGAGTGTGTATGTGGCGGACGAAAGGGCTTAGTTTGACACATTGTCTTTCTGCTTCCATAGACGTATATACCTCCATATAGTTCATAGTACATGTACCAAGATTTTCTTAGTATTTCTTTGATAATTTGAGATATTTAAACCCTCTGTTGAAATCGGGTTCGAAGACTCAGTCATTAGTTTTTTTAAGGTCACGCAAAATCCAAAATATCATAATTCGATTTGTAAAAAGAAGGGCGTGGAATAAACAACATGGGCAAGGACACTTTGGGTGTATATAGGGCCTGGGTGGAGTTTTCCACGTTGCATGTTTGTTCCGGTTTGTATCTGTTGAACGTAGATCTGAGGGCGTATAATATTAGATCGCTGATCGTCAAGGGTTTAAAATGTCGAGACTTCCCATTTCCAGACAAGTTTATCATTCTTAAACTTTGTAATGAAAATGTTGCATTCATGGTGCATAGTACGCATGCACCGAAGACAAGGTGGGCGTGGCGGATCGCAAGAAGGCTGACGTGGATATTCTAGGGACAAGTATAGCTCGGTCTGGTCTTTGCCTATGTAATTTGGCTCCATTGCTTGTCTTTTCTTTTTCCTTCTTCCGTTGAAGATCAAAGAACCTGTAAATGTTCCGCTCTTTCTTCACATTCATTGATTGACTTATTCCATTTTGCTTAAAGGTAGGATACACCATTTGCAGATATCAACAATATTTACTACCGAATTATTAAGAAATATCTTACTCATTTGAAAGTTGATTCTAGGCATCCAGCAAATGGATTGCGTTAGATATCCTGTAATTATTTCGAAATATAACATTTTATAATGAATAATTCGCGATCGCCGGACGGCGATCGCGAAAAAACAAAGATAACATAAGAATAACTGCTCGACGCCTGTTGAAAAAACTTCGGACAGCTTATTTAAACGATATTTACTATAAATTACAACCCCCAAAATCTACTCATTCATGATAATTCAAGCAATGACCAATGGTGTATACTACCTTAAAGGGACTGATTGAATGGAACGGGGATATGAACCTTCGACTTCCTGAGAGAAGCACATGATGATTCAATAGCCCCGTCCTATAAAGGTTAAAGAGGGTGATTTGCGCCCCTGTTCGGAGTACTGTATGATTCTAAATGATTCATTCCGGCCTTATCCCTGGATTTATATATGTGTTATACAAATACAGTTTTTTGCCACACCTATTTTTATTTCACCTCTTCTTATGCAGAAGTTTAGCAATACGGAAGGACACACGCTAAACTTGGTGGTTATCATGTGTTGCCAATTGTTTAAAAATAACGGCAGCGAGTTGACTGATTGTGTTGTCAAACTTGAAAAGGGCACAAACTGTGACCAGCAGTTTGAAGGTAGGATACACCATTGGTAATTGCTTGAATTATCATGAATGGGTAGATTGGGGGGGTTGTATTTTATAGTAAATATCGTTTAACTGACCTGTCCGAAGTTTTACAATCATGGATGCCGAGAAAAGCACTAAAAACAGCGTTTGTTTTCAACTGGCGCCGAGCAGTTAATCTTATGTTATCTTTGTTTTTTATTTATAAAATTCAATTTTTCGGGATAATTACAGGATATCTAGCGCAATCATTTTGCTGGATGCCTGGAATCATTATTTACTTTCAAATGAGTAAGGTATTTCTTAATAATTCGGTAATAAATATTTTCGATATCTGCAAATGGTGTATCCTACCTTTAAAGGTATAGTACTAGTACACAATTTATTTGCAAACATCTAAAAACAAAACTAATGAATTATTATGAAATACTTTACCGTGACTAACAGTCTCAAGCATCCTACGACAACTGATGTGATGTGGTTATTAAGAAAAGTGGAATTGTGTACAATTTGAAACGATTGCCGGTCGGCAATCACTGGAATAAAACTAAGTTTCAAACACTGCCCCCGATTTGTTTAATTCATCGGAAGGAAGACAAAGAAGCAGACTGCAAAAACAGCACTTTTGTTCTTGTTTTTTCTCCCCCAGCTTTTATGAACACAAAACTTTCAACAGGTCAGCTTCACAATATTTACTATAAAATATGAATCCCCTAACCCATCCATTTTCTAACATTACAGTAAAAGCGAATGGTGTATACTACCTTTAATCCCAAGGACACCGCGCGCTAAACTATAGTTTTTCACCTTTTACAAAACACCTGTCCGTAATTTTCCAGGTACCGGTTTCAATTACCTATTTTTAACAATCAACGAGCGAAGCTTATGAATTGCTACCTTCCTTGTTTTGCTGCTGCATGTGTTGTTGCTTCGGAACATACCTTAATCTGACATTTTTGTTTATATACTTGAAAAAAGTAAAGGAAAGATGTTTTTGCACTTAAGATCGGGAAAAGTTAAGGAGTGTTAGTGTTGAAGTACATGTTGATGTCGACATCGAGGTGCTGCCATTCAGCCGCGTCACATAATTGTCGCGGGCTTAGTGTTTAAGCCTTTTGTCAATTACCACATTATGGTGCCTTGAAATTGACCTAAAACCTATCTATATGTGTTGTTGATGACAAAAACAGGAAGAGAGTTGTCCGGCCAGGAAGGAATTAGGTAAAAAAGGAACTATTTATCGAGGGTATTCTATTTTCCAACCGTTGTTTTTTTGTCGAGCACTTTTGAAGTCATCTCACCTGACGATGATGATTGGTGGTGGATTCGCTGGTATACTGATGTCCTATAAGGGCCCACTGGTAATCGCTGGTAGCTCATGACCACGGGCCAATTTCATGGAGCTGTTACGCACCACCAAATTGCTTAAAAGAGCACGATTTTTTTCTTGGCAAAAACAGTGCTTAAGACAAAATGTTTAGGTGACATGTTGTTTGTGACTATTCAGCTGGTTTTGCTTAGCATAAGAAAACACATGGAGTTTTGGTTGTAAACCTGTTTTAACTGAGCAAGACCTTTTGTGCTAAGCAATTTTCTTTTGCTTAGCAACTCTATGAAATGGCCTATGTGTTGCAGATGATCACGACCATGATTGATGCACTTTCATTCCACGTTCACCCTAGCTCACTAGATAAACAAAATTATCTAATGGGAGTTAAACAAAAAATCACCACTGTCCTTGAATATAGAGTGACATGTAAAAGAGAAAGTGAAATACTGTGTGCCATCTTGGACGATAGACTATAGTGGATCACTGTGTACATTAACAACTAACGAAATACTGCGTTTCGCGCGGCACCCGCTAGCTGTGTGGAGTCGTAAAGTGACATGTTTTAACATGTAAATGAAAACAATTATGAGTGGAACTTCTCGACTCTAACTAATGTTGTCGAAATCTTTACATAATTATTATGTCGACAGGCAATCGCCGGGAGGCCGTTGTATTGTTGTAGGAAAATAGTGTCAACGATGAACCAATTACTTTACTCCCCTACTCATGCGTACTATGATTACCTATAGGATTTGGATGAAGGCAATTAATGGAATTAATATTGGTCTTTTGTTGGTGAATTATTGCCTTAAGTCTGACAATAAGTCGGCGCTTACAATGGCGTGTTCATTTGTGCGCAAAATAACAATCCTTTTCAGGGGGCTGCAGACGCCCCAAATACCGATGATAATTGTTTTGTAACAAAACATGTAACTAAGTTTAAGTTTGAGTATTCCAGTGTTATTTTGGGTTGTATTTATTATAGCTCCATATAGTTGCATGTTCACACGAACAGATACTGGTGCAATATTTCTTGGTTGAATTTTACCAGGATTGAAAAAAGTCTGGCTTTGTGAGAGTGACAACTTTTCTTGAAACTATTCATCCCATGATGTGATGATAGTCAACCCACTAAGGGGAGGGGGCGTCTTCCCCCTCCCTATCGGAGGTCTATACCAAGTAACACTCCCCCACCCCCTCCCCCCTCTCCTCACCCCCGTCCCCAGGTTTCCCTGGCTCATACGAAATTTCGAATTGCACAAACAAACGATGATATCTGTTGAACAATCCCCAGGTTTTCCTATAGTAAAAAAAATAACACTATACGCAGCTGCGTGCTACGTACCCGGGCCGTCGGTTCAGATCGTGCGTGGAGGAATTTTACAAAATATTTCACCTATGGGGATATTCCCGTAACTTATGTCAGAAAAATAATTGTTTGAAATATGAGTTTATCACATATCACAGTCTTTGTTGCCCTTTCTCTGTTGATATTTATGCAGAGTTAAAAATAGTTTTACAACTCACTGTTAGGCCTAAATAACCCCTTGGCATACCTGGCCTTTTGATACTACCTTGACCTAATTACACAGCTTCCTTCGTAAATTCTATACTCCGTAATCGTGCCAAGCCTATACCGGAGCCATCACACCGGTAAATGTTAAGGGGACCATACACACAATCTGCTCCTTTGATATAAATCCGTATCAGGCTTGGTCCTCAGGGGAAAGATTGTTCAGTTGACATTTACACATCCTTCCCCCGCCGTTATATAAATGTTGCGTCTGTGGAGATGTGTATAATTGAACTCATCTCTCAAAGGACCGGAGCTAGGGGCTTAGCGCGTTGCCTGCTTTCCCGCCCTCCCGGTCCTCCTACAGCAGTGCCTTTCATGATGGTAATAAATGAACCAACTTCCTGGACTCTACGGTTGAAACAGGGCAACAATGCATATTGCTTAACTTATAGCGCCATACGTATAACACTATATAGATAAGCATTTTAAATAATCAGTGAGCTTATAATTTGACACAGGATATAATGTCTAATTTACGGTACATGAAATTTACTGCATGCCCTGTAATGACCCTACGGACTGCGATGGACCATTCTATAAGAACTGGTGACATTATGCGGCCTAAAGGGGACAGTACAACCAAATTGTTGTTCAAAAGCTTATTTGATGTATTTGACTCTAATAATATATAATTGATATACTTGACTCTAAACTTCTTGTAAATTATTCCTTCTGGCAGTGGCATGCTGTTATTTTAAATACAATAAAACAAGAAGTTCCCAAAATCTTAAATTATGATTTTCTTAGAATTCACAATATTCACAGAGCTGAAACTTTGTCAGGTTATAGTTGTCAATCACCATTCTTTGGATTTTAAGACCTTTTGCTGCTGACAAACGGTCTATATTTAACGAAAGTGGTTCATTCCTAATTTGTGTGGTTATTTTCACCCGACACACTATTTGCAATGTGTATCTCTTTAAAATGGTGCGCAGAGTTATAGGCTCGCTAAATATTTTCTCGTACCATTTCTAATACAAGTAATAAAAACAATTCCGAATTAAAATTTTTAACTATTTGAAGAGTGGCAGAGCTATAGTTTACTGCAAACGGATAACATGGTGTTGCTCTTATTATTAGCAATTCCCTATAAATACTTTCAACCGTTGCAGATTTCGAAACGAGACACCGATATATATAATTATTATGATATATACATGCTAAAACTGTACTGTCACGTTGTTACATTCGGGTTTAAAGACTTTAGAAGGATGTAACTACTCCACCACTTTGCATGGAATGCTGGTTAGGCCGACGACTGGGCGATAGTTTCCAGCTTGGCCCTTGGATCCTTTCTCGAGGATTATATTCGCACGTCTTCAGTCTTCTGAGATGGTTTCTTCTAATTTTGCGATCGACTTCGACTTCTTATAAGATACAGAAGCACTGCCAATTCCCTACTGCACTCCCTAAAGACATGTAAGTGGATCTTGTCAATTCCTGGTGACCTGTCTGGTTTGAGATCTTCAAGCATGTGACATCGTCTAGGGTAAAAGTCAGCATGTACCAGGGATTTTATGTTATAGGCTGGAATATTGGAGGCTCTCTTTTTGGTTTTTCTGGTTGGTTTACACTTTTTAGAGGAGGTCATTCAAAAAATTAGCTGCTTCTATCATTCTGCGACAAGCTACCATCGCAATTTTGAATCGCAACTTTGTATGTCTGATTTGATCTTATACACAACTATAGAAGGCTTTGAGTTTCTTCTTGAATTTCTTCATTAATCTCCTTTCATGGTCTGCCTTTGCTCATTCTTGGTCTGTTGCTCTGTCGTGTATAATCTACATAATCCGTATACCTCTTTCCGTTTTCTGGTATCTATGTAAACAAAAATCTTCTTGATTGACTTGTTCACCCCGGCTTCCATCCACTTTCTTTTTCTTTCTGGTATATATTTGCATCTACTGTCTGGTTGTTTTTTTGTTTTTTTACTGATCCTATGCATTTTGGCAAGAGATTATCAAGTCGAGATTGGTTTTCCAAATGTATCTCAGCTCATTGAAAGGCTTATTTATCTCCTGGTAATTTCCCTTTTCAAAATTCTTTGAAAAACCACTATCTGTTGAAGTATTAATGCTCAAATGGGTTGCATATACGACCAGTATAAACCATCATGCTCACTATTTCCGAGTGATGCCAGGTGCCTAATATCTGCAACCATGTTTTTCCGAAAAGAGATGTATGGGTGCCAGACATGGCGCCAAAACTTGTTTTAGAAGCTCGTGAGATTGCGTCTTTAATGCCTCGTAATCTTGCCTATGGGCGTGCCCGCTGTATCTGTAGACCTGATGATGCGATATGGCGGAGGATTTACCATAAAAGTGTCAAATGTATTTTAGAAAATCATGAGATAGCGTCTTTAATGTTTAGTCATTGGAATTTGGGTGTGCCCTTGGAGTAGGCCTTCGGCGCCGCCGACTGCGGTGCCTGTATGCCGGCAGAGGACATTGGCCTGCGACCTTCTACGAGACAAGATAGACAAGAACTACAGTCTTTCACAGCATCAGAAATTCCCTTATGAACTGCATTATCTTTAGTTGTTCCAAAGAACAAGCATATAATGTCTTTTTTGTACTACACTGTTATCTATAACCTGTAACAAGACTTGCCTATTTTGCTTGTATGCATTTATTAGTTATGTGTCTATACACTTGTCAACCTTTCTTATATTTTCGATGATATTTTGTTGCGGTTCGTTGTTAAATTATTTTGATTGGGATTCAGTAAGTTTGGGTTTTTAGTTGGGTTGAGTTTGGGTTTGGATTTGAGTTTTCGATTTCGGTTGGGTTTTGGTTTTGGGTTAGGCCTAGGTTTCGGCTTTTGATTTTTTATTTTTGTTCGCGGTTTGTTTATTTTGGGGTTTGAAGTAAGGGTGTTCTGGGGTTCGGTTCGGGTTTGGGTTGAGATTTTCAGTTTTAGGCATAGAACTGAGTTCTAGTTAGGGTTTATTTGGGGTTTTGATGTTTGTTCTTTTAATTTGGGATGCAGTTTAAGTTTTAATTCTTCTTTTTTATTTCACTTCTTCGGTGCCTCTTCAGAGCTACCTTAAGTTAGAGAAAAGAGTCTATTACAAATCATAATCATTTCAAGGAGCGCTGTGTTTTTGGTAGAACTTCGGGCGCTGTGTGTCTGTATCAAGCCGCCAGATCGGACCAGCACGCGGCATTAAACATTTTTTCTGCTGTTCAGTCTTCTCTTTAATATGACTTTTCTCAAGTCGGTTTGTTTGATTTTGTGTGAGTTTGCGTGTGTGTGTGTGTGCGTTTGTATTGACCGGCAATCGTGGTCGTCGGACAAAAGAATTGGGAGTCAAACAATGGGTCCACGATTGACAAAACGTCCACGATCTTTTCCCGTGTACAAATCCTATGGCGATCATCAAAAAACGTTAGAGTATAAACAAAAGAGGGAAGACGGTTGGACAATACCCCGTCCACGATCTAAGGCCTTTACACACTTGGATGTGTGTGGGGGGGGGGGGGGGGGGGGGGGTATTAAATCGCTGCCATACTTGCTGTAGGATAACACTATCAGACAAAGCACACCATTCACCGACTGGAAGTGAAGTCTATACAGGCTTGTTGATATGAGACAAACTGCGCATCTCACTGACCGGCTGTTAAACGTAAAGCCTGCTCGTGGATATAGTTTAGACTGATGGCTCGAGCAGGTTGTTCCGAGATCCATTTTGTTTGTTTATATTCACAGGTGCACGTCTTGAAGGTTTGGGGAGCGCATGCTTATCGATTTTTAATGAACACATTGGTAGCCTGTTTCCCTTTCATGGATGTTCCATCTGGCAAAAAAAAGGGGAATGGATTGAAGACCTCAAGGCGTCAGGCCTAGTGTTTTTTCCCCAGTATGCGCAGTTTGTCTCAAATCAACAAGTGATTCATCCAGACAAGCCTATATACCCTTCACTTCCAGCAAGTGAATGACTGATAGTGTTATCCTACAGCAAGTACGGCAGCCGGATTTAAATCAGCACCCCAATACATGCAACAACTAATATCAACGTACAAGCCTGCGCGCCAACTCCGCTCCAGTGTGACGCACACTTGCTTGTCCAGGTTCCATCTTCTATAGGTTGAAGGTTTTATGGGGACAGAAGTTGTTCTGTTGCAGCCCCTCGACTATTATGGAACAGTCTAGTCCTGAGATCACAACCTTGGGCCAATTTCACTGCTAAGTACAAAAATTTGCTTAGCATAAAAATGTGTCCTTGGCAAAAACAAGGTTACAAACCAAATTTTCAAGTGATCTTTGCTGTTTTTGATTGATAATCAACTGGTTTTTGCTTAGTATGAAAAACACGTAGAATTTTGGCTGGTAACCTGTTTTTATTGAGCAAGACTTTTTTGTGCTAAGCACATTTTTGTGCTCAGCAGCTCCGTGAAATTGGCCCCAGATGTTGACTCTTTCAAAACCATCTTAAAACCAACCTTGTCACTAATGTAAATCAGTAGTTTTTTCAAACCCCAGCGCAGTCAATAGATGTTTCTCGGACCCGCAAACGTTTTTGGTCAATTAGTCAATTACCCGACCCGGAATTTTCAGAGTGAAGTTTGACCTTAAGTTTGACTGTTAAAACACCATAATTAAAATGTGTTCACAAGTACAGCTTGGGGCCCGGTTACTAACTATCATCACTGGTGTATATCCAGATATCCTCCGGGAAGCCGGTAGGTTCAAATGGGGGTATACAATCCCCCATGATTGACATTCACTGACCTCGTCAGCATGTTTAGTTAAAAACAAAATTTATAAATTCCCGAAGTCGGTTTCAGGTAATGGAACCGATAAATTTAAAACTGGTAAAATTGGAACCGATGGAACCGATAAATACGAAACCGGGTATCAGATCCCCCTATCGGTTCTTCGGAAATGGTGGTTCCGGTGCGATATGAATATCAGACTCCTGTGAAAATCGGGCCACTGAGTCACTGAGACTTAACTCTAACTCTAAGCACCCTGCTTACTTAAGTGGCGCGCCTAATTTGATACTCTCGAAAAATCAAAGCACCTCACTTATCTTAGTGCTAGACTTAACTTAAAAGAATCGTATACGTTTGGTAATTACTCAAAAAATTAATGGCAATAACAACTTACTTGGTAAGAAGTACAGCAGCTTTGAATAGTATAATGCATTTTTAGAAACTTTTCACTTCGAAGTACTGCGGTTATGGAAAAGGATATCACTTTTTATCCCCAAAATTTTGACACTGAGAAGCGTTACTGCAGTGACGTTTCTCAGATTGTGTATTCCAATGCAGATTATTCTTCCTGCGTGGACAAAACCGCTCCAGATTTTCGGCAATATTTCAAAATCGCTACCACCTTTTGAAATAAAATTTTTACAGGTTAGTTTTATGATATATATCTATAACTATAATATAGGATTTAAACAAACAATGGGATTCAATTACCAAACGTATACGATCCATTTAACTTAACTTGAGACTATGTCCGACTACACTTCAATTTAAGTCGCAAAAAAAGAGGACCAATATTGTGAAAATGTTTTGTGAATAGTACTGCTTAAATATTAAGAGTCGTCAAAGTTGCACATTTAAGTGGGGCGCTTCGGCCACATGGGTTAGTGAAGGAACGCACGCGCGGCCATGTTAGCGAGGCTGCTCGCGGGTATCCGGTTACTAAAAGTTTTTTTTTTCATAACCTTTGCTTTCCTTTTGGCTGTGCCTCCGAATTCTGAATCACGGACAAGCAAATACAAGTGGAACCAAATGGAGATATTCGAACTTTTGGGTTCCGTTGGATGTTTCTGAAGCACAACAGGCACGAACATGTGGCTGTACTTCTTGCAGTTGGGAGCCTAAAATCGCCTTAAAGCCAAAGATGGAGACGAATACGAAGCCAGCGATTCGAGAATGTCATAATGTCTTTTTCACTTTAGGCATGCGCAATAGACCTAAACTGCTAAAAGAGTCCGGATTTCATCATGCTGTACACCCGCTCAGCTCCATACTTGAAATATGTTGAAAGAATAGCGTCAGAAAACATTTATAAGAATTCACTGGCGGTGACTCAGATAACTAGTGACTCATCGGCTGTATATTACAAGCGCGAACGCAGGAGAAGGCTGGAATTGAAAATCACTGATGTACCACGTGCAGTAGATCATGCCAGCTGATGAGAGATTGGTTTGGAAATGCCAGAGATGTTGTGGTCGGTGTAGCGGCGCGGTCTGTGTTAAAAGGCCTTTCTCTAAATTAGAAAGATAAAACCGCACGCCCAAATGAACGAACTTTGGTAAAAAAAACTATAAAACAAAAAACACACACACCAAAAATAACAATTAATTCGGTTACATTGCTTTTGGTTATTTAAACATGATTTTGGTAAGACCTGGGTCTAATTTCATGAAGCTGGCGAGCTGCTAGAAGCACAAAAACATTGCTTTAGATTGCTTGAGGAACATTCTTCCTCAAGCACATCGTGATGAGAACCACATCGAGTTTTGGCTGGTAATAAATCTGTTTTTACTGAGCAAGACGTTTTTGCTAAGAAAATTTGTGTGCTTTAGCCGCTCCATAAAATTGGCCCCTCTGAACTCATCGGTTGGTCAACTGGTTACTATTTTCATGAGTTGCGACATATTGGTTTATTTGTTGACAGTTTTTGCCTTCAATAAAATGGTCAATTGTAAACCAAATAGCCATGATTTGGTTGGAATGCATCAATAAAACTAGTTACTTGCTAACCAAAAATCAGTTCAATTTTGAACAAAAACTTGGTTGGACCATGGAGGAACTCTTATTCCTCCATGGTTGGACAGAAAATGTCATATCTACCCTTAAAATTGGTAATTTACAAAATCGTCCATGAGTATTTAGTTACAAATTTGTTTTGCATCGCACCTAAAACGGTGATAAATAACAAATCATCGTCTTTCATGTTTTGGACTGTTGTATACCATTCCTCAATGAGGGATCATTTTTTAAATGTTCCTTTTTTAAATGTTCCAAATAATGTCTGTTTTTCCCTCTGATTCATAACATGCAATCTATATACGTCGCTTTTCAATCGTCGGAGTGTCTGCACGGGAAATCGAAAAGGAAGACGATTTTGCGATTATGTTTTCCCTCACGGTCCCAGCAAATTACCCGATTCGGTTTCTGTGACAGAAATCTCGCCCCCACTTCTGCCTGTTGCGCCCCAGAGGGATAAACAAGAAATACAGAGCTTATACGAAGGACAATTGGATGCAAAACTTACCCTTTGAAAGTAATAATTGTGCCTGAAGTTTTGTTATTTATAAATTTTTTTAATTTTTTTTTTAGGGGGGTGACTTCCTTATTAAGTTGTTTCATCTTGGGTGTTTTGTTTTAGCTTTTAGTAAATATTGTGTATTTTACACTGTGAACCATTGTGGATTTTAGTGCCAAGTAACAATGGATTTGTACATTTTTTATTGTTAGTGCATCATGTTTCTTTCGGTTATATCAAGGGGTTAATTGTTTCATTTCATGTCTTTATAAACGATTAATTTTAATGATCATTATTATTTAATCAGAATCATGACAAAAGAGTTTTATGATGACTTACAGAAATGACATTGGTCCCGACATGTTTCTCTAAAGCCTTTCATGTGGACCACACCTGCATACCTTATTAAAAAGATGGGAGATCCGCGCTGCCATTGTTCCCTGTATCTGCCACATTCTACACAATAGACAGAAATGTGTTAGATTTGATAATGTTCTGTCTGATTGTGTTTTCCTAAAGGGAGGAATTTCACAGTGAACTAAACATGGTCTTTTAGTTTTAGGTTTACAAATTCTCGTCAATTCAGCTGCACATATTACATGTATGTTGGAAGTATATGGAAGACCTGACATTTGCAGAGAATCGTTTGGCTAATCAGCAGCCAGGCTCATATGCAGAATGATCTGGATAAGCCTCAACAGTGGTCTAGTCTGATGATAATTCTTTGAAACTAAATCCCAGCAAATAAATGTCAGCTCATCTAAGTCTGCTTCAACAAAACCTGTCATCACAAAATAAGAGTAAAGTCGCATGATGTGATTCGGAGATATCGCCATCCGAAGTCAAAATATGAAGAAGTGGTCAATTTTGAGATTTTGCGTAATTTGGAAAGCCCAAGTCCTCCTCTACATATTCCCATTTTTTGGGTGAGATCAGATAATCGAAAACCTCTTAAATTACGAGATTTTGCATAGTGTTTGCGTAGTTAGTGTTTGGATTAAAGTCCATTAGTGGTCTAATTAACACGGTAATTAAATATGCAAATCAGGTCCTCGTAAGTATCCCACGTTTTCGAAATTTTGATATTTTGTATATTTTGGAAAGCTATCTTTCTCAAGAATTTAAAAATACCAATATCTCAATTTTCAATATTTCCGACTTTACTCTCATTTTGTGGTGACAGGTCACATAATTCGATGTAAGGATTGTAAAAAATCCATGCACTAGTAGGCCTACTTGCTAACTTGTCAGCTTGCTGTGTTACTGTAAAATTCAGAAGAAATTGGGTTCTAAACTATAAGTTCTCTATTTTAGCGTGGCTGTCATTTTTCAAGATGGTGATGGCCTTGATGGGCCACCTGACTACTTGTACTAAAGTTGTAGTGGTGAGCATCTTTGGATGGGAACAGGGTTCTAGCTAGGACCTTTTTAGTGACGGTGTTGCGAAGCGTTGCGAGCTCAGCGAGCGGAGCTCTCGCGCTTAATTACGGCCGGGGTCCAGTTCATTTTAGCATGTTTCTGTAAAAGTCTAGCTAAGTTAATAAAATAAATAACTACATGAACATGATTAACTTTGTATCTCCTCTTTCTTTTGTGCCAATAATTTGATTTAAAAAAATTAAAAATTAAAAAACAAAAATTAAAAACAAATTGTGCCGGGCGGCACAGCCAATTTGAACCCAAGTGCCGGGCGATAATTTACTGTGGCTAGAACCCTGGATGGGAATTTATCCCAAGAGTCATTGGTTAACCCCCCCCCCCCCCCCTACAAAATTGAAAAGAAACTGAATGGTGACAAAATAAGCTTTGATAAATTGGATGTCTTTGAAACATCTTGGAGATTTGTAAGTCTTTCGCCTGAGTTTCCAAAGTGGACAATTAAATTATCATTGAGGTCCGTGGAAGTTGATTTACAATAGCTTAAAACTTTATATTTTTCTCTGTTCACACAGCCCCCATCTTGCCTCCCACCAACGTCCAAGTGCAGTTCACCGACTCCAATTCTTTCACCGCGGCCTGGGACCCTCCTCCCCACCCAGTCTTGCACTACGTCCTGGCCTACAGTGGCGGCAACATCCAGATAGACGGTCACCTTACGAACACGGAGGTGGTCAGCGAGGACACCCTGGACCCCACGAGGTTCTCCATGGGGCTGTACTCTCAGACGGCGGCAGGCTTCAGCACCACAGAGATCTTTGTGGTTCTGAATCCCGGAGATCCAAGTAGGTTATTTATTTTGGAAAGAATTTCAAATCCGGACACCAGATGTTGTGGGTGAGAATTTCTGCGCGAGTTAATTGGCATGAAAAGTGCACCTACAACTTTTTTTGAAATAGGAGACTGTTTGGGTATATGTGGGATTGTGTAAATACAGCCGAGGATCAATCTGGGTTTGGGGCTTCCATCTGAAGGCCCCCTCACACCCAAAAATGTTTTTTCGGACGTCCATGGACGTCCACGGATGTTCTTTCTACGGATTTTGTGGTTACGTTGGTACAAAGGGTTCTTACGAGTTCTTATATGGCTGCTTAATTAACGGGACGTGACGGTAGCGTCACGGTTCACCTCCCAATTCCCTACGACCTCTAGCGATTGCGTACTGGTTCTGTGCATGTTTCTTCCAGAATCCTACGGAAAAAATACGGTGGTGTTGTTGAGGACATCCCAGATTCACAGCGGTTTATTATGGTTTATTACTTTTCGGGAATCGCAGGATTGTTATAGGTCCGCCGCGGGCACCGCTACGCCACCGTAAGGTAAAAAATCGCAAGGACCGTTTTGGTACCGCAAAGCCGCCGTAAGGGATCGCAAGGAAATGTAAGGAACCGCAGTGTATTCGCAAGGAACCACAGGGTATACGCAAGGAACCGCAGGGTTTCCGCAAGAAACCATTGAGCTTCCGTAAGGAAATCACTGTACATTCTTGTTAATACCTAACACACCGCAATGCTTCCGTAATATATCGTAAGAAAATGTAAGGAAACGTAAGGGACATTGGGCTTTCTTCAGGAATCCTGACGCAGCCGTAGTGTACCGGGAGAGGGAGAATTGTTACGAATCCTTGCGGATAGTTAAGATGACCTTACAGAGTCTTACGGTGGTATTACGGCAGTTGCGGAAGCGTTGAGGAAGCGTTGAGGAAGCGTTGCGGTCTAGATTTTCGTAGCACTATACCGTAATTTTCTTAAGAGAGTTTTGGTCTGAACCAAAACTCTTGTAAGAAATTACGACCCCTCCCGGACGCTTAAGGATCCATACAAATGCTCCAGGAAGCGTTGAGGATGTCCCAGGTGCTTAAAGGAATGCTCCCGGTTGTGCACGATTTTGTCATCGCAATGCCACCGTAAACGTCGTAACGACCCCGTAAGGCTGGTGTGAGGGCTACTTAAGGGTGGACTTGAAAAATTGATGTTATTTGGCCCTGAACTTTGTTGATTTTACAGTTTTCAAATGGGGTTTGAATTAGTGCAGTGCAATCTGATTATGCTGAGGATGTCTTGCAGATACCACAAAGGACACTTAAATTTCAGAATTAAATGCGAGAAAAAGTAGGATCCAGCTCTGCCATTCATTTGGTCAGTTGTTCGTACCTTGTAAATGACTTGAGTCCACATTCAAAAATGTATCTTGAGTATCAATTCCACGCATTTCTCGCCACTTCTTGCCAGGAATCCCCCCGACCCCCTCGGGTGTCCGCAACCTGATCCTCCCAAACACTTTGGAGCTGGAGTGGACCACGCCCACTCGGGGCGAGTTCGAGTTCTACCGCCTTCTCTTCTCCAAGAATGGGCGGGACCAGCTGGCCGTAGACCTGCCCCCGACGGCCACCTCGTACACCATCTTCGAGGTCAGCGGGGACTTCTACACCAACCTGTACTGCGTCAGGAACGGGATCATCAGCGGGGTCGGTAAATGGAAGGAACGGACCAGAACCGTTAAAGGTAAGACTTGATCCACCCCTCGCATCAGAATTTTGGTAAGGGTTCCATAATCGAACATTGCAAAGGTACGTTCGCCAAAGTTTGCTGATTTTTTTTTTTGGACAACGTTCCTATGAGTGGAGCACACCTCAGGTGTGCAAGGGAGGATGACTAAAAACTGGTAAATAAAAATTATAATAATTGGGGAGGCTAATCATCCTTACTCGCAGCTGGGATGCTGAATTGCAAAGGACGCGGCTACACATGGTCGAGTCAATGGAACGTCTGGCAGCCGGCCATACGACCAATCTGACCACGGAGCACAGCCAAAGATCGTAAATATTGATTTTAGCAAAGGGAGGAAAACCGGAGGACCCGGAGAAAAACCCTTGTGGCACAGGAGAGAAACAACGAATATTCACATATGGTCCGAGCCGGGAATCGAACCCGGGCCATATTGGTGAGAGACGACTGCTTAATAATACACACTTACCACCCATGAGAATAATTTGAGTGTATAACTTTTATTCATAAGATAGACGGACAGATTTTTGGTCTATTTACATGTATGTTGACCACCGGCCATGTGTGCTCAATAACCAATTATTATTTTCCTTCTCATTTTTTCTATTTCAGCTCCTCTACCACCAAGAAATGTATACATCCAACAGACGGATGATCTATCATTCACTATTGCCTGGACGCCTCCCAATGAAGAAATCGATGGCTATATCCTGATGTACAGACCCAACAAAGGTACGTCCCAACTCCCAAACTATTCTTCGCTTATGTCCAGCAAGTTCGCTGACATCTTTGAGCTCTTATTGGAAATATTTTGTATTACTAGCGATCCGTACCCTAGGTCAGCACTTCCGCATGCACAGGACCCATGTGCACGGAATCTTGCTCGTGCTCGCCACCCTTATACTGAGCGCTGTTGAACACGTAGACCATGACCTTCCGAATTGTATGCAGTGCATCGAAGCCGCAGAATTGGCGACCTCACAGGTCACAGAAAGTCTACCCAATCAGAGTTCAAAGCGCATCAGCGGTTCCCAGCGCCTTGTATATGGGCGGCGGGACTGAGCTAAACAGACATGTACATCGTTTACAGCAGGTGACGCACAATGATTGGCAATGCTGTGTTTCCTTCACGAGTTCTTGGCTGTTTTCAAAACCCCTGGCTTTGGCTCCGTCTCCAGCTCCAGGCCCCAGGTTATTGCTAAACGAAGACGAAGTTGGGGTTTGGAAAAGGGCCTTTGTGAAGGGGATAAGGAATCACCGAGGCCGGGGTCGAGCGAACAGACAAATTTTGTAACATGTATCTGATGGTTATCTTTGTGGAGAGTACAGCTTGAATGTGTCAAAGTGTTTGCGAGGTGACTAATAACTCTTTGAAAGAGGCGTTGGTTGTCACAGTCAGCAGGTCAAAACAACCTGACCGAAAAGTGGAGATAGTGTCCCTCTTGGTCTTCAGTAAATCTGGCTTCTATTTTAAAATTTAGTCATTTCCTGTGGTCTTGCCACCAATTTTTATCCAACGTACAGCATTCATTGCCTGGATATCAATCTGGTATTTATCTTAAGACAAAAAACATCGCTACGATAGGAATAGTTTATTTGTATGCCATGTCCCAAATCATTTACTGCAGCTTGAAAATGTACACAATCTATGAGAAGTGGCTGCAGTCGCTACTATAGACTCGTGTAATTGCTAGCCACAGCCAAGTATAAATTAGGACACGGCTGGCTTCATCATATAGTCATTGTCAGCTTTACATTGGAGCCATGGGCAGATCTGAATCATTGAAAGTGAGAGTTTTGGGAGTAGACAATGGACTTTTTAGAGGACTAAATAATAATCCAGGACATTCAATACAAGCCATCTGGTCAATTACCTCGGTGAATACTCCTTTTTGGGGAAAACCATATTGTATTCAATTGAAAAAACAGCAAGTTTTGGTTTTTTGTTTACTTTATGATAGCAACTTTGATGGAATTATTACCTCCGCCAATGATGTTACGTTTTTGCTGGCGTTTCTCTGTTTGTTTGTTTGTTTGTTTGTTGGGGTGTTTGTTTGTTTGTTTAAAGCAGGATTACGGAAACAAAACTACTAGATGGATTTGAACCAATCGTGGTGGGTATATAGCTTATGGGTCAAGGATGGTCCCATTAAATTTTGAGATTGATTGGGGCCCAATTTCATGGCTCTGTTAACCACAGAATTCCGCGCTTACGGTCACCATTTTCCGCTAACCGCGCTAGCAGAAAAATTATGTGCTTACAATTTAAGCACAGAATCCTTAGTTACGGGTCGTACGCATGCTCAGATACCAAAATTCCTTGCTAACTCGTAAAATACGTTTATCGTAAGCACCAAATTTTCTGTTATAGTAAGCAGGAATTTTTCGCTAACTGTAAAGCAGAGCCAAGAAATTGGGCCCTGGATCTACATCAGGAATCTGGATCACTTTGAATGCTTTTTGAATATTGGGAGATTGGGCGTTTTTGCGGTTCGGGCACGTTTTTTTCTTCGGTTGTGGCGAAGGTCTGCACTCTGCTGATTGCCTTTTTCTAGTTGTATATAAGTAAATCATAGCTACTACTTTTTTGTATAACACTTGTTCTTTTTTATGGATATCATCTTCACAGATTTACCAGAGACAAAACTCTTACTCAATACCTCCATGACCAACATGCATATCGTGTGTGAGACCCCTATCACGGCCCAATTCCGAATGGGGTTCGTGTCCGTCAGGGGTCAACTACACAGCGACCCAGGTCACGTACAACTGCTTCTACCAGGTCACGGAAGTGAGTATAGATAGATATATAGACCATGTGCCCTCTGTTTACATCTATATACAAATGTGCCCGGCGGTATGCGCACGCATCGTTTTTTACATAAATTTGGTTAAGAGGCGACACCAGAGGTCACATAATTCAAAGGTGGTCTGACCTGTGGCGTCACTCCTCAACCAAACTTTATGCAAAACATGATGCGTGCGCATATCGCCAGGCACATTTGAATATGATGTAAACAGAGGGCAACATGGTCTATAGATATAGATATATAAAAGACCAAATAAAAAAAACCATTATATCTAAACATTTTTTGGATGTTGGTTTTTTTTGTTGGTTTTTTGGCTTGATGCATTTGTTTATACTTTATTGCGTATAGCGGCGCGTCATATGTTAACGAGACACCACAGACATAATGTAGTATCCCGACATCACTTGAGTGGTTGTGTACAAAGTCTATTCAAAGTCTATGGAAAGTATACCTAACAAAATTGGAAATGTTTCTCCATCCCAAA
The DNA here is from genome assembly GCA_037893245.1 of Crossaster papposus. Classification (NCBI taxonomy): domain Eukaryota; kingdom Metazoa; phylum Echinodermata; class Asteroidea; order Velatida; family Solasteridae; genus Crossaster; species Crossaster papposus. The sequence continues at coordinate 647,975 of JBAIAA010000237.1, forward strand.
TTCGTGTATTTTCAACGTTTTTGCACTGAGTGACGTTCATTGAGTTGACAAAAGCAGTGTCAGGTTGCAAATTTTTTTTGAGACTCCACTCCTGCATACTAGGCCTATGCTCTGAGAGACTATACGAAAAAGGAAAAAATATATTAAGGGGAAAAAATAATAGGATTTTTGTAATTTTCTAGTTTTTTAGGACGAGACCTCGTAACTAATAACACGTTACCAGAAATAGCGTGTTGCCAGGTGGTGAAAAGACCACACCTTCCCTAATTATGCTATTTAATATTATAATGTTTATTACTGACCTGTCCAATGTTTTTCAATCGAGTGTACGGATGCCGAAAAAAAGCAAGAAAAACAGTGTTCGTTTTTAACCGGCGTCGGGCAGTTGTTCTTGTTGTTCTTTTTTGCTGGATGCCTAGAATCATTATTGACATAGTAAGATATTTCTTAACCTGTTCGCGCCAGATGACGTATATAAACGCAAAGTTTTCCCCAGATTCAAAACGGGTGACGCATAAACACGCCACGAGCAAGGAATTACAAGGGTGTGCTTCCTGGTACTATTGTCCTGAACCCGCCTCAGATCGGGTTTCGTTAGAAATAATCCTGCGCGTCGGATCGGTGATGTTAAAATAGTCCAGGTGCGAACTGGTTAATAATTCGGCAGTAAAAAATGTTTGATATCTGCCAATTGTGTATCCTACTTTTAAGTCAAGTCTCAATAGACGGAAAATGCCTATTCAGAGTCCTGTTTTAAGAGGTTATTAAGTGTCTCCACTTTATTATACACAAAGTTACTCATTAACATCAAAGAGAAACTGATGAGTGATGTGGGGTTCTATGCTTTTTAGACGTCCCATGGTCAATTAACAGGCACATGATGCATTTAATTGGTATGACTGAGTTTTTGTGATATCAAGAGGATACTATACTCTACAGTTCATCGAAGTTGTTTAACGTCGAGTATAGTTGAACCTCGCAGGAAGGAACGCCCTTTTTGATCTTCACATTGTGCTCACAAAATAAGTTACTTTAAAAAAGGTCTCTGTGCCCTATCAAGACATTATAATTAACACGTCCTCGCCCCATATTCGGAAATGAACTTTGCTAGCTTAAAGGGATCGTATACGTTTGGTAATTACTCCAAATATTAATGGCAATAAAAAACTTACTTGGTAAGAAGTACAGCAGCTTTGGATATAGTAATGCATTTTTATAAACTTTTCACTTCGAAGTACTGCGGTTAGTTAAAAAGATATACATTTTTATCACAGAAAATTTGAATCTGAGAAGCGTTACTGCAGTGGCGTTTCTCAGATTTGGTATTCCAATGCAGATTATTCTTCCTGCGTGAACATAACAGCTCCAGATTTTCGGCAATATCTCAAAATCGCTACCACCTTTTGAAATAAAATTTGTACAGGTTAGTTTTATGGTATATATCTATAACTATATAGGACTGAAACAAACAATGGGTTCCAATTGCCAAACGTATATGATCCCTTTAAGGACCATATACTGGAACACCTGTCAAATCTGTGCGTAATAATGATTACATAACCATCCGTTACATAGTCAGTTGACCATGGTGCTGCATCCCATACTTACTGTTTATGTCCTGTAAAACCAATTTGATCGCCTTTCCAGCAACTTGTTGGAAGTTATTGAATGCAGTTTTACTAAAACATTACATAAACCCAGGATGTATTCACAGACAGGTTGGCGATGCCGTCCCGTGTCCTTCTACTGCGAAATCAATCAGCTTGAGAAAATCAAGGTTGTTCCTTCATTGTTGTGCGATATTTTTGGTTAGGTTTGTCTGCGCCCCTAGGAAAAAAGAAAAAGACATCCTCTGCCATCCATTTTGAGCGGGTGACCCGACCTTATTCTTGACTCAGAAACTCGCTTCCCCACCCTTGTTTTGTCGTCGTCTGGCAGAGGGTATTGCCACTCTGCTGCGAAGGGGAACTTGCTGATAAGAAACGACATGCTCGAGGGCCCGGTAAAGTGAAGGGGACAGGGGGGAAGTGACAGTGTTGTGACAGGGGGGAAGTGACAGTATTGTGTCACTTGCCTTAAAGTGCAACACATAGGTCACATCACACAGGTATACCTACACACAGATCGTCTTCGCGAGCTTTAGACTGTGAGACTATAGGTCTCTTTCATCAGATATATGTACAGTGAAGGGGACTAAGGGAGGTAACCTAATGTCAACTGCTTTAAAGTGCAACACCTGGGCTTCATTTTCCCCAAAACACTGTTGGCGTGACTTGGCGCAGTTGGCAAACTTTGGCAACATTCCCGTGAGTGGAATGCAACCCTGGACATTGTTGCCAAGTGCATTTTAATGTGTTTGAGTATACGAGTACCGGTAGGCCTATGATGAGTACGGGTACGAGTACTTTGACACAAGTACAATTTAATACAAGTACCGAAAAATATATATATTCGAGTACAAGTGCTAGTACGAGTAGTTGGAGTAGGAGTACACAGTACAGAGTATACATGTACAAAAATGTACCTGTGTGAGAGTGTATATAAGTAGTGTGAGTATTCGAGTGAATGTACTAGTAGGAGTACGAGTGTGAGTACTAGTGTAAATTTGAGTATGCCAGTGCGAGTGCCAGTGTGCGAGTGCAAGTACACGCAGTCGTGAACCACATAACGATCGAGGCTCGATATTGTGTTTTCCTTTATTCCTATGTTATACCCAATCCCCATTGCTTTGCGCTTGCACCGTCGATCGAGGACCGAATTTTTCCATTCATACCGCCGACCGAGGGGCTTTTGTTTCCTTTGTTCTCCTTTGTGTCTCGCTCCTCGGTCGTTATGTGGTGCCGGAACACCCGTGCGAGTGCAAGTACATTAAAACAAGTGCAAGTACACAAGTGCCAGTGTGAGTTCAAGTACACGGGTACGAGTGCAAGTAGCCTATGCGAGTACTATCCACAAAATGAGTATGAAGCAAATTGCAACGTGTCACTTTTCCACGGCCATTTTGCTGTCAAACTTTAGGCATTAAAAAAAATTCAGAAACCTCCCCACTATAGTAGAAAACTGGTTCTTTTTCTGCATTTAGCTCTAAAGAAAATGCGTAATTTTGATGGGAGAATGGGTACGAGAAGTTTGTCATGAGTACGAGTATGAGTACAGGTAAAAAAATACCCGTATCCTCATACCCGTACTCATACATGTACTATATGGGTCTTTTTTCATTGTATCTCCATACTATCAGCTGCTTTTCACTTATTTTATCTGACTACCTTCAAATGCCTCAAATCGTTTTATGTCAAGGTCACGTGCTCCAGCTACAGTGGGGCAACTGGGCCAGTTAATATACCCAAGGTGATTCACCCTTGAATGCTGGGATGATGTTTTCCACAGACCTCCCAAAAATGTTTTGGAGGAAGTTTTAATTTTCAATGAAGGTCACAGAAAGTTATTCTTTTTATAAACACGAATAGATATGGTCCCAGATACGGTCCCGCACCTCCTTTAAAAAAAATTATAATTAAATATCCTGTCATAATCTATTACAACTTTTTGTGTTAAAGGAAATCGAATAGATTTGTTAGATGGGTAAAACCAAATCTAGGCAGAATGAGACTGAACAAAAATTTGGAAAAAAATAGTCCTGATGATTATCAAATTATCAAATTAAATTACAGTTATACTTTAAATCTGATTTTATTTTTATATATTTACACAATCCCACCATTTTTGTAATCAAAACTGTCTCCTTTTTCAAAAAAAGTTGTGGGTGCACTTCTTATGCTAATGAGCTCGCGCAGAAATTATCATTCCAATTAGTGTAATGCACCCTTTAAAAGCACTAAAAATGTCATGAATGCAACTTTAGCTGCAACACATACACACATTAGGGGTGCGTTCATTTAGCTCGCCCAAGTCGACATGGGTAAAATCGTCGGGTTAGACACGGGTTAGCCACGAGAGCCGTGCTAAACGAACACTCAAACGCGGGTTTCCGTTAATCACAAACAAGTAATACGGTACATCGGAGTACAGTAACAGCTTCTATAATCCACAATTAGCTCTGTTAATAATTGTTTAGACTTCCAATAAAGGGGAGAGGGAGGGAGAAAGGGTAGGGTAGAGTGGGGTGGGGGGGAGGGGAGGGGGGCTGGGGTGGGGTGGGGGGAGGGGGGCTGGGCTGGGCTGGGCGGGGTGGGGCGGGGCGGGGCGGGGCTGGGCTGGGCTGGGCTGGGCTGGGCTGGGCTGGGCTGGGCTGACGGGCAGGTGGATTTCAGCCACTTCTCCTTGTTTTGATCGGCAAAGGTCCCGGTTTCACAACATGAAAATTACTTAGTCAGCATCGCTATTAAAGATGGCAGTTCAGGCTCTGGAACCTATTAGCATGGAAGTAGCAAGTACTGCAGTTTGTAGCTCCACTCTGATCTTGCCCCGTGCAATAATTCATGCTGTGGCTTCAATTAATCTGTCAAACCAACTTCGTGACAAATTTCCCAGGTCCTGTTGCGGTCACGCAGCCCATGCAGTGACCATCCAGAGTGGTATTTTGTTCACACCCTGGGAATTCGTCATCAGCATTTAATAGGTACCCTGGGTGGCATGAGAAAACAAAATGTTAATTAGTTCGTTTTACAGATCTTAGCTACATAAATTATAACCGAATTTCCAGACAATTTAGTGTCAATAATATTAATCTAACACTATAGACTGAAGGTAGTGAAGCAGGGGGGAAGGTGGGGAGGGGGGATTTTCCCCTCCACCCTTGTTTTACTAGGGGGATATGGCCTCCACTTTTGGCGGTTGTGCACAAAAAAAGCAAGTTGCTATTAATGAAAAATATGTAAAATATACTTTAAAAATGTAAAACTTGTACATCCTTAAAATCCTCCATTAACCACTATACCGAAAAAAGAAAAACAATCGTAGAGCAACTAAATTGCTCTGTTACATAAAATGTAATAAAAATGTCATTAAAATCCAAATAATAAAACGATTATTGATTCGTCGTGTTTTTTTGTTCCTGGAAATGCCTGTTGATACCTTTTTTGTTACAAGTACACCATTGCTATTTCCCAAATTGAAGACCAGATACCACAGTTTAATACCTTTAGGCATACAGATCGAAGTCCGATGAAGTCTGACACGGCTGGAAACAGTAAAAAACAGCTGACCCAACCCAACAAAATGAGTCACAAGTTGCCAGAGCTACCCAGTACTTTTGAGATGCCTTTTACTTTATAGCAGTATTCTACACAATAAAAATCCATGAATTATAGAAGCAATCAACGTTTTCACCCAAATGAGTTCTGCATGTATTATTATAGATGACAACCTGAGTGATATTTAGGCCTACCAATGATGAGCAAATGATGTGCGTAATTTCTATGTGAAAACCTAAATACCTGCTAACTTGTCCTTATAACCAGTACACACCGGGATTATTTTAACATCACCGAGCCGAGGCGCGTGATTATTTTTTTTAACGAAACTCAATCCGAGGAGGGTTCAAGCCGATGGTACCGGGAAGCACACCCACGCATTTCCGGCCTAATTGCTCGCTGCTGACAAACATTTCCGGCCTTGCTCGACCGTGACGTGTTTATATGCGTCATCCGTTTTGAATTTGGGAGAAACTTTGTGTGTATATACGTCTTCCGGTGCGAACTGGTTAAGACTCAATTGGGGGGATTGCATTCAGCTGGGGCCAATTTCATCGAGCTGCTAAGCACAAAAATTTGCTTAGCACAAAAAAGTCTTGCTCATTTAAAACAAGTTATCAGCCAAAATTCTACGTGTTTTTCATGCTAAGCAAAAAACCAGCTGATTATCAATCAAAAACAATAACGATCACATGAAAACTTGGCCTGTAACCTTGTTTTTGCCAAGGACAAATTTTTATGTTAAGCACATTTTTGTGCTTAGCAGCTCCATGAAATTGGCCCCGGTTGCAAATGATATTACAAGAAATGAATGAATATATATATTCTTAATGTGCATCACTGAAATATAGTGTACTTGTCGGCAGTTGGCTGATTATGTTCGCGCCAACTTGGTAAAGAAAGCCACCGGTGAAATATGAGATATGAACCACCGTTACGCTTGACGGGATTAGCATCGTTGAGTCACTGCCAATGAAACATTAAACGGGGGACGTGTCCAAGTTTAATACAAATCCGGATCCAGGTATTCAAATGTTGCTCATATGTTCATGCAAGCTGGCAAAATACATTTTGTATTTAATTTTTCCTTCGCAATATTTTTTTAAAGCAAATCAGACAAACCTGGAAATATCATAAAACATGCACTTTTAAAAAACATAGTCTTGACTTTTGTCTGAATATGGTATTTTTCCAAAGATTATGATAGTCGTACATTCTTATATTAGCCTTAGCTGTCTCTGGATGCACCTGTTTTTGTATTTATACAGTAAAAACATCAACATGTTTGTTTGCAGAATATATGGCGTGCAATTATTGAACAAATTGCAAAATATATCTCTATTTAAATAGTTTAATATATCTCTGTTTTTATCAGAGATATATTTCAATTTCAGTTTCAATTTCTAATAGAGATACATGTACCTCTATTATTCTATAGCAGAGATATCACTATGTTGTTTCTAATACCGATGTCTCTATTTCAACTAGATCTATTAGAAATACAGTCATACATTTTTATTGAATATTTGTCTTAGAAATATTTCTATATTTCCGGACGGCGATCGCGAAAAAACCCAATAATAACATAAGAATAACTGCTCGACGCCGGTTAAAAACAAATGCTGTTTTTCGTGCTTTCAAAGACTGTAAAACTTTGGGCAGCTCAGTTAAACGGTATTTACTATAAAATACAACCCCCCAAAATCTACCCATTCATGATAATTCAAGCAATAACCAATGGTGTCGGGGAATTCAAATGTTGCATGCCAGGCTAGAAAAGAAAAAAACACCTTTCTTATATAGATAGACCTAAAATTATGTTTTCATAGCAATGTCGCTGCAGCACCAACTAAAATTTAAAAAAACTCTGTTGTCAGGCTATAACCAGTTCGCACCGGAGGGCGTATATACACGCAAGCGAGCGAGCAAGGCTGGAAGTGCTTCCCGATACCATCGGCCTGAACCCGCCTCGGATCGAGTTTTGTTAAAAATAATCCCGTGCCTCAGCTCGGTGAATGTTACAATAATCCCGGCGCGAACTGGGTAATCATCTTGTCATTTCCAATTACATAATAATAACGACGAAGGAATATTTAATTTTTACTATATGTACTAGTCTGTGGCTCCTCTGCAAAAAAAATACTCATGTCGTCCATTAGAAACGAGCACAACGATGTTGTGCCTCGTGTAAAATGGAAGCACGTTCTGTCATCATGTTGCATCGTGTGTTTTTGATTTTCAACTGCATAATTAAATAATAAGCAAGTAGATTTATTGTTTCCTCTGATAATCTGTTGCTATCTGCAAATATAATTATGTCGTCAAGTCAATACAGGCCTTGCGACATTGTGATTTCCTTCAAGTTGGGTTTTTTGTTTTTAATTTCTAGTTGCATAAATTACATAATCATTTTTTAATATTATTATTTTCCCCGTTTAATCTGTTGTTTATCCGTTCAGGTAATTGTGTCATTACTGCAGGAACTTGCATAAAAACGTCTATAGTGTAAACAACCTGGGAGAAGTCACCTTTAATTATAAAGTAAAAAACATGTTGTTAATTTTCCAATGTTTCTGCACACAAAAAACAGAGTTGCCTCCGATACCAGTCGTCACGCAGCACTTCCTGACGCCGTCTACGGCCCAGTTGGAACTGAGTACGGCACCAGACCGGTTGGACTTTGACAGGTATCAAATGGTCGTAAACCGGACTGGCGTGCTCCTGTCGATGTCGCTCAGGAAGGACACGACCGGGTACATCATGGATGACCTGACGCCTGATGAGGAGATTACAGTGCGGATCATCACCGTACGGAACGGCATCAAGGGCGATCCGGCAGTAATTCGAGTTCCGGACCCGCAAGTCGCAAGTAAGTTAACGTAAAAGATAGAGATTGATCACTACTAAGCACTTTATGGCCAACCCAGAATGCGGACGCGGTGCGTCACGGAACGGATCTTATCCGTCAATGTTTCAATCTCAATGAAAACAAATGGGTCAGACCACACTGGGTTGGTAACTGATCCCTAGTGCAGAACCGATCCTGCACGGTGCGTACGGAACCGATCATGCACGGTGCGTAAGGAACTGATCATGCACGGTGCGTGTGTAACTGATCATGCACGGTGCGTGCGTACGGTACAACAGGTAACAGACGCGTCAATTTCTGCAAAGCTCCACGTGCGTTCAGAACAGAATTGACTGATTGATTTGGTGCCTTGGATTTGTTTACGTTTTCTCTTTGCCACAACTCCCTTGGTTTCCTATGTGCACTGCAGAACAATCATGGTTGTGCCAAGCATATACAGGTTTTCATTCTGAATTACATGCCAAACTAAGGAGCAATTGAGTATGTCTCAGTTTTGTTTAACTTTAGAGCTTGAAATGTTTTTGAACAGATTACCAAATACAAACGCTACATTTTTAAAATTCTCAATTGGCAAGTTTTCGTCTGATTCTCTTTTTTTAGTCTCCATTTCCGACTCTTGTTCTTTATCTTTTTACCTCTTTCATTCTCACTTTTTCAATCATCCATGTGTCTTACCTTTGATGACTCGAGCCTACGCTGTCCTGCAGACTTTAGAGATATTTCACTGCAGTGTCTTTACTCGCTCAGCCACGGACGATATTGGGAGGAACAGTTGATTTTATATAATTAAATGCTATTTTGAATGAAGGCGAGGTCAATGAAGGTCAAAGAAATATTTAAATATTTAAATTAGGGATGATCTACGTGTATTTCGAGGGGATCCAGTATCTTATTGGTTGCAACTTTCTCACACTTTTTCTAACACCTCACCCAAATTTTACCTTATTCTACCACCAAAAAATATTTATATCCGCATCGCACGCACAATTCATGGCATGTACTAAAAATGGCCTAGAAACCTATCTTTCCTAGAATGATTTCAGGTTTTACACTTCAAGGAACAAGCTACAGACAAATTTAACGAAGGCATTTTTGTATTCATCATTGGCGGCGCTGTTTTACTCTCGGGGAGGGGTCGTGCGGCGTTAATTTCCTATAGCGATAGGGCTACTGGCCCCCCATAATGTCCGTGTGTGTGCATGCGTTTGTGTGATTGAATATGTCTATAGGCCCTAATGTGCATTTGTTTGTGTTTGATGGCATATCGAGCATAAAACTCATTTCCTCGGTCAGGATTGAGAACCGGCCAGAATATCCATACAATTTTAATGAAGTTCAATACCATCAGTCGTGCTCCGATGGTCTCGACCAAACAAAATACTCCCCAAGGTCCCTCGTTTTCAATTAAAAAGCACACCTGACCTTCCGGATCATGAAAAAGAATTTTAAAAACGTGGCCTGTTTTTTTTTGTCTGGAGATGTTGTAAACGAATACGGTTTCCAATCGTCTAAACAGACGCAGTTATTGTTTAAAAGGATGGTTGATCGCGGCTGTTTAAATTTGATAATGTCTAAATTAAAGTTGGCAGTATTGTTTATGAATCATATTGTAGCATCACAGTTGATGAGATTCGAGAAGTAGGTTTAATAGCCGGGGTGATCTTACACAGCTTTGACTCCAAGCGCAAATATGTTCAGAAACCAAGCCAGCAAGATTGTTTTCCTCAATTTGAAGTGGAAAAGATGATGTGGAAAAAATGGATTCCCAAATCTCAAGCAATTTGTAGATGCCAAACTGATAGCAAACGTTTCCTTTCTCTTCAAAGAACCAAGGTCGCCAACGTTCCTAAGGAGACTCAACCTGGACGGTTCCTCCATCCTCCTCAGCTGGGGCACTCCAACCCCTCCCTTCGACCGGTACTACCTGGACGTCCAGCGGGACAATGCCCGTTCGGCCTCCGGCCAGACCCAGTGGTCGGTCCGCCTGAACAAGACCGCCACCAGCTTCCTACTGTCGGACCTGAAGCAGCGGGGGCGATACAAGTTCACCCTGTACTCGGCGCTGGGTGACTACAAGGCCTTCAGCGACGGAGTGGAGGCCAGTGCGGCCCCCGGGGGTAAGTTGATAAGAGAGGTTCGGCCAGATATAGGATTTCACCGATGGTGAAATGAGGAAATGCAGGAATTAGGTTGGATGTGGGCAGTTATTTGCTTCTTTTGCTTTTTTAATGTCTTCGTTTCTATAAAACACACCCTGATTAGAGAATCTGGGATTGCAAGTCACCCAGAAAATTTGAACTCGTAGCAAGAAATCTCACTTGAGTAAAACTGTCACATTATGTGGTTGTTTTTAAAGTACTGGACCCAAGTTTGTTGAACTGCTAGAGTCAGAGCGAAGTGTACTCGATATTGACGTACACAGAGAAGTTCTATTTGCAGCGAGTTTGCAGTCTCGGGCATTCAAGAATTCACAAGATTGTAACGAGAGCTCAAAAGTGCCGCTCTAAAAAATGACATAAAATCACTTAAGTTGAGGTTTCAGGATTGCTTTGGAAAGTCATTTGAATAGCTAGTGACTTGACTTGAGTTCATGTGATGGACTTGCAGTGTCTCAAATACAACTCGGCACAATAATGTCATAACAAGTTACAGGCAACAGTTGACATGACCTTTTTTTGGCAGGTGAAATATTTTGTTCTAAAGACAACTCCATAAAATTGTAACAAATACCTTGGAGAAACCATAGCAGAATTGAGGTCTGCCGACATTTTTGTTTTTGTGTTAGCCTAGGCTAAGTGGGCACTGCGACAACCTTTCCAGAAAGATTCCAACTCAGAAAGATTCCAACTCAGAAATTCAAAATATCCAATCAATTTAATTACTGCCCAATGAACCATTGCGCCAAATGTTTTCTGGCTTTTAACAAACAGCTCCAACCCAGTCTGGCATCACACTCGGCGCGGTCACCTCACATGCCATCCAGGTATCGTGGGAGCCGGTCCTGAATGCCAGCGAGTATCGTCTCAGCCTGCTAAGCAGCGGCATCGACTCCGACGAGACTCGCTCCGTGAGCGTGCCTGTTGCCGACGGGGACGGCAGGGTCGAGCCGAAGGTGCTGGAGCAGGTCATCCTGGGCCTGGAGGAAGCGACTGGTTACTGGGTAGTCCTGGATGCGGTGATTGCTGGGAAGGCGATGGCTGCCGGCTGGCTGCAGACTCAAACAGGTGAGTTGCTATAGAAACAAGGGAAAAAAAAAAAAAACACAGGCATGTGAACATTTTTTCTTTTAACCTGATTTCCTTTGTTTTTGATTTAAATTTTTCTCTTCTGTCTTTTTCTTTTCTTTTTCTTTTTTCTGGCCTTTATATTCACTCATTACCTCTTTTTGTTTAATATCTACTTACTTGCCTGAAAATTTTGTATCCGCTATGAATAGGCGTGAGAGTTACTGGAACATATTTGAGGCGTTCTGGCAAAATGAGACAGAACTGGGCACAAGGCATAGTGGAGAAAAGACAATTAGCTTTTTTTTTTATATCACATGTACAAAACTTGAAACTTCAAAGGCTTTTTTCTCAACATTTGCCTTTTGCGACATGTTGATAAAGGCAAATTTTAAACACAGCCATAACTTGTTAACAGAATGTCCGGTGGAAGTGCAACAAACACCATTGAAAGGGGAATTTTATCCTCGTTTCCAATACCTCAGAACACTCGTTTCAACATCTGCCCAGTTCCGTCTTATTTGGCCAGAACCCCTCAAATATTTCCTTTTTTGCCTTTTTAATAGGGCCGATTCAATTTTTGAGTTCGAGTACGATAGGCCAATATAATCAAGTTTAGTTTCCTGAATCGTGACCATTTCAGACCTCATTATTTTACAAACAAGTAAAACATAATTCTGATTTCTTTTTAAACAAGCCCGAATATAAGTGCTATAAATGCTGGGCTTTTCACTGTTTTCACTTTTTTCCCATACTTTTTTTTCTTCCCATGAGAACAAAGTGATTCATCAAAAATGTCCCCCTCAGATTTTTTGGAGACATGCCTTCCTGTTTGATAGAATTGGATTAAGGGATTTGACCCTGGAGATATCACTTTATTATATGATAAAATTGTTTGAAATAATAGTAAGTGTTGTCAGGGTGATTTATTTTTTGTCTATAAGTGCAAGGTCGATTAGTTTGACCGTCGGTAGAATTGGATTAAGAGATTTGATCCCGGAGATGTCACTTTATTATATGATGAAATTTTTGAAATAATAGTAAGTGTTGTCAGAGTAATTTAGTTTTTGTCTATTATCTAAGGGCAAGGTCGATTAGTTTGACCTTCGGCCATAATATGTTCTTTTTTGCTTTTCCCTAGGATTTCTTTAGCTTGCATTTGGATAATTTGGTTGCCATAAAGTTGCCTGTAAACTGCATCCTCTATGACTTGACCTTATGAGAGTATTATCCTGTGCAGGGTAAATTACATGGCCATCAAGCACGGATCTAGCTGTGAGCAAACAGGGAAGTTGAGCTAGTGGTGGCTTTCTGAAAGCACATCCTAGATATATCCTGGGCAAGGACGTCAATTGCTTCTCAGAATTATGGAGGGAAGGGGGAGGGGGGTGGGGGGCGGGGACATACCTTGATCAAAAGTAATGCGAGCGCAAAGCGCATTACTTTGGATTTTAGACGCTCTGTGCAGGGTTGTAGCTGGAAATCTTTTAGTACCGGTTTTTTTCAGGCTGGATGGTTGAGCCGTTGCCGTTGTAGTATCACAGCCTTTTTTCTCTGTCAAAATTTCACAATCTTCATGTATTGCAGCAAGATTTGTGCCGGCTGGCAAGCTTCATTTTCACCCCAAGTGCCGGCCAGTGAATGGGAGTGCCGGATATAGCACCGACCGGCACTAGCCAGTGTAGCTACAACCCTGGCTCTGTGGTGCGATCTGAGGCAATTTCTGATCACTTTATTTCATTTATTAAAAAGTGGGGAAGAGTGACAAACGATATGATATCCCCCCCCCCCCCCCCCCCCCGTGGGGAGACATGTCCCCCCCCTCTCCCCCACTAATTGACGCCAATGATCCTGGGCCATCCGCCCCCTCCCCCTTTCTGTCTCTCCTCCCCCTCCCCCAGTTGTCATGTCGCGGTAGTGTAGGGTTGAGCTATAGATTGAAGTGTCTGTAGTTTGAATCCACCAGTACCTATTTTTCTTATTCAAATGTATTCTTGGAGTTGGGACACTTATTGGAATAGACCCCAAGAACATTAAAGGTAGGATACACCAATGGTAATTGCTTGAATTATCCTGATTGGGTGGATTTGGGGGGTGGTATTTGATAGTAAATATCATTTAACTGACCTGTCCGAAGTTTTACAATCATGGATCATAAAAAAGCAAGAAAAAAAACGACGTTCGTTTTCCACCGGCGTCGGGCAGTAGTTCTTATGTTGTTTTGCAATCGCCGTTCGATGATCGTGAATTTTTGTTCCGATTTTTCGGAATATTTACTGGATATCTAGTGCAATCATTTTGCTGGATGCCTAGAATCAAGATATTTCTTGATAATTTGGTAGTAAAAATGTTTGATATCTGCAAATGGTGTATCCTACCTTTAAATACTGCGCAATCAGTACATAATACTCTGCTTTCAAGAGCGGAAAGGATGCGATGTACTGAGAAACCCTGCACTGTGGTGTACTACAAAAAACGGATATCCAGCGTGTCACTTAATTTCCTATTTCCCCCTCTCTGATCACCAGCCTCATCCCAGGGTAACATCAGGCTTGTCAGCTACCCACCGAGCACCGTGGAGGCCGTCTGGCCGGCCCAGCCCGGGGCCTCCGGCTACATCGTCTCGGTCATCAGCTCTACCGGGGACGACGTACGGGACATCGCAATCACGAACTCGCAGATCACCGTCTACGATGTCAGGACCGAGACGCCGTACGAGTTTGGTATCCGGGCGGTCGTGGACGGGGAGGAGATTGGGGTCGGAGGGGTCGCCCACGTCATAGGTAGGAACTTTGAATTTGTCATCCTTAACCAGTTCGCGCCTATTCCTGATAATTCATGCAATTACCAATGGTGTATCTTACCTTTAACCAGTTCACCGAGCCGAGGCGTGGGATAATTTTTAACGAAACGTGATCCGAGGCGGGTTCGGGAGTACCGGGAAGCACACCCACGCAATTCCAGCCTTGCTTGCTGCTGACAGACATTTCCGGCCTTGCTTGTGACGTGTTTATGCGTCATCCGTTTTGAATCTGGGGGAAATTTGTGCGTGTACATTCTCCGGCGCAAACTGGTTAAAGGTAGGATACACCATTTGCAGATATCTAACATATTTACTACCGAATTACTAAGAAATATCTTATTTGAAAGTAAATATTGATTCTAGGCATCCAGCAAAATGATTGCGCTAATATTCCGAAAAATTGAATTTTATAATGAAAAATTCGCGATCGCCAGACAGCGACCGCGAAAAAAACAAAGATAACATAAGAATAACTGCTCGACGCCGGTTGAAAAAAAAACCGCTATTTTTCGTGCTTTTCTCGGCATCCATAATTGTAAAACTTCGAACAGCTCAGTTAAACGATATTTACTATAAAATACAACCCCCCAAATCTACTTATTCATGATAATTCAAGCAATTACTAATGGTGTATCCTACCTTTGAAGCCTTTTGTCATCTTTTATGAATGGCCCCGTTTATACTCGGAGAACACTCTGGGTAAAGTCGCAGTGGCCGCGCTATGCATGTGTATTCACACATAACAATACACAAAGCGCGAACAGCTACCCGAAGCAGCTAGGCTACAATCGGCAAATCGGTTGAATCCCATCTTACACCTACCTTAACCGTTTACCTCGGCTAATATATTTTGGATGTTTTTGCTGGATTTTCAGTGCAGTGATCGTATGTGAAATAAAAAATTGTATTCAGTATGAAGATTCAGATCTTACATGAATAGAGAGCTGGATAATGTAGCTACATGTACATTCGGTAACAAGTTGGAGTGACTAAGATGCAAATTCACCAACGAAATTAAATAAATGTAATAAAACATCTGTTTCTCCTCTTAAGCCGAGTTTGGGAGTAAAACATATGTTAATAGTTATAGCCGAATTATACTTGATCCGAATTCCCTTCCCCCTAAAATCGAATTATGGCTGTCGGGTTAACCTGCCAACTCTGTAATAACATGCAGCACATGAATATGTCGTGGTACGGTAAAGCCAGGAACATTTGGACACACTCTAAAAATAATGTTAACCCAGTTCTGTCATCTTTTTTTAGGACAGAATGTTTATTCTTAACGCAATCGTCTAAAAAAAATCCGTCATCGCCGTGTCAGTGAGAAAAAAAATATGATTACTTTGAAGTTCGTCTGGAGCGCAAATAAAGAACATATGTGACCTGTTCCAACGAAACCCGGACAAAGTCGACTTTTTAGTTTTTCAGATTTAACTTTTTTCAAATTCTCTAGGTTCTCAGCTTTAAAATGATGTATCATTTACATATGTACCCCCACCCTATCTTCCCTGGGGTCTGGATTTAGTGATAAAACCCTGACAACCTAATTATGAGATAAACAGCTTTGAAGTTCAGAAAAGCGTATTATTTCTATACACAAATGTTTCACAAAATTGACAAAAAAACACACTTCTGGTAGACAGATTTTGTTCAAATTTGAGGAGATTGTAGATTAATAGTGAGTGACTTGGGAAAACCTAAAACCTCAAAATAGTAAAATCCATCCCGAAATGACTTCAGGAGTACATTGTGACAAAACACATTGTGCGACTTTGTCCGGGTTTCGTTGGAACAGGTTACATATGTGACCTGTTCCAACAAAACCCAAAGCAAGGTCACACAATGTGTTTTATTACAATGTATTTGTGAAGTTCGGGGTAGATATTACCATTTTGAGGTTTGGGTTTTTGCTGAATCACAAACTATTAATCTACAATCTCCCCAAATTTGCACATAATCCGGCACCCAGAAGTGGTTTGCTTTGGTCGATTTTGTGAAACATTTGCGTATAGAAATAATACGCTTTTCTGAATTTCAACTTTGTTTATCTTATAATTAGGTTGTCAGGGTTTTATCACTAAATCATTTCCCCAGATAAGGTGGGGTACATATGTAAATGATTCATCATTTTAAAGCTGAGAACCTAGAGAATTTGAAGAAAAAAAAGCAAAATCTAAAAATCCAAAATGTTCAACTTTGTTTGGGTTTTAATGGAGCAGGTGACATATAAAAAGCCTAATGATAGCTCGATTATGACCTTTTGCTAAACATCTTTGACCATGATTTAATACAAATGGGTAGCATTTATGTTATTAAGTTTAAGGGGTTTAAAGTTTATCATTTGTGACCCGCTCCATCGAAATCAGGAATAAGTCTCGAAATGACTTTTTGAGATATGCACATGGTGAGAAAGGGAATTTAAGCTTTCTAATAATACCCATCACAAATGTGTATCCTTTTAGGTTAACGAGTTATGGTCTGATGAAGATGACAGGTGTATATTTATTTGCCGAATCCACAATCAGAGAAAACCAGCTTTTAAATAAACAAAATTTACCAAAATCATACGGACAGTGCACATAAATCCTCATTTTCATCTTTATTGATCGTATTTACATACAAGACATTAATGACAATAATCTGTGATAACTACACTTCCTAAAAATACAATGTTCAGAAAAACGACTTGGTCACGATTTTCACCCATGTGTTCACTTCAACGGCCGATTACGTAAAACGGCCCCAGCGACTTATTCCTGATTACAATGGAGCGGGTCACATTTGAACATGATCGATCGGTTGTTGAACCCTTTTTTTTTTATACAGTCCTGACCTAGATTACTAAGAACACAAAATACACCAGGAAACAGGAGATTCGGATGCAGGAATATTCAATAGGGACAATAAAGATCACATTTCAGGAAGACATTAAAATCTAATCGAGTTGTGCATGCGGGGTGATCTACAATCATTGAACTCTGTTGTATTTAAGGGTAGGATACACCATATTTGCAGATATCGAACAATTTTACTACCGAATTATTAAGAAATATTTTACTTATTTGAAAGTGAATAATGGCTGTAGGCATTCAGCAAAATGATTGCTCTAGATATCCTAATTTCGTTCAGAAAAATTGAATTATATAAAAAACAATTCACGATCACCGGACGGCGATCACTAAAAAAACAAAAACAACATAAGAACCACTGCCCAACGCCGGTTGAAAACGAACGCCGTTTTTATTGCTTTCCTCGGCATCCATGATTGTAAAATTTTGAACAGGTCAGTCAAACGATATTTACTATAAAATACAACCCCCATAATCCACCTATTCATTATAATTCAAGCAATTACCTGTATCCTACTTTTACATCCACCCATTCCTGATAATTTAAGAAATTACTAATGGTGTTTCCTACCATTAACGATCACAGCTAGCTGTAAAACGAGTTCGGCTACTGGTTTTAGGCTTTAGTTTGTACGATCCCTGCTAAAAAAATGTAATGAGACTTGAAATACTTTAGAATAGTGTTTAACGCTTCGTGGGAATTGAAGCCATTTACAAGATTGTTTAATCTGCTGTAACTTAGCGAGGACCATGCACTCACACCACACAGCTGTGTGTGGCATATAGCTAGGATTTTTTCATTGGGGGGGGGGGGGGGGGGGGTTGCACAGGGCAGGCATCAGCATCTCGTGGGGGGGGACCAGCTTATTATGGTCTGTTGAGTCTCTGTTTGGTATGGGAAGATAACGGGTATATCAAGGTTTTTTTGTAAAGAAAATGGGTATATCAAGTGCCCCAGGGGCACCTGGGGGGCACTGGGAATTGTGGGGGTTGGGGCACGTGCCCCTTCTTGGCTATGCCACTAGTGTTAATAGGCTGTTTTCAGTAGGGTAGGTTGCCATGTTTGTGTGCATTATTTGTCTCGCTTTGATTTTCAAGATGGTGTACCCTGATTCCCTCTCTTATTGCATAAAACCATGCTAGCTTGACATCCCTAAGATCATCAGCCGCGGTCTCACGTATTCCGACCTCTGAATTACTAATCATTTCACGGATCAACAAATATGAACCGAATTATGCCCGGCATTCCCGCTATGCCAAATGAAAATAACTCTCATGTCAAAGCTATCAACATCATGAAACAGTATGATTTGTAATGAGCCGTACACTAGGCAGGTACATATACTAATGTAATAAATGTAACGACAGATGTAGAGCAAGGATTTCATATGGGTATGACGCCTGTCACTAGTGTCAGAGCCAGGAAGCCAGACGTTCGGTCTCGAGTTACCCTGATGTTATTGCCCTCGGAGTATGTTAAAAACATTGCACTTTCCCCATGGAAGATCACTTCAGGAAGTGCAGATGGTATTCCTGACACTTTAAAACATATTGTCCCTGAAAAAATCAAATCTATCACCCAGAGCCGCCCACGCGTGGCAATTATCCAACATTTCAACAACATTGTAAGTGCCATGTACATTTGAAGACGGGGATTCCTTGACGGATCAAACAGTTTCATGAACGTGTCATCGTTTAACCACTTGGCTTACCGGATATTAGCTTAAACTTTAGACTGGGCTGTTTCTGCTCTGTCCGTAGAACATACATGGTAGTCAAACTTCCACTATTTTGTTGGGAGAAAAATGAAGACCTCCTGATTTTAGTCCAGTAGTTTTGATTTTAGCGCCATTTTTGGCTCTAATGACGATCATCGCAAACAAAAATCATGGTGCTGGAATCAAAACTACACTCTAATTTGTTTTATGGAAATATGTTTAGAAACTAAACGCACGGGTCTAATTTCTAAACAGTATTGTTTAATGGCTGAACACTATTCCATCCTTCTGCTAAACATGTAAAACAAGTTTACAAACTGATAACAATGTGTGCTTTTACATGGTATTACGATTAAGGATCAAAACACAAGAGAGTATCAAAGAATCGCCCGATGACGGTTTCTTTGTCAAAATTTGTCCTCGGTCATTCGGGTAGCTTTAGGTTAATGTGATTAGGTTAAAGTACAGGAAGAAGGAAAACACAATAGGGTATCCTCGGTCGTTATCATATTGTTAACGACTGTGTGTTTAGAAAAGTGATAAACACTGATTGGCAGTGTACTTAACCGAATCGAGAGTTCTTGATATCATTTTCTTTCTAACAAAATTGTTTAGCCTTACATGTACATATCAATGGTTTACGTTCCTGGATATTGGAAGTTTGAAGTTTTTATCTGACCTCTCTGTATACAGCAACAAAATGAAGTTTATTGCGGGTGTTTTTTAAAATGCAAATCAACACAGATAATGAAATGTGAAAAGTTGACAAAAGAAATTGTAAAGAATTGACTGATGATGTCAGATTATCTTGGTTTTTATTACAATTTAACCAGTTCGCGCCGGATGACGCATATAAACTCAATATGTTTTCCCCAGATTCAAAACGGATGACGCATAAACAAGCCATGAGCAAGGCTGGAAATGTCTGTCAGCAGCGAGCAAGGCCGGAAATGCATGGGTGTGCTTCCCGGCACTATATTGGCCTGAACCCGCTTCGGATCGAGTTTTGTTAAAAATAATCCCGCCCCTCGGCTCAGTGATGTTAAAATAATCCCGGTGCAAACTGGTTAATAAAAACGAATTGTGAAAGAACAAAAACAAAGGCTCTTTTTACAAGTTGCCAAAACAGTTAGTTAGGCCTTAACCCTAACCCCCACGAGGTGATTCTTAGAACACACTTTGACAATGATCGTTTGTCAAAGTGACTTGGCCGCAGTAGGCGAAATGCCAACCTATACCAGTTTTTGCTGACGGACTGGCATAGTTTATGATAGACTTACTGACCAACTAAGAATAAATAATTGATATTACTTACGATATTTATTTGTTTGGCAGCGCGAGACACCGAGCCCCCAATCATCATCAGCTGCCCCGCTGACATCGCCAAGACCATTCCGCTAGCTTCTGGCGAGGTCAATGTCTACTGGCTGCAACCAGAAGCCATTGATGACTCGGGCCTCTCGCCCCTCACACGGTCCTCCCGGGAGCCCGGCGATCACTTCAGGACGGGGACCGAGGTCGTCTCCTATGTCTTCATTGACCCGTCCGAGAACCGGGCTCACTGTAACTTTACCGTGACCGTCAATGAAGTTGGTAACTATCCAGTCAAGCACGATCGACCCGTCGCGGTTTTGTTTAGAGCGATGACGTAGACCCTTGGCCGCTTTCCAAGCCCACGCTCCGTCTCCATTGTGGCTTTGTTCATCAGTTTGGCAATGGTGATTGAGCTGGAGGCGCAGCCTAAGCTGGGGTTTGGAAAACGGCCTGAGTAACTGGGGTTCAAGAACTGCTTTTTTTTTTTTTTTTTTTTTTTTGAATTTTGACTTGGGTCTGTCGTACTAGAGCCCCAGTGAAAACTGGTGGTTAGATCTATAACGTTGCCAAAAACTTGAAAAAATACCTCGCAAATTGCCTACTGGCTTCCATATGTGTCGAAGATGACCTTCTGGGGCTTCAGAGGTACTCATTTCTTAATTATGAGCTGAAAATCGAAGCTGTTTGACAAGTTTTACAATATACCACACCACGCGCGCCACCTTTTTAAAATCTTAAAATCAGTCTTTTTTTTCTTGCATGCTTCAAATTCCGCCAGCCTGGGTCACGGTGAAATGACGTACCCCGCCCCTCTTCACCTCCTCCCCCCCTCCCCCTCTCCCCTCTCAAAGTGAAAGGACCAACAGTAATGCCGAACATTAGGCTACAACGTAACTTTTATCGTCTGTAATTTCTTATTAAGACTCCGAGCCACCAATGATCACCGGTTGCCCCCAGAACATCACGACATCCGTTTACTCTCACCTCCTTAACGACGGACTGGCAGTGGACTGGAGAGAGCCAGAAATCCTGGACAACTCGGGCCAAATCCAGTCGGCCAGTGTAACTCACCGCCCGGGGTCAAAGTTCCAACCGGGGTCGACAGATGTGACGTATCGCTCCACCGATTCCTCCAGCAACACGGCGACTTGCAGTTTCTCCGTGACGGTGCAAGTGCTTGGTAAGAATATCGGCTACAAAAGGGGTAATTAGGCCATCAGCCTCGGCCCCAAATAATAGGCCACCGGTATCCAAATGATTGGGAGAAGTAATTCTCATAGCAATTTGTGGCAAGGTGTGCACACCTAGAGTTGGAAAATGTATGACTGCATTGCAGCGTGGGCACTTCCAGCTTTTTGGGCGTTATCACATTTTTCAATTTTGTTTCAAAATGGCCGCCAATATGCTTGTTACTGGATTAATTAAATGCGGTAGCTAGCATTTTGGCGGCCATTTAAAAAAAAATGTCATTACATCCATAAAGCTGCCATCACTGCAATGGACCAGTTTCCTAATAAAATCGAAATCATGCACACATGCGCATAAAAAGGCCGGGAGGCAATAAGCGAATTGGCCCATTGAAAATGTACATTTTGAGTATTTTTAGAGTGTATAGCAGAGTTGTACATGTAGTCGAGTACCTTCCGAGTACTTTTCAAGTACTTTTCGAGTACTTTTCGAGTACTTTTCGAGTACTTTTCGAGTACTTTTCGAGTACTTTTCGAGTACTTTCCGAGTACCCCCCCCCCCCCCCCGAGTACCTTCCGAGTACCTTCCGAGTACCTTCCGAGTACCTTCCGAGTACCTTCCGAGTACCTTCCGAGTACCTTCCGAGTACCTTCCGAGTACTTTTCGAGTACTTTTCGAGTACTTTTCGAGTACTTTTCGAGTACTTTTCGAGTACTTTTCGAGTACTTTTCGAGTACCTTCCTTACTACCAAATATTGACTCTTTGTTGCAAACAAAGCGAAAACAAAACATTGACAGCAGACAAAAGTTGGGACTTTGGATGTATAGAGATACTTTTTAATCAACGTTTTGGGAAAGAAAGTACTAGAAAAGAACTGGGTTTAGTACCTACTGATTACTTTTGTTAATACAAGCTTAATTCATACAATATTACAATTGTCCAAATTCTTCAATTTGTTTAGCAAAATATTTACTGTTCAGTGTCTGTGTTATGCAGCTATATATCTGTACCAAATCATCTGAATCGAGATGTTGAAATTAGATTTGAATGCTTGAATCTGCAGAGGATCTTGTCTCTCCGACTATAACAAACTGCCCTAGCGACATCCACGAGACGATTCGCATTGGCGTGCCGGGCGTGCTGGTCACCTGGGATATACCCCATTCCACCGACGACGTTGGTCCTGTGCGGATGCTAAGCGGCACCCACGAACCGGAGTCAGAATTTCACGTGGGCCAAACGCCGGTCTCCTACATCTTCGCCGATATGGCGGGGAACAGAGCTGAGTGCAACTTCACCGTCACGGTGGAGGAAATCGGTGAGCTAACAAAAAGGGTGCTTGTGATGAGAGTCGTTTGCCTAATGTGCCAAAGGCCCTTTTTACACTAGACATATACCACACCGCAAGCGCCAATCTCGGGATTGACGTAGGGTTGAGGCAGGCTTGAAAGCATGCAGCGATTCACACTTTTCAACCCTGCGTCAACCCCAAGATTGATATCTTCTCCTCCAGTTAAACTCAAACTTGCTCCTAGACCAGGTTTGAGATTTTCTCGCCCGGATTCAAAATAGTAGTAACTGGCCGACAGACAGACCGACAGACAGACACACAGAGATGATCAGAAAGAATTGGAACAAGTAAATTCTTTATCTTTTTTTTTTTCCGTTCCCAGATGATGAACCCCCGGTTGTCCTCCGATGCCCGTCGGACATCAACAAGACCACACCTGGAGATGCCGCGTCGGGCGTGATTGTCAAATGGTCCAGGCCCAAAGTGCGCGACAACTCCAAACTGCCAGTGACGTGGGCGACAACGCACCGGTCCAATGCGGCTTTCCCCGCAGGCCAGACCAACGTGACGTACACGTTTACTGATGCGTTCAACAATACTGCTACCTGCCAATTTGTGGTGACCATTTTGGAAGGTATAGATTTCCTCATAAGTATACCTTTTAGTATAAATATTTTTCTTTCTTGAACAATTACGACACACCAGGTGCCATAATTTTACAGGATGCTTTTACATTTACCAACAGTTACCAACAGTTAAGTATTTCATAATAATTTGGTAGTTTTGTTTTTCTATGTTTGCAAATGTTGTATATTTCCTTTAAGAATTAATTTGCCACCAAATTTTCAAAGACCTAAACTACACACTGAAATGAAGGACAGATTCTAGTATGCCAGAGTTGTATTCAAGTGGTAGGCATGTCAGATACTAGGTTGTAGCATTAGATATTACATAAGTATAGATTCATCAATAGTGATCTTACGAAAAAATTATTGTCTGTCCCAAAGTTAACTGTCTTAATTGGTAGACTTTAGGAGCTTCCCCATATGTTACGTGTGTCTCAAAGGAATGCTTCTGTTTTCGCACGTTCATTTTCAGCTCCACCAACAACGACACAAATACCTACCACTACAACCCCAATTCCTACCACTACAACCCCAATTCCAACCACTACAACCCCAATTCCAACTACTACTACTGCTGTTCCAACCACTACATCGATTCCAGTAACCACAACCCCGATTTCTACCACTACAACCCCGATTTCTACCACTACAACCCCAATTCCTACCACTACAACCCCAATTCCAACTACTACTACTGCTGTTCCAACCACTACATCGATTCCAGTAACCACAACCCCAATTCCTACTCCTACAACCCCAATTCCTGCCACTACAACCCCAATTCCTACCACTACAACCCCAATTCCAACTACTACTACTGCTGTTCCAACCACTACATCGATTCCAGTAACCACAACCCCAATTCCTACTCCTACAACCCCAATTCCTACCACTACAACCCCAATTCCTACTCCTACAACCCCAATTCCTACCACTACAACCCCAATTCCTACTCCTACAACCCCAATTCCTACCACTACAACCCCAATTCCTACCACTACAACACAAATCCCAACAACTACAACACAAATTCTAACCACCACGACAATTCCAACAACTACAACAGAGATTCCAACAACTGCGACCACCAATCTCACAACAACACCAACTAGGCATGAACGTACCAATCCATCAGAGGTAGCTCCCACCTCATTGCATGGAACCTCTCCTCGAGTTGTCGATCTAACTTCCGCTGCACATGTTGGTACAACAGTAGCTGCAAGGGTTACAATTGGGAACGTACCGATAGCTATAACAGCTGGGAAGTATGGTAAGTAAAATAATAAGGTGGGGGGGGGGGGGGAGGTGGGGGGGGGGGGAGGGGGGACTGTGAGGCTTGAAGACATGAAAACCTTTTATTTTGTTGGAACGAACAACATGATAAGTGATACTTTGACAGATGTGAAAAGTGGACTTATCACATATTTTTTAACCAGTTCGCGCCGGAGGTCGTATATACACGCAAAGTTTTCCCCAGATTCAAAACGGATGACGCATAAACACATCACGAGCAAGGCCGGTCAGCAGCAAGCAAGGCCAGAAATGCGTGGGTGTGCTTCCTGGTACCATCGGCATGAACCCGCCTCGGATCAAGTTTTGTTAAAAATAATTCCTCGCCTCGGCTCGGCTCGGGGATGTGAAAATAATCCCGGCGCGAACTGGTTAATACGTGAAAAAGGGACCTATATTGTTGACTTTTGACATTTTAAATTATAATCAAATGTATTTGGACCCTCAGAGTGAGCTTGTTATGTGCATTCAATTAGTGGACGTAGAACGATTGACAGAAAATCCACGATTGAAATTTGTGTGCCAAACATATGGGAGGCCTTCTAAAAATGAAGTACATGTACAAACAAAAGAGAGACTATAGGGGTCCACAGTGGAAGGTTTTTACACACATAAGTGTGTTTGTCAGGGGAGGGGGGGGGGGGGGCTTTTATAAAAATCATGAGGACCCGAGAGAACCCACAAAACTGTTGGTAAATCGGTAATCAGTTTTATAAGGATGTATAAAAGCGTTTTAAAGTATGTGTAGCTTCCGTCAATGTCATCTGGAGTACTTGTGCACGGAGCTTATACTTTTTATCCATTTAAATGATTTCTTGTTTGGAATTTCTTTTTTCAACCTTAGAAGATTCATGGTTTACACCAAGGTACGGTCATCATTATAATGTGCTTGTTTTTTGTTTTATATTGTAGGTATTTGTGATTGTTACGTGGATGCGATCAACTTGGTTTACATGAGTAACTGTGAGATGCCGGCAAATTGTGACGCCGACAAACTCCTAGCAAACTTGACCGCTGTAAGTTGGACGGAGTTTAAAGGTTTACTGCTATTTGTAACTGTGTGTTCTTAAGATCAGTAATGGTGACAGCCAAACATTTTCAAGAACTAATACTTTATCTACAAGATCAGATTAGATTATTTCCCTTCTTTTTTAACCCTTGTTTTTTCACAGGCATTTACTAAATTAACAAGCAGAATTTGTGCTAAAATTTGCTCGGGTCACAACATCAGAGGTAGAAGAATGTACTACTGCACCAACTTTATCACCCAAAATTTAATATAAAGTCCCCTTGAGCCACAATTTATTGCGTAATTTGCTCTACTTTTTTGGCTGAGCAACATTTCAGTTAAGACGGTTTTACGAAAGTTTAATAGTGTGAGAGTCTGCTACTTGCGCAACAATTTATGGCGTAACTTGAGCAGTCAATTTGGGTGGCGTACGTTGTGGCATAGGGACTGAAAATTACTTTTTTTTTCGTGATTGTCATGGAGCCTGCCATTGCCTAACTTATTAAAGACACTCACAGCCTTTTGTTTAAAGTACAAAAATTGCTATTTAACCCGCGGATAAATTTGTAGAGTTGCCGACTTGTTGCACGATTCTGCAGAAAAACAGACAAAAGTATTTTTCCAAAAGGGCGGGCGGAGGTGATTCAACCACTGTTTCGTAAAAGATCACAATTACACACAAATGCTGTTTAAAATTATCCTCGTCCAAAATGTTTTTAAAACGTTGCGCAGCTACACAAATTTTTCGTGAAATTGACTGTAAGTTTATTGCACAGTTACGCACAAATTTGTTCTACGCATGAAATTTGTGAAATTGGCTGCTGCTGACGTTTGCAAACTTGTTTGTTTTGTTTCCTGTCTGTTCTCAAACAGGTAGCAGTCACTTCGCAGAACGTGAAGAGCTTCACCGGTGCCTTGGAGGTGATTTCAACGGCTCATACCACCATATCAGCCGAGGGAATTGAGTCATACGCCACCATCCTGGAGCAGATATCCGTGGTCGGATCCACTTCATCAAATGTAACTATAGAGTGCAGTGCCAATTCAAATGTACCGGTTCAGAGCAGGCAATAATGCTTTTGCCTCCAGTAGACCCACAAACGTGGTGGTGTGTAGTGTATTCAAAATCTAAATAGCAGAAATTTTCAAAATGGCTGCCCTTGCATGTTATTCTGTCGATAGTTTTTTCTTTTTGAACACGCTTAAAACTAAAGTGTTGAATCAACCTTATAAGTGTGCGGTCAGTGACTACTCTTTAAAAGTTAGGATTTCAACCATAAAACAGATGAATTCAACACAATTTACCAGTTTTATGTATGGAATTCCAACTTTTAAAGAGTAGTCACTGACCGCACACTTATAAGGTTGATTCAACACTTTAGTTTTAAGCGTGTAGACAAATATCTTTCTCATGTATTACACAACACTCAGAAAGTATATTTTCCTTAAACTATTTCATACCAATTGACCTTAATATATTTTCTCTTTTTCTTTTATCCTTTTCTTTTATCCTTTATCCTTATCCGCTAATTCCTGTAACCTTCTGTTTTTCTTTCCATTCTGAATAGGTCGCCACAAACCTAATTGGATCAATTGACAACATCCTGAACGTGCCCCGGGAGGAATTCCACGAGGCGCAGGAGAGAAGCCTGGCCAGCGCGAGAATCCTCCGATCGCTGGACTTCCATCTCCTGTACGCCCACCGGGGCAGCCAGAATTTCGTCAGCACGGAGTCCAACCTGGCGGCCTGGACCGTGTCGGTCCCCTACAACTCCACCGTGACTTACACGGTCCGGACAGCTGGCGCTTCGGTGGATTTCTCCGGGGAAGAGGGAACCAGCGATAAGGTGCAAACATCGGAATACGATGATGTCACCGCGTCAATTTCGCTACCAACCGAGGTTTATTGGTACGACTCTGCCCAAGGTAGGTTGAATTAGATATGCTGGGTATCCATCCATTCTTGAATGACGTAAACGGAAAATCATCGCCATTATGGAGCAAATGAAAACCTTATTTAAAATTAAAAAAATAATGCAAATCGCCCATCACACTGCCAAAAGGCCACTCGAGGTGTGGGCTACGGAGGAAAGTGTGGAAGAACCAGCCCTCATACTGAAACAAGACAATCTGATCTCTTTACAGCACGAATAGTGTTGGGATGGGTAACTAGTCCACAGCAAGGCATTAATATTGCTTCTTCCCATATTATGTGTAGAAGTGTCATAGCCCAGGACGGGCTCGAACCCCCAACCTGCAGAACTACCCGCAGACCATGAATCCAATGCTCTACGTCACTAGGCCACGTCACTTCCCCAAATGATACAAATTTGTCAAAGCATGTCTGAAAATAAAAGATGTAAAAACTGTTTTACACACTGCATGTGTACTGTACAACTTGACATCTGCCTCGGAAGATTCGTTTTGGGATAATAATAATACTGTGATTCCTAATTATGACAACACCACAAAGTTTTCCTCGCTGTTTTGTTTCACGAAAAACAACCAACTTTCTTTAGTCGCCAACAACGCGGCTCTTTCATAAATTCGTGCTTGTTTTTGTCTGAGGCAAGCAGTAAAATTCTGTAATAGCTGTGAAATTATTTCATCTCATTCAAAGTGTCTCATACAAACATTTTCAATTTCAACAGAATCCAAAATTACACGGAATAGTCGCGCAAATTGCAAAAGCGATGTGAATTTAATGCCACAATGCATAGTTCAGTGAAGAATTTGTCGGAGTCGAAATTTGTTCAATTTTAAATACGAATACGAAAACTTGCCCCGATGTCACACATTTGCATTCGCATATGTGACCCGCTCCATCGTAATCAGGAATAAGTCGCTGGGGCCGTTTTACGCAATCGGTCATTGAAGTGAACGCATGGGTGAAAATCCTGACCAAGTCGTTTTTTCTGAACATTGTATTTTTAGGAAGTGTAGTTATCACAGATTATTGTCATTAATGTCTTGTATGTAAAAACGATCAGTAAAGATGAAAATGAAGAGGATTTGTGTGCGCTGTCCGTATGATTTTGGTCAATTTTGTTTATTTCAAAGCTGTTTTTCTCGGAATGGGGATTCGGCAAATAAATATACACCTGTCATCTTCATCAGACCATAACTCGTTAACCTAAGAAGATACACACTTGTGATTGGTATCATTAGAAAGCTTATGAAATTCCCTTTCTCACCATGTGCATATCTCAAAAAGTCATTTCGAGACTTATTTCTGATTTCGATGGAGCGGGTCACATATGCGCTTTTGCACCAAGTATGAACCGACCGTTACGCCATTTTGCTTTTTTAGGAATTCCCTCGTCCTCCTACCCAGCTATTTTCACCTTCTACAACAACACCAAGTTCTTCCAACCTGAGGAAGAGGTTGACATCAACAGCGCGGTGATAGCTGCCAGCGTAGCCGGTGTCATGAGGGAAATATACCTGCACAATGACTCGGCGATCGTCACACTCAAACCCTGGGAGGTGAGTTTTTGTGTCGCCTATAAAACGAAGTTTTGGGGGAACTTACAGTCCTGAAATCTGTATGCCCTTATCTCCGTATGACCGGATCTCTGTGTGTATGTTAAAGGTAGGATACCAGAGGCGTGTGCAGGATTTTTTCCTGCGGGGGGCTGAATCAAAATCGTTTCGGTAGAGCGAAGCGAGCGGAGAGTCTAACAGCGTTTGGTCCAGGAGGTCTGGGCCTCGGTGGGGGTCCAGGATTTTAAGACCTGAAATCGCCTTTTCAGGTTTGTTGGGTACCATTACTGTCAAGAATATCGATCGTTTTGTTACAGTTGTCCTTTGAGTAAGTTTTTCCGAGGTTTAAGATTAAGTTTGTATTTTTTTCCCCTGTACTTATTCGTTCAAGCTTTAATTCGCTAATTTTTAAGATAATGTTTGATGGGACACAAAACTGTTTGCCATTTGTTTATGATTGTATAATAATCTTCTGAGTGTATCATTGGAAAATGTGCTGAATTAATTCACGGTCCCACGGACCCGAACCTGCAATGTGGTTTTGAAACCTGATACTGCCAAAGAGATATTTGCCTCTATTGTATCAAAGTCACTCTGCGACCAGCCGAGCGCATTTGCGGTCGGCTTTTTTTGCTACATTTCGTGTCGGCTCACTCAAAGGATTTAGTGTCGGCTCACTCAAAGGATTTAGTGTCGGCTCACTCAAAGGATTTAGTGTCGGCTCACTCAAAGGATTTAGTTCATTGAACCTTATTTATTTTGGAAAAAGACGTGCCATCATTGTAGGCGTGCAATTATGGGGAGCAGCAAGTCAATTCATTTCCTGTCAATTCATTTACAAACATTTATTACAAGCTGAAAGTAAACTCCACGCAATCCGGGATCGCTGTTGACAATCTGGCTCTGAAAACGGCGCTCTTAACTTATCTTGTCATTTTTTTCACTAGACCGCCGGACTTCTTAGAAAAGGGTTTTGACTAGACCGCCGCTGAAGTAAGCATGCAATGCCAGCGCGGCAGTCGCGCTGCAGCTTGCTAGTGGAGTAAGCAAGGGGATGTATACTTGCACGTGCCGACGCGGTATATACTTTCGGGTTTTTCAGGGGTGGGGGGGCGGAGGGGGGGGGGCGGAGGGGGGGGGGCAACAAAGTGCGCCACCAACGTTGAAATGTATCTCATTCATTCTTCCACGCTCATGAGCCACACATCTCACACAGTAAATACGTATAGATCGCTACCTCAAAGCGCACCATTGAAACACGTACAAATTTGCTCCGTGCTCGCTCCCCGAATTCAGTGATTCATATAACGTCCGCAAAGCCAGGTACACAGGCACGATCTACATGAATTCATTTTCTGCCAGTTTTGTTCGAAAACAACACAATAAAACGCAAAGTGGTCACAGGCAGATTTTTTAAAAATTCAGTATATCACTGCTACATCCTTTTTTAACGTATCCATGGAAAAAAATGAGTGGGGTCGAAGCACGATTTTTCACAATTTATCGATTATTATTGCCCTTTTTAGGGGAGGTATTTGTTAACGTCGTTTGAGTATTTGTGCACAATCTCCACGCACATAAACGGTACGTCAACGCTTAATTTTTTCGACTGCTTTTTTCATTTCCAATACAATTTTTGTCATTGGATGATAAATATTAAGGTAAATAACAACCTTGTACAACTACAACAGACAAGATGTTAAGATTGGATGCCAAAAACTCTTTCTTTTTCGAGTGAGAAAATTGTTCCCTCCTATTTTGAGAATGGACGGTACCACAGCGTTTCGCAATCACAGCCTCGAAGGCCCCCCCCCCCCCCCCCCTCCGCCGCCCCCCCGCCCCCCCTGTTTTTTTTGTTATGATCCTAATAATAGTCGCGGGTACCTGGGTACCCGACCGTGACGGGAATAGGGTACCCGGGTCCCGTACTACCCGTAAACGCACACCCTTACTTGCAAGTGAGCTCAGTGGGTTTATATTGAGGCCGTTAGGTCATCACTTCTATGTCATAAGCTATGCGTGATGGACTGTGCTGGAGAATAGACAAGACATCACAAGCAAATTGCACAGAGTAACATGACAATTAAGAAAAATAAATACCTGTCCCATTGTCGCCAAGTCACTGCATAGTCAGCCGAGCTGTTACGTTTGTACTCGGGTCCGAATGAAAGTGCACAAAAAATCGCAGTATCCTTGAATGTTTTCTAGTTCAGGAATCTGGATTTCAGTAGTACGGCAGGGGTCTAATTCGTTGACATTGCGAACGTCATCAACGTGCCTACACCATTAACATAGAAAAAAGCGCACCGTACTACGTACCGGTTGATGAACCTCTGTTGTGTCTGTATTGTGGTTTCCGGTCGCGGCTCGCTAGCAGCGATAATGTTAAAGTCAAACTGAAGGAATGTTGTTGTAGTTCCCCCCCCCCCCCTGGTGCTGGTGGTAAACGAGCAAGAAATATTGGGAGGGGAGGGGGGGGGGGGGGCATGTGTCCGAGCCCCCGCAGATGGCACGTGGTGGTGAATGGACCAGTGAGAGTTTGGCTCTCGCTCATGGTGGCAGCTAAAATAGTTCACATGGCCAGCGCACTCCCGCACAATTACAATTATTTTCTGAACTAAACTCGGGGCCAAGTTCAGAACCTCAACGAAACTGCACTAAGTTCTAGAGATCAGTGTTATATGATACTCTCAAACACTTGAGGAGTTGGGAATCCAATAATTACAGGTAATTGAGTGAAATTACCTCTCATCGTGGGCCCTCGACCTGTCGCGTCTCTGGAAAAGCTGAGGCCGGATTACTCAATCGACTTCTATATCTATGGGCCGTTTTCCGAGTGGCCAAATATACATTCAGACAAAGCTAAATTACAGATAATCGTTTCAACCCCCTTCAGATCTAACCGAGGAATAAACTATTCAACAGAATGAGTTACAACATACAATAAGACCCTGTACCTAGGTTATTTTTAGCGGAGGGCCACCACCGCACCCGTTGTGATCCGTACGTTGTAAACAGCTTACATGGGTAGTTTGTGCTCGTTGCGCTTAAGGAACTACATGTAGGCCCACATGTCATATAACCCATTTCAACACAATATTATACGGCAACGTTTTATGTATACTCTAGGCCTACAAGTTTAAACAATTTCATCGGATGCAATCCGAATGAGTGAAGGTCTTCTGCTCGGTGGGATCTAGGTCTAACATCATTTATGTCAAGGCATACACATACTCACTAATTTGTTATATGGAAAGAGGTAGGCCCCCCTATAATGATTAAAACAATTGTTTTACTTACCGTTTAACGCTTGCTTGAAGAATGTTTCGAAGCAAGTGGCTATATTTCGAAGAATCTTTTGTAGCTATGATCAAGTTAAGTTCCAAATCTCCTTGACACCTTACAACCATGTGGACAACGATGAAAACACGTTGAACAATGAAAATCATTCAGCTCGTATTAACGTCATTATAGCCAGCACGTCGCCAATTAAAACTATCAACCAATTGGATCATCATGTTCAGTCAAAGCCGATTGGTTTGATCACCAGTTTCTGCCGATTTAATAATTTTTCTTTCTTTCTCTCTTTCTTTCTTTCCTTTTTCGTTTATATATATTTTTTTCGTTTTTTTTCGTTTTTTCTTTCCCTTTTTTTTTTCCTCCTTTCCTTCTTTTTTCTCTTTCATTTTTTTTGGGGGGATCCGCGCGTGCGGGGGGCTTCAGCCCCCAAAGCCCCCCCCCCTGGACACGCCATAGGATACACCATTGGTATTTGCTTGAATTATCCGGAATGGGTTGATTTGGGGGTTGTATGTTATGGAAAATGTCGTTTAACTGACCTGTCTAAAGTTTTACAATCATGGATGCCAAGAAAAAAGCAAGAAAATTAATGTTTAAATCATTATTTACTTTCAAATTATCAGATACTTCTTAATAATTCGGTAGTACAAATTTTGTATATCTGCAAATGGTGTATCCTACCTTTTACGTTTTTCAAAACACTTTTGGTATAACTTTTTTCTTGGATTTTCACGAAACTTGAATGTAGTAATCCTTGGGTGGGAGAACACTATTCTCCATCGGATTACTGAAGTAATAATAATAATAATAATACAAGGCATTTATATGGCGCTCTACAAAGATCACAGCGCCTAACAATCAACATGCAGCACACACATACATTTGTACACACAAATATTATTGGAGAGCGGTAGTGAAAGCTGCCACACGGCGCTGCACTTAACAAAGTATGAGATAATGATGGGGGTTTTGAGAGGTTATTGTACAAATATGCTTTAAATGTTTCTTTATCTACATAATTTGATAGATTTGTATGTGAACTTTTTGCAGTCATTATCATTTACAAATGGAAACGATTTGATTATGAATCAACTGCGGGAAAAGGCGACACTCGCGATCCGAGGATCGCTTGTTTCCAATAATATTACATGTAGTTATCCAGCGAGTGTGGGTGGAACACGAAAAAATGTACATTATTACGTGTTCCACGAGCGGGATAACAAATTTATCTTCAAGGAAACTAGATGCGTGGTAAAAGATGGAACAAGGACGGCGCTAGTGTGTGGAACTAGAAGGTACCACACACGCCAATCAATAACAGTTCGCAGAATATAACGATCCACATTGGATGCAAATGTGCAGCTTTTGAATATTTAATGGTTTGTGCAGCACTGCGTTTTGCGTATTGTGCAAAAATTGAGTTAGAACACGAACTCTCAAATTTGTATCCCTGTGGAGACATCTCTTTGTTCTCGTGTACAAACTGCTAAAAAAGTCGGGCACCTTTTTCAAAATGCTCCTATTTCAACCACAATTAATTTCCTGGGTTGAAACTTCGACCCAATATACCCTATGTCATACCCTAACCCAAACACTAACCCTAACCCACATCCTAAACCTAGTTTTTGAGTAATTTGAGGCACACTCCAAAAATCTAATTCGTGAAATTCCCTGTGGCGTCCTATTCATCTATAGAAATTTACCCTCCGGCGTCCTTTTGTCTCCATTATACACATTGTGTTCAGGTCTCCAGAATTTCAGATCAGCGCAACACGTGGAGTTTGATATAGGCCGTGCAATATTATACACATATGGACTGGCAATGAGGTCACTATGCACGTCTATTCCCCCAAGGGACTGTGAGTTACCAGAAGGGGACCTATTTTCCGAGGCCAAAGGCCGAGGGAAATAGGTCCCCCTTCTGGTCACTCACAGGCCCGAGGGGGGATAGATGTGCTCTAGTGACCAAATCATGCCAGTCCATATGTGTTTTATAACACACCTTGGTCCAAAATATGGAATAAAAAAAGAAACCTTCATTTTTCATATTAAGATGAGCCTGGCAAACCTCTTGAGGGCGCTGTAACCAGTCACAAATGTTAAGTGTATTCACAGACATATAAACACATAGACCGCCAGGTTCTATTTAAAACTACAGGATAATTTCGTGATTTTGCGGCGCCCGACTAAAATACCAACTATGGGCAAATTTAGCCCTCGGTATAGGGAATTTGTACACACCCGAACTGTTCCAGTCAAATAATTATATGAAAGCATACATGTATCGATTTAAAAGAAAATTACATAGGGCTATGATATACCATGTAAATTAAGCATAACCAGTGTCAATCTTGCATACCCTCAAATAAAGACGTTTAGGCCCATTTTTGTGTTAAGCGCGTTGCCCGGTATGCGCACAGAACGTAAAAAGCACGCGGTGTGTTGCCCGTCGAAAGAAAGATAGTGTACACAATTATATGAATGCGCGTGCAAAGTGCGCTGCATGATAGGCGCGTAATTATACGTGCTTGGCTACACGCGCATGCCGTGCAGCCTACGCGTTGTTTTGCCCATACTTTGCAAATCACGGTTTTGTGCACACGACTGGCGGTCTATAGGTTTATATGTCTGTGAGTGTATTGCCCACTTCGGGAACTATTTCCCGCAAATTCACGGTGGCGCAAATCTCATGCACTAGCCTATATTAGTTAACCCCACGTGACCGTGTTTCAGCCAACCAGATTACAGAACTAGCAAGAGGTGTGTTATAAAGTGTGATATCAGATTGTTAGTTGGATTGACCAATCATGATCGGGTTTGCTTGAACTTGAAGATACTAATTAGTTAAGGATTAAAAGTGAAGATGAGCATTCAGCAATGTGAGTTGAGTCCACTAGCCATAGATTGAAGTTGAGTTTTCAGTCAAGGGACTTGGTTTTACATTAACCCTAAACTCTTTAGGGGGTGTGGACAATTGTATTGAATTGTTTTCCTCGATGCCAATCTTAGGAGCATCATGGCCGGGAGTCGGAGTGCGTGTTCTGGAACCAGTCTCTGGCTGAGGGCGACGGTGATTGGTCCACCGACGGGTGTCACCTGGCCCACACCCTGGCATCGGGCCACGTCGTCTGCTCCTGCAGCCATCTGACTCATTTTGCACTGCGTCTGGTAATTATAAGGGCCTGTGCATGTTGTTTCACCCTGATCCGGATCTCGATCAGCGTGATCACAATCCAATCCCGTCTAATAGATGAACCAGCGGCCGGATCACTGATTGCGATTATTTTAACATAAACGAAACTCGATCCGAGGCGGGTTCAGTCCGATAGTACCGGGAAGCACACCCACGCATTTCCGGCCTTGCTCGCTGCTGACAGACATTTTCGGCCTTGCTCGTGACGTGTTTATGCGTCATATGTTTTGAATCTGGGGAAAACTTTGCTAGTAGCTTATTCTGGCGGATCGCCTCTAAAAGTGCTTACTTGGCAGGTGTTTTCTCTGCCATGTTTTATCGGCCGTTTAAACATACCCTCCTTTTTATCCATACTTGAATTCAAGTTTTTTGAATGAATTTTGTGATTTTTCCTGTGCCAACAGACGCCGAAAGTGTTCCTGATTGACATCATAGTCTTTGCTGGCTGCGTGTTGAGTATCGGCATAATGACGGCTGCTACCATGATCAGTATGTGCATTTGGTAAGTGCCTTCATTTCAGAAGCCAAAAGGGTTTGTCTTACTCCTTCATCCACAGGGAATGTTTCGTGGCGTCTATTAACCCGGTAATAATTCCTCACCCACCGGATTATATGCATGACTGCACAGCAGCCTTCGGCCTCAGGAAATAGGTCCCCCTTCTGGTCACTCACAGTCCCTCGGGGGGAATAGACATGCTCTAGTGACCTCATTGCCAGTCCATATGTGTATAATGTTATTGCAAAGATTTATTTTCATTGGTGACTCGCAAGTGACTAGAGAAACCATACTCCGGTGTTGGTGGTTCCCCAAATTTGTCAACATTTTTGTTTCGGGGGACGCTAGTCAAAAGCCACAAATCTGTAACTGCCATGTGACCAGGGATCACACCCAAAGTCACGATACTATATTGACTGGATACCGGTACTCCTGATTGGGGCTTGAACCTAGTCGAAAGTGTGCTAATACTAATATTGTAGCTTGCAAGCCGGAAGAATGTTTTAATTTATGGTAAGGAAACCAAGGATCTCACAAAATGGCCTACTGTAGCTTACAGGCTGGAAGAAACCTACATTAAGAAGAAGGTACAGTTTTAGAGGTGGGAGAAAAACCCCAGAAGAACATCCTAGGAAAAACTCACGGAATCAGGCAGGGACTAAAAACCCAATCCACTTATTAGCCTAGGCGGGATTCGAACACGGGTCACAGCGGTAGAGGCAAGGAAAGAACCGCTTCGCCAACCTTTAGAAAGCGAGAGAGCTCTCGGAGAGCTCTCAGAGGTGGAAGATAAATTCTGGTTTAATTTCTTCCCAGGATAAACGGCAGGAGTCGGGCAGGGACTGCTACCCTCGTCCACTGGTCGGCCTGGGTGGGAATTGAACCACGGGCAAAGTGGCGGCAGGCAAGGAAAGTATCTGCCGCTGTCCCAAACCTGACTGTCCAAACTAATTCGACCAAACTGGTTTCAATATGTTTCAACTCCACCCTCTTAAGGCCTTTTTGCAAGAGGCCATAATGTATGAAAGAATTTAGGGTGCTGTTTCACGTTTTGTAAGGCATTTTTTTCTCTTTTCTGGCAAAGTGAGACCGAACTGGGCACTGTCCATAGTGGAGAAAAATTGCACAAAATTTCGACAATATTTGTAGGGGTTTTCAGAGTTATTTTTTGAAGTGTTGATATTTATTAGTATTTATAATCTTTGATATGCCCACTACACGTGTTTTGAAGATGTAGCATAAACAAATGTGAATACAAACAGTTTTTAAGGACAAACAATTGGTATCTTTCATGCTTGTCAAATGATGTCAAATTCGCAACACGTTCGCTGAACCAGCTATTATAAGGATAATAGTATTCTCTTTCCTAATGAACAACAAACTCCTATTTCGACCTCTGCCCCGTTTCGTCCCAGTTTGCCAAGAATGCTTTCGCATTTATCGAAACAGTGTTTTACCTCAAGTTAAACATCCGAACATTGTTGATGAGATTTGAAGGTTTCCATGGTGAAAAGGCAATAAGATAAGTTGTTGGCGGAAGCACCATGCAGTAAATCTCTATTGTGAGTCTGAGTGATTGTGGAAGGAGCCGGAGGGACCTCGACGTTTTAGATAGTATGCTCTGCCCGTTGTCAATCTAAGGATTGTATTTTCGCTCCTCAATAACGTGACTATAATTCGTTGTGTCGGCAGGGCCAGGATCCCCCAACGTACCGTCCTCAATCTCTGCATAGCCCTTCTCTTCCTCAACGGCCTGTTTCTAGGAGGTATTGACCAGATTAAGCTTGCCGACGGCATAGGCTGTACCGTCATCGCTGCCCTCCTGCACTACTTCCTGCTGGTGGCCCTCAGCTGGACCGCCGTGGAGTCACTTAACCTCTTCTGGCAGGTGGTGCTCGAACGGGACGAGTTCTTGAACGGCTCCATCGTGCGAGTCACCGTCGGTTGCTGGGGTGAGTTTTGGGGGTTTTCTTTGCGGGTCTGGTCTAAATCTTGGTGTTTTAAGCTTTGGCTTTTAACCAGTTCGCGCGGGGTTATTTTAACATCACCGAGCCGAGGAGCAGGATTATTTTTAACGAAACTCGATCCGAAGCGGGTTCAGGCCGATAGTGCCGGGAAGCACACCCACGGATTTCCAGCCTTGCTCGCTGCTGACAGACATTGCCGGCCTTGCTCGTGGCGTGTTTATTATGCGTCATCCGTTTTGAATCTGGGGAAAACTTTGCGTTTTTATTCGTCATTCGACGCGAACTGGTTAAGGAGATACTACATCCCTGACACTGTGGAATCTTTTGGGGAATCCTACTTGAAACGTGTTTGGTTGCAGGAAAGGTCCTTTATTAATTTTTTATTCAAAGTCAGAGGTCAGTGTAATTTAACTCGGTTTTGAAATCAAAGACTTAGTAATGAATCTTGCGTCAGACAAAAGGCAGAAAAGGCAGTGGATTGGATCGAAATTGATATAAATTTTTTCCCAATAAAAAAAAATGGCTTTTAAAATAGAACGGGAACAAAATTGTAGTTGTACTCTTTTTTTAGACCTTTAAAAATACGTTAGATTTCATTTTGAAAGTTCGTAACCTAGGCATCATGTAAAAATTACCAATCATTTCATTGCCAACAAAACGTGGATATTTTATATTTTGTTAATTATTGATGATATTTTTCGGCTGTTTTTTGTTTTTGTAGGTGTACCTCTACTATTTGTAGCTTACTCCCGAGTCATCATTTACTTGGTAACTGATAGCTGGACAGAAAACAGCAAATTGTAAGATATTTCGCTTTGTAGAATACAGTTCGAGTTATATAATGTGCTCTTACTACCCATAGATGCAGTTGCAGGGCAAAAACCTTTCCATCTGGACTTTTAAAATTTACTAGCTCCTTGCTATGAAATTATCGTCAATACTATAAAGGTTTGAATACTTCTTTAAAAAAATATATTCATATGTTTGAAATATCTTTTAGAATTTTGTTTTTATGTTGTTATCAAAACTGCACCTGTTGACGAAAATAGTTATTGCTGGCATCTGTACCTACTTGGGACCTGAAACCTTGAAACACCCTTTGTATTGCAACCAAAGTTTGTTGAGAGTTTAGAGTTGAAATTGTCCTGCTTGGTTTTATTTACTTTGATTGTTAGCTGCTTCCTGAGTCCCAGTGTTGCCCTGTACGCCGGCGTTGTATCGCCTATGGTCCTTCTGCTTCTCTTCCATCTGTACATCATCTGCATGATGCTTTGCAAGCGTCTCTGCAACCGCTTCGGCAGCAGCGACCGCCAGGTCATGCACGCCGTGCGGCGCTGCAAGCTCACCCTCGCCCTGAGCGTTCTGGTCGCGCTGGAGTCGACCGCCTGCTACGCCATGCTGCTCAGCGTGGACTCGTTGCTCTACCGGGCCGTGTTCAGCATGCTGGCCGTCTTGCTAGGAGGCGTGCTCCTCGCCGGCGTGTACTGTCTGGGCAAGAAGGATCTCCTAGACAAAGAC
The DNA here is from genome assembly GCA_037893245.1 of Crossaster papposus. Taxonomy (NCBI): domain Eukaryota; kingdom Metazoa; phylum Echinodermata; class Asteroidea; order Velatida; family Solasteridae; genus Crossaster; species Crossaster papposus. Next base: position 687,270 of record JBAIAA010000237.1, read on the forward strand.
TGCGGCTTCTGCTGCCGCATCACCATCGGGAGGACCTCGGCCTACCACGTGCAGAAGAAGATGGTCGGCAAGAAACTCTGCCGGAACAACGGCGCTCCGCGGAGCAAGTCGCCGAGTACATTTGGCGCCACTCGCTTCACGCGGGTGGGAACCTTCCGCGCGCCTATATGGGGGGGAGAAGATGTTTGATTGAAAAGACAGAAACATCGCATATCGTGTGTGGGTCCGGTTTAAATAAGAGGTCCAAAAGTGTGACCTTTTGGGTGTCCTGGGCCGATATTCATAAAAGCCTGCTAAGCCTAGTTGGCTGCTAAAATGGCCTCTAGTTGACAGCTAAGCCTAGCTGGAAGCTAAGTGATATTCATAAAACTTTGCTAAGCTTAGTTGGTTGCTAAGTTAACTGCTAACATTAGAGTTGATCTGGGGTGTCTCTAAGTCACTATAGCTGGCAACTTGCCTGATGTCCTAGCTGCGTGCTTAAAATATCTAGCTGTCAACTAGCTGGTAATAACATTCTTAGCAAGGTTTTATGAATACAAAATTAGTTGGTAACCACGGAGCAACAAACTACGGATTTAGTGGGCTGCTAAGGCCTAGTTAGCTGCTGAGTTAGAAGGTTTTTCAAATATCGGCCCTGGTTTACACCTGCCTAGTAATAAAAACTTTGAAAAGGTAAGTTAAACGATATTTACTATAAAATACAACCCTTAAATCCACCTATTCCTAATAATTCATGCAATTACCAATGGTGTGTCTTGCCAATGGGAGTTTTTTTATTACGTTTGGTTTTGGACTATTGTTGTAGGCACCAGTAATAAAAACCCTCGCTTCCAAAAATGGGGGGGGGGGGGGGGGGTCTGGGATGGTCCAATTGGCTGTAAAACAAAACACACACAAAAATCAAAACCGGTTTCACGTGAAGCGGCAAAATCTTGGGTAGGAAAATCATCAAAATGTATGTGTAAAGTTTTCCCACCCTAAAGTTGCCCTTATTATAGGCAGAATGAGGGCTCTTCCTCACCGTTATCGCTCATCATTATTATTTCTTTCTAATTTGGGATAACGTTAATTTTGAATGATTAAAGGGATCGTATACGTTTGGTAATTGGAACCCACTGTTTGTTTCAATCCTATATAGTTATAGATATATACCATAAAACTAACCTGTAAACATTTCATTTCAAAAGGGGGTAGCGATTTTGAGATATTGCCGAAAATCTAGAGCGGTTATGTCAACGCAGGAAGAACAATTTGCATTGGAATACACAGTCTGAGAAACGTCACTGCAGTAACGCTTCTCAGATTCTTATTTTTTGAGATAAAAAGTGATATCTTTTTCCATAACCGCAGTACTTCGAAGTGAAAAGTTTCTAAAAATGCATTATACTTAAAGCTGCTGTACTTCTTACCAAGTAAGTTTTTATTGCCATTTATTTTTGGAGTAATTACCAAACGTATACGATCCCTTTATATAGCCCCACTGATATTAACATCGAAATGACTTTTTGGAAAAACGCATCGTTTATTTTCTAGGACCGCATCCTTTGTAAATATATGTTTATGATCTGTTAGTATGGGGGTTCTGTACAAAATATTTATAGACAAATTATTTGCACAAAATAATATAAGATGTGTATTGAAAAGGGCAATATTATGTAAAGTCCCCAAAATAGAGATTATGTCATCAGTACTCGATAACAGGGCATTTTCCAGATTTTTATTTGAAATGTCAAAATTATATCAAGATTGAATTCTTAAAACAAAATATTTGAACATTAAGCTGTAGGTGTTATTTTTTTGTAATTTGTAATTTGACTTTTTAATTGAGACTTTTCATTTATTTTGTCGTGTATATAATGTTCATCCTTTTGTACATTTTTGTATATTTGCCGACTTTTTAGTCAATGAATTATTTTTGCTAACACTATTAATAATTGTTCATGTTAATTTTGTTATGATTACTTTAGTTGAGTTAGTTTTGTTGCCATTAACTCCCTAAATTGTCATAGTTTCAATTGATTAGAGGCTTCAAAGCTTCACTGAATTACGAATTTCTAACCCTCAACCCTCCAAAATCAATATGATTTTGCACACGCCCTAGGGAGTTGGGGCATATATTTACAAGTTAGTGTTACAAATGAAATAAGTATAAAGGAAACGTATATGGAAACTAAAAATATTAAGGTCATGGTTGCGTAATTGTTTTAAATAGGACGACTGTTTAAATTAAAGTTATAGTATATCATTTGTCAGTTGTGCAAGTTCTCTATCTAAAGAATGGTGCTTGACAAACTAACCAAAGTTTCAGCTATGTGAATGCTGTATTTTCCGTGGAAATAATATTCTAAGATTTAGATTTTTAACCAACTATACTTATGGAAATGTCCACAAAATAAATATTCAAATAATTTAGTTGAAAGATGTAACGTAAAGAAATCTACCAAAATGTCACACTTTGTGTCTTAACTTCATGGAATGACCCATATCGATATCTATATGTAAATTCTTAGTCTGACTTTAAGCTCATTTGTGGTGACAGGTCACATACATTTCATTAACAAAATTGTGAACTTGGAAGCACAAGCATTGTGCAGCTAGTAATCTGCCAAAGACGACAGTACTCAATATTTTGCACGTCTTGTACAATTTGTTCAAGCAGTGCGCCTGCAAACAACACGTTTATAGAAAAATTTGCTGAGCATCAAAATTCTTCCTTGGAAAAAACAGGGTTACAAACCAACATTTCTGTTGATGTTTATTGTTTGTGACTGGTATTCAGCTGTTTTTTGCTTTGAATGAAAAGCTTGTGGAGTTTTGGCTGGTAACCATGTTTTTACTTGGCAAGACTTTTTTGTGCTAAGCAAATTTTGGTGCTTACATGTTTTATGAAACTTACCAGCTTCCCTACTCATATACTGTCATCTTTGCAAATCTCCGCAGGCTTTTGCTAGGGAGCCAATCAGCGATCGCATAAGGGCTGTTGTAAACATACGCGCCACACGTACTATGCGCAAGCACGATATTCCTTTGTTGAAGCAGCGCTAATTAGATATATGCAACGCAGGCCCGCGCGACTGCTGAATGGGTAGTTTACTGCGTGAAGCCGCTGTGCATAATCGAAGATACATTTATGGTCGAGTTTGCATGAAAAGGTCACGCCCCATTTTTACAGATTTGCAAAGACGATAGTACAAATATGGTCTATTTTAAATCGTGTCGTTTGCGGGCGCACTGCGTGAAAAGATTTCACACAATATTGATCACTGTCGTCTTTGGCAAAGACTATGGTACAACAAAACAAGTACACAATTCACTGAGCACGCGCACGCAGAAATATTGACTAATGTCTTGTTCAAATAGAGGCGCGAAGAAATGATGTAATGCATTACTGAACAAATTAGCCCTTCCCAGCTAAGGAATTTAAAGGAATGTGTAATGACCTATCTAGCACTATTTGATGCCCCTGTATACAGTTATTAAAAGAAATATACACACCGATTAAACAATGTCATCTCTCTAGTCTTTATTGCTTACATTTTCTCATTTCCAGAAAGGGAATTGATTAACATATAAAGGAAAACGATAGATTTACCATAGAGCTAGAATCTACTACTTTCGACCTCGGAGTCGACTGCAAAACATATAGGCCCTATATATAAAAAAATTAAACAAACTAAACGAGTCTAAAAGCGAAGTACATTAAGAAAATAATTCAGGTCACGTTTATGGTAGTGTCAAAATACATCTAATCTTAGTCTTGATTCAACAGAAATGTTTATTTATCTACTTATCAAAAATATTATTTGTTTAAACTGTGCTTCATAATTAACAGATTTCTCTCCAATATACTGTTATAACTATTAGTATTACAATCAACTATATAACCATAGAGCAAGGTTCCTTGCTCTACGATATATACACCTACTGGTTTAAACTATTCAAACACCTATACAACTAAGTTATGGGCAGAGGAACTTCTTTTGTGTTGGTCATTGTTCCCGGAATCTCGGGTATTCTGCTCAGTTATCTAGGTGTTTATAGGTAACAATAGTCTGTAGATGGACAAGCTAGGGGTCTGCTGTGCAAAAACAACTCCCTCCTCTCCCAGCTTAGGTTTTTATAGATATGGTACCGAGAGATGGCTCCGTGTTGGCACTTGGAGAGGAAGGGTTGTGTCTAGTAGTACTTCTAAATTACTTTTAATCTCTCTAAATTCGGCTTGGCGTTAATTTTAATCAACATGATTTGGCCCGAGTTACTTTCTTAAAGTAAGAGAGTAAAACGCTCAATCTCAAAAAGAGCGAGTCTGTTTTACAAAACCACACACAAAAAAGCAAAATATAGTTTTTCCGAGTGAAAACTACCAAAAAATACAATTTGTGAAAACTACCCCAAAAAGAGCGAAATTGTCACTTTCTTGAGGAGCTTTACTATGGGTTCTCATAAAACATTACTTGTTATAAGTGGTTCTCATTTTCACTCTGAAAAACTCCATCTCACTCATTTTTTGAGTAGTTATATAAGAGACTCGCCCTTCTTGAGAGCAATCTTTTCACTCTAATAATATTAAGAGAGTGCAGACACTAGTCTTGTTTACAGCGGTGTTTCTTTGTAATCCACCTGCAGATTGTAGCTCTGTGTGCCTCTGAATGTGCCAATCTCCTTCCAACGTCTGTTGCCCTTCTGCAGGACGGCTGTGAAGGGCACGTCAATCTTACCCTGCTGGATATTGACCTGCAAAGGGTACCAGACAACGGATTTAAATTAATAATGATACGAGAACGATGGCGAACTAACACAAGTTTACATCGTGCTATAATAAAACAAAAAATAATTAAATAATCAGTTCATTTGCTAAACACCTTAAAACAAGTTTTATTTCGACTGTTTTTTTAGACAGGTATACACTTTTTGCTGGTTCTTTTATCCCAATTGGCTGAAACACGGTCACTAATAATAGGTTAGTATGTACTTTTTGTTAGTATAGTGCCCGACTGAGCACTATATACTCGAAATATTTGACTGGTTACAGCGCCCCCTGTAGGTTGAAAAGGCTCATCATAAAACGAAAAATGGCGGCGTATTGCATTCTCGCGGTCGGACATCCGGGAACTTCGTTTATCTTCCCATTGTTTATGCACTTTGTAAAAGGGGAAAATTTGAGGTTAAACCACTGACCTCTATACCTCTATAGAGGTCAGTGGGTTAAACGCATGTTGTTATGGACGGCTCGCCCCTTCGTGACGTCATGCCGACCGCGAGAATAGATCATGATACTCGACAATTTTGGACAAAGGTGTGTTATAAAACACAGAATGGCATAATTTCATTACCAGTGCACGCCTATGTGCTCTTTGGGCCTCTGACCAGAAGGTCCTATTCGGCCTTGGGAAGTTGTGTAATCTGTTCAGTCCCTCGGAGCGTATAGACGTGAACTAGTGACCTTATTGCCAGTCTATAATGTGTGTATAGTGCAAAAGTGCATGAGTGCACTCGCTCAAACAAAATGATCATTGCATATATCCGTTCGAGAAACATAAGGGTACTTCACCTGCACGCGGAGCATGGTCTTAGCCTTGACAATGGCTGGTAAGTTGAAGGTCCACTCCTCCGACTGGGTGTTCTCCTCGCCTTTGCTCTCGCCAATAGAGAAGGTGTTCTCTACGCTAATGGAGATCTCGCCCTCGGCGATAATGGGCACGCCGGTCTTGAAGGTGGTTTCCACGCTGATAGCCGTGCTGTTCTCCCAGTGCCACTCGTAAGTCTTGGTGGTGGTCACGGTGCGCGTGGTGCTCCACGAGGCCTGCTGGTCCCTACTGGAGTCGTTGCGCTGGGACAGGTTGACGAGGGCCACGGGGGTCGAGTGGAGGAGGCCTCTTGCGATGTCGAACTCCATGCTCAGGACCTCGGTGGGAAAGTACGGCTGAACAAGAAAAGGAAACCCGGGATCTTATTCAATAATTTTTGCAGCCAGCTATAATAGATTGTAATTTATGAATACCTTGATAATTTAGTTACATTCGTGAGTATTAGGTGCTTTTGGGTGGCGTTGGGTGTATGGAATTTGATGACAATTATAGTGCAACAGGTGTAATACTATTATTAGGCTAATCCATGTCCAGTAGGCGTGTGGACTCGGCATAAGATGACGAAGTTCTACCAAATCCATGATTCTTCTAGCCATGTTGTCACGGTCGTCAGTGATAAAAGGATATAGTTGCTAATTAGTTACTCAGAGTTTACCCAAAAAATTGTAATCAGTCGTAGAAGAATGTTATTTGTTTTAACAGTGTGTGCGTGTGCAAATGTTATCCCAATTAAAACTAATCCCTGGTTAAAACAAATTAGAATGAGTATTTTATAGAATTAAGCTATAGATCCAACCTAACACGATGTCATTTTCCACTGTAATGTGCTGTGATTTTACAGAGAATCGGAACGTACTTCCTTGATTGGTCGGAGGGAGGAGATCTGATCATTGGAACCGTGCCAGCTGTCCGGTTGTGGATAGGAGCCTTCTGTTACCACGTACTGTCGGCCTCCGTAGTTGTCGTGTTCGTACAAAATCCATCTGTGCAAATTACAATAAGTAAGAGAAAGCTTATCTAATTTCAATATTGCAAGGTAAGATTGTTACTTTTTAAAAATAAAAACGTCAAGAAAACGTCACTAAGAATACAGAAATATCGGTGTATTGAACTCTAATATAATTTTTGAAAGAATAATAGTATTCCGACGCTATACTTTAGTGGTCGTGTACAAAGTCTAGGAGTAGTCGACAAAATTCCCCAACAAAATTGGAAATGTTTTTCGTTCCCGATTCATGACTTTAGAACATTTTTGCATTGATTGACCTTCATTGAGATAATCTATGCTGCTACTTACCAACTTACTTTTTTGAACGACATTTCTACTATTTTCTATACTTTTCTGTGCCATAACTCCAACAAATGAATTCTCATAAAATATTTGTCATGACAGTATCGCACACTGTTATGTAAATCCCACAATGAAGGGCTCGGGTACGGAAGTACTGCAACTGCACCTTTTAAAAGCTTAGTCGAGGATTGGAGCACAAGGCCGTGCAGTTACAAAACATGACAAATGAGACTTATGATGACATGGACATGGGTGGGTATCTACAAACAATTCTCCGGAAAGCCCACGAAAGTCCTACTTTTATCACACTTTTTTTTAAAATATAAATCAAACTACCTTTCCTAAATGGGTCGGCTTGGCCTGGAACAAAAAACGGGATTATACACATTTACCAATAATGTGTGATTTTATCGACTAATAATTGCCATCATTAGAGAATAATGAGGGATGATTGTAATACGCTCACTCACATTCCACTCTTGACCTTAAGGGACGAGACCTCATCGTTGAAGTTGTAGTACTTCAGGTCGTCTATTCCATAGGTGAAAGTCACGGCGTTGCCTCCATAGTTAGTGTTTTGGTACAGGACTATCTGTGGCGAGTCCCCAATGTCCTGTATTACAGATTAAAAGGAACAATTGGCGTAATTATGTCAAATCGTCAAAACGGTAAAGCAGTCAGTTAAAAAAAAAAAAAAAAAAAAAAAAAAATAGGATACACCATTGGTAATTGTTTGAATTATTATAAATGGGTGGATTTTTCTTTTTTTTCGGGGGGTGTTGTATTTTATAGTAAATATCTTTTAACTGACATGTCCAAAGTTTTACAATCCTGGATGCTGAAAAAAGCGGCGTTCGTTTTCAACCGGCGTCGGGCAGTGTTTATTTTGTTGTTCCTGGCAGGTTTTTTTTGCGATCGCCGTCCGGCAATCGTGAATTTTTTATTTTTAATTCGTCGGTTTCGGAACAATTACTGGATATCTAGCGCAATCATTTTGCTGGATGCCTAGAATAAATATATATTTTCAAATAAGCAAGGTGTTTCTCAATAGGTGGTAAATTTTTATATATCTGCAAATGGTGTGCCTTTATTTCATGCCCCAGATGACATGCGTTTTGGGTACATGGATATATAAATAGTCTTATCACGATTTATTTTTTACAATATAATAAGTCGTATACAGGGTGCCCCCCCCCCCCCACCCCCCCCCCCCCCCCCCCCCACCCCCCCCCCCCCCCCCCCCCCCCAAAAAAAAAATAGTATCGGCTCCAGTCTAGTAAAAAGAAATCGGGGCCGATATTTATTTAAACAAACTGCTAACTTAGCAGCCAACTAGGCCTTAGTAGCCCGCTAAATCTGTAGTTTGCTGCTCCGTGGTTACCAACTAATTTGTATTCATAAAACCTTGCTAAGAATGTTACCAGCTGGTTGACAGTTGGATATTTTAAGCACGCAGCTGGGACATCAGGCAAGTTGACTTAGAGACACCCCAGATCAACTCTAATGTTAGCAGTTGACTTAGCAACCAACTAAGCTCAGCAAAGTTTTACGAATACCACTTAGCTTCCAACTAGGCTTAGCTGTCAACTAGATGCCGTTTTAGCAGCCAACTAGGCTTAGCAGGCTTTTATGAATATCGGCCCTGGACGATACTGGGTAAGCGCCACGCTAAGACCTTTTGGGGGGAAAAACTCACCGGGTTCAGCTTTTTCAGCGAGGAGAGTTGGTCATTGGAACCTTTCCATGCTCCCGCGTTCGGATAATCGCCTTCTTCCAAGATGTACTGGCGACCTTCGTAGTTGCTGTTCTCATAACCTACCCACCTATACATGCATTAATTTAACAATCGGTCATCTTTGAAGTTGTACATACGCGCTTAAAAAATAAAGTGTTGAATCAACATTACAAGACAGTGTGTGGTCATGACTACTCTTTTAACAGTTGGGATTCATTCCATACATAAAACTGATGAATTCAACAATTCATCAGTTGAATCAACATTACAACTGTGCGGTCAGTGACTACTCCTAAAAAGCTGGGAGCAAAGCACCCGATTTCACTAAACTTTGCGACGCGTCGCAACTCGAGTTACGAAGAGTAACGCGTCGCATCTCGCGACGCGTAGTACGATCCATTTCACTAAAGTTACGATGCGTTCAACGCGTCGCAAATACCTTGACAACGGCAAGTAACACGTCGTAAGTTACGAAGTGTATTTGGGTCGTCGTAAAATAAGATGCGTCATTTCATAGCCAGTTTTATGCCATAGAAATGAAACAAACGAGACTAGAATACTCGGATAATGTGTTGGAATTTGTAAATGAAACATTCATCGTAGTCATATGAATAAACCTTGAATAGTGCAAAGTTTAGTGAAATCGGGTGCTGGTCAAGGAAGAAATAAAACAAGCATATCGAACACTAGCGATTCTTAGCAAGATAAGGGTGCATTTCCTTTTCCTGGTTGAACAACAGTTTCGTTTCATAATTAGATGTTTGCACAATAAATATGTTGAAATAATTTCATTTCCGCCTTTGTAAAACACCGATCCAGTATACCGGCAGGCCACGCCCACCAAAGCAACTGGCTATAGGCGCGCGTGTGTGCCTGGCCGCGAAATTGTTTTCTGCAGGTAGGTTGGTACATTAGCCAATCAGAACACAGATGGTGTTGACGTCATCGATGATGTTAGAGTTGTCTGGGACAACCCTAACCCCTACCCCTAACCCTATCCTATAACCATAACCATAACCCTAACCTCTAACCCTATAGTTAGATCCCAGACAACTCTAACAGTCATCGATGACGTCAACATCATCTGTGTTCTGATTGGCTAATAAATGTACAGTAAGTACCAACCTACCTGCAGAAAAAATTATCGCTGCCTGGCCGATCTTTTGCACAGTGCACTACCTACAACTTCAGGTAACGTCTTTTGGTTTATGAAATGGCCAAAACAATTAGGGCCTACATCCACTTTTTTTCAGAGTACTGAGTATCGGATTTACAATTAACACATTAACACCACTTAAAAAAAAAGACTATGATGAGAACCAGGGGTGTACACAATTAACAAATGTTTTAAACAAAAAGTGTGCGGTAAACTATGCCGGTAAACTATGCCGAAGTGAAGAATAATTGATGTCGGACAAAACGGCGACAAATTTGTCGGACCTTAACAAAAAGGTCATGCACCGTGATTGGTTAGTTTTGTTTAGGGGCGTGGCCTACAGTAACTGGATCGGTCTATTCTAACAAATATACTTACACGCTTCCAAGAACCTTGATCGACGACACTCTGTCGTTGAAGCCGATCGAAGTCAGGTCGCTGATGTCTGCGGTGACATCTCGCGCCGCTCCCTTAAAATCCGAATCCTGGTAAATGGTAATCTAGTAATAACAAACCCCCCAAATAAAAAACAAAATCTCATTTGGCTGGAACGTTTATAGTTTGGCATATTTTGTAAAAAAATAAATATATATTTAGTTTTAATAAAAACCCTCAAAAGATTTAGCTAGACTTTTTAGAGACAACAAAACATAGGCCCTATCCAGTTTGTAAGTCTGACGTCACTTAAACTTGAACTACGAGTATTTTTAATACACGGAGTCCAGTTGAACCAATGGAACCAGAAGTCAACACGCCATACTGCGGGTTTGGCCAATGAGCGCTTGTAATGGCCCTGTCACACCAGGGCCCAATTTCACGGCGCTGCTAAGCACACGATTTTCTGCTAACCGAGCCTCCGTCTATTTCATGGAGACCGTAAGCAGTAAGCACAGCAAAAGGCACGCTTAACCTAGCGGAAAAATTTGCTTAAAACAGTGACGTAACAATAGAATCTCCATGCGCGCGCAAACGTTAGCACAGAAAAGCCGTGAAATAGCGCTTAAGGTTAGCAAATTCTTCTGCTAAAGTTAGCACAACTTTTCCGCTAACCGTTAAGCAGCGCCGTGAAATTGGGCCCAGAACATTTTAGGCCAACGCGTGAGAAGCGTGTTGTAATTTTGGCAACACGCTGGCAAACGCTGACCAACGCTAGGCCAGCGTTAGCAACACGCTGAGCGCGTTACTCACACGCTGGGATACGCTGTCACACGCTGAGGAAAACATTTTTTTTTTCAACATACCTACAATTTCCAGCGTTTGCCAGCGTGTGACTGCACAGAAAAAGTTTTCACAGAAAAAGTTAAGTGGAACCGTGATTTCAGCTTGTCCATGCAGGTTGATAACGGGTTCATAGCGTATGCAAGCGCGTGATTAGCGTGTGAGGAACGCGCTCAGCGTGTGAGGAAAGCATCGCTGATTTATAGTAAAAATACGACAGCGGATCGCCAGCGTGTAAGTAGTGGGTTGGTAACGATCGTCTAGCACGTTCGACGCGTGAGTAATGACCTTCTTGCGCGCCGCCAGCGTGTGCAGTCACACGCTGGCAAACGCTGAAATTGTTTAGGTATGTTGAAAAATGTATTTTTGCCTCAGCGTGTTCCAGCGTGTTCCAGCGTGTGGGTAACGCGCTCAGCGCGTTGCGAACGCTGGCCTAGCGTTGGTCAACGTTTACCCGCGTGTTGCCGAAATTTCAACACGTTGGCCTAAAACGTTCTGGTGTGACAGGGCCATTACTGTAGTAGCGCGTCGGCTTTTTATACAACTAATCATGTGGTCGTTGCCGTACGCTTGCGCGCGTTGAACCGCGCTACTCACGCGCTGGGCAGTCGTTCATCAGTCGTCGAGCGCGTTACTAACGCGTTATTCACGCGCTGGCGAACGCTATGAACCCGTTATCAACGCGTTATGGACACGCTGAAATCACGGTTCCACTTGACTTTTTCTGTGGAAGTTCAGCGTTTGCCAGCGTATCAACTATTTTTAACGCGCTACTCACGCGTTGGCCTAAAACGTTCTGGTGTGACAGGGCCATAACAAGACAGTGGAGCGCGCGTGCGTATGTATGACCAAGTCACTTAAAATCCAGATAGCGCATGAGCTCATTAGCCTCTGTCATGACCTTTCTAAAAGGTCAACGCGCGGAAAATTGTCAAAATGGCGGCGCTTACCAACAGCAACACGTGTGTCGTTGATTTCAGAACTTTATGGCTTACGACGGAGCTCTAAAGACTGGTTATTTCGAAAGAATAAACCGTAGGCATAAGGCTAAATGTCATCCAAAACCGTAAAATTACGAAAGAGAAAGAAACAGCGACTGAAAAAATGGTCAGTTTGTGAAAGTGTGCTGCGCTATATAAGCCACTTCGACATTCCAACTGCGCATGTGCACAACAAGATTCAACAATTTTTCTCTTGAGATAAACACGGCAGACAAATGCACACAAGGCTATGGGGGACGTGGTAACTGAATCCGCATTTTTTACATTTTCTTGTGAAATCGAAAAAAAAAAAAATATTTGTTCGAACAAAAGTTTGGCCACACACAACACCTGAAAACACCAAAACGTAAAAAAAAAATGTTACTTAGTAACTTTAGAACACGACGATCTCTTTAAATTCGCTGGTACCCCGCTATGCTTTTGCACGCAGTCGCTGAAAAAAATCGTCAAATCTCCATGTGCACACGCGCAGCGGGAATATCGAACTGGCTTATTATTCCTCCATGCTTATTCGTACGTGCGTAGCTATAGCTGTACTTCGACGTTTACATTGTTTATAAACAGTAAATCCAAGTTTAATATTTACGAACTTCTTTTAATAGTAAATGTCATTTATGACCCATGTAATATTTTCAGTCAATAAAAGGGTAAAATATTACTAGATTTCACAGGCGTCTACATTTAATGCGACAGTATTTAAAACTGGTTGGTTTTTAAATTAACATTGCAGGATCAGGAATGTTGAGGTTTAACGTCCAAATAGTAATTATGTGAACCGAGTGCTTGTGTGTAAAGCCTCAAATTTATATTTATATATATATAAAAAAAATGCAAAAAGAATATTGCTTGTATCAAGTTGTATGAATTGGCCCCAGAATTTGTTTGTATGTATGGCTTTCAAATAAAGCTTCAGTTCAGTGCCACTGAAAAAAAAAAATTGTTAAAAATTAATGTTGGGCCTAACCGGTTTTCTAAGGAGCATAAATACACGGCGGGCCTTTTCAAGTGCAGGAAAGAAAATCTAGTTTTATGATTGGCCATTTTGTATTAAGTATTTCCCCGCAATTCACTAACTATCTGTTGTCTTTCCTCCGTGGTATAGCTAATTACGTTAGTTTTACGCGAGAGCTCGGAAGCCATATTGACAAATTTCCGCAAAACGCCCTCTTCGGTTGATTTTCGTCATTTCATGACAGAGGCTAATGCTATATTATTGGGAGTTCAGTAAGATTTTTGTAAAAAAATGTATCCTAAAGTCTATAGATATAAAACAGAATTGAAAAATGTTCCTCAGTTCCAGATTCATGCTTTTCAACATATTTGCAGCGACTGCATTCATCGAGATTAATTGACAACATGATACTATACATTTTTTCTCAGACCTATTTTCAAACAACTTTTTGGCATTTTGGGTTTATATTTTTCTGTGAAAACTGGTACGGTATCCCCGAACCACCAATAGTATACTAGAGATCTTGTTGGTTTCGGCACTCGTGATCAGAGAGTGAAGGTTTTAAATGCAGTTATTAGCCGGTATGATGTGTCCTTGGGCAAGCCACGTTATCCCCGCTTGCCTCTCTCCACCCATTATAAATGGATATGGAGTAACCTTATTAGATGGACTGGTATCTCATTAAAGACAAACTTTTTTTTACCGCTAGAATGTAATGTAAATTGGGAACCACCGGATAAAATAGTTGTTATGCAAATCGCCCATCACAAGGCCAAAGGCCACTCGAGGTGTGGAAAAGTAGACAATCTGATCTCTTCACAGCACAACCATGATTGGAATAGGTAACTAGTCGACAGCAAGGCATTAGTAATCAATAATTAGTAATTAAATAATGTGTAGAAGTGTCACTGCTCCAGACAACTAGGCCTGCACGGTACATCCGCAAAACTGTTGTATATTAACTTGACGATACGTGTACAATAATCTACACTATACCTTTGCTGTCATTTTGCTGGAATTCAAGCTGATGAGCTGCAAAACAAAAGAAAAAAGGCGAGTTGCTACTAAATTGCAAGACAAAAATGTATATCGTGCTTATAGTACACCAACATTTTAGAAGGAAACGAAACCAATTTACTGCCAAAACTCACCTTAGGATTGACGACCACAACACTAATCGAGCGTCGTTTGGGAAGTGGCGGTGTGAAGTTTATGATGCGACGTGGATCCAGCTTGCACGCGGCCTTTTTATAGGGTTTTTAACAATTCCCTGCACGGCGACGCCTTGACCGCGCATATTCTATTCTGTGATTGGTTTAGACATTTTGACGTCCTCCTATGACAGACGCGACTTTTGGTCACCGAGCGAGTGTAGGCCTTTCTGCTCTGCGTATAATATAAAATGCCTATACGAACATGTAGGCCTACATGTACATGTATAGTACATGTACCTATACCCAGCGCGATATGAGACCGAGGGACTCCCCCCTTAGTCCCAATACCTATACACTATCTAGACTATTGTTACCGAACGCACCCCTCCCCCCCTAAAACCTAAAAATAATTTCTGCGAAAACCACCACAAAGGAGGGGGGGGGGGGGGGGGGGGGGCTCCGTCTATTTTTTTTGCTTTGTATGTGTACCTTGACACGTTCCCTAGCAATGCAATGTCTTACGTGAGTCCTAGTTCTAAAGTGTAATTTCGCCCTGAAACCCTTCATGTTTTGGATTGTTTACTTTGTCAAAGGAGTGGTTGAAAGAAAACCAATATTTGTTTTTATGTGAACATTGGCCACACCAAATAATGACAGAAGAGGTTATCTGATAGGCGAATACAATGGTTTACTGCCGCCCAGAGATAAAAAGTATGCACAAATACAACATAAAGACAAAGTTGCAAACAGAAAAAACAGGAATACAAAAAAAAAAAAATTATGGTGACATTAACTTTTAAACGAATGAACGTTTTAACCTGAAGTACAATGTATATAGGGCCTGCATGCAAGATACAAATATGCTCCGTCTATTTTTTTTGCTTTGTATGTGTACCTTGACACGTTCCCTAGCAATGCAATGTCTTACGTGAGTCCTAGTTCTAAAGTGTAATTTCGCCCTGAAACCCTTCATGTTTTGGATTGTTTACTTTGTCAAAGGAGTGGTTGAAAGAAAACCAATATTTGTTTTTATGTGAACATTGGCCACACCAAATAATGACAGAAGAGGTTATCTGATAGGCGAATACAATGGTTTACTGCCGCCCAGAGATAAAAAGTATGCACAAATACAACATAAAGACAAAGTTGCAAACAGAAAAAACAGGAATACAAAAAAAAAAAAATTATGGTGACATTAACTTTTAAACGAATGAACGTTTTAACCTGAAGTACAATGTATATAGGGCCTGCATGCAAGATACAAATATGCTCCGTCTATTTTTTTTGCTTTGTATGTGTACCTTGACACGTTCCCTAGCAATGCAATGTCTTACGTGAGTCCTAGTTCTAAAGTGTAATTTCGCCCTGAAACCCTTCATGTTTTGGATTGTTTACTTTGTCAAAGGAGTGGTTGAAAGAAAACCAATATTTGTTTTTATGTGAACATTGGCCACACCAAATAATGACAGAAGAGGTTATCTGATAGGCGAATACAATGGTTTACTGCCGCCCAGAGATAAAAAGTATGCACAAATACAACATAAAGACAAAGTTGCAAACAGAAAAACAGGAATACAAAAAAAAGAAAATTATGGTGACATTAACTTTTAAACGAATGAACGTTTTAACCTGAAGTACAATGTATATAGGGCCTGCATGCAAGATACAAATACACAATGTTGACTGCTGTGATGTGAGATATTCATTTTGAATACCAGGGTGTTTAGCGTATACCAGGCACAATATAAGACCCAGGGACCCCTCCCTTAGTCCCCCATACCTATACACTCTCTGTGGTATCGTTACCTAACGAACCCTCCCCCCCAAAAAAAAAAAAAAAAAAAAGAAAGAAAGAGGAACCACATTATTCCGCAAGCACAATGACCACGAAAAGGAAGGGGGGTTCTTTTCCTATCATATCTAGACTTGATGACAAGTCGTTAGATAGTCGGGTTTAATCCGTGTATTTCAGTCGAAGTTTATCGGCACGGCTGGTTTAAGACTAGTAACGTGCCATATCTAACAACTTCGAAATTGGGAACGAGGCAACCGCAACCTCCCCCCTGTATATACCGAGTGGACCGCTATTACCGACTTGGCACCAAGTCTATATCATATCTTGCTTCATATGCATATGAAGCAAACACCCCCCACCCCCCCCCCCCCCCCCCCCCACAGCTCCCCCTCCCCCCCCCCCCCCCCCCATTTTCCATCAATCTATCGATCTCTAGCTTTGTAGAATTCATTGTCTGGTGGATGTTTTCCCTCATATTATGGTCTCTCTTGATTTAAGAGGAACCTTAAAGGTAGTATACACCATTTGCAGACATCGAAAATATTTACTACCGAATTATTAGGAATTATCTTACTCATTTGAAAGTAAATAATGATTCTAGGCATCCAGCAAAATGATTGCGCTAGATATCCTGTAATTATTCCGAAAAATTTAAATTGTATAATTGCTTGAATTAAACAAAGAAAAAACAAAGATAACATAAGAATAACTGCTCGACGCCGGTTGAAAAAAAACGCTGTTTTTTCGTGCTTTTTCTCGGCAGCCATGATTGTACAACTTTGGACAGCTCAGTTAAACGATGTTTACTATATAATACAACCCCCCAAATCTACTCATTCATGATAATTCAAGCAGTGTATCCTACCTTTAATGTCTCTTTTGCTTTTATAAGATCTGTTTTCCTCTTTGTAGCTGCACTCTAAGAAAAAATGACTCAATGTTGGGTAAAAATTTACTTTTTGTGACAGTAAGAAGGGAACATGGTCGTTATGAGGGTAAACTTGACACAACAGAGGTTGTGTAAATTTTTACTTTTGGACTGTGTAGTCGTTTTACCCTATACAAATTTAGTTTTGTTTGGTTGCATAGACCAGATTCCTTATTACGTCATCACTATAGCGTTTTCTTCTCGTCCTCTCCGGTAATTTGGATAACAATAGAACTGTTTGGTATATAACGTGTCTTCGACCAACGCCTCTCACTTCAGGCTCGTGCACAATCGCTGAATGCAGCTACTGCTATACGCTCTATTTTACTGATATACTTGCATACTCCATTGATTATGTCTACCGAAGAGAATCGTGCTTCTGATGATGCGAGCACGACGCTAGTGTTCGACAAATTTAAAGACTATTTTGATCGGCGCTTTAATGCTATCGAAGCCCCGATACAAAGTTCTACCTCTATAACTAGAGAACTGAGAAATAAGCTGAACGCTAACGAACTTTCTAGACCGGGAAATATCGCCCAATTCGAATTTTGCGGCAAGCTTGAAATTACGCTTGATAAGATTAAGATAGCCTTCGCCGATAGACCTGACCCCGATTCCGCCATCAAAGAAGCCATCGAGGAAGCCGAGGAGTTGCTAGCTGAAAGAAAAAAGAAGATCCGCATTGCGGATAGCAGCAAGGCCGGCTGGGCGACGGTATCGCATCTATATAAAAAGGCCACTCGTCACCTATCTCCCGACCAGCAAAAGTCCGTCAACATCGCCGAACAAGAGGCCTTGAAAGACTTGGAAACTCGAAAGCGTAAAAAGACGAGATGGGCCCAACCTTGTTCAGACTAGTCAGAGGGATCTGCCTGATCGTCGCCTTTTTCAAGGTACACACCACTAAATACTTTGTTTTTTCAGGCTGCATCACTGTGCATGCATGCCTCAATCCCATGCTGTCTCAATAAAATATCGCAAAGAATTTATTTCGCATACCCTGTTTTGTGTGTGTTGTATTCAGCTGTGTCGGTGTTAAAAACAAAACTATTTTTCATGCGTATGAGCGCAGCGAAGTAGCATGAAAATTTAGTTTTGTTTGGTTGCATAGACCAGATTCCTTATTACGTCATCACTATAGCGTTTTCTTCTCGTCCTCTCCGGTAATTTGGATAACAATAGAACTGTTTGGTATATAACGTGTCTTCGACCAACGCCTCTCACTTCAGGCTCGTGCACAATCGCTGAATGCAGCTACTGCTATACGCTCTATTTTACTGATATACTTGCATACCCCTCCCTCCCACCCTATATCAGTTATATATAGATTTATATATTATATCGTATGTGTGCTCTCTCGGTGTATATTTTCTTTCTCCCAACAGGCATGTCGAGCTCTAACTGCTTTACCTGCGGTATGCCAGGACACTGGTCCAGACAATGCCCCTTCACAGCCGCCAGCGATGCAAGCTTCCAACAAAGGTCCAGGTTCAGATCCAACCACTTCCTCGGTGGTCCCGCCAGTAGGAGCGTCCCCGGACGAGCCCCGGTGCCCTACCCTTATGCACTGCCCTCGATTGCAGCTTCGGCAACAGAGTTGTCTAGAGAACCCCGAGGCTCAGCCCCAGCTCAATCCTAATTCTTCTACCGACAAGTTCAGCGATATCATTCAGATTTTGGAATTCAGGGGCAGAAGCTGTTGACGCCTTTGCTCAAAATTGGTCGGGAGAGAATGCTTTACTAGTTCCCCCCAGTAGTTTTGATTCCCTCTGTTTTGCATCATTTGCAGTCTTGTCATGGTTCTGGCACCCTTGTGTTCCCATTGTGGCCCTCTAGTCCATTCTGGCCATTACTATGGATACAATTCCCTAAAACGGCGCCTTGTTGAATTTCCGGATTTAACTCGATATATGATTGCTATGATGTTTGTTTTGTAAGAGGGCCATCGAGGCGAAGTGTTACTTGGGCAGTTGCCCTTGCGAGCCAGCGAGGCTTATGTATGTATATTTTTTGTATCATTTTGTTTCCGGATTTAACTCGATATATGATTGCTATGATGTTTGTTTTGTAAGAGGGCCATCGAGGCGAAGTGTTACTTGGGCAGTTGCCCTTGCGAGCCAGCGAGGCTTATGTATGTATATTTTTGGGTATCGTTTTGTTTCCGGGCGCAGACCTGAAGGGCCGAGATGGTCAGTGTTGTAAGGCAGGTGTCTAATTGTTTGTATTACGTTTTTTCTATAAATATAATTGTTGGTGAAGTTCATACATCAAAAATTGATGTTGTGCATTCAGCATCACTGTGCATGCATGCCTCAATCCCATGCTGTCTCAATAAAATATCGCAAAGAATTTATTTCGCATACCCTGTTTTGTGTGTGTTGTATTCAGCTGTGTCGGTGTTAAAAACAAAACTATTTTTCATGCGTATGAGCGCAGCGAAGTAGCATGAAAGACGTAAAATGTCTTACTCTAAAAAGTTGTTTAAAAGTGTACTCTCCAAGAGAGTAATGTTTTCGTTTACCCATTGGTTGAGTAATTCTTGCCTAACTCGTGCTAGGCCAAATTTTTGGGCACACGTTGTGCTACATTTTACTCAAATTTTAGTAAAAGTTTCATTTTTACTCTAACGATATGTTGTTTTGACCCTGTTCTGTGTAAAGGTATAAACAATAACATAAACAAATAAAATACATTGTATTTAATTTGCAATTACAAGTGTTTATTTTATAAAACTGCAATTAGTTTGTATTATGAATTACATTCTGAATAAAGTGGCAACACATCGGAGGCTTTTGATTCTGTATACAATTTTACAAACAGTTGCAAGCCAGCTTTGCAATATCTAGCTTTTTTCAACAGAGAAATAGTTATCTGCATAAAATGAATAGTGTACTTTTAATGTTGTAAATTTGTAACATCAAAAATTCAACAAACTATGCAGTTTTCATTTTTAGCAATTGTATAACTCGAGTACGAATGCATAAAGCACTCTCATTGTTTCTGGTCCATTCATCAGTTTCACTGTGGAGTCTGTACTGATTATAATTTGTAACATCCAAAATTCAACAAATTAAGCAGTTTAAACTTTTAGCAATTGTATAACTCGAGTACACAGTGCCCTGCTCCACCCCCACCCCCCCTGGAATAAAGCCCCATAATACCAAGCTGTCCAAGAAATACCAGATAGCGGCTGCTTGTGGAGGATATTAAAGTAAGGTCCAATATCTGGTAGGTTTTGTAGCACAGGTCTACAGCTGAACATGTCACACCCTATCTTCCAATTTAAAATTCAAACATGGTTCACCCACGATTAAAAATCAAAATTCATGTGGGCCGATCATGTATGCACCGTACACGTCTACAGCATCTACACAGTGCTAAAGAAGTCTACAGCATCTACACAGTGCTAAAAAAGTTTACAGCATCTACACAGTGATAAAGAAGTCTACAGCATCTACACAGTGATAAAGAAGTCTATAGCGTCTACACATGCAGTGATAAAGAAGTCTACAGCATCTACACAGTGCTGAAGAAGTATACAGCATATATATACACAGTGCTGAAGAAGTCTACAGCATCTACACAGTGCTAAAGAAGTCTACAGCATCTACACAGTGCTGAAGAAGTCTACAGCATATATATACACAGTGCTGAAGAAGTCTACAGCATCTACACAGTGCTAAAGAAGTCTACATGCAGCATCTACACAGTGCTAAAGAAGTCTACAGCATCTACACAGTGCTGAAGAAGTCTACAGCATCTACACAGTGCTAAAGAAGTCTACAGCATCTACACAGTGCTAAAGTCGTCTACAGCATCTACACAGTGCTGAAGAAGTCTACAGCATATATATACACAGTGCTGAAGAAGTCTACAGCATCTACACAGTGCTAAAGAAGTCTACATGCAGCATCTACACAGTGCTAAAGAAGTCTACAGCATCTACACAGTGCTGAAGAAGTCTACAGCATCTACACAGTGCTAAAGAAGTCTACAGCATCTACACAGTGCTAAAGTCGTCTACAGCATCTACACAGTGCTAAAGAAGTCTACAGCATCTACACAGTGCTGAAGAAGTCTACAGCATCTACACAGTGCTAAAGAGGTCTACAGCATCTACACAGTGCTAAAGAGGTCTACAGCATCTACACAGTGCTAAAGAAGTCTACAGCATCTACACAGTGCTAAAGAGGTCTACAGCATCTACACAGTGCTAAAGAGGTCTACAGCATCTACACAGTGCTAAAGAAGTCTACAGCATCTACACAGTGCTGAAGAAGTCTACAGCATCTACACAGTGCTAAAGTCGTCTACAGCATCTACACAGTGCTAAAGTCGTCTACAGCATCTACACAGTGCTAAAGAAGTCTGCAGCATCTACACAGTGCTAAAGAAGTCTACAGCATCTACACAGTGCTAAAGAAGTCTACAGCATCTACACAGTGCTAAAGAAGTCTACAGCATCTACACAGTGCTAAAGAAGTCTACAGCATCTACACAGTGCTAAAGAAGTCTACAGCATCTACACAGTGCTAAAGAAGTCTACAGCATCTACACAGTGCTAAAAAAGTCTACAGCATCTACACAGTGATAAAGAAGTCTACAGCATCTACACAGTGATAAAGAAGTCTATAGCGTCTACACATGCAGTGATAAAGAAGTCTACAGCATCTACACAGTGCTGGAGAAGTATACAGCATATATATACACAGTGCTGAAGAAGTCTACAGCATCTACACAGTGCTAAAGAAGTCTACAGCATCTACACAGTGCTAAAGAAGTCTACAGCATCTACACAGTGCTAAAGAAGTCTACAGCATCTACACAGTGCTGAAGAAGTCTACAGCATCTACACAGTGATAAAGAAGTCTACAGCATCTACACAGTGCTAAAGAAGTCTACAGCATCTACACAGTGCTAAAGAAGTCTACAGCATCTACACAGTGATAAAGAAGTCTACAGCATCTACACAGTGCTAAAGAAGTCTACAGCATCTACACAGTGCTAAAGAAGTCTACAGCATCTACACAGTGCTAAAGAAGTCTACAGCATCTACACAGTGCTAAAGAAGTCTACAGCATCTACACAGTGCTAAAGAAGTCTACAGCATCTACACAGTGCTAAAGAAGTCTACAGCATCTACACAGTGATAAAGAAGTCTACAGCATCTACACAGTGATAAAGAAGTCTACAGCATCTACACAGTGCTAAAGAAGTCTACAGCATCTACACAGTGCTAAAGAAGTCTACAGCATCTACACAGTGCTAAAGAAGCTTACAGCATCTACACAGTGCTGAAGAAGTCTACAGCATCTACACAGTGCTAAAGAAGTCTACAGCATTTACACAGTGCTAAAGAGGCCTACAGCATCTACACAGTGCTAAAGAGATCTATAGCATTTACACAGTGGTTACGAGGCTTTGTCATATTCTTTTGTGTCCATTGAATAATTCATGATCATTGATGAGGCTCAAACTCGGTTGCTGATTGGATCCCTCGGAAAAGCGAAGGACAATCGTCGAAAACTAAGGGAAAAGTTAAGAATTACTTGCCAACAAATGCAAGACCATTTTGGCAATCCAATAATCATGCACATTTGTCAAACTACGCATGCATGAGACCAGAACTCACACGAAGCTGGGATTTGGATAAGACACAACAATAGCGAATGCCGAAATAACACAAGGGTCTTGGGCAAGACAATGCTAAATACTGAGGTCTACACCATTTACACCCTTTTTACAAATAAGGCTCTCTTGATATCATTAATGGTTTATATGGTCATGATTGAAAGTTCCTGATGCGAAATTTTATGTTTGTTTGTGTTGGGTATGATTAGCACATGCAGTATGTCCATAAAAGTCTATGATGACAAAGTTTGTTCAGCCAAGGGCAAATTATATGCAAAAATATAGCTAGGGAACCGAACCCTCAGTAAAACTATGAAACGTGCGACACTGAGAAAATCATGATCTACAGGATGGTGTACGTTCAGTGCTGATTCGTTTATTGGTGTTACCACGCAAAAACCCTGAAAAAATACAATTTCCATATAAATACATACACTGTGCTTTGGAAAATACCAATTAGGCAAAGAACGATATAAAAATGGAAATGTCTTGCACACAATTTACCCCAACTGTAAAGTTTTCATTGTCCTTAAAAGAAAATACAAGGCATGTAAGTTGACATCTGAAAAGTCAAGAAAGGAAATAACTAAGCAAAAGTGCAATGACCTCTGTTACAAGGAAATTGTCTTAATAGACAAAAGGTAAGATACACCAATTGCAGATATGTACACTGTATTTAAAAAATTTACTACCGAATTATTAAGAAATATCTTACTCGTCTGAAAGTAAATAATGATTCTAGGCATCCAGCAAAATGATTGCGCTAGATCCTGTAATTATTCTGAAAAATTATTTTTTTTATAAAGAAAGATTCGTGATCGCCGGACGGCGATCGCGAAAAAACACGAACAACATAAGAATAACTGCTCGACCCCGGTTGAAAACAAACGCTGTTTTTCGTGCTTTTTTCGGCATCCATGATTGTAAAACTTCGGACAGGTCAGTTAAACGATATTTACTATAAATTACAACCCCCCAAATCTAGCCATTCAGGATAATTCAAGCAATTACCAATGGTGTATCCTACCTTTAAATCAGTCTGCTTATCTTTGTAACATTTTTCAAATAAAACTAAGGAAAATATCGAAACGTATTAAAGAAAAAGATAAATCTAATATGTTATGATAATAATGAAAAATGATGATAATCAATAAACAAAACCAATGAAACTATGTGATGCATCACTAATAAATATAATCGGACCCTGAAGGACTAGTGGGCCAGTCCAATAAGATAACTGCCAGTGTAATGGTGGCAAATTACCCTTGGCTACTTTCCCCCGAGATTCTATTTTTGTATAGGAGTAGGTCCCAGTACATAGTTTTTCTTTTGGCTAGACGCCCTGGTCTATTTTCCTCTGCACTTTACAAGGTACAAAGACTGACCTCTCTGCATTTGAGAGTGCCCCCCCCCCCCCAGATCACATTACACTAAGGAATGTCCCCATCCAACGGTGGGGTACATATCAGTTAGCAGACTGGCAGCAAAGAGGGAACAACCACATTTTCCCCTAGTCCTACCATGCCTAGATGGATGTCTGTTAAATTCCGCTTTGATATTATGGGCTCTGTCTGAAAGCATTCTAGAGCAATCCGCTATTGGCACTGTGTTGGTTTTATTTTTATTGTTTAATTTTTATCCTTTTTTTGTCTACATTTGTTCTATCCAAATTTGATTTTCTCTCGCTCACACTTTTTAGTTTCGCTTTCATTTTGCGTTGTTTGGTCACTTTCCAAGTTATTTTTCCTTCTCTGTGATTGATTTGGCGAAGTGTAATTCTGGTTTGTGGATAACCCTGAATTAAATATTTTTTATCTTTTTGAGAACTCTATTTCAATTGATTCTGTATTTTTTTGTCCCAGCTCTCGTAAATATATTGCGATTTGATCATTTTGAACCAGGCCTTAGTGTATAAATTCTTTTGACCATTTTTCTAGGTTACATTTTGGTGCCGAAACCCGGGATTTGATTTATTTTCTTTGGAAATTAGCCATTTATTTATTTGCTAGCTGGGACAACTTATTTTTCCAAATTATATTTACCGTTTTACCCTAGGCTAATTTTTTTGTAAGAAAACCAACACAGTGTTCTTTAGTTGGGGAGTTTGAAAAGTGCAGGATGGCAGAAACCCCACCTTGTTCAATCAACTTGACCTTTCACGAGTTTGAGGGGAGTCCACACAATCCATTTCGAGTACCCCTGCGCCCTAATCCAATGCCAGGAGTGATGGGTGCACCACCAGATATGAACCACAGTCAGCCGGGACCATCAAGGCCTATGGTCTACCCAAGCCCCCTTCAGATGGCAGATTTCGACCCCCTTGATTCCCACACCTCGTTATCGAAGACCTACATGCCCAGTACATATACTGCACACCAGCTGAGGGATGTACCAACATTCAGTGGGTCGAGTTCTACGAAACATGGACTGAAAGTGGAAGACTGGGCTCGGGATATGCGGTATCTGCTGGAAGCAAAAGGTCCCCAGTCTGAGAGAGTAAAGTTTCATGAAGTGGTCAGGCACACGAAAGCTGAGGCCCGTGACGTCATCCTGAACCTAGAGAGTCGGGGGGTGGTTACAGCAGAGGAGGCGATTGCGGAGTTGCTAGATGAGTTTGGGGAAGGCAATGGGGCAACAGCTCCGATCGCATCTTTCTTTGCCAGGAAACAGAGATCGGAGGAGACAGCGGGAGCGTATGCCATCGCGCTGGAGGCTCTTCTAAGACACGTGGAGGATGTTAAGAGAAGACAAGGTCATGGATCTTTGGGGGAAGATAGGGATCTCCTTCTCACAACACAGTTTATGACTGGTCTCCATGACAATGCCGTGCGACAGCGGCTCGCACCAATGCAACCTCGGGGGATGAGTTTTAAGGCCCTACGACAGGAAGTGCGAGTCGTTGCTGAGGAGTTCCTCCAAGCACGTGGAGCAAGAAGACATTATGGGTCCTTCCAGCACACAATGGAGGCACCTCAACCCAAACCCCCTATTCAGCAAAACGTCCCGACACTAGCTGCAGCTCAGGTTGCCCAACAAGGAATGACGAGCGATAAGGACCAACTGAAGGAGCTGACAACCATGATGCAACGCCAACTGACCACCCTTGACCAGGTCCTCGAGGGTCAGCAGTTCCTGGGACAGCGTGTCCGATCCCTGGAAAACTTCATCGGCTATGGGCGCCCCATGCCAAATCCCTGGAAGGGAGACCAAGATCGACGCTCACAAGGGGATAGGTGTTATCGATGTGGCCAAGTTGGTCATTTTGCCAGGCAGTGTAACAGTTCAGGTCGGAGGTTCACGGACCCCAGGGAGCCAGGTCAAGGTCAACCCCCGTTAAACTAGACAAACCTGCTGATGTCGGGCGATCAGTAGGTGTGTCTGGAACGGGGAGCCCTGTTAAAGCTACGGACCATACACCAGGGGGAATATTAGTTCAAACGAGCAAAGAACAACATGAAGATGAGGAACAACTAGTGGGACCTACGAGTACCACTGATGTAGTCATTTCAGGGAGGAGTAGTCGGGCGTTGTTGGACACTGGGTCACAGGTAACCACCGTCACGACCCAGTTTGTGTCTACCCATCCGAAGCTACAAGGTCAAGCCCTGAAGAAGACAGACCTCATCATAAATGGCGCTGGAGGCCAGGTTGTTCCACATCAAGGCTATATCCTACTGGATATTGAGGTTCTTGGCGAAGTGTTGAAAGATGTTCCCTGCTTGGTGGTGCCAGTGACCAACTTCAGGCGCTCTACTCCCCTTCTCCTCGGAACCAACGTGATATTTGCAGTGCGGAACACCATGCATGACAAGTACGGCAGGGGATTTATGTCCAAAGCCCATAAGCTGTCCAATACATGGCACTCAGCATTCCAGTGCGTCAACATTGATGGCACTGACCTTGCTCAGAGAAATGGCGAAATTGGTAGCCTGCGCTATTCAGGGAGAAAGCCGATGAAAGTTCGTCCGGGAGAGGAAGTTAATATCTCTGCAAAAGCACCTCGTTCAATGCAAGGGCGTACCATCACGGCGCTAGTAGAAGGCGACTACGACAGATGTCTTGCTGTAGGGCGGATGCTTGTTGAGGTTAAAAACAGGCGAGTTCCCACTCGGCTGTGCAACTTGTCCAAGCAAGTGGTAACCGTTAGACGGAATGCAGTCATCGCAACGTTAGCCTGCGTCCGAGAGGTTGGTCCGAGACCCTTTTCCAGCTCCAGTGTGGCTACAGTCTGTGAGCAAGCAGTTCCCGGGGGAAGTTCCATCCCAGATGTTGACATCAGTGATGACAATCTGACACCATCGCAAAGAGAAGCGATAGAAAGCTTGCTGAAGCAGAATACGGATATCTTCTCGAAAGATCCTATGGACATAGGAGCAACTAACACTATTCAACATGAGATTCCCCTAAGTGACCCAACTCCCTTTCGTATGCCATACCGTAGAATCCCACCAGCGGAATTCCAGGAGGTCCGAGAGCACATTGAAGACTTAGCGAAAGCCAACATAATCAAGGAGAGCCAGAGCCCGTTCGCATCACCGATAGTGGTTGTTAGAAAGAAAGACAACAGCATTCGACTTTGCGTCGACTATAGAAAGCTGAACTCTCGAACCATCCGCGATGCCTACCCGCTACCACGGATCGACGAAGCTCTGGATGCCCTCAACAAAGCAAAATTGTTCTCGTGCATCGACCTTACGTCCGGCTATCTACAAGTTGGGATGGCGGAGAAGGACCAAGCGAAGACAGCTTTCACAACGCCGACGGGGTTATATGAGTTTACGAGAATGCCCTTCGGCCTTGTGAATGCCCCGGCTACTTTCCAGCGTCTGATGGCAACAGTATTTCGAGATATGAATTTTGAAGGCGTACTGCTATACCTTGATGATGTCATCATTTACAGCGCCACCATGGAAGAGCACCTCGCACGTCTAGGACAGGTGTTTGACCGACTAAGACAACACAATCTGAAGCTGAAAGCGTCGAAGTGTCAGTTCTTGAAAACAAGCGTAAAATACCTTGGGCACATCGTATCGTCAGAAGGGATTGCAACAAATCCAGAGAAGGTTGACGCCATAGAAAGCTGGCCGGTACCAAAAAGCAAGAAAGATGTGCGAAGCTTTCTTGGTATAACGGGGTACTACAGGAAGTTCATCCAAGACTATGCAAAGATAGCGAGTCCCCTGTTCGCACTGATTGGGGGAAAGCGTGGCGCGAAAGACCCACCTTTTGTTTGGTCGGCAGAGTGTGAAGCTGCATTTCGTACCTTGATCTCCAAGCTCACGACAGCGCCAATCTTGGCCTATGCCGATTACTCGTTGCCTTTTGTGGTACAGACGGATGCTTCTGCAGCTGGTCTGGGAGCGGTGTTAACCCAGGAGCAGGAGGGGCGTGAACGTGTCATAGCGTATGCCAGCAGAACTCTGTCTCCATCAGAAAAGAGATACCCTGCACACAAGTTGGAGTTCCGAGCTCTCCACTGGGCACTTACAACAAAGTTGCGGGACTACGTGTATGGCTACAGAGTAACTGCAGTCACAGATAATAATCCTATGACGTATGTTCTAAAGAGTGCAAAACTGGATGCACACAGTCAACGCTGGGTCAGCGATTTGTCTCTTTTCAACCTCGACATCCGGTATCGCCCAGGAAAGAAAAATGCCAACGCAGACGCACTCTCTAGAATTCCCCGAGAGGAAGTGACCCGCATTCTAGATGCAACGGCAAAGGGGGAGGTTCAAGAGGAATCAGTCCCAGCAGGGGTAGAAGTCCAAGTACAAATTCCTGTGGCCCCCAAACCAGGAGTATCATTCGAGTCACCAAGTCTCAGTGAAGCAGTTGAGGGGGAGGACCAGATGTACAAGGCCGCGGAGGAGATGTCTCAGTCCGACGGTATTCACCCCAAGCGTCCTGGTACAAGTTGTATGGAGACGATGGAGGGCCTAATAGATGCTCAACAGGATGACCCAGTAGTCAGCCGGGTAACCCACCTGAAATCCACTCGTCGGAGCAGGCTCAGCCAAAGAAAAGCACGGCAGGAAACAAAAGATGTCCAGCGGTTACTAAGAGCATGGGACCACCTTCAGGTAAAGAAGGGACTGTTAGTATACATCGAGGATGACAACAAGCAGAGGGATGTTCCAGTTCTGCCTAAATCGATGAAACAACAGGTGCTGACCAGTCTACATGACGAGATGGGACACCTCGGGTTCCACAAGACACTTTGGCTAGTGAAGGAGCGGTTTTTCTGGCCAGGAGCACACACCGACGTGAAGAGGTATGTGGAGGCCTGCAAACGATGCACCCTGCGAAAACGGCCCGGTGGCAAGAGGAACGTTGGTCTACAGAGTATAGTTACTTCTCGCCCAATGGAATTGGTGTGCATCGATTTCTTGAGTCTAGAGAGGGCAACCGGGGGGTACGAGCACTTGCTCGTGGTGACAGATCACTTTACACGCCATGCCAAAGCATACCCAACCCGAGATGAGAAGTCATCCACGGTGGCCCGTGTTTTGTGGGAGAGATACATCACAAACTATGGTATTCCTGAGCGTTTGCATTCAGATAGAGGGGGTAGCTTTGAATCGGCAGTAATTCACCAACTTTGTACATTCATGGGGATCGATAAAACCAAGACAACGCCATACCACCCACAAGGCAACGGAATGACAGAGCGGTTCAATCGCACTCTATTGTCTATGCTGGGAACCCTCAATCCGTCAAAGAAGACCAACTGGGCATCACACGTCGAAGCATTGACTCACGCATACAATTGTAGTTGTCACGACTCAACAGGCTACTCTCCTTTTTTTCTTATGTTCATGAGGGAAGCAAAATTACCAGCAGATGTCATGTTTCCGTACCCAAACCAACAGAAAGCACCTAGGATGGACATGGACTATCAGGGTTATGTCAAAGTCCTTCGAAAACAAGTTCGTGAGGCGTTCGATGAAGCTGAAGCCAATGCAGAGCAGGCAAGATGCAAGCAGAAACGAACATACGACAAGAGCGTTCGAGTGAACGATCTAGAACAAGGCAACCGGGTGTTGGTGCTCAACAAAACGCCAAGAGGAAAATGCAAACTTAAGGACAACTGGGAGCAGACACCATATATAGTCACTAGGAAGCTCGATAAATGTCCCGTGTATGTTGTGAGGCAACTTGGCACAAAGAAGGTCCGGACGCTACATCGAAATATGCTCACTAAATGTCCGTTTGAGGTTAGTGGAGCCGACGAGACACCAAGAGGAACGGAAGAGCAACTACCTGTTGCGATAGATGGTTCATGTGAGGAGATTATCCCACCACCACGCCAGTTCTGTAGCAACCAACTCTCTGAGTTGCCATATGACGAGGCCACACAAATTATCCCTCCTCCAAGTGAGTTCAGTGATGACCAGGTGTTTGGAACCTCAAGTGATGAAAGCACCGAGTTGATTCTACCACCACAAAGGTTCGGCGACAGACGACGCCAGGACACAGACCGGTATGTGCCCTACAGTGGAAGCTATGACGACACTGATACAGATGACTCATCGGCTACGGAGGATTCTACCTGGCAAGTTCCCCATCGCTCTAAGAGGGTTATCAAGCCACCATTGAGATACGGAGAATGGGAGTAGATATGTTTGGTCGGTTAGCTAGTTTTTGTTTGTGTTGTTGTGGACAACAACGGTTTTTAAATCGGGGTGAGTGTAATGGTGGCAAATTACCCTTGGCTACTTTCCCCCGAGATTCTATTTTTTTATAGGAGTAGGTCCCAGTACATAGTTTTTCTTTTGGCTAGACGCCCTGGTCTATTTTCCTCTGCACTTTACAAGGTACAAAGACTGACCTCTCTGCATTTGAGAGTGCCCCCCCCCCCCCCCCCCCCAGATCACATTACACTAAGGAATGTCCCCATCCAACGGTGGGGTACATATCAGTTAGCAGACTGGCAGCAAAGAGGGAACAACCACATTTTCCCCTAGTCCTACCATGCCTAGATGGATGTCTGTTAAATTCCGCTTTGATATTATGGGCTCTGTCTGAAAGCATTCTAGAGCAATCCGCTATTGGCACTGTGTTGGTTTTATTTTTATTGTTTAATTTTTATCCTTTTTTTGTCTACATTTGTTCTATCCAAATTTGATTTTCTCTCGCTCACACTTTTTAGTTTCGCTTTCATTTTGCGTTGTTTGGTCACTTTCCAAGTTATTTTTCCTTCTCTGTGATTGATTTGGCGAAGTGTAATTCTGGTTTGTGGATAACCCTGAATTAAATATTTTTTATCTTTTTGAGAACTCTATTTCAATTGATTCTGTATTTTTTTGTCCCAGCTCTCGTAAATATATTGCGATTTGATCATTTTGAACCAGGCCTTAGTGTATAAATTCTTTTGACCATTTTTCTAGGTTACACCAGCACATACAGACTAGTTAAATAAACAAACCAGTCAATGCCAGGGCAATAAAACATGTGGTCAACTAAACTTGCTGACCTACATGTACTGGGGTAAAGGCCACTTCTAAGAAACTATGTGCACCTCATTATATATGCAGCAATAAGGGTACACATGTATATTGTATACAGGGTTACACAGGAGCTATACTACAGTGCACTATGGAAAATTTGTACGGGACAAATGAGCTATATGGATTTATACTGGAAAAGGCATGAATACAGTAAAACGGGGAAACTATTCTTTACCTATTTAGGTGTAACCGATGCGGCCAAGGTTACGCAGAAATAATGTGACATACATGTAGGGTGTTTTCCCATTTACAATCAAATATTTATTTTTACACAAAAAAACGACAGTCATTAATCAACAGCTCTGAAATATAAAAGATTAAACAAAATAATTAATTAATTAAATTGTCATTGTAATTCATTGCTGTCGCTCGACTGATCACAATTCAATTTATCAAATTATTCAATTATTCATTAATTTAATTGCATATATATATAAATGAATTAACCTCGGGACTTATTAATAAGAATACTTTGTATGAAAACCTTGAAATGCCATACCACCTATGGTACTACCCATCAAATTTTCGTTGGATGCATGATTATTAAAACAAAAATAACATTTAATGTATGACCCATACCCAGATGCTGCAAGAGGAGACTATCAGCGATGAAATTAGCAGAAGTCCGGCCTTTACCAGAGTAATAGCTAAAATAAAAATAGTATTGTAAAATAAGCCATCTCTTAGATGTGTTATTTCGGATTCGTTCTTTCGAACCACAGGTCATAAAAAGAATTTACACAATTATATCACTGCAAGTAACTGTCAAAGGTCAAGAACAATCCATATTGTCCAATATTCTATGTTGACAAGTAAGTACATTCACCCAATGGATCATTATGTTATGTTTAAGAGGTGCACTGATAATGTCTGACAACAAGGTTTCATCAGAGCAACAACGTTTCACATTTATCATGCTCATATCTATACAAACAATTCAGTCAGGTTTATTCCTTTTAATCTTTTACAAGCCAGATGTGATTGAGTATCGCCAAGTACAGTAAACTTTGACTGTCATACAGACAAAGTTTACTGTACTTGGCGATCATATGAAGCACGATATGTGGCAGAGAAAACCCCCCCTCTTTTGTGTTGACCATTGTGTTTCCGGAATCTCAGGAATTCCTTTTAGGTTTCAAGGGGGGATGGGTTAGGTTAGGTTAGTGTTGAGTGCGTATAAAGGATAAGAGGGGGGTACCCCTCTGCCACATATCGTGCTGGGTATATTGGCGATACTCAATCACATCTGGCTTGTAAAAGATTAAAAGGAATAGACGCGGTGAAAACCATTTCCAGGGATAACAATGATGAAGTTATCCTTCCATACACTATCACAAGAGTATTAATATGGAAATTTTCAGGGAGCTAGCGAGACTTGGGGACCTCTCTATCTTTATTTCTTTTGTCAGTAATTACGTGTGCCTCTCATTATTATGGTAATTGCCAAGCGCTCCTACTAAAAAGCAGGACCATCACCGACCAATTGCATACTCGGATACGCTACCGATAGCCAATAATTATTCATTACAGTGATTTTGGGAGGATACGTAGTTCTGTAGGTCATTTACGTATCCGTCCGTAATAGTTTTGCAATCGCCCTACTGGGGCTTGAATTAGGCTAGTGCACCTAGCTAGAGACGCAGACAATTCTGTCTGAACAACGAACCCCCGCCCCCCCCCCCCCCCCCCCCCGTACATGCACGGAGTACATGTTAATGTACATGTAAAATGACATGTGGAAGAATTAACATGCTCCCAAAAGTGATGTAATATAACGCCCACAATTACCAGGTTTATAATAAACAATCAAATGGGTTGGCCATTATTACAAAACCTAGAGTTAAACTCGAATTTAGTTATCCATTGTTCAGCGAGGGTCAAAGGTCATGCAGCGTTACACCGACATACGTGCCACTGGTGATAATGTATCACAACACAAACGCGTTTAGGAAAGTGATCCAATAGGAACAATTATCGTTCTCAAGCATTACAAATAACACTGTTCAATCACTGAAAATTATCTCGGTACTAACACTACAATATATATAATACATTAAATGTTAATTTACCTCTGTCCCTAGGTCAAATTTGGGGGAGAACCTCGGTTTTTGGGAGTCACGATTCACTATAACGTCGGCAAACAAGGTGGTTTCTAGAGTATGAGCGCGAAAAACAGCGCCACCACGCGACAAGATTTTACACAGCAGGCAACTGCCGTCACATGGCTCCTCTAATTTGATATCTCAAATTACTACCAATCAAATTAACAATCATTAGGTTGTCAAAACAAAAACTTGAAATACTTAAAGTTACAACAACTTGGCTAAAGGTTTACAGTTATACTACTGAGGATGAAACATATTACAGTCACATGACACATCCAAGCTGGAACGGAGAGTCACAGTTAGTTTCACTTGTCGTTAGGCTCCACGTCGGGGATTCCCCGGTGCATCAGCAACACCAGTTTGTGGACTGGTCTCTCGAAGACAGATGTACCCACTTGCAGCTTGACCTTCCGGGTAAGACCATCAAGTCCTGGGTAGGTCTCTATGATGCGAGCCAATGGCCATTGACATCTTGGATGCGAGTCGTCTATCATCATGACAATGTCTCCTTTACCAAGGTTCCTCCTGGGTCTTGTCCACTTCTTTCGCTCCTGCAAAGTTGGCAAATACTCCGACTTCCACCTCGACCAAAACTCATTGGCGAGAAACTGCACGCGGCGCCATCTGCGACGACAGAACAGGTCCTGACGGACGAAAGTGCCTGGCGGTGGAAGGATAACTCTGTTTTTTTGCGTCAGTAGCTGGCTTGGTGTAAGTGGCTCAAGGGAATCTGGACACTTCATGTCGATGTAGGTAAGAGGTCTGCTATTGACAATGGCCTCTGCTTCGGTCAAAAGGGTCCTCAACAGTTCATCGTCTAGGTGCTGTCCATGCTGCTTCAGGAGTGCCGATAGAGCATTTCTGGTGGAACGGATCATCCTCTCCCAAGCTCCTGCCATATGACTGGCGTTGGGAACATTCATATTGAAGACAGTCCAGTCACAGCTGTCCTTGAGCAGTTCTCTCGAGATCTTCCGATTGTTCATTTCTGCCAGTGCTGCATCGAGTTCGTTCTTGCCTCCAATGAAGTTAGTGCCTCGATCACACCGAAGCTGCCTTACAGGACCTCTCCTGCAGACGAAACGACGATATGCATTTAGGAAGGAGTCAGTGCTCAGGGAGTTGGAAGTCTCGATATGGACTGCACGTGAAGACATGCAAGTGAAGATCACTCCCCATCGCTTCATCTCCTTTCGTCCTTCTTTGACAATGAATGGGCCGAAGTAGTCGACGGCACTATAGGTAAATGGTGGGGCTGGTTCTAGTCTATCAAGTGGTAGGTCCGACATCTTTTGACCACAAGCGGCACCTCGAAGCCTTCGGCACATCACACACTTCCACACATGGCCAGTGACTGCTGCCCTGGCGCCAACTATCCAGAATCCGGCTTGGCGAATGGCATTCAAGGTCATGCCTCTACCAGAGTGACAGCTCTGAACGTGATAGTGTTCAATCACAAGACTGCACACATGGCCATCACGTGGAAGCAGAATGGGATGTTTGACTTCTTCTGGGACTGCTGCCCTCTTAATGCGGCCACCAACTCTCAGTATGTTGTTGTCATCAAGAACTGGATCAAGCATACACAGAGGGCTGTTTTTGCTCACTTGCCTGTTGAGTTGGCTCTGCTTCCCTTCAGTGTGATCATTAGATACTGATCTGCTCAGAGTGTGAATCTCTGTGGGAAAAGCCTCAGCTTGCACCTGCCTCACAATCACTCGCTCGGCCTGTTGCATCTCTTCAACTGTCACAGGTGGGTATGCTGCCATCCGGTCTTCAAGCGACTGGTGATTGATGGGGAAGGCAGGTCTCCTTGTGCTTCTATTTCTGAGTTTCTCCATGAAGCGAAGACACCCTGCCACGGCTCTCTTGAGGTGAAACCAATTGGAGAAACGTTGAAATCTGTCCGACATACTCGCAAAGTCAGTGGTTGCTGTTTGAACGTTGAAGACTGACACCTTTCTCACCTCGGGATCATCTGGGTTTAGCTCTACACATTTGGCAACAGGTAGTGGGGTTTCAGTTGATGAAAGAAACTCTGGGCCCTTCCACCACAGCCTGCTGTCGATCAACTCTTGGGCTGACATGCCTCGGGAGGCTAGATCTGCCGGGTTACTATTGGTGTCGATGTGTCTCCAGTCGTCTGGTGAGGTGTAGTCTCTTATCTTCTGTGCACGATTTGCGACAAAAATGTGAAATCTCTTGACTTCGTTGCAGATGTACCCCAGTACGACCTTACTGTCGGTGTAGAAAACTTGAGTCAGGTCACAATATTCAAGCTCTTTCTTCAGGAAGGTGCCCACTTTCACTGAGGTGACAGCTGCTGTGAGCTCAAGGCGAGGTATGGTGATAGGCTTTGACGGGGTTACTCGTGACTTTCCCATGACCAAAGTTGAGCTCACGTTGCCATTGGTGTCTGTCAGGCGGAGGTAACTGCATTGGCCGTACCCGTCAAAGCTGGCATCAGAAAAGTTGTGCAGTTCTGCAGATTCGACGTCACCAAATTTGTTTGGCTTATAGCATCTCGGAACCTCCAATAATGATAACTTCTGGATATCATATCTCCACTTCTCCCATTGGGCCTTGGTACTTTCGAGAACAGGTTCATCCCAGCTGCATCCGTCTCGGCACGATACTTGGAGGATGCGTTTCCCGATGAGCAGAACAGGTGACACGAGCCCAAGGGGGTCAAAGATAGAGCTCACGGTGGAAAGAATTCCACGACGTGTAACTGGCTTATCCTGGAGCTGAACTCGAAACTGGAAGACGTCCGATTCGATGAACCACTGCACTCCTAGCGTACGCTCCATCGGCAAGTTATCTCGAAAAACATCAATGTTCTGAATGTCCTTAGCACGCTCAGGGACTGGAATGGCATTCAGGACTTCTTTGTCGTTCGATACGAACTTGTGGAGATGGAAACCTCCTTTCTCACACAATTTCCTGCTATCCTCTATCAGCTGTAGGGCATCATCACGAGTAGCAACGGACTTCAATCCATCGTCGACATAGAAGTCCTTCTTGATAAAGTCTGCGGCCTTCATTCCACAGGTGTCTTTATAGGCTTCGGCAGCTGACTTGAGTGCAAGGTTTGCACATCCTGGTGACGAAGTTGCCCCAAAAATGTGGACAGTCATACGATACTCTACTGGTGGCTTGTCCAGCTGGCCGTCCTCCCACCATAAGAATCTTAGGAAGTTGCGGTGCTTCACATCAACGCCAACCTGATGAAACATTCCTTCTATGTCGCATGTGAAGGCAACACGTTCCTTACGAAAGCGGCACAATACACCAACAAGGTTGTTTGTCAGGTCTGGTCCCTGCAGTAATTGCCGGTTGAGCACTTCACCTCCATACTCTGCGCTGCAATCGAAGACGACCCTTATCTTTCCGGGCTTCTTTGGGTTGTACACCCCATGGTGAGGTACGTACCACACGGATCCATCATCAAGGGAAAGCTCTTGTTCGGGGACCCTCTCCGCGTAGCCCCTATCTACGATGTTCTTCATGAAAGTTTTGTAGTCTTCTCGGTAATTGGGGTCATTCATCATTTTCGCCTTCAGCTTAGTGAGTCGTTTTGTGGCCATCATTCTGTTGTTTGGAAGCTTGATGTCGTCTTTCTTCAAAGGCAAGGGCATCTCAAAATGTCCGTCGTCTCTGGTGTGTATTCCTTCTTGCATTTTTTTGTAGGAATTTCCTATCTTCGACGGATGTCTTCTCCTCAGTGGCCCTCTCATTGAATTCAAGCTCAAACATCTTGCTGACCTGCATTGGACTCACTTCTTTAACTTGGGTGCGGAATGCGAAGTGACACTGTCCTTCAGAAGTTGCTGTCGAAAACCCGCAGGTGTGATCCTGGTCAACGCTACTGCGGTGCATCACTCCGACTACACCCCATCCCAGTGCAGTGTGAATGGCGTAGGGTTCTTCTTCTTTGCCGTGAACGATGTCTCTTGGTCGAAGGGCTTGAGTACAGTTACAACCGATGAGCAGTCCAATTTCTGTGCCCTTTAGATAAGGAGGCAGAAGCTTGGCTACTTCCTTCAGGTGTGGCCATTTCTTCACTGAGTCTGACCGAGGAATCTGGCTATGGTTTGCATTGATATATGGTCTTGAGTAGACGCCTGGTAGTGCTATCTCCAAACTTTCAGTCAAACCCTTCACGGAGAGACCATTCACCTTCTTAGATGAGACTGTGCCCTTTCCAAGTATGGTGGACAGCTTCAACTGTAGTTCCTCACCACTAACATCAAGGTTGTCGAGCACCGAGTCAGCAATGAAGCAGGAGTCTGCATGCTCGTCCAGTAGTGCATACACGATGACGTTGTTTTTCGGGTCATCCTGGTGGTGTAGCAGAACAGGCACTATGAGGGTGTGGGAACAGTCCTGTCCAACGTATCTTGTCTCAATACGATGTGCAGTAGATGACTGGACCTTCACATCTTTATCAGCGGGGCTCTCCCTTTCTATCCAGGGTGCTGACGATGAATAGGAGTCGTCGTGAAGGAGTGTTGGATGATAGCGTTCACATTTAGAACAGCGCATCTTGTTTCTGCAATCACGTCGTCTGTGGCCCCATCTTAGGCATCCAAGGCATAGGCCTCGTTTCTTGATAAGGTCCAACCTGTCATGTAAGATCATAGCCTTGAAACTGCTACATGAATCAAGACTGTGCTGGTTCTTGCAAAGAACACACAGGCCCCTGACATCATACGGTCTGTTGGGACTTCTGGCGTAGGGTGCACTTTGCAATCCAGGACTTGAGGAGACCTCGGCAGTCCTTGATGCAAAGCTTCTAGCATGGCTGGGTTTAGGAGGTCTTGTGGGGTTTATCTCCTCCTTCTTGTGGTCGTCAGGTTTCTGGTTAAAAGGGCTGCAGGCTATTCGGGCCTCTCGGGCGATGAACTTGCAAAACTCAGTGAAAGGTGGGTATTCACCTTGCTGAGCATCGGTACCTTTCTGTGCACAAGTGCCATCGGGACCATGAATCTGACGGTCGATGACACGAAGCCACCGATCTTGAATCTGCCTTGGAAGTTTGGTAAGAATATTCTTGTGCTCTGAGGGGTCGTTGAGTATCTTCAGCTGGCTGAGGTTGGTCATAGCTGTCTCGCACTGGTACATAAAATCAGATAAGTTGTGGAGTGCCTTTCCATCTCCTTGCTTGATTGTCGGCCATTTATCAATCTTCTCTCGGTAAGTGTTGGCGGCCATCATCTTGTCACCATATCGATCAGCCAACAGCTTCTGGGCCTTGATGTAGGCACCTTCTGTGTTCAGTGCAAGTAGGCCCTTGATGCATTGGTGGGCCTCTCCAGCCGTATATCGTCCCAAGTAGTACAGCCTATCTGTGGCCAGGGGGTATCGTTGTTCAACAAGCACCTTGAAAGTGTTCAGCCACACTGGATATTCAAATACACTGCCCATGAAGATTTGAGGCTCCTTCTTTGGTAGCTTCTCTTCTTTGTGCGTGAGAACATCAGCAAGAGTAGTGATGGCACTCAACAGATCACTCGGTGGATTCTTTGTTGAAGGCTCAGCATGTTGAGCAAGGTCAGGTGGATTTGACGGGGGTGTTGATGTACGGGGTAAGGGGACTGAACTTTGCTGTGGTTCTGTCAGCTTCACAGCAGGGCTTGTCTTAGCGAAGGATTCATCAGTGGCAGAAAGGAGATCATTCGCAACATTAACATCAAGTCCTGTCTGCTCTGCTTCTGTGTTGACTCCATCAAATTGATCCAATACATTAATGCGAGCCTTACTCACGTCCATCTCAGTCTGGAGGTTTAGCTGGTCAGACTGTCTTTTCAGCTCGAGACGCGACAGCTCCAATTCATGTATGCGGTCTACGGCAGCAGAACGAGCAGCTAGTTCAGCCTTCTTCTGTTCTTCCTGAATGCGAAGAAGTTCGGTATTAGAGCTAATGGAACGCGAGCTGGCTCTAGACACACTTGATCTATAGAATCTTTTACTCATCACTGAGGCAGTGTCGTCACATTGAGGATTGCTCCTAGGCTGCAATGACTTGGAAAGGAAGTCCTCCACGGTGGCCTTGAATGTAAGTAAGTGCATATCTCTTTCACTGGTCGTGCCTGGATGCGACTGCTCCTCTGGTACGAGCTCGCAATACTCCGAGTACAGCATGACCCAGTGTCGGTATTCATTATGCACTATCAGCTGGGAGGATGCGCATTCCATCAGTCTGGATATCTGTTGCATTTTGTCGTGGAGTTCTCGATACAGTCGTTCGGAATTTCTGCGCTTCTGTTCTCTTTGGTACTCCATGCCTTTTGTTGTTAGTTTTATTTCTCTTCCACTGTGACTCTTCGTCGGGATGGAATTCTCATCTGTCATGGTGATCCGGGAGAGTTTTTACTGTGGCGGTTATCAGGTACAGATTGTTTTAACCAATTCTCTTGGAAGTAAATTAAAGTTCAAAGTTCAAACTATACTGCTTGATTATTTATTCAGGTGATTTAACAGGTTACAATCATGTTCACAGGATTCAAGGTAGTTCACGGACACAGGTTCACCAGTTCACAAGTTCACAAGTTCACGAGTTCACGAGTTCACGAGTTCACGTAAAAACTGGAAAACAATAAATACAAAGAAATACAATAAGTACATGCACGGAGTACATGTTAATGTACATGTAAAATGACATGTGGAAGAATTAACATGCTCCTAAAAGTGATGTAATATAACGCCCACAATTACCAGGTTTATAATAAACAATCAAATGGGTTGGCCATTATTACAAAACCTAGAGTTAAACTCGAATTTAGTTATCCATTGTTCAGCGAGGGTCAAAGGTCATGCAGCGTTACACCGACATACGTGCCACTGGTGATAATGTATCACAACACAAACGCGTTTAGGAAAGTGATCCAATAGGAACAATTATCGTTCTCAAGCATTACAAATAACACTATTCAATCACTGAAAATTATCTCGGTACTAACACTACAATATATATAATACATTAAATGTTAATTTACCTCTGTCCCTAGGTCAAATTTGGGGGAGAACCTCGGTTTTTGGGAGTCACGATTCACTATAACGTCGGCAAACAAGGTGGTTTCTAGAGTATGAGCGCGAAAAACAGCGCCACCACGCGACAAGATTTTACACAGCAGGCAACTGCCGTCACAGTCAGTGTGTTTAGACAGTAATTGATGTTTCAATAATTATATTGTAGAATTAATTTTGAATTTATCATTCATATTTATGGCCGTTTCATGGTTCAAATCTTCGTTAAAGGGATCGTATACGTTTGGTAATTGGAATCCACGGTTTGTTTCAACTTATATAGTTATAGATATATACCATAAAACTAACCTGTAAACATTTTATTTCAAAAGGTGGTAGCGATTTTGAGAAATTGCCGAAAATCTAAAGCGGTTATGTCGACGCAGGAAGAATAATCTGCATTGGAATACACAATCTGAGAAACGTCACTGCAGTAACGCTTCTCACAGATTCAATTTTTGGGGGATAAAAAGTGATATCTTTTTCCACTACCGCAGTACTTCGAAGTGAAAAGTTTCTAAAAATGCATTATTACTATCCAAAGCTGCTTTACTTCTTACCAAGTAATTTTTTATTGCCATTAAATTTTGGAGTAATTACCAAACGTATACTATCCCTTTAAAACAAAGTATTATAGAAAACGAAACCAACCACACGTAAAAGTCCTATAGCAGACGGCTCGGTTGGCACGGTGCCCGGAAGTTCAATCGTGACCTTTGTGCGCGAGACTTTCACGGTCTATTCCTTGTGGAGACATAAACAATTGAGTTTGTGGAGACTGTTTTATTATGTTGTCTTCTGTTGCCTACAAGGTAGTAAATTTAGAAAAACTGGAACACATGGATATACAAAAAAAAAGGTCGCAGTAAAACAAACAAATTGCTGCGGTAGGCTTCAACATGTCTTCACCCACACAAAATAATTACAGGGCCATGACAGGCACAAACTCACAATTTTGAACAGTCTGTTGAACTCGTTTGCTAAAATATACCTATGGAAGCGTTCTATCTAAACACCAAATACCTATGTTGGCTAGTTTTCCGAATTTACCAACTTTCCCGCTTTTTTTGTGGTTCGTGATTGGCAGCGACGAACATGATAACCCAACCTTTTTGACGTCACGTGTGTTCTTATTACACACGTGTTTCTGTCAATTTTTTTTTCACCTTCTATTTTTCAAGTGGGCGGTCTGACAATGCAAGAGCCGCTGTTTTGAGAATTATTTGGGGGTGCGCTGGAATGCTGGTTATTGTTAATGAGGTTTACTGTCGGAAAAAATATGTAGGGGGGAAGTGATGCAGAAACACAGATTACAGGGTGCAAACTGAGCGAACAGAATACCCAGCACAATAATTGGCAGAGTGCTCGCAACTCTCTCTCCCCAGCCCTCACCCCTTTCTCGTCCCTGGGGAACCAATACATACTCCAGATTATTGTTACCTAACACACGCCTCTTCTTTGCGCCGGTATTCAATGCTTTTCAACCTGGTCAAAAGAGACTTCTGATTAGTGATGACAAGTTCATGTTTATCTTGTATTGAAAACTTTAAATATGTTATAGAACCCACGTCGGGAGAATACTGTTTTTGTCCTGTTTTTGGAGGCATTATTGGCATCAAAGTATAATGGTTAGATGCAGCTAACTCTACAGATTCAACCATTTAGAAGATGGTAAAATTGAGTTACCAAAATGGTTGTAGGTCTCACTCTATTAGGGCGCCCTCCCTCCCCATGAAGTTCAACTCCTGGACATCCGATCACTTACATTTCTCGGTTTCTCTGAAACCACAGCCATCCAGGAATAATTTATTGGT
Organism: Crossaster papposus; assembly: GCA_037893245.1. Taxonomy (NCBI): domain Eukaryota; kingdom Metazoa; phylum Echinodermata; class Asteroidea; order Velatida; family Solasteridae; genus Crossaster; species Crossaster papposus. The sequence goes on from JBAIAA010000237.1 coordinate 729,180, forward strand.
GTATTTAAGTACCAGTGCCACCTTTAATCCAAATAATTAGCTGTTTCGGCATTTTAGCCGAAACAGCTTTTGTTTTCGTTAAAGTTTTTTTGTTCTTTTTAGCTGTTTCGGCATTTCAGCCGAAACAGCTTTTGTTTTTGTTAAAGTAATTTTTTTGGCTTTTTCGCTTTCAGCGAAAAAGCCTTTCTTTTTCTTCTGTTTGTTTTTGTGGCTTTTTCGCAATTTTGCGAAAAAGCCTTTGTTTTTGTTCTGATTTTTTTCTTTCTTCTTTTTTGGCTTTTTCGCAATTTTGCGAAAAAGCCTTTGTTTTTGTTCAGATTTTTTTTGGCTTTTTCGCATTTTGCGAAAAAGCCTTTGTTTTTGTTCTGATTTTTTTGGCTTTTTCGCATTTTGCGAAAAAGCCTTTGTTTTTGTTCTGATTTTTTTTATTTTTAATTTTTTAATTTTTTTTTATTTTTCGCAAGTTGCAAAAAAGCCTTTGTTTTTGTTCAGATTTTTTTTTTCTTCCTTTTTTTTCTTCTTTTAGTAACCTAAACCCCATAGACTTTGTACACGTTTTTTTGCACAAGTACTTTTACCAGAAAACAAAGTCGTATTTTCATAAAACTTAACCCAGGTGAAGACCCTATAGTGAACTCGTGTCTCGCAGAAATACGTCACGGTGACGTCATCAGGGGTCACGTGACGCAATCTTAAAGGTGTAATTGATTTAATATTTGAAATTCAATAACAAATCAACCGCAAAAGACCGAAACTAAATTTTTGTGGCAATAGATAGAATAATCCAGGATCTTAATTTTATCTCGTGTGCGTGAAATCACGTGACCCTTCCTTGAAAGTGAAAAATGATATGAACTTACTTTCAACGATGTTAGTGTCTGGCTACACTGTATTTTTCAAAAAAAATATTGGTGACGTCATAACATGTTATAGCGCCCTCTAGCGGCAGTTTGAAAAATTGTTAAAATGAATAATCTGTTGATGTGTGTGGCGAAGTTTGCTGAAATCACTTTATAACCTGTGTATTTAATCAGCTTCATGCTAGGAACAAGTTGACGGGAAGAACAAATTATGACGTCACCAGACCGGAAGTTAGAATGAAAAGACTCCTTTTCCTTTGAAAATTCCTAAAAAATTAAACCTGACAGATACAATCTTGATTTTTGCTCTAAAGGTTAATGTAAAAGTAGTTATCGAACTTCCCTGTGTTTGGGGGCAAAAAACGAACTTGAACATACCCTGCGGCACCCTTGAAATGTAATCGTTTTGGCCTAGGTGCAAAAAGCATTGACCCCTTACGTGTGCATGGCACACGTATAATATACATGCTAGTACATGTACGTATACACTGATAGTGTATTATGTATTGAGCGAATGTATCACCACTGACATCGTTCGTGCAAGCACATGTACGCTCACCCAAGAGGACACCAGCCGCCAACCTGTGAAACAGGATGACGTCATCAAATTGCCCATGGGAAAGGGCGCCGCGTACGACAGGTAGGTAAACACGCTTTCGGCTACGCAGAATCTTAGCAGAATCCAACCCGTAGACTTTGTAAACGTTGCTTGCACAATTCAAAGCACTTTTAACGGAAAAACAAAGTCGTATTCCCATAAACTTGACCCAGGTGAATCCCCAATAGTGAACTCAAGTCTCACCGACAGACACCACGAGGAAGACGTCATCAGGGCCACGTGACCTTATCTTAAAGGTGCAATTGATTTAATCTTTGAAAATCAATAAAACATCAACCGCAAAAGACCGAAACTTGAATTTTGTGGCAATTAATAGAATAATCCAGGATCTTCATTTTATCTCCTGTGCGTGAAATCACGTGACCCTTCCTTCCGGTCAAAACCGGAAGTGCCTTATAATTTGAAAGTGAAAAATGATATGAACTTACTTTTAACGATGTTGTTGTCTGGCTAGAATAAACTATTCAAAAAAATTCCGGCGACGTCATAACATGTTATAGCGCCTTCTAGCGGCAGGTTGAAAATGGTTAAAATGATTAATCTGTTGATGTGTGTTGCGAAGTTTGCTGAAATAACTTTATAACCGGTGTATATAATCAGCTTCATGCTTAGACCATATTGGGAAGGAGAAATATTTATGACGTCACCAAACCGGAAGTTACAATGAAAAGACCTTAAAACCTTAAAACGTCGCTTAAAAATCAACCGCGATAGATATAATCCAGATTTTTGCTTCAAATAGCAAAGTTGAGACAGCTCTCGAGTTTTATGTTAATTACGTCACGATGACGTCATCAAGCGTCAGATTACAAATATTTCAAAATTTAATCTTTGAAAATCAATATAAAATCAACTGTAAGAGATCTGATTTAGATTTTTAAGGAAATTGATAGATTAATCCATGGTCTTCATAATTTGTATTACATGCAAAATGACCTGACACTTCCTTCCGGTCCAAACCGGAAGTGCCTTATAATTTAAAAGTGGAAAACGATGCTAACTTACTTTCAACGATGTTAGGCGCTGGCTAGGTTGTAAGTAACCAAAAAGTTAACAGTGACTTCATAAAATGTTAATGTGCCCTCTAGCGTCATGTTGACAAATGTTACGTCATATTACGATTATATTGGAATTATTACGTTTTTAGACGTTGAAGGCATATCTCAGCAACGGATTGTGTTAACATAACACCTCATTTTGTGTTGTTAGGTGACAGATAGTTGCACACATTTTACTCTGTTTAAATTAACTAAAATTAGTTTTCAATGATTTTAAAATGTTTTGATGGTTTAAAAGTTCAATTTTTGAAATATTTAATAAAAAAAATTGCGAATGCGAAAAAGCCCTATGTTCTGTTCCTCGAACAGACGTAGTTCTAGTATCTTCTTCTTTTTCTTTTAGTAACCTAAACCCCATAGACTTTGTACACGTTTTTTTTGCACAAGCACTTTTCATAGAAAACAAAGTCGTATCCAAACAAAACTTTACCCAAGTGAAGACCCTATAGTGAGCTCGTGCCTAGCAGACAGACGTCATGATGACGTCATCAGGGGTCACGTGACGTCATATTAAAGGTACAATTGATTTAATCTTTGAAAATTAATAACAAATCAACCGCAAAAGACCGAGACTTGATTTTTGTGGCAACAGATAGAATAATCCAGGATCTTCATCTTATCTCGTGTGCCTGAAATCACGTGACCCTTCCTTCCGGTCTAAACCGGAAGTGCCTTATAATTTAAAAGTGATAAATGATATGAACTTACTTTCAACGATGTTAGTGTCTGGCTATAATAAACTTTTCCAAAAAAATTCCGGCGACGTCATAACATGTTATAGCGCCCTCTAGCGGCAGGTTGAAAAATGGTTAAAATGAATAATCTGTTGATGTGTGTGGCGAAGTTTGCTGAAACCACTTTATAACCAGTGTATATAACCAGCTTCATGCTTAGACCATATTGGGAAGGAGAAATATTTATGACGTCACCAAACCGGAAGTTACAATACAAAATCCTTTAAACCTTAAAAAATCGCTTAAAAATCAACCGCTATAGATATAATTCAGATTTTTGCTTCAAATAGCAAAGTTAAGACAGCTCTTGAGCTTTCTGTTAATTACGTCACGATGACGTCACCAAGTGTCAGATTACAAGCAACAAAATATTTCGAGATTTAATCTTTGAAAATCAATATAAAATCAACTGTAAGAGATCTGATTTAGATTTGTAAGGGAATTGATAGATTAATCCATGGTCTTCATAATTTGTAATACACGCAAAAAGACCCGACCCTTCCTTCCGGTCCAAACCGGAAGTGCATTATAATATAAAGGTGGAAAACGATGTGAACTTACTTTAAACGATGTTAGGCGCTGGCTAAGTTGTAAGTAACAAAACAGTTAACGGCGACTTCCTAAAATATTATAGCGCCCTCTAGCGGCATGTTGAAAATGTTACGTCATATTACGATTATATAGTTGAATTATTACGTTTTTAGACCTTTAATCCACATCTCAGCAACGGAACGTGCTAACATAACACAACGTTTTGTATTGTTAGGTAATATATAGTTGCACACAAAGTTCATAAACGTGTGACGTCATCGTTTTAATTACTTTGAAATAACTGTAATCTGTTTAAATAAACATAAATTCGTTTTCAATGATTTTAAATTGTTTTGATGGTATAAAAGTTCAATTTTTGAAAAATTTATTCTAAAAAATTGCGAATGCGAAAAAGCCCTATGTTCTGTTTCTCGAACAGACGTAGTTCTAGTTTTTTTTTTCTTCTTCAGACTCCTCTTTATAGGGTTTGTACACGTTTTTTGTTCGGACAACACACTTTGGCACTTTCTTAAATCCGATCGACTTCAGACTTGGCCTACCCTTAGACCTGGCCTACCCTTAGACCACCACCCACAGATGATCCTAGAAGAAATTTGTCACGATTACGTCATTCGTGGTCAATTTTTTCCCATAGGATTTGTACACGTTTTTCTTCAGAATATTGAATTTGACACTTCGGTAAATCTGATCGACCTGTGACTTAGGACACACCTCGACCACCATGCCCAGGGGGGCCTGAAGAAAAATCGTCATGATGACGTCATCGTGGGTCATTTGACGTCACATTAAAGGTGCAGTTTATAAGACCCTCTATCTCTGGAAGTACAGGCCCGATTTGGGACAAACTTGATATGCAAGTATCCCGGGATGTGTTATAGACGAAATTTAAGATGACATCTCGATGACGTCATCGGGTGTCATGTGACGTCACATTAAAGGCGCAGTTTTCCCTATAGGTTTTGTACACGTTTTTTGTCAGACTGTTGAATTTGACACTTTGGTAAATCCAATCGACTCGAGACTTAGTACACACCTCGACCACCATCTCTAGGAGGGCCACAAGGATAATCGTCATGATGACGTCATCGGGGGTCATGTGACGTCACATTAAAGGTGCAGTTTTTAAGACCCTCTATCTCTGGAAGTACAGGCCCGATTGGGGCAAAACTTGGTATGCAAGTATTACAGGATGTGTTATAGACGCAAATTAAGATGACGTCATGATGACATCACCGGGTGTCATCTGACGTCACATTAAAGGTGCAGTTTTTTCCCATAGGATTTGTACACGTTGTTTTTTAACCAATATGTCTTTGGCACTTTGGTAAATCCGATCGACTTTAAACTTGGCACACACTTAGACCACGAACACACACACATAATGAAAGACATTTTAGACACCCGAAACAGCTCTGTGTTTGTCCACAAACACATGTCTAGTTATTATTATTAATATTTCTTTTCGGCAATGAAACCGAGGATTCCTCAAAAGCGCCCAAGGCAATGTAGTTTACTATAAAATACAACCCTTAAACCCACCTATTCCTGATAATTCATGCAATTACCAATGGTGTATCTTACCTGTTAAGGGGGATACACTTTTTAATGCTTTCACGTTTGGTTTTGGACAATTGTCGTAGGCACCAGTGATAAATACCCTCGCTTCCAAAAATCAGGGGAGGGGGTGGTTAGGATGGTCCGTTTGGCTGTAAAAAAAAACCACAAAAAACTCAAAACCAGTTTCACGTGAAGCGGCAAAATCTTGGGTAGGAAAATCATCAAAATGTATGTGTAAAGTTTTCCCACCCTAAAGTTGCCCTTATTATAGGCAGAATGAGGGCTCTTCCTCACCGTTATCGCTCATCATTATTATTTCTTTCTAATTTGGAATAATGTTAATTTTGAATGATTAAAGGGATCGTATACGTTTGGTAATTGGAACCCACTGTTTGTTTCAATCCTATATAGTTATAGATATATACCATAAAACTAACCTGTAAACATTTCATTTCAAAAGGGGGTAGCGATTTTGAGATATTGCCGAAAATCTAGAGCGGTTATGTCAACGCAGGAAGAACAATTTGCATTGGAATACACAGTCTGAGAAACGTCACTGCAGTAACGCTTCTCAGATTCTAATTTTTTGAGATAAAAAGTGAGATCTTTTTCCATAACCGCAGTACTTCGAAGTGAAAAGTTTCAAAAAATGCATTATACTTAAAGCTGCTGTACTTCTTACCAAGTAAGTTTTTATTGCCATTTATTTTTGGAGTAATTACCAAACGTATACGATCCCTTTATATAGCCCCACTGATATTAACATCGAAATGACTTTTTGGAAAAACGCATCGTTTATTTTCTAGGACCGCATCCTTTGTAAATATATGATTATGATCTGTTAGTATGGGGGTTCTGTACAAAATATTTATAGACAAATTATTTGCACAAAATAATATAAGATGTGTTTTGAAACGGGCAATATTATGTAAAGTCCCCAAAATAGAGATTATGTCATCAGTACTCGATAACAGGGCATTTTCCAGATTTTTATTTGAAATGTCAAAATTATATCAAGATTGAATTCTTAAAACAAAAGATTTGAACATTGAGCTGTAGGTGCTATTTTTTGGTAATTGATAATTTGAGTTTTAAATTGAGACTTTTCATTTATTTTGTTGTGTGTATATATGTTCATTCTTTTGTACATTTTTGTATATTTGCCGACTTTTTAGTCAATGAATTATTTTTGCTAACATTATTATTAATTGTTCAATGTTAATTTTGTTATGATTACTTTAGTTGAGTTAGTTTTGTTGCCATTAACTCCCTAAATTGTCATAGTTTCAATTGATTAGAGGCTTCAAAGCTTCACTGAATTACGAATTTCTAACCCTCAACCCTCCAAAATCAATATGATTTTGCACACGCCCTAGGGAGTTGTGGCATATATTTACAAGTTAGTGTTACAAATGAAATAAGTATAAAGGAAACGTATATGGAAACTAAAAATATTAAGGTCATGGTTGCGTAATTTTTTTAAATAGGACGACTGTTTAAATTAAAGTTATAGTATATCATTTGTCAGTTGTGCAAGTTCTCTATCTAAAGAATGGTGCTTGACAAACTAACCAAAGTTTCAGCTATGTGAATGCTGTATTTTCCGTGGAAATAATATTCTAAGATTTAGATTTTTAACCAACTATACTTATGGAAATGTCCACAAAATAAATATTCAAAAAATTTAGTTGAAAGATGTAACGTAAAGAAATCTACCAAAATGTCACACTTTGTGTCTTAACTTCATGGAATGACCCATACGATATCTATATGTAAATTCTTAGTCTGACTTTAAGCTCATTTTGTGGTGACGGGTCACGAACATTTTATTAACAAAATTGTGAACTTGGAAGCACAAGCATTGTGCAGCTAGTAATCTGCCAAAGACGACAGTACTCAATATTTTGTTCAAGCAGTGCGCTCGCAAACAACACGTTTATAGAAAAATTTGCTTAGCATCAAAATTCTTCCTTGGAAAAAACAGTTCTCCATGCAAACAAACATTTCTGCATGAAAAGGTCACGCCCCATTTTTACAGATTTGCAAAGACGATAGTACAAATATGGTCTATATTAAATCGTGTCGTTTGCGGGCGCACTGCGTGAAAAGATTTCACACAATATTGATCACTGTCGTCTTTGGCAAAGACTATGGTACAACAAAACAAGTACACAATTCACTGAGCACGCGCACGCAGAAATATTGACTAATGTCTTGTTCAAATAGAGGGCGCGAAAAAATGATGCAATGCATTACTGAACAAATTAGACCTTCCCAGCTAAGGAATTTAAAGGAATGTGTAATGACCTATCTAGCACTATTTGATGCCCCTGTATACAGTTATTAAAAGAAATATACACACCGATTAAACAATGTCATCTCTCTAGTCTTTATTGCTTATATTTTCTCATTTCCAGAAAGGAAATTGATTAACATATAAAGGAAAACGATAGATTTACCATAGAGCTAGAATCTACTACTTTCGACCTCGACTGCAAAACATATAGGCCCTATATATAAAAAAAATTAAAACAAACTAAACGAGTCTAAAAGCAAAGTACATTAAGAAAAGAATTCAAGTCACGTTTGTGGTAGTGTCAAAATACATCTAATCTTAGTCTTGATTCAACAAAAATGTTTATTTATCTACTTATCGAAAATATTAGTTTTTTAAACTGTGCTTCATAATTAACAGATTTCTCTCCAATATACTGTTATAACTATTACAATCAACTATATGTGACCCAGCACGAGTAAATGAGACACTTCGAGGCAAAAATGGAAAATTGAGATTTTGATTTCATCATTTAAAGCTTGTTTAGCTTTAAATAATGAAATCAAAATCTCAATTTTCATTTTTGCCTCAAAGTGGTGTCTCATTTACTCGTGCTGGGTCACATAACCATAGGGCAAGGTTCCTTGCTCTACGATATATACACCTTCTGGTTTAAACTATTCAAAACTTATACGAGGCAAGATATAAGGGCAGAGGGAACTTCTTTTGTGTTGGTCATTGTTCCCGGAATATCGGGTATTCTGCTTAGTCATCTAGGTGTTTATACACTGTAAAAAGTCTCCGTATTTTTACGGAGAAATTTCACGGAAATCCTCTGTGAACTTTAAATCACGGATAAAATACCGTTTTTCACATGGAACAAGGAAGACACCCGTAATTTTACGGGTGCAAGAAAAATGCATGTTATTTTACATGTCTTTTGGGAAATGTTCGTTATTATACGGGTCCTTGGAGAAAGTCCGTTATTTTACTGGAGGTACTAGATTTGTTCTCCGTAATTTTACTTCGAACGAGGAATTACCCGTAAAAATATTGGAGACACAAACAATAATTATTTATAACTAATTATTTATGATACCACTGCAGTGCATTTTCATATAGGGGGCCTATACATGCGCTTTGGCTTTTTAAACGTTTGTCATGGGTCATTAGGCGATGAGTATAAAACAAACGTGCATACTTCCGTTTCTAACGTTTACCGTAAGCAAAGATTGTTTTGCCGATAGTAAGCAGTTAACTGTTAAGCAGTTAACTGCTAATCGTTAGCGAAAAATCTCTGCTTACTGTAGCAGGAAATTCCGTGTTTACGGTAAGCATATTTCACGCGTTAGCAGGACATTTTGGCTTCTGCGCATGCGTACATCCCGTAACTAAGAATTCTGCGCTTACAGGGTTAGCACATATTTTTTCTGCTAGCGCAGTTAGCGAAATATGGTGATCGTAAGCACGGAATTATGTGGTTAACAGAGCCAAGAAATTGGGCCCATATCAATTTGCTTAAGCACAACAACACAGTAAAATCATGTTACAAGCCAAAATTCCACGTGATTGTTATGCTAAGCTAAATACCAATCACAAATAATGTACATCAGCTGTTAAGCTCATTTTACTAAGCAGTTAAAGTTTGTGCTTAAGCAGTTCTCTTTGAAATCGCGCCAGACCACGTCCGTTTACCAAACCCCAGCTTAGGCTCCAATCTGGCTCCAAAACTATTGTCGAACCTTATAAACAAAGCCAAAAAGACGAGGCTAGGGTTTGGAAAACGGTCCTAGTAATGAGTAGACTGCCTTGGCCCAGCTGATGCAGCGCGGCAAGAAGTGGCTGAAAGCGCCAATAGACTAGACGTACATACATGTACGTATTATTTCCCAGCCGTAGCCATATGATATAGGTATACGCACGAAGCCGGGGCTTTTTTTTTTACCTTTGCCGCATGGGAAGGCAAGTCTGAATTCCGCCGCTCCACCTTTTATGCCGAGTTTATCGTCGTTCAAACGTGCGCGATGCTCAGACTAAATTTCGCAGACAACATTTCTGCATTTGCTCGCGCCATGCGCGCCAGCGCGCGCGCTGACTAGACCTTAGTAGAGCAAGGAAACTAGACTGAGCTCTGAAGTGACGTGACTGCACTGCTGATCGGCGAAGGCCCAAACAAGTTGTGATTCTGCTGCTACAAACAAAGGTAAAATTAGGCATAATGTAAGCCCGAATTTCTGAAGTTTCTTGACCACTGTTGACCAAATTTGCATCCACACTGACTGTCGCTGGTTTAGCCCTAACGTTATAAACCAGATTCTCACGGTCGGAGGCTGTTCCACCTATTGCACACGCCGTTGGGCAAAGGTGTCGCCCTCCATTCAATTTGTACAGGGAATTACGTGTTTTCTATGTTTTTGTACAGCAATAAAAAAAATGCATACTTTTTTTCCCGGTGTATCGTGGGAGATTTTGTTACTTTATAAAACAATGAAATTTGAAAATATTTCGGAGTAGTGTTTAATAGATATTAGACAATAACTAATTATTTAGATTTTTTTCACATAGACCACCACACTATTTATTGCTACTCATTCCCCTTTGAGTCCAGAGGGGGTGATAACTAACAGCCACCACTGACCAATCAGAGACAAGAAACAGGGCCGGTGACGTCATGCCGACCGCGAGAATGAGTAACGAAATAATTAATCCTGTCATTGCCATCATGCATTGGCCCCGCAATACTTAGTTAGCCCATGTAGGCCAGGGTAGGGGTAGTCCCACTAGTGTGCCCCCGGTATACTGCGAATACAGGGTCACACATCGGCACACGTAAAAAATTGTTGACAATTTTGTTTTTTCGTGCGCACTCTGTGCGAGGAATTGAGGAGTCGCAATTATACTGGGTGTATTCTCTAATCTCTCAGCTATTACTATCCGGAATTGCGCTTAATCTTACCTTCAAAATTTCGAGAAATTTGGGCATCTTTTTTTCAGTCGAACTGAGTGCAAAGCGCAGTTATAATCCAATGACCCGTGACGTCATTTGAGTGTGCACAGCGCACCTAGAGGGCGCTTCACGAGTTGAGATGCTACGGCTGTTTTGTGTTGCATTTAACCTCCAAACAAGGTATAATGTTATCATGAACAGAGTTGCTTTGACAATTCCCCATTCAGTCGCTGTGATTTATAATCATCCCCACGATTGCGTTCCATGCCCATAAAATACGAGTAAATATACTTGGCAAATCTATTGCACACGAAACAGCCGTCGCATCTCAACTCGTGAAGCGCCCTCTAGGTGCGCTGTGCACACTCAAATGACGTCACGGGTCATTGGATTATAACTGCGCTTTGCACTCAGTTCGACTGAAAAAAAGATGCCCAAATTTCTCGAAATTTTGAAGGTAAGATTAAGCGCAATTCCGGATAGTAATAGCTGAGAGATTAGAGAATACACCCAGTATAATTGCGACTCCTCAATTCCTCGCACAGAGTGCGCACGAAAAAACAAAATTGTCAACAATTTTTTACGTGTGCCGATGTGTGACCCTGTATTCGCAGTATACCGGGGGCACACTAGTGGGACTAGGGTAGGGGAGGGGGCCAATTTCATAGAGCTGCATTTATAAGCATAACAATTGCTTTAAAAGCACAAAACATTCTTGCTTATACTACACCAGTTTACCAATACCAGCCACAACTCCATGTTAATGTATGTTGTTTGTGATTGGTATAGCTGCTGTGTGTCATGGAGTACTTTATAGGTTTCTTGGCATATAAACAATCGCATGAAATTTTGGCTCTAATTACCTGATTTATTAGGCAAGGCCAAGGATTTTTGTGCTTAAGCAAAATGTTGTGCTTAAGCAGCTTTATGAAATTTGGTCCCAGGTTGGACTCCGTTGTAAACATTCTCGCGATCGGCATGACGTCACGAAGGGGCGAGCCGTCCATAACAACATGCGTTAAACCTCAAATTTCTCCCTTTGCGCTAATTGCATAAACAATGGGAAGATAAACAAGGTTCCCGGATGTCCGACCGCGAAAATTGCAATGAAGAACGTTGTCCAACCTGGGCTAGCCCCCAATCTGTGTGCTGTAAACCTGTATCATGTAGGCCATACCGCAATCCGTGCGGCACCAGACTGCGAATAGTTAGAGACTGTTTTTCTTCATAGAAATCATTCGGCCTTAACCAGTTCGCGCCGGATGACGTATATAAACGCAAAAATTTTCCCAAATTCAAAACGGATGACGCATAAACACGCCAAGTTCAAGTTCGGAAATGTATGTCAGCAGCGCGCAAGGCCGGAAATGCGTGGGTGTGCTTCCCGGCACTATCATCCTGAACACGCTTCAGATCGAGTTTCGTTAAAAATAATCCCGCCCGTCGGCTCGGCGTTGTTAAAATAATCCCGGCGCGAACTGGTAGGCCTAGGTTAACAATTTCTGCTTTGTCTTATGGTTATGTCTGGCATTGGCAATGTCTGGTCTGCTGCAGTGCTAGAGTGCTGGTGTAGGCCTCGGCTAGGGCAGGCCTATAAATTTAGACCGTGGCTATTCTTACGTGACCGTAATCCTACGTACTTTTTCTATTCTTATGTGAGTTCCGGTAGCGCATGCGCAGTCCCTAGTTAATTGTATACAGTCCCTAGTTTTTCGTATACAGTCCCTAGTTTTTTTTATACAGTCCCTAGTTTTTCGTATACACGACTTTTATACCTTTTTCTATAAGACCCTATCTAGATGAGATTATTAACCAATAATTTTGGTTAATAAAAAAAGGTTACGTAATGAAATAATACCAACAAACAATGGAATTAACTTATTACACATTTTACGCATACATACAATAATAACCTATTCCTATTACTAATATAACCTACTATTGGCTCACTTCAACAGTTTGACAGGTATTGACTTGGGTGAGAAACTTAAAGATGAGTTTGTCAGAAAGGGAACCAGGCTTGTCAAATGCTTCAAAACAAAGAAGACCCCAGCAGATTTGGTTAAAGCTGTTGGTGAAGTCCAGAACTCGTCAGCTGTCTTAAGAAGTCTGCCAAAGCTGCTAGCCACGTACTTCAAAGAAGACGAGTCTGTCTTGATCCGTTACTATGATGTAAGTGATGTGGATCTTTTACACCTCGGTCATATAGCAGGGTTCAGTTTTCAGGTTGTACCATATGGTAGAGACATGTAGCTCTACAATTAACAAAAACGGCTTTGTATTAGACCAGTGCCAAAACGCATTTAATTTTTAGTTCAAGTCATGTAAAGCAGTAGAAAACTGGGGAAGTGGCACATGTACATGTACATGTACCATATTTTTTCTTATTGTTCATCTACATTGTGTATGTACATGTACCAGATGGTCTTGATTCCCTGACATTTCCTGAAAAAATATTATTCAGGGTTTTTTCTCCCACAACTAAAACTTAACATTCCTTCAGTGTCTTTTCTTAAAACAAATTTGTTCAGGTTTTGCAAGCTATAAATTGCTAAAGCCCTTTCAATCTGAACTTTTACCTTTTGTCCGGTAATTCCTATTTTAAAGCAGTTTGCAGTTTTCTGCTAAATCCTATTTACTTCTGTTACTTGGTGCACATAGGATATGGCAACAAGGGATGATCTTGAAGCTGATTCCAACCTACCTTCAACTCCTTGCATTGCTGTTCTGGGTAAGATTAATTATTTTCTTTAAAATTAAACAAACAAAAAAGCTCTGCTAGCTTTAATATCCATTATAAACTAAAATAGTCATGAACTAAAATATGTCAAACAAAAAAATACCTTAGGTTCGGGTCACCCGACCGACCTTAATTTTTTAGAGCGATAAAATGAGATCCAACAAAATTGTAATGGTTTTTGGAAAAAAGATATTACGATACCAACTTTCCATCAAAATTGTTCAAAATTGCCGACTGCCAATCCATCAGCCAGTGATTTCTTTCTTTCTAAGTTTCTGGTATTATCCAAAAGAAAACATTGTGTTCTTGTGTGTACTTTGTATGTGTGCTTGTCTGATCATCATGGGGGCATGCACAAATACGTTCTTTTGCACGCTGTGCTGAAGTTGTGACCGCGCGCCTGCTCGGGAAAGTACAGTTGCGACCGAAATACGTGTGGGAATATGTGTCCGATATCACACAAGTCAATGGAACGTTGCTACAGACGCTTCAATAGCCATGTGTTATTTCTAGGCATTGTGAAGTATTACTTTTGACACAGTCTGCCCATTTGCAGAATATGTGAAAAACCACGGGGAAGTTGAAAATTATTTTTCAATTTATATTGTTGCAAGATGCCAACCTGACGGACCACGGAGATGGGTAACTTTGACACAACAGTGGTTGCAATGAACTGTGTTCCTTGCTGAATTACTATACCTCATACATATTCATGATCCAGAGCCCCATTCTCACTGGTCCATTCACCATTACGTGCCATCCGCTATTTTTGCTGTTTCCCAAGCGTGCACAAAAGCATTAACGCAGAGGGAAAATACGCACATGCGTAGTTAACTAGCAAACCCAGGTAACCCGCGTGCTAGTTTACTACGCATGAATCTTACGATGCAATCGTGGAACTAGCACACGGGTGTAGTACACACGTACGAACATCGACACGACTGAACTGTATGCCGTGCGCTAAACATAAATATGGCAGCACACATAAATGTTTAAATTTTGTTGGCGGTGTTTTCCCTAACACCTGACAATGTAACTGAATATGTATGAGGTATAGTAAAACATATAACATGGTTAATTTTGGGTAGGTAGTGGATAATAGCTTCCCTCTGTATTGAAAGTTGACAAACTAGTTCCCTCGGCTTCATGATCACCTCAGGAACTAATATTGACTATATACCCACCCTCAAAAAATGTTTGAATTACCTCGGGGAGCTAATATTGACTATATACCCACCCTCAAAAAATGTTATACCTGGTATCTGTATACTACATGTATGTTAAAATTGCCTTCTGAATGCATGTTGTCCTTTCCTATTTGATGATTTATTAGTAAATCATTTTGATAGTCTTTTGTTTATTTTGCATACATTTTTACAGATGGACATATCTACAAGCATCGATAAGGTGGTGCATGGTCAATTATCATCTGTCGAAAAGGGCATAGCCATGGTATTTGCGTCCTACTATGTTTTCAACGTTGTTTATCCATTGGCTGTGTCCTCGACCATGGACTTCATACAACGGTATGTCAATCCTATATTCTTAAGTGTAGCATCATACATGTAGTAATGATTTGGTCAGGATTGTTACTACCGGTACCTCAAAGGGATACGCTACGTCACAGTGATTTCTATTAAAAAGGGGCAGGAACTGTTTCGCCAACAGAAACTGTTTGCGATTTCTCATTAAAGAATGCTAACAAACTATTTTCTTCCTTGTGCTTATATTATTGTTCAAATTGTCTGGAGCTAAATATTTGACGCGACGCGACGCGACGCGACGCGACGCGACGCGACGCGACGCGACGCGACGCGACGCGACGCGACTCGACTCGACTCGACTCGACTCGACTCGACTCGACTCGACTCGACTCGACTCGACTCGACTCGACTCGACTCGACTCGACTCGACTCGACACGACACACTTACTAAAATGACTTGACTTAAATTAAATTAAGTCAGAAAAGTTTGTGACACTGGGGGGAAACACCTAGAAAACTCCGTTCAAATAGGTTTTGAAGACCTTTTTTTCTTGGGCGTGAATTCTAATGCACATGCATTTTTCATGAATCAGGATATAATTAAATTAGAAATACATGACAGTGATAGTAGCAGTTTTACATAATATGTCACATCATGGTAGGGCAAATGGTGCGTTCATTTTCAGATTTCACTTAATTTCTTTTATTACACCCGTATATGGGTCTTTCCATAAATAAGGGGGCCAAAGCGTGACATGGTGTTATTTCTCAAAATGTAATTTACTTTCTATATTCTTTGCATGTTCGTATGGTTGGGATAGCTCATACGTTTAATGTATAACTTCAATTTCTCGAATCAGATTTTTTGTTTTCATATACGATCCAAAACTATCCATCACACTGTAATGGAGACACCGGTGTCTCAGTTACAGTGTGAAGTGTGAAACTTGTGACTTGTTTTGCCATAAATTAGTAGGTTTTCATTGAAAATTTAAATTTCAAAGGGTAATATGTAAACATCATTGGTATACTGTAATTCAGCTATTTTCAATGAAAACCTTCAAACGTTGGCCAAGCAGTAAAGGCCGACAGTTTTACGCGTAACCGTGACACTGGTGTCTTTGTTACACCGTGACTCAAAAAGTCCTGTCTCTCTTATTATGCATCATAAATGTCTGAATGTATCATACATGTACATGTAGCATGTATTACTATGCACTTTGCTCGATTCAGACATTTATGATGCATAATAAGAGAGACAGGACTTTTTGAGTCACGGTGTAACAAAGACACCAGTGTCACGGTTACGCGTAAAACTGTCGGCCTTTACTGCTTGGCCAACGTTTGAAGGTTTTCATTGAAAATAGCTGAATTACAGTATACCAATGATGTTTACATATTACCCTTTGAAATTTAAATTTTCAATGAAAACCTACTAATTTATGGCAAAACAAGTCACAAGTTTCACACTTCACACTGTAACTGAGACACCGGTGTCTCCATTACAGTGTGATGGATAGTTTTGGATCGTATATGAAAACAAAAAATCTGATTCGAGAAATTGAAGTTATACATTAAACGTATGAGCTATCCCCACCATACGAACATGCAAAGAATATAGAAAGTAAATTACATTTTGAGAAATAACACCATGTCACGCTTTGGCCCCCTTATTTATGGAAAGACCCATATACCACAAGGGAACATTACTAGGTAAATTTGCTTACTAAAGTGAGGACAATGATTATCTAGCCCTGTGATGGCTGTCTCCCAAATTGTCAGTATCTTTATTCAAATCCCACTCATGCCAGTTTCTTTGTTCACTTTGATATGTATTCAAATAGTCAGTTTCTCTTGTGGTATAGTGGTGTAATTTAAGATAAGAGGTCATATCCTCATTGAGTGATCCCCACAATGCCGCTTCCCAGGTTGTATCGTATAATCCGGCGTGATCCCTGGCCACACGGAATTCTGGTATTTGATTTTTGACTAGCGCCTCTGAACAAAGATACTGACAATTTGGGAGACCGCCAACCTAGTATAGGGCAAGATAGCTCCGGTACGTTATTCCAGAGGTCGCAGGTTTGAATCCTGCTTCTGCCAGTTTTCTTTGTTCACTTTACTTCAATATATAATTTTTTAATTTCAGTTTGCCAAGCTGTATTAGCTACGTAGGCACTTAAACATAGAGTACAACCTTCCTCACAGACATTTTAAAAAGTAATTAAGGATAAAAGATAAAGGTTAGCTGTACAGCAAAACAGCTGTCATTATTACCAGCAGTTCCTGCAGGAACCCATAAAGAATACTGGCAACATTATTTATTACCTTGATTGCACTATTGGTGATGCATTCTTTCAGTACTGAATGAAAACATGAGGGAAATTACAATTTGTCTACAATTTTTGTTTTTGTTCAGGGTATTTGTTGGCATCAATCCCCAACAAGGGAGCAAGGCAGTGAGATGAAAGAAAGTAATCGGGGAGGTGAGCCACAGGGTTCTTGCTCTGGCGAATGACCTGACGATTTTTGAGAGTGATTGGATGCAGTGTCCTGAATCATAAAACCATAGCTACTACGTACATATATGTATGGGTCATTCTGTGTCAATTTTCAAATAAAAAACACACTTTATCATTTTTTATCCATAGCATAAGTCTATGGGGGTTGATTTAAAACTCTAGAGAAGGAAGCCCAAACTAAATTTTCTGTCAAAGTGACTTGAGCTATGATGAAATAATCATATAGAATCCCAATTGCTGCAACAAATTTATTTTGTAGCAATTTTAAATTTGTCACACATTCAACTTCATGGAATGACCCAAATGTATATTAGTATTCATTGAGCATTGAGATTTTCTGAACATTTAAACAAATTTTACAAGCGCGAGCCCAAATTTCAATGTTTTTGATCTCTTTCAAGTTTACATACCCATGTATTTTGGTGCAGTTAAATGATAAAATAAAAAGTATCCTATATCTCAGAAAATGAAAAAAAGTTGAAAGAAGAAAGGTTAAAGCAGTTTGTTTATACAAAATTTACTTGTGATAAATCTTGACTAATGATGTAAATCACAACAACTATTAAACATGTTAACAGTAGACATCCTTATTACTGATAGTAACTTGATGTTAAACGGTCAAAATGTTTAAAACCTTGGAAGTTAATCTTTTAGATTTTCTCTTTATAGATTTATGACATACATGTACGAGTATGGTATCTCCTTGTTTAACTGTTTAACCAGTTTGCACTGGAGGACGTATATATCTGCAAACAATTTCGAGATTCTAAACGGATGACGGATAAATACGCCACAAGCAAGGCTGAAAATGTCTGTCAGCAGCGAGCTAGGCCGGATCGAGTTTCCTTAAAATTAATCCTGCTTCTGGCTCGGTCTCCCAAACAGTAATCCTGGCGCGAACTGGTTAAAACTAATGGAAATGATCTACATGCACATAACCAACACAGTCATCGTACCTACCTGTACCTAGGTATACGTACCTAGGTACTAGATCAAATAATCACCAATTTATACCCATATCTTTGATAAAGGGCTGTTAACCAGTTCGCGCCGGGATTATTTTAACATCACCGAGCCAAGGGGCAGGATTATTTTTAACGAAACTCGATCCGAAGCGTGTTCAGGCCGAAAGTGCCACACATTTCCGGCCTTGCTCGCTGCTGACAGACATTTCCGAATTTGAACTTGGCGTGTTTATGCGTCATCCGTTTTGAATTTGGGGAAAACTTTGCGTTTATATACGTCATCCGGCGCGAACTGGTTAACAAGATGGTGTACAGTATGTTTGGTTGAAGTTCAAATGGTAAGGAATAAACAAGACTCGGGTAAAGGATAGCAGGTTAGTATTAATTTTATGTCAAATGTCAAGGTCAAATCAAATTTATAATTTACAACAGAGAAAAATACTGATCTCTATACAGGGTGGCTCATAAATTAAAAAAAACCGGATTGTTATGGTTACTACATTTAGATGTGTTACTGTTTTAACCAGTATTGCCTTTTTTATTGGAAGTTAATAAATTAAAGATGTGACTATGAAAAAAAGAATAATTGTTCACTTAGTTTATCTTAGTTTTTGCTTTTGTACTCTATGGAAATCAGCTGTTCTTGACTCAAATCTCTGAATAGGACAATCAAGTTCAAGATAGCATCTCTCTATTTCTTTTTTAAAATCTTTACCTTCACTCAACAGTGAAACTTGTTAGCTTGACTAAAAGTTTTGTACATAAACAAGGTTGTGTTATCTCCTTTATTTTCAAACAATAGTTGCTGTTCTTGCAGAAAAATTTGTGGAAATGTAATTATTGTTCTATAATATGGATACCATTTATTTACAATTGTACATGTACAGTGTATTATAAAAAAGAAGTTGCTAAACCCCCAAATTCAGAACATTAAAGTTTCGGTAGCAAAATTACTGGAAGTTTTCAATTGTTCCGTAAATTTACGAGATTTGTATGGATTTTTTTTACGGAAAAATAACGGAACCATTAAAAGAATTCCGGCAGCAAAATTACCGGAACTTTTTTTTCTCTTTGTATTTTTACGGAAACATTTCCGTGATGACTTGTTTTCCGTAAAAGCGCTTTCCGTTAATTATTTTCCGTAAAATAACAAGTTTCGTAAAATTTACAGAACCCAAAATCTGTTCCGGTAATTTTGCTGCCGGAACTTTTTCCGTGAAAAAACGGACAAACTTTTTACAGTGTAGGTAACAATAGGGACAAGGGTCTGCTGTGCAAATACAACTCCC
This sequence comes from Crossaster papposus, assembly GCA_037893245.1. Lineage (NCBI taxonomy): Eukaryota > Metazoa > Echinodermata > Asteroidea > Velatida > Solasteridae > Crossaster > Crossaster papposus. The sequence continues at coordinate 748,782 of JBAIAA010000237.1, forward strand.
TCCTCTCCTAGCTCACGAGTTAAGGCCGGCTTATACTTCACGCCAATGTCATTGCTAAGCGAATTCGTTAAGACAACGGAGAACGTCACAATGAAACTTCAAATGTTTATATCAATTAAATTCGCTTTGCATTCGCGTTAAGTATGAACCGGCCTTTACGATAGGTTTTTATAGATATGGTACCGGGAGATGGCTCCTTGTTGGCACTTGGAGAGAAAGGGTCGTGTCTAGTACTTCTAAATTACTTTCAATCTCTCTAAATACGGCAAACTTGGCGTTAATTTTATTCAACATGATTTGGCCCGAGTTACTTTCTTAAAGTAAGAGAGTAAAACGCTCAATCTCAAAAAGAGTGAGTCTGTTTTACAAAACCACTCGGAACAAAAGAGTAAAATATAGTTTTTCCCGACAGAAAACTACAAACAAAATTTGTTGAAAACTACTCCAAACATTTTCACTCTCTTGAGGAGATATAATTATGAAGGACATTTTTTTTTAAAGAGCTGTGTTCCTCACCGTGGCTCCTCATAATAACAATATTACTCATTCAGAGTGGTTTTCACTATTTTTTTGAGTTGTTTTCACTCTGAAAAACCTCCATCTCACTCATTTTTGGAGTGGTTATATAAGAGACTCGTTCTTTTTGAGAGCAATCTTTCCACTCTCTAATAATTAAGAGAGTGCAGACACTAGTCTTGTTTACAGCGGTGTTTCTTTGTAATCCACCTGCAGATTGTAGCTCTGTGTGCCTCTGTATGTTCCTATCTCCTTCCAACGTCTGTTGCCCTTCTGCAGAACGGCTGTGAAGGGCACGTCAATCTTACCCTGCTGGATATTGACCTGCAAAAGGTACCAGACAACGGATTCAAATTAATATCGATACGAGAACGATGGCGAACACACACAAGATAAGTTTGCATCGTGCTATATTTAAAAGTGTTTTTTTTAATCTGTTCATTTGCTAAACACTTTAATTTAATTAAACAAGTTTTATTTCATATACACCTTTTGCTGGTTCTTTATCCCGATTGGCTGAAACACGGTCACCAATATAGGTTAGTACATGTACTTTTTTTTAGTATAGTGCCCGACCGGGCACTATTTATACTCTAAATATTTGACTGGTTACAGCGCCCCCTGCAGGTTGAAAAGGCTCATCATAAAACGAAAAATGGCGGCGTATTGCATAGATCATGATACTCGACAATTTTGAACAAAGTTGTGTTAAAACACAGAATGGCATAATGTGATTACTGGTGCACGCCTATGCGCTCTTCAGGCCTGTGAGTGACCAGAAGGTCATATTCGGCCTTGGGAAGTGGCGTTATCTGTTCAGTCCCTCGGAACGTATAGACGTGAACTAGTGACCTCATTGCCAGTCTATAATGTGTTTATAGTGCACGAGTGCACTCGCTCAAAAAAAAATGATCATTGCATATCCGTTCGAGAAACATTAGGGCACTTCACCTGCACGCGGAGCATGGTCTTAGCCTTGACAGTGGCTGGTAAGTTGAAGGCCCACTCCTCCGACTGGGTGTTCTCCTCGCTTTTGCTCTCGCCAATAGAGAAGGTGTTCTCTACACTAATGGAGATCTCGCCCTCGGCGATAATAGGCACGCCGGTCTTGAAGGTGGTTTCTACGCCGATGGACGTGCTGTTCTCCCAGTGCCACTCGTAAGTCTTGGTGGTTGTCACGGTGCGCGTGGTGCTCCACGAGGCCTGCTGGTCCGAACTGGAGTCGTTGCGCTGGGACAGGTTGACGAGGGCCACGGGGGTCGAGTTGAGGAGGCCCACTGCGATGTCGAACTCCATGCTCAGGACCTCGGTGGGAAAGTACGGCTGAACAAGAAAAGGAAAACCGGGATGTTATTCAATAATTTTAGCAGCCAGCTATAATAGATTGTAATTTATGAAGCCTTTCTTTGAAACTTGCCGAGTAGTTAAATACCTTGATAATTTAGTTACATTTGTTAGTAACCAATTAAAACTAATCCCTGGCTAAAACAAATTAGAAAGAGTATTTTATAGAATTAAGCTATAGATCCAACCTAACACGATTTGATTTTCCACAGTGCTGAAATTTGACAGAATCGAAACGTACTTCCTTGATAGGTCGGAGGGAGGAGATCTGATCGTTGGAACCGCGCCAGTTGTCCCAGTGTGGATAGGAGCCTTCTGTTACCACGTACTGTCGGCCTCCGTAGTTGTCGTGTTCGTACAAAATCCATCTGTGCAAATTACAATAAGTAAGAGAAAGCTTATCTAATTTCAATATTGCAAGGTAAGATGGTTACTTTAAAAAAACGTCAAGAATACGTCACTAAGAATACAGAAATATCGGTGTATTGAACTTTAATATAATTTTAGAAATAAGAATATAGTATCCCGACGCTATACTTTAGTGGTCGTGTACAAAGTCTATGAGTATAGTCGAGAAAATTCCCCAACAAAATTGGAAAGGTTTAAGTCCCAGGTTCATGACTTTTGAACATTTTGCAGTGATTGACCTTCATTGAGATGATCTATGCTGCTACTTACCAACTTACTTTCTTTGCACGACATTTCTACTATTTCCTATACTTTCCTGTGCCATAACTCCAACAAATGAATTCTCATAAAATATTTGTCACGACAGTGTCGCACGCTGTTATGTAAATCCCACAATGAAGCTTAGTCGAGGATTGGAGCACAAGACCGTGTAAGTAAAGAACATGCCAAATGAGACTTATGATGCCATGGACATGGGTGGGTATCTACAAACAATGCTCCGAAAAGCCCACGCGAGTTCGAATCCCGGCCGTCGACACGTGTGTCCTTAAGCAAGGCAATTAAACCACTATTGCTTCGTCCTTCGGATGGGACGTAAAGCCGTTGGTCCCGTGTGTGTGTATTGTGTACATATTGAACCAGGCCGGACACGCACGTAAAAGAACCCAGTTACGCTTATCGCTAAGAGAAGGGGTTCGCCCCGGTGTTTCTGGCATTTCGTTCATCATCCTACTGGTTTCTTCAGGCTTACGAGCTACAGTGCCTTCATCCTCCTACTGGTTTCTTCAGGCTTACGAGCTACAGTGCCTTGGGCGCTTTTGAGGAATCCTCGGTTTCATTGCCGAAAAGAAATAATAAATAATAATAAAGTCCTACTTTTATCCCACTTTAAAAAACTATATATATCAAACTACCTTTCCTAAATGGGTCAGCTTGGCCTGGAACAAAAAACGGGATTATACACATTTACCAATAATGTGTGATTTTATCGACTAATAATTGCCATCATTAGAGATGATTGTAATACGCTCACTTACATTCCACTCTTGACCTTAAGGGACGAGGCTTCATCGTTGAAGTTGTAGTACTTCAGGTTGTCTATTCCATAGGTGAAAGTCACGGCGTTGCCTCCATAGTTAGTGTGTTGGTACAGGACTATCTGGGGCGAGTCCCCAATGTCCTGTATTACAGATTAAAAGGATTATTGTCGTAATCATGTCAAATCGTCAAAACAGTAAAACAGTCAGTTAAAGAAAAAAAAGAAAACAAAGAAAAAAAAAAAAATAGGATACACCATTGGTAACTGATTAAATTATTATGAATGGGTGGATTTATTTATTTATTTATTTTTTAAAATGTTGTGGGTTTTTTTTTGGGGGGGTGTATTTTATAGTAAATATCTTTTAACTGACATGTCCGAAGTTTTACAATCATGGATGCCGAGAAAAGCGAAAAAAAAGCGGCGTTCGTTTTCAACCGGAGTCTGGCAGTGTTTCTCATGTTGTTCCTGGTAGGTTTTTTTTGCGATCGCCGTCCGGCAATCGTGAATTTTTTTTTAATTCATCGGTTTCGGAACAATTACTGGATATCTAGCGCAATCATTTTGCTGGATGCCTAGAATAATTATATACTTTCAAATAAGTAAGGTATTTCCCAATAGGTGGTAAATTTGTATATATCTGCAAATGGTGTATTCTACCTTTATTTCATGCCCCAGATGACATGCGTTTTGGGTATACAGTGGATATATAAATGGTCTTATTACAACGATTAATTTTTTACAATATAATAATGAGTCGTATACAGGGTGGGCGTCCCCCCCCCCCCCCCCCCCCCCCCCCACCCCTAAAATGGTATCGGCTCCAGTCTAGTAAAAAAACAATCAGGGCTGATATTCATAAAAACCTTCTAACTTAGCAGCCAACTAGGCTTTAGTTTGCTGCTCCGTGCATGGTTACCAACTAATTTTGTATTCATAAAACCTTGCTAAGAATGTTACCAGCTGGTTGACGGTTAGATATTTTAAGCACGCAGCTGGGACATCAGGCAAGTTGACTTAGAGACACCCCAGATCAACTCTAATGTTCGCAGTTGACTTAGCAACCAACTAAGCTCAGCAAAGTTTTATGAATACCACTTAGCTTCCAATTAGGCTTAGCTGTCAACTAGAGGCCGTTTTAGCAGCCAACTAGGCTTAGCAGGCTTTTACGGATATCGACCCTGGGCGATATTGGGTGAGCGCCACGCCAAGACCTTTTTTTTTGGGGGGGGGGGAAACTCACCGGATTCAGCTTTTTCAGCGAGGAGAGTTGGTCATTGGAACCTTTCCATGCTCCCCAGTTCGGATAATCGCCTTCTTCCAAGATGTACTGGCGACCGCCGTAGTTGTTGTGCTCGTAACCTACCCACCTATACATGCATTAAATTAACAATCGGTCATCTTTGAAGTTGTACATACGCGCTTAAAACTAAAGTGTTGAATCAACATTACAAGACAGTGTGTGGTCATGACTACTCTTTTAACAGTTGGGATTCATTCCATACATAAAACTGATGAATTCAACAAATTGAGTGTTGAATTTGTCAGTTTTATGGAAGGAAATCCAACTTTTAAAGAGTAGTCACTGACCGCACACTTTTAAGGTTGATTAAACACTTGGTGCCCCCAAAAGCGCAACAATTGTGTTGGGGACGAAACTCTTATTAAGGAAAACCGTAAAGTCTCAAGCTTAATAGTAAAATGTTGTGCACAACTATAAGTTTGAACTGCAACAGCGACCTCGACCTGGTCAAGGAAGAAATAAAACAAGCATATCGAACACTAGCGATTCTCAGCAAGATAAGATTGCATTTCCTTTTCCTGGTTGAACAACAGTTTCGTTTCATAAATTAGATGTTTGCACAATACATAATATGTTGAATTAATTTAATTTCCGCCTTTGTAATACAACGATCCAGTATACCGGCAGGCCACGCCCACCAAAGCAACTGGCTTAGACGGGCGCGTGTGTGGCCGCTGTGCAAGGCACAGTGCATTAACTTCAGGTAACGTCCTTTGGTTTATGAAATGGGTAAAACAATTACATGTACATCCACTTTTTTAGTACCGAGTGTCAGAATTAGAATCGACACATTGACACCACTTAACAAAGATTATGATGAAAACCAGGGGGTGTATTAGTGAAACAAATGAGTTTTCAAGTAGTTATAAAGAGGGCATCTGTACGTTTTAAAAACTGAAAACCCCATGTTGATATGATACGATGTTATGTTGTCGAGTTATGTAAATTTACATGTACCAACGAAGAACACAGTTCATTTTCGGAATTCCCCGACATCTGACTCATTCCGCTTGATCGTGTCACAAACGTTTTAAACAAAAAATGTGCGGTAAACTATGCCGAAGTGAAGAATTGTTGTCGGACAAAACGGCGACAAATTTGATGCACCGTGATTGGTTAGTTTTGTATTGGGGTGTGGCCTACAGTAACTGGGTCGGTCTATTCTAACCAAATACTTACACGCTTCCAAGAACCTTGATCGACGACACTCTGTCGTTGAAGCCGATAGAACTCAGTTCGCTGATGTCTGCGGTGACATCTCGCGCCGCTCCCTTAAAATCCGAATCCTGGTAAATGGTGATCTAGTAATAACAAACCCCAAAAAACAAAATCTCATTTGGCTGAAACGTTTATAGTTTGTCACCTTTTGGTTTACATTTTTATATTTATTTAATTTTAAGAAGAACCCTCCTCAGAAGATTCAGCTAGATTTTTTTTAGAGACAAAAAAACATATCTGGTTTGTAAGTCTGACGTCACTTCAACTTAAACCGCGAGTATTTTTAAAACATGGAGTCCAGTTGAACCAATGGAACCAGAAGTCAACACGCCATACTGCGGATTGGCCAATGAGGTAACAAGACAGTGGTGCGCGCGCGTTTGTTTATGGTGTAAATCACATGCCTGACGACACAAAGGTGAATTGGGGTTAGGGTTAGAATCGAGGACGTCCTCGATTGAGATTTGTGTACAAAACCAATGAGAGCCGTCGGGAAAAAAATTAGAGTACAAACAAAGGAAATTATTGAGAGGAACAAAAGAAACTCCTCGATTTACACCATAAACAAACGTTGATGTGCGTATGACGAAGTTACTTACAAATCATATAGCGCATGAGCTCATGCTATACTATTTTGCCTTCAATCTGTGATTCTCGGGTGTTATTACCCTAAAAAAGGTCTACAAATACCTTTTTAATAATTTTAATGAAACTTCATTTTTTTATGCAACTACATTTTTGATTCAAGACGTCATCACTGCCGATCGTGTTCGCGTGCCCTATAAAAAACATTCACGACCAAGGAACTAATACCAATCACTCTGGGAAACCGTTTGAAATAGAGACCAACACTAATCAAATGACATTCAATTCAAAAAGATATACGGAGATATACGAACCCCCTCCCCTCTGGAATTAAAAGCTTGTGGAAATGCCGCCTATCGGGAATTCAGTCAGATTTTTGCAAAAAAATGTATCCTAAAGTCTATAGATTTAAAACAAAATTGGAAAAGTTTCTCAGTCCCAGATTCATGCCTTTTCAACATTTTTGCAGCGACTGCATTCATCGAGATAAATTGGCAACAAACTATACATTCTTTCTCAGACCTATTTTAAAACAACTTTTTGGCATTTTGGGTTAAACTGGTACGGTATCCCAGAACTACCAATAGTATACTAGAGATCTTGTTGGTTTCGGCACTCGTGATCAGAGAGTGAAGGTTTTAAATCCAGCTACTGGCCGTTATGTTGTGTCCTTGGGCAAGCCACGTTGTCCCCACTTGCCTCTCTCCACCCATTATAAATGGATATGGAGTAACCTTATTAGATGGACTGGTATCTCATTAAAGAAACACTTCTTCTTCTTTTCAACCGCTAGAATGTCATGTAAATTGGGAGGTAACCACCGGATAAAATAGTTTTTATGCAAATCGCCAATCACAAGGCCAAAGGCCACTCGAGGTGTGGAAAAGTAGACAATCTGATCTTTCCACAGTACAACCATGGTTGGAATAGGTAACTAGTCGACAACAAGGCATTTTATTAGTAATTATTTAATGTGTAGAAGTGCACTCATAGCTCCAGACAACTAGGCCTGCATGGTACATCCGCAAAACTGTTGTATATTAACTTGACATCCGTGTACAATAATCTACACTATACCTTTGCCGTCATTTTGCTGGAATTCAAGCCGATGAGCTGCAAAACAAGAGAAAAGGGCGAGTTGCTACTAAATTGCGAGACAAATATGTATATCGTGCTTACAGTATACCAACATTTTAGAAGGAAACGAAACCAATTTACTGCCAAAACTCACCTTAGGATTAACGACCACAACACTAATCGAGTGTCGTTTAGGAAGTGGCGGTGTGAAGTTTATGATGCGACGTGGATCCAGCTTGCACGCGGCCTTTTTATAGGGTTTTTAATAATTCCCTGCACGGCGACGCCTTGACCGCGCATATTCTATTCTGTGATTGGTTTAGACATTTTGACGTCCTCCTATGACAGACGCGACTTTTGGTCACCGCGCGACTAGACTGTAGGCCTTTCTGCTCTACGTATAATATAGAATGCCTATACGTACATGTAGGCCCTACATGTACATGTACATGTACCTATACCCAGCGCGATATGAGACCGAGGGACTCCCCCCTTAGTCCCAATACCTATACACTATCTAGACTATTGTTACCAAACACACCCCCCCCCCCTAAAACCTAAAAAGAATTTTTGCGAAAACCACAACAAAGGAGGTGGGGGGGGCTCCGTCTCATATTTTGCTTTGTATGTGTACCTTGACACGTTCCCTAACAATGCAATGTCTTACGTGAGTATTAGTTCTAAAGTGGAATTTCGCCCTGAAACTCTTCATGTTTTGGATTGTTTACTTTGTCAAAGGAATGGTTGGAGAAAAAAAATATATTTGTTTTTATGTGAACATTAGCCACACCAAATAATGACAGAAGAGGTTATCTGATAGGCGAATACAATGGTTTACTGCCGCCCAGAGATACAAAGTATACACAAATACAACATAAAGACAAAGTTGCAAACAGAAAAAACAGGAATACAAAAAAAAAAAAAATTATGGTGACATTAACTTTTAAACGAATGAACGTTTCAACCTGAAGTACAATGTATATAGGGCCTGCATGCAAGATACAAATATACAATGTTGACTGCTGTGATGTGAGATATTCATTTTGAATACCAGGGTGTTCAGCGTATACCAGGCACAATATAAGACCCAGGGACCCCTCCCTTAGTCCCCCATACCTATACACTCTCTAGGGTATCGTTACCTAACGCACCCCCCCCCCAACCACCCCCCCCCCCCCCGCAAAAAAAAAAAGACAGAAGAGGAACCACATTATTCCGCAAGCACAATGACCACCAAAAAGAAGGGGGGGGGGGGGTTCTTTTCCTCTCATATCTTGCTTTATATGCATATGAAGCAAACAACCTCCCCCCCCCCCCACCCCCACAGCCCCCCCCCCCCCCCCCCCCCCCCCCCCCCCCCCCCCACCAACAAAAATAATAATGAAAAGCTAGATCCGCCCCTGGGAAGCACAAGTCGGTGAATACAGTGTGAAACATTGTCTCGTGCGGTTTGGTCGATACAATCATGTTGAATTTGGTTGTTTTAGTTATGTTTTTGTACAGGATTAACAGGCATTCGTTTAGTTCTTTACTTCTGTTTTAAATAAGTTTGTTTTAGGCCTAACTGACATATTGTGAATATGTGATGCTGTGCCGCTATAAAAACATGTAGAAATAAATCAGCCCGTATTATCCATGGGCCCCGCCCAAGTAACAAGTATTAACACCCCTACGACCTAGAACGGAAGGATAAGCCTTTTCCATCAATCTATCGATCTCTATCTTTGTGGAATTCATTGTCTGGTGCATGTTTTTGGTCTCTCTTGATTCAAGAGGAACCTATGTCTATCTTTTGCTTCTATATGTGATCTGTTTTCCTCTTTGTAGCTCCACACCTATAGAGTGGGTTTTGCCTTGTTGTTTGGATCGAACTTGCATTAAAAAAATAACATACGGATTTCCTTGTACAGGTGTTACGGCAAAAGACAAACGTGCCTTCCTCGAGGCCAGGTATCGGATGATCTATGTGTTTGAAATTATCTACTGCCTCGGGTCGAGCAGCATTTCCTTAACTTGAGGGCTGTCACCAGGCCAAGGCAGCACGGCGACAAATGATTTTGAAACAAAAAAATAGCATTCATCCTGAACTCTAACTCCTTCCGAAGTCCATGCTTTTAGCCTAGTCATGCAGATTGGTGAACAAAAAATGCTTCTTCAATGATTTTGCTAGTTGTAGCGCCCCAAATGGCGTTATTATAGTGCCCTTGTGATATAAAAATCAGACTTCTGTGAAAATCTGAACCATTTATTACCTATTATTGGATAAACCTTCTCACATGACCGGTCGGTCACTCTCCAGTAATTATCCTATTCTAACAATGCCCCCTGATTCGTTTACATATAATACCCTGTCCGTGTATTGCTTTGATGTGTATAGGCAGATAAACCAAAATGTTGATAAACGGGGAATCTTTCCAAATGATACCTAGATCACCCGATTTCGTCCAGTCGTTTTCATTTCTGTCGCATCACTTCTGTTGATCCCCTGTCTAACTAACCCCCGACTTTGTTCTAGAGAAAGGCCACCCGGAATCGGGTGATCATGGTAGTCATTTTTCACCTAAAGGTTTCCCGTCCATCCAAACTCAGGTTTTCTAGTCAAAGAGTACTGAAATAGGCCGTTACTTAGTTTTGTCTGGTCACCCTGTAAACGAACTCAGCCTTGAAGAGTTGTTAAAAATTACTAAAATCACTTAGTGGTGCACGGGTGCATGATGCCGCAGTCCGTTGTATAATGTGTGTATCGTTACTCGACGACCAAGGGAACCAGACCGTCCTGAGACCGTCCTTGAAAGTTGTCACGAAACACTGTCACGTGACAACTCAATCGTGACAAACAACATCTACTTGGCCTAGTTTTTCTTGTCACGAGATATGAGTTGGGTATACCATGGGTTATTAAAACTCACTGAACAAATTGTGTAAGGCGGTATGACGTGGGGTTGTGTATGATCATATGAATGGCTTCACATTGTTATTATTAACCTCCGCATACTTGTACATTGCACTAGTTTTACAGTAAACAAGTTCATGTCAAAGGAACCTCCTTTTCAAACTTTCCGTTCACATTTTATGTAAACTTACAGACCGTACATTCAGGGCTCTTTGCTCTATGACGCTATCAACATGGAAACGATCTTTCCGTTAGAATACAGAAATTATTAGAGCTTTAATTCTTGCGTAGCATTGGTAGAAAATAGTTCCGGTTTATAGTGGCCCGCCGAACTAATTGAGTACACACGTTTTCAGCTATAACCAATGCACCTTAACCATCAGTTTTAAATATTCGCCCCGAAAGATAGACACCCTGCCAGACACTCCCGGGGGAAACTTTGACCACCTAAATTATGTTGAGTTAAACCACGGTATAGGGAAAGATGCGCAAAAACGTTTTTTTAAACACTGTCTGTCCAAAGTCTGGGTTCTTGACTTTAATAGCCGCAGGAGAAAGGGGACAAGTTTACCACTGACTGAGAGGCCGGGACACATTTACCGTTTATCATTGGACCGAACAAAATGGACGGGGGCAGATTTACTGGAGCTGCAGGTAATTCTGTTTCCCGGACACATTTACCGGGTCAAAAGGTTAATGCCGCTCTAGGTCAATGCGGCCAGCAGGGTCTTTCCTGGAAAATATCGAGGAACTTTACTTTTCAGCGGAAATATTAGTGGCCTGTTTTTCCCGCCCCACCGCGGAGGCCATCTACGATGCCCTTGAGGGGACATTACAAATTCCCTACGGTGCGCACGAGACAACCAATTACGTGTATGTCCAAGCCAAATTTACCCTGTCTTTTCACAGGGTCAAGAAGTAAATAGAAATGAAGGGAATAGAAATATCCAAACTTTAATGGAGTTAATTCATTATGTGTTTATCACGCGCGTATCACCCGCGTATCACGCGCGTATAACGTGACATAGGGTTCGCCTTCGCCTTATGGCCCTGTCACACCAGAACATTTTAGGCCAACGCGTGAGTAGCGTGTTGTAATTTTGGCAACACGCTGGCAAACGCTGACCAACGCTAGGCCAGCGTTAGCAACACGATGAGCGCGTTACTCACACGCTGGGACACGCTGTCATACGCTAAGGAAAAAATATTAGTTTCAACATAGCTACAATTTCCAGCGTTACCCAGCGTGTGACTGCACACGCTGGCGGCGCGTTTTAGATTCGTTACTCACGCGTCGAACACGCTAGGCGATCGTTATCAACCCGCTACTCACACGATGGCATACGCCGACGTACGCTTGCGACACGCTTGTTATGGCCCTGCCACACCAGGACGTTTTAGGCCAATGCATGAGTAGCGCGTTAAAAATAGTTGATACGCTGGCAATTGCTGAACTTTCACAGAAAAAGTCAAGTGAACCGTGATTTCAGCGTGTCCATACAGGTTGATAACGGGTTCATAGCGTATGCCAGCGCGTAAGTAGCGTGTGAGGAACGCGCTCAGCGTGTAAGGAACGCATCACTGATTTATAGTAAAAATACGACAGCGGGTCGCCAGCGTGAGAGTAGTGGGTTGGTAACGATCGTTTAGCGCGTTCGACGCGTGAGTAACGGCCTTCTTGCGCGCCGCCAGCGTGTGCAGTCACACGCTGGCAAACGCTTATTTTTGTTAGGTATGTTGAAAAACGTATTTTTGTCTCAGCGTGTGACAGCGTGTTCCAGCGTGTGGGTAACGCGCTCAGCGCGTTGCGAACGCTGGCCTAGCATTGGTCAACGTTTACCCGCGTGTTGCCGAAATTTCAGCACGTTGGCCTAAAACGTTCTGGTGTGACAGGGCCATTACTGTAGTAGCGCGTCATCTTTTTGTACAACTAATCATGTGGTCGTTGCCGTACGCTGGCGCGCGTTGGACCGCGCTACTCACGCGCTGGGCAGTCATTCATCAGTCGTCGAGCGCGTTACTAACGCGTTATTCACGCGCTGGTGAACGCTATGAACCCGTTATTAACGCGTTATGGGCACGCTGAAATCACGGTTCCACTTGACTTTTTCTGTGGAAGTTCAGCGTTTGCCAGCGTATCAACTATTTTTAACGCGCTACTCACGCGTTGGCCTAAAACGTTCTAGTGTGACAGGGCCATTAGCGTTCGAAGGCGAACGCGGGAGCAAAGGCAAACGCGAAGGCGAACGCGTCGCGCTCCCCTCCGCGCTCACCTTCGCGCTCACCTCCGCGCTCACCTCCGCGCTCCCCTCCGCGCTCACCTTCGCGCTCACCTTCGCGCTCACCTCCGCGCTCACCTCCGCGCTCACCTCCGCGTTCACCTCCGCGCTCACCTTCGCGCTCACCTCCGCGCTCACGTTCGCGTTCACTTCCGCGTTCACCTCCCCGTTCACCTTCGCGCTCACGTTCGCGTTCACTCCCCCGTTCACCTCCCCGTTCACCTTCGCGTTCACCTTCGCGTTCACCATTGCGTTCACCTTCGCGTTCACCTTAACACAAATTTCGAATTCTTTTCGAGTTCTTTTCGAATTCTTTTTTAATTCTATGAATTCTTCTGCACTTTCATAACGTTTTTTGAATTTATCTTCGCTTTCTCCTTCGCGTTCTTCTGGGAACGTTACGAGTCTTCAAGAGAAGTGGGATCTTTAGGCTCACTGTCTAAAAGATCACCAGCTGACCGCAAAAAAGTTTGGTCGTGGACATAGATCTATATTAACTTAATATAGCTCTATGGTCGTGGACCACTCATAATCCACCACTCACCAAAATCCACCACTCATCATGGTCCACCAGTCCACTCACCATGGTCCACCACTCATCATGGTCAACTACTCTTGGTTGATAGGCCACAGGGCCAGGACTGATGAGGGTATATTACTGGGGCGGCTGGAGATCTCTCTTTAGGAGGACTCGGATAAACTTGGGGAGGGTGGCTTGACGTTAATGATCCTGGCAAAAAAACACAGTTTTCGGTGTAGATATTAAATTAAAATACTAGTTTGTTCCATTGTAAAATATTATTTAAATGTTGTTTTCAAATTTTAACACTTTAAAAAGGAATGGCTACTGAGAAGAATGTGTTGTAGTTGAAGTAATCAGCATCTCAACGATGTGTTCGTTTCAACGATGTTTTTTTAGAAATGTTTCTTGAAGATTTGTATGAAAAACTCTTATATTCCTTTTAGCTTACCTGTGAGTCCTCCTAAATCCTGTTTCTTGGTGATTTATGATGTTGCTCAGTCGTTCTATTGTTGTTGGTTCGGTGTATTCAGCCAAGCCAGCCCGGTGGTAGGTGGCATTTCGAGACTGGCTTGGCTGGGGAGCTTGGGTATAAGGGAGTAGGGACTGCATTTGCTCGCTGGGCTTGCCTTGCCGTAGCTCCCTTGCAGGCAGTAGTATGTTGGAGCTCTGAAATGTTGTCTCAACTCCGGGTGGGATGATGCCACCGGAATTGGAGGTGTTTGCCGAGGAGGTGTCGATCAGGGGGGTAACCTTGCTGGTGTACCTCCCTGTATACGTGGCCTCGACTGCCCTCCACTTCTCCCACTCCTTGGTGCTTACCTTTCTACTGGTACCCCACTCTCCAAGAGGTCGCACGGGAATTGACTTTGTGGAGTCCTTTTCAGACCCAGAAGCACTGGCAGATCTGTGATAAAACCAGAAAGTTGAATTAATCAAACTGTCATGTTCACAAATTATTTAGAAGATCCACAGAACACTTAATATTTACCCATTAGCAACTGTATATTCGGAAGCTGGCGTTGGCTTTTCCGGTCCCTTGTTCCACAACTGCTTGAGGCCTCTGCAGACTTGTCGGAAAGGACCAACGAGTGTGCCCTTCTTGGCCGACCCAGAGGATCTTCGCTTCCCCTCTTTAGCCTTCTTTAATTCCTCAGAATTGGGAGTTGAGGGTTGGTTTTCCTGCTGGTTGTCACTCGGACTTGGTGGTGATGAACCAGCACTCTGTTGGGGGCTGGGAATAGGAAAAAACATGTAAAGTTTTTTTTATACTACAAAAACAGAACAACAAACTGATGTGTGCTATCATTTTACTTAGGAGGAAATGGTTGAAACTCGCACGTAAGTCTTTTAAGCCTACATACACGGAGATGTAAACATTAATATATATATAATATATAAATCTTCCTTTTAGAAGCAGATTTTAAAAGTTTTGAGACGAGATGATGTTTGTATAAAATGAGATGACATGGGATTATAAAAACCGCCCGAAGTTGACGAACAAGTTCTTTTCTTGTATATTCTTCAACTCAAGTTAAGTGTCATATAGTGTCATAAGTGTCCTAGCTCCAAAATAACTTGATACACGTATCAACAGAATAAGATTAAAGTATATTAATTTAATGCATTGATGTACGTAATGTGTGAGTCATAAAATGTTTTCAACTGTTCTATACTGAGTAATTTCTTACAGAAATAAATATTTCTTGCTAAGCCAGTTCTTGTCCTTTTAGACACTCCCATCTTCTTATTGTTACCATTTTATCCAAAGTATATTCTAATTTATATCTGGACTGATCAGCCCTTGTCTACACGCGCGTAATAAACGTTTATTACATGGCGATGATAAGCGACCATTGTTGACGTCATGGATTTGTGTACGTTGTTGTCATGACTCAGGCCATATTGTTGAATTTTAAGCAAGATAAATATGGATCCCATCATCTTGCCTTCAAGCAACCAATTTTGGCCTCTCTAATTTTGGCCTCTCCCTTTACTATTTAAATGTAAAAGAGTGACTACCTCACTCTAAAAATGAGAGTGAATCTCTTTAAAAACTACAATGTACCAACAAAAAAGTGAAACAAGAGTTTTTAAAGAGTGAAAGCAACTCCAAATTAAGTGAAAACCTCTTCAAAAAAATATATGTAAACAAGTTACTTGTAAACTTGTTAGAGTGAACTATAGTCACTCTTTGACTTTTAGAGGGTAAGTTAAAATAAAATAGAACAACTCTTGCTACGGTCCTTGAGCATTTTCATACAAAATAATGAAAGGACAAAGAATTAGTGTAGTGTTTTCTTAGATCTCGTTTGTCTCGTATATATAGGCCTAACTTTCAATTTAAATCCAATATGTCTGCGGGGGATACCTGGGGTGCATAATACCCTTTTCAGGGATATAAATATTTTTCTCACTTTAATTTTTTTTTACTGGGGGTACGGGGGGTCGGGGGGTCCCTCTTGGCACCCCCGTATATAGTAGCGTTATTAGCTCTCGTGGCTGTATGTTCCTCCGTAATCCCCACCTTGTTTGGATTTCCACAGCCTCAACATCCACTAAGTCCGGTGCTTTTCCCTCCTCCATGACATCCAACGAGTCAGTTTCCACCTCGGGCTCCCGTAAGCAGCAGCAGTTCATACGGCCCAGCGCACACCTCCTGCCCTTCCCTCTCCTCGCCGGGCGCGGCGCGTTGCTGCTACTAAAATCGGCCCTCGCGGCTCCCGCCTTGGCCGTTGCCTTTGCCTTGGCCTCGACTTTGACCGTGTCCGACTTTTTCTTTGGCTTCGGCCTCGAGTTCCAATCTGCCGTCGGCGTTGGGGCCCCAAACATTGCAATCGACAGTAAAATCATCTGGTTGACGCTGTTGAACATGTTTAAAATACGTGACGGTACTCAAAAGAAAATAAACTTTGGAAAAGTCGGTGTCGAACACACGTACGTGTATTAAAGTTGCGTGAAGTTTCTGTTTACGTACGTCGTGTGCGCGCGTTTGTCGAGCAAGTCCAGCTACTTCGCGCGTTAATTTATGCAAAAACAAAACAATGAGAGGCGCGCATGCTCGAACGTAAAGTGGATGACTTTTATATATATTTAATAAATACCTAGGAGAGTTGAAGGCTTCTGATTGGCCGAGACTCGATCACGTGCCGGTCATTATATGTAGTAACATCATGGGTTTTCCAAGGGCCGTTTTCTAAACCCCGGCTTTGGGCTGCACTCTGGCCACATTACAGACGTTTTTCTATAGTTCCGGATCGCAACAAATATTCAGGCTGTTTTCGGCAAGTCTAATCCTCGAAATTTAAACGAAATAGATTTAGTAGTTTACCTTGAGTGATGGAGAAACTACAGTTTTTGTTTCGATATTTATGCTCTTCTTTATTTGAAAATACATACTGTACGACGTCAAATATATATACCGACATCCCTTTTTCTAGTTGTGGATCAGCCTTAACCAATTCCGGATCGAGTAAAAAACTGCTTCGTACATGAAAAATTATCACGCTAGAACCAACCCGAATCAAGCCTATATTTCTGATAAAGTATTCATTAATTTATATAAATACAGTTTAAAATAAATGTCAAATACTTTAACTTCCAATAAAGTTTTAAAAGAGGACTTGCAAGGAAATGTTTTGAAATGTTTTGTCCGTGTACGTGTGTTGCGCGCGGCAACGAGCCGATAAACTTTGTCCCACCGACGTGGAGGAATAAACTCCATGGTCCATTAGAACACGTCATATGAAATCGCTTGCGCGCGTGCTGTTGATGCATGTATTTTACGGGCGATCCGGAACTAGGAAAAAATGAATGTTCAGTCTTTGGCAGATTTGAGACTTTTACTTCGACTTATTTTTACTTATGTATCAAGAAGCTTGTATGTTTCTTTTCCAAATGCACTTCATCTAAACAAATAGTATTGGAGACCAAGCCATAACAAGGTAGGTTTTTTTTTGAAGCGATCTGGAACTAGAAAAAATCCGGAACTAGGAAAACAACTGTACCACTGCTAAACTACATGAACGAAGCCAAAATACGAAAACGAAGCTGCGTTTGTAAAACGGCCTAGAAGAAGCCGCGAAGTCGCGAAATTCGGAGTATTTTCACCATTTTTCTCGTTAAAAAGGTATTTATTAAAGGTAATAACAGTGCGAGAACCCGGTTATTACTGCGTGGTAATGACCGATTGGGGGATGACCGCTGGTAATGGACCTCGCCTTCGGCTCGATCCATTACCAGCGGTCATCCCCCAACCCGGTCATTACCACGCAGTAACAACCGGGTTCTCGCACTGTTATTACCTATTTTAACCACTGTCTTGTGGCCTTTATCAAACAAAACATACAAAATCGACGCATTCAGTTATTTTGTGATACATTTTATTATATACAAAAAGCGAACTATGTCCGAATGTCTTCAAAAATATCATGTTTTGGATTGTTTACTTATCCTATTTCAAATATAATTATGGTTTAAAGGCAACCAACCTACAGTTCCTAATAAAAGACGAAACGAAATTCCTGTTGTTTACATCGGACACGACGTGTACGCATACGTGTTTTCTGTCGTTTTCATTCAATGTTCGATACACGATAGTCATGGAAACGCCGGCTCAATGTACTATACAAGTTGTGTGTTTCCCATAAATTGCACACGGCACCAATGCCTTACATGTCCGCAAAGGCGAACACTTTCCGACTGGAATTGGACACCATAATATTTTCCTAACTGACGACTCGAGCGAGTTTCGGCGGGTCACTTTTCTGACCCCAGAAACTCGTTTTACACAAGACAAACACAATACGCCCATTTTTAAAAGGATAGTTGGTTGTGTGAATGTTTTTATCCTACTTTTAAATGATTTTTCCGATGAACACCATTTAGTTCAAAACGCGATTTGTAGCCCAATTTGGCGATTCAAGGCAAGACATATTTTCCCTTTAAACGAAGTTGAACAACTCTCCCAGAATGTTATTTGTTTTTGTTTGTTCTCACTCAACTGGTTATTTTTCCTATTACACCCTTTACTTGTAATACTGTTGCCCATACCTTTTCCCCGCCATTTTTCATATTAAGATGAGCCTGGCAAACATCTTGAGGGAACTATTTCCCGCAAATTCACGGTGGCGCAAATCTCATGCACTAGCCTATATTAGTTAACCCCACGTGACCGTGTTTCAGCCAACCAGAA
Source organism: Crossaster papposus (assembly GCA_037893245.1). NCBI lineage: Eukaryota > Metazoa > Echinodermata > Asteroidea > Velatida > Solasteridae > Crossaster > Crossaster papposus. The sequence continues at coordinate 767,158 of JBAIAA010000237.1, forward strand.
TATCGAACTAGCAAGAGGTGTGTTATAATCCTTTTTGGTAAACCCAGCACGATATGGGACCGATCGGACTCCCCCCTTAGTTAGTCCCCCATATACCTTTGCACTCTAGACTATTGTTACCTAACGCCCCCCCCCCCCCCCCCCCAATTCTAAACAGAATTCCTAAGAATTCCTAAGAAACCGCAACCTTCCGTAAGCACAATGATCACCACAAAGCAGGGGGGCCCTCCGTCTCATATCTTGCTTTATACGCTTTTTGTGTAAAACAAATATTTTAAGGTAATGACCTTTTGTCTTGTTGGCCACCCATACGTACACAAGTATGCAAGTGCGTGCGCACGCCAAAGTGCGTTGCTCTTTCGCTGGTAGCCATCATTAAGTCGTGCGTGCTTTACATATAAAAGCGTACATGCATACCATGCATCAGACGCCATGCTCATTCATCCAGTGCATCTTCAAATTGCTGGCACGTGTTGAAAAAAACCGCTCTTTTCCTTGAAGAAAAAATCCTGTTTTGCGACATTTTCTACGTTTTTAAAAGCCGCAGATTACTAACTAAAGATGTCTCACAGCAGTGCTAGTGGTGGGCCTCCAGAAATAGAGGGTATGACGTCCCTGAAAGTGGACAATTTGACGTACCGCACAAAGCCCGAAGACCTCCATAAAGTCTTCTCGAAATATGGCGACGTGGGGGATGTGTACATCCCGCGAGATCGCTACACCAAGGAAAGCAGGGGCTTTGCATTCGTCCGGTTTTACGACAAGCGCGACGCCGAAGATGCGATGGACTACATGGACGGAGCTGCCATGGACGGGAGGGAGTTAAGGGTGCAAATGGCGCGATATGGTCGGCCGTCGACGGAGTACAACCGACGGCCGCGAAGCCGTTATGACCGCGGCGGTGGAGGCGGCCGATCATCCGGCGGCTGGGACCGTCGCAGGAGGTAATTTCTGACAAAGTGAAAATCTGGGCGGTTAAAGGAAGTCAAACTGCGCCACATTATCACGTTTAGGGTACATCACCAATCCTGGTTGTTTTACGAAATCTATATTTCACCAATCTAATCCCCCATTCGACTTCGAGTTGCATTATAGAAATTTCTAAAGACTGTCTAGTAGTAGTAAAGTCAAGAAAATAGAGTCGTCCTTCGCTTAATTACCATGAGTCAAGGGGGCAAGCCGGCCAGGGAACGAGGTCTTCTTGGAGATTTCAGACGTCTACTTGTAATTTTGGCAGGCATGTGAGACTTGCGCGGTTTTCCGCATTTTTATTTTCCAACTTTGCTACTTTAAGTTTTAGCGCGACTTTGTAGTTTTTGTTTCCTCCAAGTTGAAAAAAAAAAATATCTAATCGCGATGTTGTGCAGCAACCTCATACCCGAAATACATTATGATTGCAGTTGTAAAGTAATCGGTGAACGGCAACGAGGTGGCGTTGAGAATACAAAGTAGTCCAGTCTCAAAAGCACATTGTTTTTGCAATTCTTTTCTCCCTCCATGGTTTGTGCCATAGTGTCATGGAAAGTCAGTGTCATCAGGTGTGAATAAAATTGGCCTTTGTTTTTTTCTTTTTTCTTAAGGGATTCCAGGTCGCGTTCGCGATCACGCTCCCGAGGAAAAATGCGTGGCAGGTAATAAATACATTTTTAAACTCATGCAATGACATTGCTTAGTTTTAGCAGTTATTTAACTTTTTTAGTCCTTCAACATTGCATTTATTTTAAGGCTTCCCGTGTCATGAGTGACCATACATGTAGCTCAGTGATAACAGCAGTTATTTAGTATACAGTCGCTACATACCGTCATAGTATGTAAATAGCAAAGACCAAAGCAGAAGCCTGATCAAGAATTAACAGTTTAATATTTTTACGCTTCCAATGTTTTGGAATGCTGTTGGCCCTATTGCATTGTATAGTGTAGCACATCTTTGTAAGATTGAATTTGTTCTCGACGTGTATTCTAATCCACATACAGTAACAGATCTCGTTCCCGCTCGCCTCGTCGTTCTCCCCGTCGCTCCCCGCGCAGGTCACCACCTTCTCGCCGTCGCCGGTCTCCCTCCCGCTCTCGAAGCCATTCCCGGAGCCAGCCTCGTCGGTCCCGCTCCCACTCCCCGGCCAAGCGTAGAAGCAACAGCCGCAGTCGTTCTCGATCGGGCTCCAAGTCGCCCCGGCAGAGGGCGCGATCGCCCTCGCACTCCCGCTCTAGATCGGGCTCATACAGCAAAGGGGATTAAGGTGGGAAGCTACGCTATCATTTTGCTAGGCGTCGCAACCTGAAGATGCTGAACAACATCACCAGACCACAGATCTGATGTTGCCGGATGCCTGATTTTTAAGGTCAAGAAAACGTTTTAAAATTGTTCACTTTAATCTATAATACACATTAAGAATACAATTGCATCTTGAATATCTTGAGCTAAATTGACAAATCTTGAACATCTTGAGATAAATTGTCAAAGCGTGCTGACTACATTGTACATTCATGTTTTATCATCATAATTAATAGCTGGGTATTTGTAGAATAATTAGCTGGATCATTCGACATTATCATTGGACAAGGAATGTCGAAAGGGGTTGACTCAAATTTCTTACTTGTAAACTTTTAATAGATCACCATATATACAAAATGTACTCATTGTATCATACACGGAAAACTTATTTTGTGACCTGTTTTATGCTTTACTAGTTTACTTTTTGTTTTACTTATGGATTGTTGGTCATACTAAGGTATCTTTCATGGCCAGAACTAGTTGTCAACAACTAGCCCGCAAGACTTCAAATGAAAGTCGAAACAGGGAATCCGTTAGCTTTCTGGCAGTATACAAAAATTGTCAAGGAACAGATCGTAATGTGTACAGAAAATGTGAAGCTGCGAAATATCATTGATCAAGCCAGATGGATACCTGTTTTGTACATGTACATGGATACACATTTGTTTGTCCCAAAGTTGTTTATTGGATGCAGTTCTATTGTGTTTTTATTATTGTTGGTCAGCATAAATATGCAAACACTGTGTATATATTAAATTCTCCCCTCTTGTGTTAAAGTTGATCAAAATCAAGGAAGAAAACCTCGTACTGAAACATGAAGTTATGTTGTGTTTTTATTTTTTTATATGAAAATATTCAACTTTGATTTAGTTTCAAGATGAGAAGAAAATTGCTCCCCGAGTGTTTTTGCCCTTGAAATTTACAGTTTTTTAATTTAATATAATGCTAGGTTATTTTGAAATACCATGTAATCTTTCAATGGATTGTTTTAACAAATATTGAATATTAAAAAAAAGGCTAACTTTTCCGCCAAATTCATGTACTGTACGTGCATATGGGTAGTTCCACGGTTAATCATATTTTTTGAAGTCTTGCATTCGACTGTTGTGGTTTTTCTACTAAATGCCTGCGTTTTCCCTTTTTTTTTTGGCATGCAAATCTCTCGTAGTCGGGGCTTTTCCCTGATGACAAAATAAGTAGACATGTATTTGCCCTCGTTTAAACATCAGTCTTTGGAAATATGGAATTGCCCATGTGTAATATATTTCAATGCCACGAGTTCCATATCCAGCCACCGTATACTCGTTAAAGACAAGCTCAATAACCCATTTTAGAGTTGTCGTTTTGGATACACGTCAATCGGGCAACCAATGATGTCATAAAGTATGTACATGTATGTGGTGACTGGATATGGCTCTCTATCATAGGGGAAAATACTTATAGGTAATACACTGTAAATGGATTTTTTTTTTTTAAGTGCATGTTTTTTGTTATTTAGTGGTTAGTCGAGTATGTGACAACTCACTTTCGTTTGTCATATTAAAAGTAAACAATGTTGTGGTGTATTCTAACTTGCAATTTCCCTTGTTGTTCTCTTGCTAATAGGATGCAGTCAGTATTCTGCTAAGCAGTTTATGCAGTTAGTAAAAAAAGTCGGGCAGTGGACTGCGGTAAAGCAGACCTGGTGGGCCGTTAGTCGCGGTCCCGAGGTAGCGGGTGTTGGCAGTGGTTGCAGTTTGCCCGAGTTGGCCGCTGATTTGGCTGGGATGGCAGTTGCTGTGGCAGTCGCTGTAGCAGTGCAGATTGCCGAAAAATGAAAATATCCGGTACCCACCCGAGCTTTGGTGGTTTGGCTGTGTATTAATCTCGAGCGCAGACGTGTGTACCAGTGCTGTTTTGTAGCTGAGCCCTTGATAATCCGCGTGTTGGCAGTTGGCGTTTCTCGCAAGATATCGGGGGAAGAGCAGTGCCGGTGGCCCGGATCTGCTGTTCTGTTCAGAGATCCGGTTCCTTGCAGTGCCGCAGTATCCCGTTGTAAGCTGCAGCTGACACGCATTCACAGCTTGTACAGAAAATGGGGCAAGTGCAGAATGTGAGTGTAAATTGAGCATAGATTTTTAGTGCATGCTAAACTACAAGAGGTCGACATCCCTGGGCCTTTTTAGACACTTGCACAAACTACATAAACTAAGACGGGCAAATGACGCCTTTTCTTTTTTTCTTTTTTTTGCAAAGAACATTTTTTTTTTAAATAGTCGATAACTGACCATATTTCCCAATACCAGATAACTTGACAGTTTTCCCCATAGAAATGCTTATACATTGTACAATGTATCGGCATTTCTGGAATTTGCAAGTTTTAATGCTGATTTGCCAAAGAAGACTGCATAGCCCAGTTTGACACTGAAAAAAAACCCAATAACTTATACATGTAGTTGGATGTCTGTGGAATGTCAGGTGTGTAGTTGGGAGGGATATTATCGCAAGATCTTGATTATTTCTTTACACCTCCCCTGCAAAATTCCAATTGCCACGGTGTAGAAATTTGATTGTCTGAATCCTTCAAAATCCATCGTTGATTAGTGGAGGGGGGGGGGGGCTATTGCCTTAACCATAACCCCCTAGGCCCTTTTTGCTAGCAACCGTCCTCGATCCTTCAAAATCCTCATTTTGTTTTAACCCATTGAGCCTCAAATCCTCCACACTTGAAACAACATTGTGCCTCAATCCTCAAATCTTCATTTAAAAAAAAATACCATTTATCCTCAATCCTCAAATCCTCAAACTGCAATGGGGATTTGGAGGATTGAGGAGCATTAGTGTTAATCCTTAAATCTTCTACCGGTAACTACATTGTACATGTATCACTGTGGGGTTGCGGCAGTGCAGATAAAGGGAATGTCGAGCATATAATATAGGGCACAATTAAACATGGCTAAATATAAACGTAGTTTGGTTCCAACTGCAACGTAGTTTGGTTCCAACTACGGCGGGGAGTCGGGTTGGTGTAGCGGTTCTTTCCTCGCCTTCCACCACTATGACCCGGGTTCGAATCCGGCCTGGGCCAATATGTGGATTGGGTTTTCAGTCCCTGCCCGACTCCGTGGGTTTTTCCCCAGGATATTCTTCTGGGGTTTTCCTCCCACCTCTAAAACTGTAACTTCTTCACATTAATTGTTGAATGAAATAAAAAATTGTTGAATGAAATTTGTTCCCGCCGTGAATATGGCCATTGATGCTGGTACGGCGTTAAACCCTAAATACTCACTCACTCACTCCAACTACGGCCTAGTTTGGTTCCAACTACGGCCTAGTTTGGTTCCAACTACATTTGTACATGTTCATTGTACAAATGTACTATGAAGTGAACAAATTAGCTTGGCTTTTTTAATCGGCATTTTCCCCCAACAGCCAAGGCCAGTGCAGCAGAAGGATACAAGTTTGTGCCACTCGGGCAGCTTCTGGAGGTTTGTAAGTATATACCCAGCACAATTTGAGGCAGAGCGGCCCTCATTTATGCCTGTACACACACATGCAGCTTTACCTTGCATACGTACTGTGGACATTCCTTTGTCTTCGTGTAGTTAAGAAACTTTGACTAAATACTCATTTTTCTCGCTTCCCCAAAACAAATTTACCCTCAAATTTGGATTATGGGCCTCTCGGCTGTCCCTTCTATCTTTTCTATATATAACCCTAACCCGTTTTTCCTCTAGCGCTCTTTTTCGGAAACTGAAAAACGGATTGTGTTTGTGTGCAAGTCCACAAACTGTAACCTCTTCCCGCATCGTGTGGACCTATATTGTTCGGAGGTCCACAGTGCGTATGCAAGACTAACTCACACACACACACACGCACCAGACTATTGTTGCTTGACCAGTTTGCGCCAGGATTATTTTTAACGAGACATGATACGAGGCGGGTTCAGGCCGATGGTACCGGGAAGCACACCCACGCATTTCCGGCCTTGCTCGCTGCTGACGGACATTTCCGATTTTCCGGCCTTGCTCGTGACGTATTTATGCATCATCCATTTTGAATCTGGGGAAAACTTTGCGTGTACATGTATATACGTCCTCTGGTGCGAACTGTAGCATGTACACACAAATTATTTTACAATAAAATACACGAACTAATTTGAAAGATATACAAGAAACCCCATCTGGCATAAACAAATTACCTTTAAAAAACACATTAAATATACGGTACAGATAGGCTAAAGAAAAGTAAAATGGCAAGGATAAACTACACACATGTACATGAAAGTTGCACTTTGTGTTAATATAACCTCGGGCAGAATAACAAAAAATAAGAAAATAAAAAAACTGGTGATACAAATCGACAATCTAATTCTTAAAAACCCTTAATTTGTTTAATCAGTTCGCGCTGGGATTATTTTAACATCACCAAGCCAGTGGGCGGGATTATTTTTAACGAAACTCGATCCGAGGCGTGTTGAGGCCGATAGTGCCGGGAAGCACACCCACGCATTTCCGGCCTTGCTCGCTGCGGAGAGACATTTCCGAACTTAAACTTGGCGTGTTTATGCATCATCCGTTTTGAATTTGGGGAAAACTTTGCATTTATACATGTATACGTCATCCGGCGCGAACTGGTTAAATGAATTAACCCTACTTTAGTATGTGTATTAATGTTACATGTAATGTATTTTTAGATTTCGCTAGAAAAAGAATGTTGAAAAAAGATTAGTCGAAAAGGACATAAAGCCTACATACATGTACTACCAATCTTACTATACGTTTAATTATCTGTTTAAAAGTTTTACGGGCACCACGCTATTGTAAAATATGTTTTTGAAGACAACGATTCAAATTAGTTATTTCCATCTTATCCATTTAACTTTGCTGTTGATGTCGCATAAAGTTGGTAATAAATCTCGCTACCATACCACATCTCAAGTTTCCATGTTGTCATTATTCTTAGAGCCTTGGAATTGGGAAATTGAAGACGCGTGTCACTGAACCACTAGCCTGGATTTGGAGCTTCTAATTCTCTGCATTTGGGTCGGAACGTGGAACTACATGTATTTAGCAATCTTGTGGAGGGATTTGTTTTCTTCCAAAATGGCTATTTCCTGTTTGAGAAACAATTCGTTTTGAGTGTGTTCTTCTTTGGGTGAGAATATCTCGAATTCCCTAATCGACCTATGACACCAAATATTGGAGAGAACGAAAACTGACATGTTGATCATCATTTTTCTGTAGTCTAAACTACTAAAGAAAGTTCTGGGTATTTTTTAAATAATGTTGAAATACGGGAATTTATCGCTGGTGTCGACATGGCTGGTGATACGAAAGTTTTGTTAAAGAACATCGCAAGAGGGCGCGCTTTATTTACAATATGTTGTGTACTAACAAAAAACGTGCGGTAAAAATATGGAGCAAAGATACATCGCTAGCTGCAGGCTATGGCGGTTGGGCCGAGTTATGGGTGAAATAACAACTGAACTCGAGTCCAGTTACAAAGTGCATGCAACTGCTGTCTCTAAAGTCTAGCTGATGCTATGGACTGGCATGACTTTTGCGGTGGTTGGCAACTTTGGGTATGTAAACATGTTAATCAACAAGTTAATGAGTCTATGAGTATGACTATGACTAGTACGAGTGACCAAAGATCATGGCGGTTTTTGCCCCATGACCGTGGTGAAACGCAGTTCAGCCCGTACATTTGTGCAGCCGGCCGGTTGCTAGAGCGCCGCTGAGCAACTACTTTTCCTCCGGCCCCGAGCATGAGCTTGAAAGGTAAATGGGCGTTTCTACACCCCTCGCGTCATGAAGGCACACCATTAATTTGCTCATCTTTTTTGAGCATCATGCAGATTGACATGTAAACATGCAGATATTTTATTTTAATAGGCGAAAATCTTGATGTATTGTTACTAAGTTCTATTGATTCCCGCACTTTAATATGCAGTACTGGGTTAGGATGCACCATTTGCAGATGTAGAAAAATTGTACTGCCGAATTATTGAAAAATATTTTATTAAGTAAATAATAATTTTAGGTATCCAGCAAAATGATTGCGCTAGATATCCTGTAATTGTTCCCAAAAAAATGTTATAAAAAAAAATTACGCAAACAAAACCAAGAACTGTGCACAGGTAAGTTAAACAATATTTACTATAAAATAGCCACCCACCCAACCCCCCCCCCCCACCCACCCCCCCCCAACCCCCCCCCCCCCCACCCACCCCCCCCCCCCCCCCCCCCCCCACCCACCTCCAAACCCCCCCCCACCCTCTAACTTAATTGCTTGCTGCAGTACAACACGTGTACAACGGATGTTAACATATGCCTTTGTGTTGCTGATGCCAGGACAACGGCTTCCTCACAGGCTCTGCATTCATGCGTGGAGGAACTCGGAGCCATTATTTATTATTTCTCTCTCTGACCTCTAGAGAAAGAAAGGTTATTCATACTGGCATACAAGTCAAACAGTTTAGGTCAGCTTAAGCCTGTCTGTATGCATGTACAGTACGTAGATCTTCTGTACAATCTTGTTTGTTTTCATTGTTGAATCCTTGTAATTAGATGTCAAATCATTATTGTAGTAGATGTACATTGCTAAGCATTGCTATAACCTCTTGCTGACCTGGGGCCAATTTCACGGAGATGCTAAGCACAAAACTTTGCTTAGCATGAAAATTTGTCCTTGGTAAAAACAAGGTTAGAGACCAAATTTTCACGTGATCTTTATTGTTTTTGATTGATAATCAGCTGGTGTTTTGCTTAGCATGAAAAACACATAGAATTTTGGCTGATAACTTGTTTTTAATGAGCAAGACTTTTTTGTGCTAAGCAAATTTTTGTGATTAGCAGCTCTGTGAAATTGGCCCCCGTTAGTCTGTCCAGTCCTTGCCTACTGTTAGTGTAGGTGTGTATTATGTAACTTTCCTAAATTTACATGTACATGCCATGCATTGAGTCATATTTACAGTAGTTTTCCAGTTTGGTTCTATTCCTCCATGGTTCTATTAACATTCCTCTCTTAGGCCTCAATGCATGTGTATGCTAGGGCCCTCCACAATATTACCCATACTATATGTTCGATTTAATTACAACCTGTAGTAACTGCCTGGCTATCTTGTGAAAAATTAGACTTGTTGAATCAATAGTTTTAACAAATAAGTAATTTTTGTAATGTTTTAGTCAAGTAAAGGCATTTTAAAGTGAGTCGAGTTGAGTCATAAGGTCGGTCGAGTAGTCAGTGTGTAGTTGAGTCGAGTATTGTATTTAGCTCGAGTTGGTTAATTCGAGTCACAAATATTAGAATACACATACGTACTAGTACTACTACAATGTACTACACAATATATAAAAACGTTACAGAAACACAAAATGAAAGTCAATGTATATTCAGAGGAAATTTATTTCTAAGATTTTTAAATTTTGAACCAACGTACCTACACGTGTACTTATGGAAATTTCCAAAATTGTGTCTTTGAGAAAGGTTTGGACTTTTATTGTTTACTGCAAGGAATAATTTCACAGTCAATTGAACATAGCTTTGAACATACCTTGCAAAAGGTACTTTCCCTTTAATTTACCCAAAAGTTTGAACGTTTTTAATTTTGGAATGTGTATAATAAACATCTTGTTTTTATTCTACCCGAATTCTAATCGTTTTTTTTTAATTTTTGACAACTTATTTGCTTACTCATTTTGTATTTAACCATTACTAATTTTAATGGGTATTTTATTTTTTGCATACCATTATATTTTGTTTGAATTTTATTTGCATGCATATTTTGTTTTAATTAACTTTTGTCTGGTTCATTGTATGCATGTTTTTGTTGGTTTTTTTTGGTTTTTTTGTGTATTTTTGTATTTGTTTATTTTATTTCATCCACTGAATTTCTTTATTTAATTTAATGTAAATACTTTAGCCTAATTTAATTTAACTTTATTTAATTGGATCTAATTAATTTAACCTCATTTAATTAAATTCCATAAAATTTAAATTTGGTCTTGAGTGTTTCCTTGTGGAATTTGATAGTTACTTTCTCTGTGGAGTTTTTTTAAAGATTTGTTTTTTTATTGTATTTCACTGTATTTAATTGTATGTTTACGGTAGCCTTTCAGTCAAGAGAGCCTTTCAACAGTGACTTTTATGGGTGATCCTTCAGGAGCTGTTGCGTTCGTTTTGTTTTCCGTTTGTTATTTATTTGTTTGTCTTGGTTATTACTTTTATCTCGAGAAATAAAGTAATAAAGAAAATTATAAATAAATAGTGCTGCTTTTCTCACTTTTTCCTATTTTATTGTACATGTACTCTGTTCCTTCTTTTTTTTGTAATGCCTACTTTTTCCTGCTTTTTAAATTAGTTTTGGACAAATTTGACAAAAAAAATATCTAATTAAATATAATAATAGCAGTACACTACACACTGTAACTTCTATTTGTAAATCACACAACACGAAGGGGTTGAGTGAAGTATTACTGCAACTGTTCTTCCAAGAGGTCAGTTGAGGATGGAACGCAAGTGTGCAAAAAAAAGCGCCCCAATTCTGAAAAGAAACCCAATAACTTATAGTTGGATGTCTGTGGAATGTCAGGAGTGTACAAATGTATTTGTGACCTGTCACCACAAAATGAAAGTAAAGTCGGAAATATTAAAAATTGAGATATTGGTACAGGTGTGTATTTTCAAATTCTTGAGAAAGAGAGCTTTCCAATAGTACATAACACTTGGGGGTTTTGCGATAAATACTTTTTACAGCGCTCTAGAAAGTCATGGGTTTCACAAAACGTGTTTGTGAGAAAACTTACTTAATAAACATCTTAAACAAAACATGCAAAAGATTGCAAAACAGGAAAAGTAAGGTTCGGTTGAGCATAGCAACGGCTATGTTCTTATCATTATTTCTTCTAGAAACTTTCCACACATACGAACTATTGTTTAAACAACAAAATATTAAACCTTTAAAAACGTGGGATAGTTACGAGGACCTAATTTGCATATTTAATTACTGTGTTAATTAGACCACTAATGGACTTTAAACCAAACACTAACTATGCCAACACTATGCAAAATCGCGTAATTTAAGAGGATTTTGATCATCTGATCGCACCCTAAAAAAAATGGGAATATGTAGAGGAGGACCTGGGCTTTCCAAATTACGCAAAATCTCAAAATTGACCACCCCTTCATATTTTGACTTTGGATGGCTATATCTCGGAATCACATCGTGCGACTTTACTCTCATATTGTGGTGACAGGTCACATTTAAGAGGGAAATTATCACAAGATCTTCATTATTTCCTTATAAAGACGAACCCAGTGATTTGAAAAAAGTCCAGTCTGAAATTCATGCCACACTGGAATGACCAATTTTCTGTCTTGATTTCCTACAGGAGCCATCTCTACTTAACTCCACCCATCCTGACCTGTCACCTTGCTTCCAGGAGACGGTCCTATCATGGCTGCCTCTCCTCTTTCTCTGGACGGTGGCGCCGTTCTACTTGTACTATATGCAGAGGCACGACCGGGGTTGTATACGGGTCTCCTGCTTGCACAGGACCAAAATGGTATGCTTGGCCCAATTGGCAGTTTTTGGCTGTCCTCAACTAAAGAGCTGTTTCTAACGTCATAACTTTGACTGGAAACGAATATTGTTCAGGCGATTGGTAAAACCCGGATCTCCTGGATCTCGCGGATCTAATGTTAACTGTAGTCGGCTACAGTCGGACCTTCCCGGATCCTTAAATTAACAATTTTGTCACCTTCAATGAAATAAAAGAAATTGCAATTGAAAGTAGCCTTATTTTTTGGGGATTAGAGTTAGGCCCAGTATTCTTTGAATGGGTTAGGGTTAGGGTTTAGGAAAGGTACGAAGAGGTCCGGAGGATCCGACTTTCACCCACACCCTATTGTTCAGCGTGCAAAAAAACGCATGACCTAAACTTGTTTGTCACACACGTTAGGTCTATTTGTTACAAGAAACTTGAGTAGCATACGACACACAGAATTCTCTTTTCTGTTTCAACAAGTTTGAAGTTGTGTGATACATTGATTTGTTTTCACTAGTGACTATTTGCTCTGCACAGCTATAATTTTTAATAGAATATTTGTGAGGTGTTCTGGCAAAATGAGACGGAACTGGGCACAGGTCACAGTGAAGAAAATAGCAAAATAGTGAATGGGGCGGTTTTTTTTTTTCCCATTTTTTTTAGATTTATTGATATTTTGATCTTGTTATATCTACTATAAACCATATTTGTAAATAATTTGTGAGAAATTAGTGAAATAAAAGTGTTTATTAGAGAAAGGACAATATGCCGTTTTTATCACATGTGCGAAACTTTATTATTTTATAATTTTATAATTTTATTTCATTTTACTTTGGCTATGTCAATAATTGGGTGGCATGGGTGGCTTGTGCGTAAAGTGCTCGCCTCTCACCAATGTGGCCCGGGTTCGATTCCCAGCCCGAACCATATGTAGAGTTGTGCGTTGGTTCTCTCCTGTGCCATGAGGGTCTTTCTCCGGGTCCTCCGGTTTTTCTTCCTCTAGGAAAAATCTGTCGATCTCAGGCTGTGCTCCGTAGTCATGAGTCGATGTGGCCGGCTGCCAGAGGCGCCTTTACGTGCCAGCAGCTTGACCACGTTGTAGCCGCGTCCTTCGCAATTCAGCATCCCAGCTGCGAGTAGAGGATGATTAGCCTTCCAAATTATTATTATTATTATTATTATTAATAAAGGCAAATTTGAAGAGGCATAATTTATAAACAGAATGTCCGATTGAAGTACATCAAACAGTATTTTTAAGGAGAATTTTAATCTCCTTATGCTTGAAAACCAATATCTCAACCTGTGCCCAGTTCCGTCTCATTTTGCAAGAACCCTACACATTTGGACATTTCGACTGGGTCCAATCGTGTTTTCAGCCGTCATTAATGATGCGTGCCAAGATCTCCATGGTTCTACTCGCTATTGGAAATACGTTGACGACCTGAGCATAGTGGAAACCCGTTCTTCTCACGATCAACCACAGATTCAACAATCCATAGACTCCCTTGTGCAATGGTCAGTCTCGAACAACATGTCACTGAACCCCCGAAAGTGCACATACATGGAAATAAATTTTACGCGGAACCCCACCCCACCTCCAACTGTGCGGATCAATGACATCACCTTGGACCAATCACAATCTGTCAAATTACTCGGCGTTCATATCCAGCAGAATTTGAAGTGGGATTCTCATATTGACAGTATACTCACACGAGCTAACAGTCGTTTCCACATGATTCGTGTTCTGAAAGGTCATGGTTTGCCAGCAGATGACCTTATGACTATCTACAAAGGATACCTGCGACCACTTCTTGAATATGCGGTGCCTCTTTGGAATGGTGGAATAACGCAAAAGCATGTTCAGCGATTAGAATCGATCCAGAAGCGTGTTATTAAGCTCATCCTGGGAGCTGACTATAATGGCTATTTGAGTGCGTTATTGTCATACGATTTACATACTCTTAGCGATCGACGGAGCTCTCTATGTTTAAAATTTGCCAGGGAGCTTATAAATAACCAAACCTTGTCGCATATCATTCCACTTCCTAACATAAATGAGCGAGTCCTTCGCAAGACTAACTTGATACCACAACCGAAATGCAAAACCAACAGATTCAGAGACAGTGCTGTACCCTACATGATCAGTTTAATTAATTCTGAATAATCCCTCTATGAACGTGATATTTTATATTTTATATACTGTCTTGTTTTACACATTGCCTTGTCTTGTTTTTGGCTTGCTGATTCGAATCCACAAACACACTCTTATTAAGAGGCACCAAACTACCAAACTTGCTGGATAGACTGTAGTAGTTACAGCGTAAATTGTTTGATGCTAATTTTATTTTATTTACAAACTTCCCTATATTTTTATTGGTCTTTATTCTTAGACCCTTTTAATGTTTATACATACATTTTTTAAAATAATGTGTAAATTTTGATGTAATTCAGCCCCTGGGCTGCCATGTCAATTTTTGTATCAATAAACCATTTATAATAATAATTTAAAAAATACAACTCGACAACTTTTTTTCAAAAAGTTGCGAAACATGTTTACCTTTTCGCTATCTTTACTTTTGAGTGCCAACCAACTCTGATCCTCGGTTCAACTTTGGTCGGAACACTCACTTGGTTGCCAAAACACTCCACCAATGACTGGGCCATATGGGAGAACAGAAAGATGCTTAAATTTCCCTCTGAATATGGACCCAGGGTAAAGAATAAATAAACAAACAAACAAACTAACAAACAAACTGATTAGGGATATTTTTAATGCGTTTGATTCTGTTGACTATAATGTTCTTCATTCTACCAGCTCTTGACTGTTCTATCGATTATCGTCTCCCTGGTCGATGTCTGTTTCACTGTGGTTCAGATATTCAGTTCACCCGAGCGTACCGCACCGGTATACCTCATAACACCGACAGTTATTACATTGAGCATGGCAAGTATATCAGGCACCAGAGACCATTGGTATTCACATATGGACTGGCAATGAGGTCACTAGAGCACGTCTATTCCCCCGAGGGACTGTGAGTGACCAGAAGGGGGACCTATTTCCCGAGGCTGAGGCAAATAGGTCCCCTGGCTGGCCACTCACAGGCCCGAGGGGGGATAGACGTACTATATTGACCGAATCATGCCAGTCCATATGTGTTTTATAACACACCTCGGTCCAAAATATGAAATAAGAAAAGAAACCTTCAGTGACTTGAATTCAGGACTTGTGATGGACTTGCAGGGACTTGTGGGGACTTGCGGGGACTCGAATACAACTCTGCCAGAGACTAACATTATACCAACAAACAAACTGTACCTCATGTGAAAAATTCAATTTTTCTTGATTGTACCAGATAATGGTGTTCTTTATCATCCACACTGAGCGGATCCAGGGCAGACACACCTCTGGAATCCTCTTCTGCTTCTGGCTCTTGCTGGCTGTCTGCTCCATCCCGGAATTTAACTCCAAACTCCTTCTGGTCACCAAAGAGGTAATTATTCTGACAATAAGCCAGTTTGGTATTCCAACTGCACATATGTGCGTATGAAGATGTAGCAATTTTTGTCGGGATAAGCATTTCATCGTATGTGCGCAAAAGCATAGCGGGTGCCAGCTAATTTACAGAGTTTGCTGTCTGAAGTAGTCTTTTTAACCAGTTCGCGCCGGATGTCGTATATAAACACAAAAGTTTCCCCAAATTCAAAACGGATGTCGCATAAACATG
This sequence comes from Crossaster papposus, assembly GCA_037893245.1. Lineage (NCBI taxonomy): Eukaryota > Metazoa > Echinodermata > Asteroidea > Velatida > Solasteridae > Crossaster > Crossaster papposus. The sequence continues at coordinate 782,685 of JBAIAA010000237.1, forward strand.
GCAAGTTCAAATTCGGAAATGTATGTCAGCAGCGAGCAAGGCCGGAATTGCGTGGGTGTGCTTCCCGGCACTATCAGCCTGAACCCGCTTCGGATCGAGTGTCGTTACAAATAATCCCGCCCCTCGGCTCGGCGATTTTAAAATAATCCCGGCGCGAACTGGTTAAAAAAAACAATTGGACAGCGAAGGATTTTTATGTGTCTTGTGTGTCTCAGTTTTGTTTGAATAAAATCTTCTATCATCTTTTAGATTACACGATAAAATGCACAGATTGCAGATTCGGTTGCCACGTGCCCCATAGCCTTGTGTGCATTTATCTACCGCGTTTACATTTTATCCCAAGATAACAATTTCAAAGTGAACAAAGAGAATTTGGCAAGGCCGGACTCAAACCTGTGACTTCCGGAACACCGGACCAGCGCTCTACCAACTAAGCTATCTTGCCCTATGTCGGCGTTCTCCCAAATTGTCAGTATCTTTGTTCGAGGGCGCTAGTCAGAAGTCATAAACACCAGAATGCCGTGTGGCCACGAATTATGCCCAATTTTACGATACAACCTGAGAAGCGACATTGTGAAGATCACTTAACCAGTTCGCACCGGGATTATTTTACCTTCACCGAACCGAAGGGCGGGATTATTTGTTAACGAAACTCGATCCGTTGCGTGTTAAGGCGGATAGTGCCGGAAAGCACACCCACACATTTCCGGTCTTGATCGCTGCTGACAGACATTTCCGGCGTTGCTCGTGGCATTTTTATGCGTCATCCGTTTTGAATCTGGGGGACACTTTGCGTTTAATGCGTCATCCGGCGCGAACTGGTTAATGAGGATACGACTTTTTATCTTATAATACACAAATGAACCACAGGGGAAACTGACTAGGTAAATGTGCATACAAAAATGATCGCATCTTGTTATGTACACGCACAGTTGGAAAACTAAACTGGTTTATTCAAAGATAACTGTTGCCAGGAGAGATGATAAACTGACAGAACCGAGGTCGTAGCAATGTACTCTGTGCCAATAGTACTTGGGCTGTGCATCGGAAACCGGGAACCCTAGTGCCCAACCACTGTCGGGAACTAGTTCCAGATCGTGGGATTGGGGAACCTGTAATTAACTTTACATTTTATTTGAAAAGGCAAGATTTAGTTTGTGATTTAAAGGCAATTTTTTAGAATGAAAGCCAGGTTAGATGGCAGCCCCGATCCGATTCACATTTACAGGCTTTTAAGAATTACTCCTTTTTTCTTTTTTGTTTAAATTCCTACTATTTCGTTATTTCTTGGTTTTTACCAAATATTTGAATAAAAACCAAAAATGGCATTTTGTAATGCAATGCGCGCGCGTGTTCCTGAACGCTCGTCACGTATGAACATTTTTTTCAAGTCTGCGTCTTACCTGTACAATATGGATTTTGGAAGCCTCGTTTTTTTCCCCCAAACCCGTTTCTAACAACAGAGGTACGTAAATTTAATATAAATCCTTGCTAAATAACGCGACGTCAAAATATCATGTTTGAAAGGATTGATTCTACAAAATAACAATTACAAAATGTTAAAAATGGCATCGCGCGTTAAACGCATCGACTGCAGCCCTAATTTAAATGTGCCAATATATGGCACATTTAAATTAGACAATCCTAGGGGTTAAGATTGCGCAAGGCATAGTGGGAAAACATGGCGCAGCAAGATCGTAGCCATGGTAAAGAGGTGGGGGTGGGGCTTTCTGCACTTGATAAAGGAAGCAATTTGCAAGGTGATAAAAACCTGGGAACAAAAACCTTACCAGGACTTCCAAAAACAATCTTCATAAAACATATGGAAGTTTATGAGGGCTGTAATACTCTAACAATAGTCAGTTCATTAATAATTGCAGCCTAAACATGCTAAAGCACTAGCATCATCATGCTTGAGTGACCAAGCACCTACAATATATTAAAAGTAGGGATATACCATTGATAATTGCTCAAATTATCAGGAATGGATGGATTTTAAGGGGTTGAATTTTGTAGTAAATATCGTTTAACTGACCTGTTTGAAGTTGTACAATCATGGATGCTGAAGAAAAAAAAGCAAGAAAAGCGGTGTTCGTTTTTAACCGCTGTCGGGCGGTTGCTCTTGTTTTTATCGCCGTCCGGCGATTGTGACTTTTTCGGAACAATTACAGGATATCTAGCGCAATCATTATTTACTTTCAAATAAGTAAGATAGTAATTTGATAGTAAAAATGTTCGATATCTGCAAAATTGTGTATCCTACCTTTTATAGAGATGTTTTCCTAGTATTGTTTTGTGCCAATAAAAAAAAAATACTGAGCACTTTTTAGTCAAATAACGACCATTAATCCAGCCATTCTCTTTTTTTTGGCCAGGGACTTTTTGGGGGGTTGGGTGTATTTCTACTAATTGGGGACTTAACGAGTGGACTGTTCCAACCTGGTAGATAGTCAAACAGTTGGGTTTTTTTGTTAGAGAAAACAGAGGTTGTTTGTTAACCAGTTCGCGCCGGATGACGTATATAAACGCAAAGTTTTCCCTAGATTCAAAACGGATGACGCATAAACATGCCACGAGCAAGGCCGGAAATGCGTGGGTGTGCTTCCCGGCACTATCGGCCTGAATCCGCCTCGGATCGAGTTTCAATAAAAATAATCTAGCGCGTCGGCTCGGTGATGTTAAAATAATTCCGGCGCGAACTGGTTAACTTACGAACTTAAATCTCAAATAACACATCTGGTTCTTCCTACTGAACCAAGTCTCTCTCTCTCTCTCTCTCACAAGAGATGATCACTTTCCACGACGTACATAAAACTTCTACAAAAATGTACCCAAAACAGTTTGTTTTCATCAAGTTCTGTAATGTTTATAATCACCAGCTCCAGTTGACATGTTTATCTCTGAATTGCCTTTCAGACAGATCAAGATGCTTTCCCTGCGGTGACTTTCTTTGTCTTCTATGCTCTGATCTTAGCCCAGCTGGTGTGCTCATCAATAGCAGAGAGTCTGCCTCCGTACTCCACTGTCAGATCGGATACGGTAAGAAATGCTATCTTTTACCTGGGGCCAATTTCATAGAGCTGCTTAAGCATAAAAATTGCTTAAGCACAAAACATTCTTGCTTATTAAAACCAGCTTACCAGCCACAACTCCATGCGATGTATATAATTTGTGATTGGTATTTAGCTGTTGTTAGCTTATATTAGCATAACGATCACATGGAATGTTGGCTCCTAACTTTCGTAGATGCTGGAAAAACCAAGAAAAAGATTCATGTTCTTATAGTCTCATTCCCTGATCCCACTTAAGATGAAATGAAGCAATTTATAAATGTCGGGAAATTGTACGGTCAGGTAACCAGTCTAGCTGGCTTGTATTTGCTTATATCGATTGCAAAATAATGCAGATTAACTAAATGTGGTAAATTGGGGGTAGTATTCCCAAAAAGCTAGTTTTTTTCCAACGCTTGGTCGGCTGTCCAGCGTTGCAGATTGATATAAAAATACGAAGAAACACCAGGTGCAATAATTTTTAACAGGATGCTTTTAGACTGTCATTCACTAACAGTCCAGTAAGGTTTTTCATAGGTATAAGTTATTTCATAATAGTTTCGTTTTTGATGTTTGTAACTTTTGAGGAATTAATATCAGTGTCAAGGGGTTAATTTGGTGGTGTCCCGAAAATGGGCACAAAGTATATTTTAAAGTTTAACTGCGGCGCGGCTCGGATTTCAGACACACATTTTTGTTTAGCCTATTATCAGACTTCCCCCCCCCCCCCCATTGGCTAGTTTCATCTTTGTGTTCTTCATTTTTTTATACCGACACGTGTGACTGCTGACTAGTCTTGTAATAGACTTGTGGACAAGACTACCGTACATGTACCATTTCGATGTTTCCACCATTGTTTGTAAAGAAAGGGTGGTCATTTATTTTATGGTCCATTAATAAGGATAGCTTTATAGCAATATAAAGAACATAAAAAATGTTGCTGGTGCAAAAATACGCTGATTGCATTAGACGTTAACACTCATCTTATTTAGTGTTTTGCATGTAATCATTGTGCAGGAAGTAAACACAAGTTTATTCTGTATCTCTCACGAATTCAATTATTTTAATGTACCAGCAAATGCCATTATTGCCAGATGTAGCCCTGAGCCAATTAAAGAAGTGTATATTTGAATATTCAAATTGCCGTTACTTTGAATATTTGAATATTCATGATTGCCACAATGTACATTGTAGAATGCAGGATCAACTAATACTTGTAACAATAAGAATGCACAAAACTACCATTTGCTGATCATTAGAGCTTTTCAGACTACAGCTTGTGGTCGTATTACATTAAATGACTTTGCAAAAGTTATAAAAATGGAAAAGATAACAAAGGTAAGACAATTTGCTGAAATTGCTATGTTTTCTAAAAAATTGGATCTGAGAAAAGTGGCTTAAAGGTAGGATACACCATTGGTAATTGTTTAAATGGGTAATTGGTAATTGTTTGTGGGTTGTAATTTATAGTAAATATCGTTTAACTAACCTGTCCGAAGTTTTACAATCATGGATTCTGAGCAAAGCGAGCGAAACGGCGTTTGTTTTCAACCAACATCGTGCAGTTGTTCTTATTTTGTTCTTGGTTTGTTTCATGATCGCCGTCGTAACAATTACTCGATATTGAGCACAATCATTTTGCTGGATGCCTAGAATCATTATTTACTTTTAAATAAGTAAAATATTTCCTAATAATTCGGTAGTGAAATTTTTCGATATCTGCAAATGCTGTATCCTACATGTACCTTTAATGATTTAGGCCTTTTCACATACTGGAATTCGCCAAACAAAATTGAAAGCCATTTGTTGCCGCACGCATTCTTACAGATAAGGGACGCATACATGTTGTCAGAGTACATGCCTATATTTGTACTACCAAATAAGCGCGATTATTCCGACTCTGATGACACCACAGAAAATGGCCGTCGTCGAATTAGTCTATAGTATTGCATACCCCACAAACACTTTGCTGTCTAACAAATGTTACTAAAAGAACACAACAATCTCTTTAAATATGTTGCTACCCACTATGCTTTTGCATGCATACGATGAAATGTTTTCCCGAAAGAAAAATTGTTGCAGTTGGAATACCGATTTGGCATACATGTGACCTGTCGTCACAAAATGAGCGTAAAGTCGCACGGAGTGATTTCCCAGTACGGTCAGTCAAAGTCAAAATTTGAAGGGGTGGTCGATTTTGAGATTATATGGTTTTTTTTAAAGACTAAATCCCCAACAATCAATTCTCCATTTTTCAGGATGTTCAGAAGAAAAAAAATTAGTTTTTGAGAAAATTTTGACTATGCCTTTCTTTGCGCCTTCACACAATTTCTCGCAAAAAATGCCTGTTTTCTCATAATCTCTGTATTAAGACTCCAGACTAAACAATAAAAATAAAACAAATATTGAGTATCAAACCTCCAAGTGTTATATACCATTGGAAAGCTCTGTTTCCACAGAATTTAGAAATACCCATATCTAAATTTTTGATTTTGCCGACTTTACGTTCATTTTGTGATGACAGGTCACATATTGGTAAGAAACCAAATATTTGAATATTGAACATACCCTGTTTTTAGTTGTTTTTGTGATCTTTTGCAGAATCCGTGTCCCGAAACCTCTGCTTCCTTCTTGTCCAGGCTCACATTCTCCTGGTTTACAAGGTCAGTATTGATGTTCATTCCTTTTGCACTGTAATTTGTTATTTAAAAAATTGAAACTTTTAAAGTTTTCAACCTTTCCCCCTTTCACATGCTTAAAGGTAGAATACACCATTAGTTTTACAACCATGGATGCCGAGAAAAGCAAGAAAAACGACGTTCTTTTTTCAACTGGCGTCGGGCAGTGGTTCTTATGGTGTTGGTTTTTAAATTTTTTATTCAATTCTTTGGAACAATTACACGATATCTAGTGCAATAATTTTGCTGGATGCCTACAAACATTATTTACTTTCAAAAAAGTAATTTAAGATATTTCTTAATATTTCGGTAGTCATTTTGTTTGATATCTACAAATTGTGTATTCTACCTTTAAAATCAACTACATCTTGATAGAAATGGTTATATTATCTTATTAAGTGATATCAACTCATGACGATAACAATCACCTAGTACCATTTAAAGGTAGGATACACCATTTGCAGATATCAAAAATATTTACTACCGAATTATTAAGAAATATCTTACTCATTTGAAAGTAAATAATGATTCTAGGCATCCAGCAAAATGATTGCGCTAGATATCCTGTAGTTATTCCGAAAAATAGAATTTTATAAAGAAAAATTCGCGATCGCGAAAAAACAAATAACATAAGAAAAACTGCACGACGCTGGCTGAAAACAAACGCTGTTCTACTGGCTTTTCTCGGCATCCATGATTGTAAAACTTTTGAAAGGTCAGTTAAACGATATTTACTATAAAATACAACCCAAAAAATCTACCCATTCATGATAATTCAAGCAATTACCAATTGTGTATCCTACCTTTAACAAGGCCATCTATACAAGTGGAACTACGCCTATTATTCTCTTTTGACCTACCAACCCTCCTTTTTAGGCCAAAAATTTGAACCACAATTTTTTTTAAAGGATGCCCTTCCTTATGAAAATTCTTATAAAGTTTTTATGTGTGTGCATTATTCCAGTATGGTTGTGTTAGGCTACAAGCGAGCCCTGACCACCAGCGATCTGTGGAATCTCTTAGACAGAGACAGGGCCAGGACCGTAGTGCCAAAATTCCTGACAGAATGGGACAAAGAAAGGTGGGTGATTGAAACCATCGAGGCCGATAGATACACTTGTCGGTAAGGCGAACGGGCGTAATACCCCTTCTTTTATCGATTTCTGCTTGAAAAAAACACTGAGTTTTGTCAGACTTTCTGCAGAATCGTGCGGCAACTCTTTAAAAAAAAAATCGCTGTCACGGGTAAAAAAGCAAATCGTTCACTACAACACAAGGCTGTGAGCGTCTTTTATCAAGCTTAATAAGTTGAGCAATGACACGCGATCACGATTCGCTGTTAAGACATCTTTTTTAGTTGCTACACCACAACGTACGCAACCTAAATTGACTGCACACGTTACGCAATAATTCAGGCATGAGATTTTTCAGACTTTTATCTGAATTTAGAGTTATTGAACCTTAGAAAACTACATTATTTTTGTATAAAGTTTTGTTTTTTTCAGACAATACATCAATTTTCAGACAATACATCAATTTTCAGACATGAATATGAAGTGAGATATAAGACTGTGCTTGTGGTCATTGTGCTTGCAGAATGTTGTGGTTTATCAGGAATTCTTTTTAGTTTTTAGGGGGGGGTGGTGCGTTAGGTAACAATAGTCTAAAGAGTGTATAGGTACGGGGTACTAAGGGGAGTCTCTCGGTCTCGTATCATGCTGGGTATACTTCTCCAGGCCGGGCTTAATTGATTAGGAGCAGCTCTATCGTTTGGTAGGTTCAGAAAGATTTTAGGCCTGAAACCCCAGGCCTGGCTTCTTCAATGACCAAGCCCTCTCAGAACTCATACTACTTGTCTTACACACTATCAAACTTTTCGTGAAACTATCGTAACCGAAATGTTGCGCAGCTTAAAATGTTGCAAAACTTGGGCAATAAATTGCAGCGCTAATAATTCTTTAGATTACCATCGCACTGATAGTGCATGTAAAGCAGTTCATACTTCAGTCAAAATCAAAGTGAATTTCATGACATCAATGTGACACATTCTGTATGTTTTCTTAATAAATTTGTTTTGCACCGACATTCGTAGCAATGGGATTACCATTGCACTGATGTACATGTGAAGCCAGTTTATATACTTTAGTCAAAAGCAAAGAGAATTTCAGAACATCAATATGTCACGTTCTGTTTGTTATCTTAATGAATTCATTTTGCATGGACATTCGCATGAAGTATTAACCGACCTTAATTCAAGGTTTTGCAATTTTGTTTTTCTTTCATCTCTTTACCCTGTTCTTTATATCGTAACCCGTTTCAGAAATCCAAAGCATCCATCTAGTCGCAAACAGAAACCTAAAACACTGCGTGTACCCGCTGATGGGGTCAGGTACACCCCTGGAGACTGGGCGGATGAGCCCTCGGTGAGTCTCCAGACATCAGAAGTCCGTCCGAATGCCTCCTTACTCAAGGCAATCCTCCGTACCTTTGGGGGGACTTTCGTGATTGGGTCTTTCTTGAAGCTGGTGACAGACGTCCTGGTGTTTGCAAGTCCAGAACTACTCAAGTGAGTTCACGCATTACGTGATTGATCACGATGCGAGCCAGTTTTCGGGGTTGACTATAAATGAGGAATGCAAACCCATGCGATAAACGTTATTTCAGAACACCATCCAAAACATTCGAAATGCTCTTGAAATTTGTTGTTGGAATTGAAACGAAATGAAACCTGGCTACATGAAATTTTTTTTATATATTTCATGTTCGTGAATGTTTTCGAAAATTTACAGTTTACTCCTTCTACAGCTCACTGTACACACTTGTATCTTTTTTTGTAACTTAACCAGTTCGCGCCGGGATTATTTTAACATCGCCGAGCCGACGGGCGGGATTATTTTTAACGAAACTCGATCCGAAGCGTGTTCAGGCCGATAGTGCCGGGAAGCACACCCTCGCATTTCCGGCCTTGCGCGCTGCTGACTTACATTTCCGAACTTGAACTTGGCGTGTTTATGCGTCATCCGTTTTGAATTTGGGGAAATTTTTGCATTTATATACGTCATCCGGCGCAAACTGGTTAAAGGTAGTATACACCATTGGTCATTGCTTGAATTATCATGAATTGGTAGATTTGAGGGGTTGTATTTTATAGTAAATATCGTTTAACTGACCTGTCCGAAGTTTTATAATCATGGATGTCAAGAAAAGCACAAAAAACAGCGTTTGTTTTCAACCGGCGTCGAGGAGTTATTCTTATGTTATTTGTGGTTTTTTTCAAAATAATTACAGGATATCTAGCGCAATCATTTTGCTGGATGCCTAGAATCATTATTTACTTTCAAATGAGTAAGATATTTCTTAATAATTCGGTAGTAAATTTTTTCGATATCTGCAAATGGTGTATCCTACCTTTAAGTTGACTTGCTGATGTAGTAGTATTTTTCTTGTGGACCTTTATGAACAAGCTGAACAGCGACTTATGAGATTTGAATTTTCCGGTTGAGTTTTTATTACCAGTTCACGTCGGATGACGTGTATAATCCGACGTGTATACACGCACAGTTTTTCTGGAATTCAAAACGGATGACATATAAACACGTCACGAGCAAGGCTGGAAATATCTGCAGCTAACGGCTCGTAGCGAACTAGCAAGCTAGCCAGAAATATAAAATATGTGGCCTGAACTTGTTTCGGATCGCGGTTGGGAAAAAAAAACCAGGGATGTAGTCGAGTCCATCACAATTCCCTGCAAGTCCCTATAAGTCCCTGCACGTCAATCACAAGTCCTCCAGTTCAAATTCAAATCACAAGCTATTCAAATGAGCTTTGACAAAAGCATTCCTTTGTCATTGTTCATCTAGTTACTGGTGACTGCCCTTGTGAGAAGACTTGTAACTAGCTTAACGAAAGGACTCGTGAACGGACTTGCAGGGACTCGACTACAGCTCTGAAAAAAAAACCATTCCTGGGCCCGGTCAATGTCGAAATAATTCCGGGACGAACTGGTTAACGATTACAAGTGTTTTTTATTAATTGGGTACCCTGTTTCCAAACTACCCATTAATACACACCCCTATTCTCTGTCCAACTTAAAACATTTGTTTTTTACGTGGTCCCAAGTTTTTTGTTTCTGTGTGATTTTCTCTTCTAGGCAACTCATTCGATACACAGAAGACAAGAGCATCCAGCGCTGGCAGGGTTACTTCTACGCATTTCTGATCTTTGCTGCGGCATTCGTTCAGTCTATACTACAGCATCAACACTTTCACATCACCACCACCGTTGGGATGCAGCTACGCACGGCTATCATAGGGGCTGTCTATCGCAAGGTGACAGGATACGCCATCATTTATGGATAGACTATGATCTTTTGTTTATTCTTATCTTTATTATCATCAATATCATTTTGTTTGTATCGTCTTAACGAAGTTCAGAAAGAGACTTTAATCACTCTTTCTGTACGAAGTCTGTCAGTGTACGCACCTACGGGTGCGTGTACGTATGTGTGTGTACGTTTGTGCGTGTACGTGTACGTACGCTCGTACACACGCAGCCCTATGGGGAAGGTAACACAATAGGACAATAGGATAAATTTACCCCAGAGCGAAAATCCTTAGAAATCTATTTACCCCAGAGTGGAAACGCCATAGCGTTAAATATTACAATAGGACAAAGGAAAACAAAAGAGGGTAACAAAGGTCTTCCCCACAAGTCTCCATATGTGAGGATAATTGTGTACATGTATGTATGGGTTTGTTTATGGTGTAAATGGAGGAAACATCTCTGACGCCACGTCGGCGAATCAGGGTTAGGTGTGTAAGCGAAGACGTCCTCTATTCAGATTCTTGTACAAAACCAATGAGAGCCGTCGGAAAAAGTACAAACAAATGGTCGAGAGAAACAAAACAAATCCTCGATTTACACCATAAACAAACGTGTTGTATGAAATGTATGTATGTATATGTATGTATATCTATTGTTTTGGTTAATTTCAAGTTGAAGTACAATTGCAGTCAAACTTGGGTAATGTATGCAATATTGTAACCTTTATATCACGGTTGTGTTAAAGGTCAAGTACTGAGGTCAAAGGTCATTTTAGGTCAAATTGTAAAATAGGCTGGAATTGTAAAATTGGTCTCTTTTGAAAACTTAAAGTTTAATTGCAATCAAACTTGGGTCATATGGTAACTTTCACGTGATGGTGATGTTAAAGCTAACATACTAAGGTTAAAGGTCATTTTAGGTCAAGTTGTAAAATGGACTATTAATCGAGAAAGTAGGCGAGACTTGTGATTGGAGAACCATCCTTGTTTTTAATGTGTGGTCTCCCCTCCATGACAGTCTCTGATCCTGTCCAACTCGGCCCGTCGTTCAGCCACCACCGGTGAGATCCTCAACCTGATGTCTGTAGACGCCCAGCGCTGCATGGACCTGTGCACCTACGTAAACGTCCTGTGGGCCTCCCCGCTGCAGGTCGTCCTGGCCCTGTATCTGCTCTGGCAGGTCTTAGGTCCCGTGGTCATGGCTGGCTTCGCTGTCACCATCCTGCTCATTCCGATCAACGCCGTCATCGCCATCAAAATCCGCAAATTCCAGGTAGGTTACCGTCCTGACAGAAGGAAAGGCCATGAATGTGATTTTGCATTTAAAGCGGAAACGGTCATTAGCAGGATGTTATTTCAACCAAATATTTCCTTTATAAAGGAGAGAATACAGAATGCGAATATGATTTATTTGCCTGGATCTTGGATGTAAATTTGGAAAGGTGCAAAATGAGGATGTTATTTTGGCCAGCAGGCCAGACACTAGATGTGATTTTGGAAAGGTGCGAAAACTGGATAAATTTAGAAAAAGGATGTGAATTTGGAAAAGGATGTGAATTTAGAACTGGATGTGTACCGTAATTTCCTGCGGTAAAGACGCGGCTTATCTGACTTTCTAGACCACAAAAACATCGCCGCGCCTTATCTTTTGGTGCGCCGTATATGATGTCGCTTGAGTTCAAAGTGATGGTCTTTGTGTGAAGAATTCTTTGAACGCCGCAATCTTACTCAATAATGCGGTCAACCAATTAGCTCAACTCTCCGGACATTGTGACCGTGTTTCCATTAACAATGCCGCGATGTGTTGATCCTCCTACGACCGTACATGTACGTGTGTACATGTACGTATACATGTGATTTAGCACTCGGCAGCGTGCGTAGTCTTGTTTGCAAGACGATCTTCGCGATGCGGGGCGCCCTCTAACGTACGCCGTAGACCACGCGCGAATTACCTTCGCTAAGACCGAAGGTCATTGCGTGTATGGTACGGCGTACGCATCGGCGGCCTACGCGCGCTGCATATACCGCGATTAAGATCGTCTTGCAAACAAGACTACAGCGTGCGCTGCATGACGCGTACAACAGCGATAAAAAGCTGGCCTGTACTATGTGGCCTTTTTCAAAACTTTTTTTTCGTCTACGTTCCGGCTTCATGCAATTCACCATCCGAACTACACAGCGCGGAGCATTCACAACGACTGGAAAAAAGACTAGGGGGTGTCGCAATTAGGGATACCCCGCACGCGATCGCTGCATGTGATGTAAATGTGCATGTACATGCATGCAGTTTATACTGCAGTGATACATGATATGTATCGGCAAAGTAAACCTCGTGCGATATTGTGACTACTGGTTTGAAGTTTTCATACATTGTTTGCGTGCCAGATAAACTCAAGTACTCAGCAAATTCTTGCTTGGAATAGTGGGATCGTTCTAAGGCAACAAAATGACCCCTTTGTGGCGATGTACCTACACCGGGTGGCGCCTGGTGTTCTTCTGGGTGCGTTCAAGCATGCGCCTTTTTCGGCGGTGCGCTTTATCTGTTGACGTTTGAATTTTTTGGGGGTGATTTTAGGGACCTGCGCCTTAACCGCCGAGCGCCTTGTCCGCAGGAAATTACGGTAGTTTGATTTTTACGACATAATCCAGGATGTGAATTTGGAAAAGGATGTGAATTTGGAAAAAGGATGTGAATTTGGAATAGGATGTGAATTTGGAATAGGATGTGAATTTGGAATAGGATGTGAATTTGGAATAGGATGTGGATTTGGAATAGGATGTGGATTTGGAATAGGATGTGAATTTGGAATAGGATGTGAATTTGGAAAAGGATGTGAATTTGGAAAAGGATGTGAATTTGGAAAAGGATGTGAATTTGGAAAAGGATGTGAATTTGGAAAAGGATGTGAATTTGGAAAAGGATGTGAATTTGGAAAAGGATGTGAATTTGGAAAAGGATGTGAATTTGGAAAAGGATGTGAATTTGGAAAAGGATGTGAATTTGGAAAAGAATGTGAATTTGGAAAAGGATGTGAATTTGGAAAAGGATGTGAATTTGGAAAAGGATGTGAATTTGGAAAAGGATGTGAATTTGGAAAAGGATGTGAATTTTTTGACATTTGAAGCACTTCCACAAAGGCCTTTGAAGAGTGTTCAGGCTGTTGCATAAGACCCCTCAAATCGTAGCACGTTTCTGAAAACTTTGTTCAACTTTTGTTGCTGTGCCTTTTTCTTCCCGTTCACTTGTGCAACCTAGGGTCTGCAAATGAAGGCCAAAGACGCTCGCATCAAGTTGATGAATGAGGTCCTTAACGGCATTAAGGTCTTGAAGCTGTACGCCTGGGAGACCTCCTTCGAAGACAAAGTCATGAACATCCGTAAGCAGGAACTCAGGATCATGCTGAAGGCCGGTGTCTTGGGTGCCCTGATGACGTTTGTCTGGACCAGCGCTCCGTTCTTTGTAAGTCCTGTGCAGCCAATTTCAATATTAAGGAAATAAATGTGTGGTTGGGGGGTATTTATTGTTTAACCAGTTCGCGCCGGATGACGTATATAAACACAAAGTTTTCCCCAGATTCAAAACGGATGACGCATAAACACGCTACGAGCAAGGCCGGAAATGTCCGTCAGCAGCGAGTAAGGCCGGAAATACATGGGTGTGCTTTCTGGAACTATCGGCCTAAACCTGTCTCGGATCGAGTTTTGTTAAAAATAATCTCGCCCCTCGGCTCGGTGATGTTAAAATAATCGCGGCGCAAACTGGTTAAGATTGTTTGGAGTCTGTTTTCTGATAATTATCCTCGCCTTCGGCTTGGGTATTTATCAGCATCCAGACTCCAAACTGGTCCTAAACAGAGTGTTGAATACCTCCCAAGCACATATGTGAGAGGTTCTGGCAAAATGAGACGGAACTGGGCAGAGGTTGAAATGAGGTTCTCAGGTATTAGAAAAGAGGATAAAATTCTCTACTATAATATGGTCTACTATACATTTGTAGCTCCAGGGACTGCCCATAAATTAGGGATTCATTTTTCCGTGTCCATGTTACATCTGACATCAGATGTTTAAACAATTTAGCACACATTCTTTGATGCCTTCTATCTCAAAGAGCAATAATATAAAGCATTTTACCATATAAAAAAAAATCTGACAAAACCAGGATACAAAAAAATGCCAAACTTATACATAGACTAACCCAACTTTAAACTCCTTGGTTTTTTTTATATTAAATTGTGCTTGCCTAGGTCTTGTTAACCACCTTTGCCATCTACGTCAATGCCGACGAGAGTAACATCTTAGATGCTGAGAAGGCGTTTGTCTCCCTGGCTCTCTTCAATGTCCTACGCTTGCCCCTGGCCATGCTGCCTGGTGCCATCGGACAAGTCATTCAGGTACTTCACTAACTCTTGCATTCCTCAATTGGGTTCTGGTGTGGCAGTTTGTCGAGGTTCTAATGGTGTCCCTCATAAGTCAATACACCGATCCAGTAGGCCACGCCTGCTATATCCAACAGAGTCCAACTGAACTCATGACTTTACTGCTCAATCTAACACAGTTCTCACCAAGTTGTTGGGTACAAAATTACTTGCCTGCTAAATCCATCAGGATCCAACTGGGTTGTATTTTGTTTGTTTGCTGTTGGATTTAACAGAGTCTGACATGGTGTTATTATACGAGTAATTATAGTAACCCAACAGAATGCGTTTCCGGATGCGTTCCAGAATATATTAAATGACTTGCCTGCTCAATCCAACATGTTTCAACGGAAATATCAACTGGTTAGATTCTGTTGGATTCAACAGGGTTAGGGTTAAGATTTTTATTATTATTATTTTTGTGGTTTATTAAAACAATGCTTATAGCAGCCCACAGGCTGAATTACAAGTAAGTTTACATACAAATATTCACTAAACAACAAATGAGGTAAAAATCACAAAGAGTAAACATAAACAAAAATATTGTATGAGCAATACAAATTGTTCAGAAAACACAGTACTACATGTATGTTAAAAAGAACCGTTAATTTCATTGGGCTGGTGGAAGTGAACTGAGTGCAATCTGTTGAAATGTGGGACTGGGCTATTATAAAAATGTGTTGTTTTACAAGATAGAACATGAAGTGTTCGTTTGGACCAAAGATTCATAGTATGGTGCTTTTAGATTTAACAAATTACTCGTAAAATTGATTTGAGTTAAAAGATTTCATTGCAAATTTGTTACAAATGGAGGTTCTGCGTGTGTGCAAGGGTTCCAAACCAAGATGCCAACCTGATGATATACCAAAACAAAGAGCGAATTATGTGCTTTCTACTGCATGTGAAAACCTAATTCCTGGAGACTTGGACTAAAAACTCCTTTAGAGGGATTCTGTCACAATTTATACTTCATAAATAATCAGGTTTAGTTGCTACTTTTCAGGCAAGTGTGTCTCTGAAGCGAATCGAGGGCTTTCTCAAGAGTGACGAACTGGATCCGTCAAATGTTTCACCCCAAACGAGAGAAATTGGTATGTACTGAAGAATTTTACCTGTTCTTACTACTATTTAATGTTTATTGACTTCCTTATATTTCAATGTATTTGTTGAAATATCTGTATCTAAAGCAGGGTTATTGTTTCAAATCCTGTGGGAAAATACAACTTCTCATGATTTATTTACCCAGGCCAGGCTATCTGGGTGAAGAATGGTGAATTCTCGTGGTCCAAAGATGAAAGTGCAGTTTTGAGGAAGTAAGTTGAGACTACCAGTTTTATTAACCCTACCTTCTTAAAAGTAGGGCAGACCATTGGTAATTGCTTGAATCATCAGGAATGGGTGGATTTGGGGGGTTGTATTTTATAGTAAATATCGTTTAACTGACCTGTCCGAAGTTTTACAATCATGGATTCTGAGAAAAGCCAGAAAAACGGCGTTCGTTTTCAACCGGCGTCGGGCAGTGGTTCTTATGTTATTCTTGTTATTTTCGCGATATGAAACTAAAAGTTCCAGTATTTTTCAAAAAAGCGTTTGGACAGCCAACTGTTTTCAGGTATCTTGTTTGTCCCAAATTTTGTTGGAACAAAATGCACAGAATGCGGATTCATTTCTTGTGTGCATTTATCATCCGCGTTAATCCCAAGAAAAAAAAATTGAATCTTGTTCTTGAAACTGGCTTTATACATAGGGCTATTCTGATTGACTTTCAGCATCAATCTTGAGATCAAAGATAAGCATCTTGTAGCAGTTGTTGGCCAAGTAGGAGCAGGTAAATCCTCCCTGTTGTCTGCTCTACTGGGAGAGACGGACAAACTACATGGTTCAGTCGCTGTTAAGGTACAGTAATCTTTCCTTTGAAGTGATCGCAACCCTTATAAGAGTATTTTCAAATGTCTCTGAGTAAAAGTTAAGGGTTAGGGCCCAAATATAAAAACAAGTTTCTTGTCTGGATATTTTTTTTAAAGAAGGATGCTGCAATTTCTTTGCGAAATTATAATGATGACAATTGCTTGTTAACCAGTTCACGCCGGAGGACGTATATACACTCAAAGTTTTCTCCAGATTTAAAACGGATGACGCATAAACACGTCACGAGTAAGGCCAGAAATGTCTGTCGGCAGCGAGCAAGGCCAAAAATTTCTGTCAGCAGCGCGAGCAGGGCCGGAAATGCGTGGGTGTTCTTTCCAGGACTATCGGCCTGAACCTGCCTCGGATCAGGTTCCGTTAAAAATAATCCCACGCCGATCGGCTCGATGATGTTAAAATAATCCCTGCGCGAACTGGTTAAGGAGGATGCTGGCATTTTTTGAGCAAAATTATATAGGGGTTGCGTCGTTTGATGCACAATGGCAGCCATTTTGAAAAAGAAAAAAATATTGCTTGTTATTCTACCTATATTTTTTCAAAGGACAAATCTGCGATTGCCCTATATCCAAATATCTTTCTCATGACACACTTGGACTGTGTGCCAAATTTTATGCTTGTGTCATCAAAGACACAATCCCAACACCTATCTGCCGTATTACTTATGACAACAGTGAGTACATTGTTTTAAAAAAATACATTGGTAAAGGCCAAAAACCAA
Source organism: Crossaster papposus (assembly GCA_037893245.1). Classification (NCBI taxonomy): domain Eukaryota; kingdom Metazoa; phylum Echinodermata; class Asteroidea; order Velatida; family Solasteridae; genus Crossaster; species Crossaster papposus. The sequence continues at coordinate 799,794 of JBAIAA010000237.1, forward strand.
ATGTGTTGAGTTTTTCTTGTGTTGTTTTTAGGGCTCAGTTGCCTATGTACCCCAGCAGGCCTGGATCCAGAACGCCACCCTGAGGGACAACATCACCTTTGGTAAACCACTGCAGGAGGACAGGTATCAGACCGTGATTGAGGCCTGTGCGTTGGGGCCAGACCTTGACATGCTTCCCGGCGGGGACCTGACTGAAATAGGGGAAAAGGTGAGGATAACTGTTGGTTGACATACAGGGTGGTCCAAAAAAAACTATACCCAACTTTGGAGGCCATTTTCTCCTAGATGATAAAATATTTTAGTAATTTGGTTTGCATATTATTAAAGCATATATCGTTGAGCATTATTGGTGAAAATAGGGAAGATATTACATTAATATTTTTGAAGATATTCCTATTTTTAGCGAGTATGTGTAAAAATGGCTTTTCCACGGGAGCTGTCAATGCATCAACATGTTTGAATATGATATGACACAATAATGTAATGACGCGATAGTCCTTTGACAAATGTTTTTGCGAGAGCTTCTTTTATTTACACTAAAATGGATAAATAATACTTTTTAATAGATAGGCTCTGGTTTTGCAGCATGCTTGAACTGATATGTACACAGCAATGAAAGCATGCTCCAAGAGTGAATTTGAAAAGCCCGCTCTGAGCATCTTGACAATAAAGACTTCTACTACATGTACTTAAGCCATTTTTACACATACTCGCTAGAAATAGGAATATCTCAAAAAATATTAATGCAATATCTTCCCTATTTTTACCAATATTGTTCAACGATATATGCTTTAATAATATGCTTTAATAATATCCAAACCAAATTAATACAATATTTTATTATCCAGGAGAAAATGGCCTCCAAAGTTGGGTATAGTTTTTTTTGGACCACCCTGTAATTATGGTGAAACTGCATATGCACTATTATTTGCCAAAGACGACAGTAATCGATATTGTGCACGTCGAGTAAAATCTGTTTATGCAGTGCGCCTGCAAACAATACGATTATAGACCAGCTCCCCAACTCATACTCTCATCTTTGCAAATTTGCGCTAGAGGTTTAATTTGTTCTGTATTTCTCCACAGGCTTACCTAGGGAGCCAATCAGCGATTTCAGATCGACAGTTGTAAACATATGCACAACACGTACTAGCGCACGCACGTATACAGAAATTTGCATCAACAGCGAACATTTCTATTCATGCTTAGTCTCGGTATAGATCTCGGTCTCGCAACTTATTGTCTCAGTCTTGGTCTCGGTCTCAGACTACAAAGATCACAGTCTTGGTCTCGAATAAAACTGGTTTTAGTCTTGGTCTCGGGAACCTTAACCTTGGTTTCGGACATAAACGTCTCGACTACAACACTGGCATTGGCAAAAGAAAACGCACAGAAGGTTGGCCCATCTGGGTATTCACAACCATTGTAGTATTTTCTCATTATCACTTTCTGCAATTTTTTTTCCCACTTCAAGAAAATGACCATTGTGTGCTCTTTTGTTGTATACTATCAGGGCATCAACCTCAGCGGTGGTCAGAAGCAACGGGTCAGCCTGGCTCGGGCCGTCTACAACGATGCGGACGTCTATCTCCTAGATGACCCTTTAAGCGCCGTGGACTCGCACGTCGGCAAGCACATCTTTGAGGAAGTGATCGGTCCCAAGGGTCTCCTCAGGAACAAGACGCGGGTTCTGGTCACCCACGGGATTGGTTTCCTGCCTCAGGTCGATCGCATCGTCGTCTTGGTGAACGGGAAGATCACGGAAGCGGGCTCCTACGACGAGCTGCTCTCGCGCAACAAGGCCTTTGCCGAGTTCCTGCGGAACTACAGTAACGAAACGATTGGCGATGACAGAAATGGCTTTCAAGGTATCATTGATGTACAGTTACGTTAGCCCTGGAAGGACATGAACATTTTGTTTACAACATCCTTAACCAGTTCGCGCCGGGATTATTTTTACATCACCCGCGCCGAGACGCAGGATTATTTTTAACGAAACTTGATCCGAGGCGGGTTCAGGCCGATAGTACCGGGAAGCACACCCACGCATTTCCGGCCTTGCTCGCTGCTGACAGACATTACCGGCCTTGATCGTGGCGTGTTTATGCGTCATCAGTTTTGAATCTGGAGAAAACTTTGCGTTTATATATGTCCTCCGGCGCGAACTGGTTAAAAATGTTCACGTCTGTCCCATTTTTTTTTTCACGGAATCACATTAGTACACGACTGTCGCAATTTTGTTCACGATTGTCGCATGTTTTTTCGACATCACATTTTTTGTTTCACAACAACACATATGTTGTTTCACGACATGCATTCAAGTCGTGAATTTTATGTCGCAAATTTATTTCCAGTGATCTGGGGGCACCCAGGACTGATATATACAAAAAATTTATGAATGGCAACGATCAAGAACAAATTTGCTATGGTCGAAAAAAAAAATTGCGTCGTGAATAATGGTCGCGAACGGAGATAGGTCAATTGGCTGTTTTAACTCTTCGACTCTTGTGCGTTTGCCTGTAGGTGCATCCTTATCTCAGCAGATGGCTGCGTTGAATGAGGAAGCTACCAGCTCTATTGGCATGCTGTCAGAAGCAGACCAGAGCCAGAAGCTCACTGAGTATATCAAGTAAGATAACACTGGGGAGGGCTTGGGAGGGGGGGAGGGTTCATACATTCTTTTGGTACATAGCGTTATGGGGACAACCTATAGGGTTTATGTGTAAACTGAAATCTCTCTAATCTCAAACTCAAAACACTCAACAATTCTAAAATTTTCAGCATCACCCTAATTTGTCCTCTTCTACATTTTCTTTCATTATACCCTAACCCAATTTTACCTTGTTCTACCTTTACTGAACACCCAACGCGCTATGGGGACTCGAAAATGTCCCCACTACTCGGTCTGTCTTTTACAAACAAAAGAGCCTGTCCCCCTAACGCGGTGAGTGCCTACCCACATGCTTAGACAATTGGCAAAGGGAAGGGAGTATAAGCACACCACCATTTCTCCATTCCTGACGTCATGTCCTACTCGGCCATCTCATGGCAAAACAAGTCAACTCTAATGTGATTTGCACACAACTTACATTGTTTTGCCTTGAGACGGCCGTACTATCTATCATCTATGTGCCTTTGTCAAAGTAATACTTGTTTCAATACCAATGATGTTCAGTGGCATATCTGAAGGAGACTCCCCCCCCCCCCCCCCCCCCTTTAAATTTTTTTTTTTTTTAACAACAGTATTTTTAAAGTTGTGCTTACTGTAGCAGAAACATCTGCTAATCTTAGTGCAATTTCACCGAATAGATGTGCTAACATTTGCGGGGTGCATGAAGATTTGTATTGTTGCGTCACTGATTTAAGCAGCATTTTTCCGCTAGGGTTAAGCATGTCTTTTGCTGTGCTGACTACTTACGTTAGTAAGTGTGCTTAGCAGCATCATGAAATTGAGCCCTGGGGCCATTTTCATGGAGCTGCTAAGCATAAATAAAATGCTTAGCACACAAGTCTTGCCAAGTAAAAACAGGTTACTAACGTTACTAACCAAAACTTCATGTGCTTATCATGCTAAGCAAAAACCAGCTGAAAACCAGTCACAATCATACATCACATGTATATTTGGTTTGTAACCCTGTTTTTTTCAAATGAAGATTATTCATGCTGAGCAATTTGTTGTGCTTAGCAGCCCCATGAAATTTGGCCCTGATTAACATGTCTCCTCCATTCACATGTCTCTGTCCAGAAATGGCTCTATATCGGGCGATGTGATCACGTCTGAGCCTAAATCATTCACCGAGGACAAGAAACAAGACGAGAGAGGCAAACGAACCAAGGTCATGGCAGAGGAAGGAGATACGTTGATAGAACAGGAGACGTCTCAAACTGGCACCGTAAGTCAGGAGATCGACGTCAAGCATACTTTATCTACTTCAGTTTAACATCAGGGGCCAATTTTAAACATTCTCCATGTTCTACGAGCGCGAGCAGAATAACAAATTTATCTTCAAGCTAACTTGATGCACGGTAAAGATTGAAAAAAATAGGGAGCTGCCAATTCCGAAAAGTTTGCCTCCTGCCAATAATACGGGTTAGCAAGAGTATACTCTCGGTCAGATCAGGAAGCATGCTCTTGCACAGAGAGTAATGTACATTAAGGAGTATCAAGAGTAACATCCTCGAGCACACCCAGCTTTACCTTACATACGTACTGTGGACATTCCTTTGTCTTCGTGTAGTTAAAAAACGTTGTCTAAATACTCAATTTTCTCGCTTCCTCAAAACAAATTTACCCTCAAATTTTGATTCTGGGCCTCTCAGCTGTTCCTCCTATCTTTTCTATATATAACCCTAACCCGTTTTTCCTCTAGCGCTCTTTTTTCGGAAACTGAAATACGGATTGTGGACCTGGGCAAGTCCACAAACCGTAACCTCTTCCCGCATCGTGTGGACCTATATTGTTCGGAGGTCCACAGTGCGTATGCAAGACTAACTCACCCTCCAGTGATCTAGTTTTTAGCTCCGGTTTACGCTATGCAATTCTGTGTCCGATCCAGGTTCAGCTGGCAGTCTTCAAAGCCTACATCAGCGCTCTCAGTACGGTCGTCTTCATCTTCGTCATTCTGTTCTTTGTCCTGTACAATCTTGCCTCCGTCTTGTCCAACGTCTGGCTCAGTGAGTGGAGTAACGAGGTACCAGTCAACGGCACGCAGCCCGCCTCGGTGCGAGACCGGTACCTCGGGGTTTATGCCGCGCTGGGGGTGTCACAAGGTATGTCTTCATAATAACCAGTTACTCTAGGATCTTGCGAACCCACCTCGCGAGAAAGATCCTTGAATAACTTTTAAAGAAAAATGTTTATCAAAATCGCTCATCACACGGCCAAAAGGCCACTCGAGTGTGGAAGAACCAGCCCCTCACACTGAAACAGGACATTCTGATCTCTTCACAGCACGAATATGGTTGGGATGGGTAACTAGTCCACAGCAAGGCATTTAATAATGCCTCTACCCATATTATGTGTAGAAGTGTCCTAGCCCAGGCCGGGCTGGAACCCCCAACCTGCAGAACTACTCTCAGACCACGAATTCAATGCTCCAGACAACTACGCCACGGCACTACCGGATCAACAAAATCTGCGCAAAACAAACAGGCCCATAATTAAGCCAATCAATACACAAATCATATCCTTTCTATTTTTCTTGCAGGCATCATGTTGCTGCTAGCTGCCTTGACGCTATCCCTGGGCGTCCTTCGTGCCGCCCGTTCCCTCTACCAGGGTCTTCTCTCCAATGTTCTCCGTGCCCCCATGTCCTTCTTTGACACCACCCCGATGGGTCGGATCCTGAATCGCTTCAGTAAAGACACCCATACCATCGACGACGTCATCCCTAACAACCTGGCCGCCTACCTAGCGGCTGCCATTCGAATCCTGGCCACTCTCATCATTATTACCTGGAGCACTCCGGTATTCTGCGTCATTGTCGTGCCGATAACAGTTGTGTACTTCTTAGTCCAGGTGAAGTTTAATTCGGGGACATAGATATTTCAACAATACCAAATATTATAGTTATGGGTTTGTAACTTCTAACTAGCGCCCCTGAACTTTTATTAGTTTGGGGAACCGACCGCCAACACAGGGCTGGATAGCTCAGTTGGTAGAGCACCGGAACAGCAATCAGGGGCCAATTTCACGGGGCTGCTAAGCACAAAAATTTGCTTAGCACAAAAAAGTCTTGCTCATAAAAAACAAGTTAAAAAACAAGTTATCAGCCAAAATTCTACGTGTTTTTCAGGCTAAGCAAAAAACCAGCTGATTATCAATCCAAAACAAAAAGATCACGTGAAAATTTGGTCTGTAACCTTGTTTTTACCAAGGACAAATTTGTATGCTAAGCAAATTTTTGTGCTTAGCAGCTCCGTGAAATTGGCCCCTGGAGGTCGCTGGTTTAACCAGTTCGCGCCGGATGACGTATATACACGCAAAGTTTTCCCCAGATTCAAAACAGATGACGCATAAACTTGTCACGAACAAGTCCGGAAATGTCCGAAAGCAGCGAGCAATGCTGGAAATGCGTGGGTGCGCTTCCCGGTACTATCGGCCTGAACCAACCTTGGATCGGGTTTTGTTAAAAATAACCCCGCGCCTCCGCTCAGTGATGTTAAAGTAATCCTGGCGCGAACTGGTTAAGCCTCACTCCAGTTAATTTCTTTGTTCAATTTTCAAAACGAACAATAAAGATTATACAAATAATGAATGTTCCATTCCATTCTGATTCCGAATTAACTATTGAATACATAAAGGAATGGTCCAAGTTGAAAAAGAAATGCTTCCAGTTAAAACACTTCCTGAAAGCAAATACTTCACTAACTCCGTACTACGAGCATCTCCTGAAAGTTAAAACGTAATTATATAATTTTTTTTGACTGGTAAAGAGATTCTACATTGCCACATCGCGGCAGCTGAAGCGACTGGAGTCCGTGACCAGATCCCCCATCTATTCCCACTTCTCGGAGACCATTGCCGGAACCAGTTCTATCCGCGCCTACCGCCGCTCAGAGCGTTTCATCCATCAGAACGAGCAGCTCGTTGACAATAACCAGTTGACGTACTATCCTAACTTAGCATCCAACAGGTCAGTGAACTGTAGAAGGGATTTAGGGATTGGAGATTAATTGCGGAGATATCATTGTTTTTCCTGTTAACCAGTTCGCACCGGGATTATTTTAACATCAACTCCTCAAACCCTAGTTTGTCTTTTAAACCCTAGTTTGTCCTCTAAACCCTAGTTTGTCCTCTAAACCCTAGTTTGTCCTCTAAACCCTAGTTTGTCCTCTAAACCCTAGTTTGTCCTCTAAACCCTAGTTTGTTTTCTAAACCCTCGTTTGTCCTCTAAACCCTAGTTTATCTATTAAACCCTAGTTTGCCTTTTATTAAACCCTAGTTTGTCTTCTAAACCCTAGTTTGTCTTCTAAATCCTAGTTTTTCCTTTAACCAGTTCGCGCCGGATGACGTATATAAACGCAAATATTTCCAAAAATTCAAAACGGATGACGCATAAACACGCCAAGTTCAAGTTCGGAAATGTATGTCAGCAGCGCGCAAGGCCGGAAATGCGTGGGTGTGCTTCCCGGCACTATCAGCCTGAACACGCTTCGGATCGAGTTTCGTTAAAAATAATCCCGCCCGTCGGCTCGGCGTTGTTAAAATAATCCCGGCGCGAACTGGTTAAACCCTAGTTTGTCTTCTAAACCATAGTTTGTCTTCTACACCCTAGTTTGTCTTCTAAACCCTAGTTTGTCCTATAAACCTTAGTTTGTCTTCTAAACCTTAGTTTGTCTTCTAAACCATAGTTTGTCTTCTAAACCCTAGTTTGTCCTCTAAACCCTAGTTTGTCCTATAAACCCTAGTTTGTCTTCTAAACCCTAGTTTGTCTTCTAAACCCTAGTTTGTCTTCTAAACCCTAGTTTGTCCTATAAACCTTAGTTTGTCTTCTAAACCTTAGTTTGTCTTCTAAACCATAGTTTGTCTTCTAAACCCTAGTTTGTCTTCTAAACCTTAGTTTGTCTTCTAAACCTTAGTTTGTCTTCTAAACCTTAGTTTGTCTTCTAAACCATAGTTTGTCTTCTAAACCCTAGTTTGTCTTCTAAACCCTAGTTTGTCTTCTAAACCCTAGTTTGTCTTCTAAACCCTAGTTTGTCCTATAAACCTTAGTTTGTCTTCTAAACCTTAGTTTGTCTTCTAAACCATAGTTTGTCTTCTAAACCATAGTTTGTCTTTGACCCATTTTTCAACCTTCAACAGATGGATGTCGCTGCGTCTTGAATTCCTCGGCAACTTGCTGGTTTTCTTCGCTGCGCTCTTTGTCGTGATTGGCCGAGACTACATCAGCGCGGGCATTGTGGGTCTGTCCTTGTCCTACGCATTGCTGGTAACGTTTTTCTTCTCTGAATTCAGTTAATGAAAGAGTCTGTACCAATTTTTTGTTCCATTTGTTTTAAATTGTTCATTCTATACCCTCTTCAAATCCGCTTATTATACTAGAGTCAAACTTACCGATTTGGAATGTAATAAAAAGCGTGCCTTAGAACGGGTGTAAATCTAGATGTAAAGTGTTCTTCAAAACTTCAACATCAAGGACTTCAGTACTACTGTCTGTACATACACCAACATAAAATAAAATCGAGAAATATCCATAAAAACAATACATTAGTGACGCAGTAAAATATGCGAGGCATTCCAACAAAATTAGACGGAACTTGGCACAGGCCATAGTGGAGAAAAATGCCCTGACTACATAACTTGTAACCAGGGATAAGATTGTCAATTAAGAAAAAAGTCTGAAAATTGACAATGTCTAAAAGCTGCATATCGTTCTATACAAATAATGCCTTTATCTGAGATTTAAAATGTCTAATTTCGTGCCTGTATGTACTTGTTTCTAAAGTAGGATACACTATTTGCAGATATCGAAAATTTGTACTACCAAAATATTAGGAAATATCTTAATTATTCGAAATTAATAATAATTCTAGGCATCCAGCTAAATTATTGTTTATTTGTTTTAAAGTTTAACTTTTTTAAAATCGCAATCGATATCTTTTAAGTCTCATAAGGTTATTTGGCTGAAGTCTGCAGCCAATAATTGCTTGTTGTTATTTTGATGTAGATCACTGGAGCATTGACGTGGCTCGTGCACGTCACAAGTGATCTGGAAACCAACATTGTTGCCGTGGAACGCGTAACGGAATATACACACGTCAAAACGGAGGTAAGCACCAATTATTTATATGATCGACTTACACCAAACAAAAAGCATAAAAGCAAAGGAAAGAATTTGAAACGCTGAGAGAAATATTAGTAACATACACGATTTGCAAACGTTAAAAAACTAAGCTACCAAATTATCATGAAATACGTGTTCCTTATTTGACTAAGTGAACAATAGTCTCAAGCATCCTGTGAAATCACGGCACCAGGGGTGCGTTCCACTCGCGCGAACGTTGCCAACGTTGGCCAACGTTAGCGTTGTTCGCGTGAGTGGAACGCAATGTTCGCCAATTAGTTGGCAAACGTTAGCAAAAACGGCGAACGACATTTCGAGCTGTTCGCTGTTGGCTAGTGACGTATTTTAAAGATGGCGGAGAAGTTAGCAGCCGACGGTTTTCTTTTTACGGTTTTGATTTACGTTTCATACTTTTCGTTATAAACGGTGGGTTGTTTTGAGCAGTCACAGGGATCTTTTAAAGAAAAAAAATGAGTTGGACAAAAAGCAGCCAACCAAACGACGTCACTGTCACTGGGCGCCGCCATTTTCAAAACGTAGTTTTTAAAATATCGTTCCACTTCAACTAACGCCAACTCAAAACGTAGGCGAACGTTCGCGCAAACAGTTCGCGTAAGTGGAACGCACCCCTGGTGTGCTGTCATTTTTAAGAAATGTGCAAATATTGCATTATTTCCAACAATGGTCAGGGGAAAAAATCTACTTTTTTTGAAATAGAACCTCCAGTTTAGCAAATTTAGTTTGTCCACATTTTGTTTGCGATCAGTTACACATCCGTGAATGGGTTAACCAGCTTGTCTGGTTCTCTGACCTGACATCTATAAATTGCACTGTTCGTCTGAGGTAGGTTCAGGGAACCAGACTACAAGACTTTCAATAATAGGGTGTGTGAAAGTTCATATTTCATGGAGCTGCTAAGCACAAGATTTGCTTAGCATAAATATTCTTCCTTGGCCAAAAAACAGGGTTACAAACCAAATTTTCAGGTGATGTATATTGTTTGTGACTGGTATTCGGTTGGTTTTTGCTAATCATGAAAAGCACATGGAAATTTGGCTGGTAAGCTGTTTTTTAACTGTGCAAGACTTTTTGGGGCTCAGCAAATTGTTGTGCTTAGCAGTTTTATGAAATTGGGCCCTGTTGTTTTTCTCTGTGTGCAGGCAGCAGCCGTAGTAGACGACCACCAACCAAACAGTGACTGGCCACCCAGGGGCCGTGTAGAGCTGAATGACTACAGCGTGCGATATAGGGACGGTCTGGACTTTGTACTGAGGCAAATCTCGTGTGTCTTCAAGGCTAAAGAGAAGGTTGGTCTGCAGCCGATTTAACCAGTTTCCCACCAGGATTATTTTCACATCACCGAGCCGAGGCGCGGGCGGGAAAAATTTTAGCGAAACGCGATGCGAGGCGGGTTCAAGCCGATGGTACCAGGAAGCACACCTATGGCATTTCCGGCCTTGCTCGCTGCTGACAGACATTTCCGGCCTTGCTCGTGACGTGTTTATGCGTTATCCGTTTTGAATCTGGGGAAAACTTTGCGTTTATATACGTCTTCCGTCGCAAACTGGTTAACAAAACAGTGCGTAGCTTGCGCCGTTTTCAAAAGTGGCGTAAATCTTACGCAACAAAAATGTTGGGTAGCTGCGCCTCTTCATTACGAAGTTTTAAACATCTTTAACGACGACTTTTGTGTATATTTGTGTTCTTTCACGAAATTGTCGTTGAATCTCCTCCATCTGCCATTTTGAAAATAGTTTTGTCAAACTTTTCGCAGAATCGGGCGGCAACTCTAAATAAAATCTGTCACAGGTAAAAAAGTCATTCTTTTATTTCAAATCAAGGCTGTGAGTGTCAAGCTTGATAAGTTGAGTTGACAGGCACCACGCCAATCGCGATTTGCTTGTAAAATAGGTAATTTTCAGTCACTACGCCACAAATTACGCCACCCAAATTGACTGCGCAAGCTATGCCATCATTTTATTGCGTAAGCTGCAGACTTATACACTTTAGTGATACTGTCAAAAATAAGTTACACAACTTGCGCAATAAATTGTGGCACAAAAGGAGTTGCGCTATTGCGTAAGGTTTTTAATGACAACGGCTGCTAGTCGTAGAAACATTCTTATGATGTTCTTGTTTTGTTCGCAGTCGCTTTCGTGATTTTTTTCTTTTTAAATGGATTATATCTAGCGCAATCATTTTGCTGGATGCCGAGAATCATTATTTACTTTCAAATAAGTTAGATATTTCTTAATATTTGGTAGTAAATTTTTCATTTTCACTCCAGATCGGCATCGTGGGTAGGACCGGGGCGGGGAAATCCTCCCTGACGCTGTCCTTGTTCCGCATCCTGGAGGCTGCCGGTGGCTCCATCAAGATAGACGACGTGGACATCTCATCCATTGGACTGCAGGATCTAAGATCACGCATCACGATCATTCCACAGGTACGGAAAGGGGAGATGATAATGTGAGTCGTTCTGGCAAAATGTGATGGAACTGGGTAAAGTCCAAAAAGTGGAGATATATGAAACAAAAACTTAATGAGGAATTAGTTTTTTTCAATTTTCAAATTTATTCATATTTGTAATCTTTAGATATGTCTATCAACATTGAAGTTATGGTATAAAAATGTGTTTAATGATAAACGTTTGGCATCTTTCATTTTCACAAATACAAAATTTAAACCTTTGTGGGCATTTTCCTCAGGTTTTTCTTTTTACTGTTTGGCGTGTTTATAAATCCCACATTTTAAACAGGCATATCTCGTTAAATACGCTTATTGTAAGCACGAAATATTCTGCTACAGTAAGCAGGGATTTTTTGCTACCGGTAAGCAGAGCCATGCAATTGGGCCCAGATTATACTCTACACCAATCTGTCTTCCATCAGGACCCGGTGTTATTTGCTGGTACCCTGCGCATGAACCTTGACCCCTTTGATCAGTATACGGATGAGGAATTGTGGGATGCCTTGCGACACTCTCACCTGCACGCGTTTGTGTCGAGACTGCCGACGAAGCTAGAGTACGAGTGTACAGAGGGAGGGGACAACCTCAGGTGAGTAGGGTGTAATTGCTGTCAGTTAGAGGGTAAAGTATACCTTTTGCAGCTAGCCAACAAGTCGTCACCGTCACCACGAAGTAACCTAAAGTTTTGCATTGTAGAAAATTGGTTGTTTAACTGACCTGTTTGAAGTTTTACAGTCATGGATGACGCGAAAAAAAGCAAGAAAAATGGCATTCGCTTTCAACCGGCTTCAGGCAATTGTTTTTTTGCGATCGCTATGTCATTTCCAAAGATGTGTCTCAGAGATGCATTTTGGAATATGTTTCCTTGATTGTTGGTTTGTAATCTGTCTGTAGCGATTCAAAAAATGCTACCTGTAGAATGTCATGGCCCAGTGGTTACGGTGTTCGACTCATGTATGATGGTGCTTGGGTTCGAACCCGACCAGGAACATGGTGTTTGTGCCCTTGGTCAAGACACTTAACTACAATTGCCTCTCTCCACCCAGGAGTATAAATGGGTACCTGTAAGGATCAAGGATTGAGCGCCTATTAATGGCTGCCGCGTGGTCCATGGCCTGATGATGGGTACCTGTAAGGATCAAGGATTGAGCGCCTATTAATGGCTGCCGCGTGGTCCATGGCCTGATGAACGGGGTAATAATTGTAAAGCGCTTTGAGATCGTTGATACGATAGAAAGCGCTATATAAGCACGAACATTATTATTATTACCTCATGGAAACCTCAGTACTAGGTGTAAAGCCGGGTCTCCACAAGGTTTTCACAAAATAGATATATATGGGTTTTACTCGAAAGCAAATGGAAGTATATCATAAAGGGATATTGGGTCGAAATTTCCACCAAAGAGAGTAATTCTGGTAATAGGTTCTTTGAGCGTTTTGAAAAATAGCTTTTGGCCCTCAGAAAATTGTGTACACAAGAACAAAGCGATGTCTCCACAATTAAAAGGATATAAATTTGAGAATATGTGCACGCAAGCATTGGAACGACCGACCCGACGGTTGGGTTTACACAACATGATTGGATATTTATTTTTGGATTGGATTTTTTTTTTTTTTCTAGCCTTGGACAGAGGCAGTTGATTTGCCTGGCTCGCGCCTTGCTCCGCAAGACCAAGATTCTAGTTCTGGACGAAGCCACGGCGGCCGTGGATCTGGAAACGGACGATCTGATCCAAGCGACGATACGCACAGAGTTTGCTGATTGTACTGTCATCACCATAGCGCACAGGCTCAATACCATCATGGACAGCACAAGGTAGGCTGAGAATATTAGTTAACCCTACGACATGCGTATTTCTTTTTATACACGAACGCCCGTCCGTACTATTTTTGATAGTCGCTTGTATTTCGTGTATCCCACCAAGCTGTTTTGGTTTTACGGCTTTATATGTTAACACATTATTCGGCATGCTTTGAACTAGGAATACATGTAATATGAGATTTTTTTTTACCTTTGACCTTTGGCTTTTTTTACGGCAAAGCAACTATCAGAAATAGTACGATGGCACGTCGAAGGGTTACCCCAACCCTAACCCTTCAGGATGTTTTGCCTGAGCAAACCCGAGCAAAATTCAGACAGAGACTAGGTGCAATCAACTATTTCTGTACATCGTCCGCCATCGTAAAAGACACTTGAATTGTAAAATTGATCTAATTTCACAACTTTAAGTTAAATGTGCAATCAAACTTGGGTCATAGATGCAATATAAAAACTTGCATGTGATGGTGTTATTGATGTCAAAGGCCATTTGAGGTCAAGTTGTAAAATAAGGTAATCGTGAAACTAGGCGAGACTTGTTGTCAAAGTGAGAAACCTGCACAGTGTGATCACTGGGCGAGTAGTGATTTTTTCCACTAGAGTACTCGCAAAGATATTACTCACGAGTAATCGAGTACTCGCGAGTAGTTGTCACATTTTTCACAAGGGGTAGGATGACGGTCACACGTGTGTTTATCTCCATGTGTTTTTATTTAAAACATAACAGTAATTTCACAGCGACTTCTGCTGCAATTTTGTTTCCTTTATCGCTCAAGTTAGAGTTCAAAATCAATACAAATCATATCGTAAAACCATCGCAATTGTCATTAGTATAGTAGTAGAGTCTGACCACAACTTAATCGGTACTTGTCAACAATCATCGCTTGCTAACCAATCACTACTCGGGCTGGCACAAGTAATCAATTAGTTAAAAAAAAATGCAAGTAGTGCTACGAGTAGCAAAAACTGATCACGAGTACTCAAGATACTCACCCAGCACTATTCAACTGGTCCCGAATCTTAAGGCTAAACTGACAACGATGTAATAGATAAAAAAACATTGGTTTTCTTTAACGAGTCTAAGCTCCCTAAAGCCGTGTTTCCCATTGGACAAGATAACAAAAAATATTTGTTTTCTTCAACGTGTCTAAGCTCCCTAAAGCCGTGTTTCCCATTGGACTTTTTCTTCTGCGGCGTTGCAGAAACCTTCCGCGACATGTCCCACTGGGATTGTTCTTTTTTATACCACCACAACATTTTATGCGCCTTGCGAGGCTGGCAAAATGTCATACATTGCTGGTTCTGATAACTTTCCTGCGGCTGCGCAAAAGTTTTTCACATATTTGTGATCCACCAGGCCAAAACCAGGCGGAAGTCGGCAAATGCCATTTTGAGATATGGCATTGTACACACAAAAATGTGTTGCCGGTCGACTGGTTTTTTTTCTTCATAAATCGTTAGTTAAAACTCTAATTTATAGGCTGTTCATGTTTAAACCTTTTTTTAAATCCCCGAAAGTGATACTATCGGCCTTCTCCTGATTTTTGTTGTCGTTGCTATTACTCAAATTGAGCAAACTTGTTGCCGCGAATGGCAACAAAATGTCACTTTTTGAAGCGTCGTTACTTTTCATTCCATAGCGGTACTGGTGCATGTGATGTATCATTTTAAAGCTTAACACGCTAGCAATCCAATGGTATAAAAATCTCTCATATGAAAAATATCGACTTTAGCCTGATTTTGGGGTGGTGGGTCACATTTTTTCTCCACATTTCTCTCTCACATTTCACATTTCTCTCATTTTTTGGCAGGATATTGGTGCTGGATGGCGGTGAGATAGCTGAGTTTGATGAGCCTACGCAACTCCTGAATGCCCGCGGTATCTTCTATAACATGGCCAAAGATGCTGGCTTAGTATGAGCAGAATAATCGTACGCAGTCACTGAATACTTCCTGGTGTTGAGTCAAAGAAAACCATCAATGGTAGGTCGTTTACACCATTTGATTTTGCAAAGAATTTCGAAAATGGGTTTTGTTTGGGATTCTCTTTTTGTAGTTAAAGGTAGGATACACCATTGGTAATTGCTTTTACAATCGTGGATGCCAAGGAAAAACGGCATTCGTTTTTAACCGGCGACGGGCAGTGGTTCCTATAATGTTCTTGTTTTTTTTGCGATCGCCATCCGGCGATCGTTGATTTATTTTTATTGAATTAAATTTTTCGGAACAATTATAGGATAATTTAATAGTACAATCATTTTGCTGGATGCCTACAATCATTATTTACTTTCAAACGAATAAAATATTTTTTAATAATTCGGTAGTAATTCTTTTCTCGAGATCTGCAAATGATGTCTCCTACCTTTTGACGCTGACCTGTTTAAAGTTGTGTTTAATAGATGCTAGAAAAACCCAGAAAAATGTGTTGTTTTTGTAATCTGGTTCCTTGATTAAATTCTGATGAAACAAAGTAATTCATAGACGTCAGGTTAGGAAACCAGACTAGTTGGCTTGCACCCATTCACGGATGTGTAACCGTATTGCTAACAAAAATGTGGACTAACCAAAATTAATAAATTTAAGGCAGTGTTTGAAAATATTTTTAAAAAAATTTAGGATTGCCGGCTGGCAATCGTTTGAAAATAATACAAAATTCACTTTTTCTTAAAGGGATCGTATACGTTCGGTAATTACTCCAAAAATAAATGGCAATAAAAACTTACTTGGTAAGAAGTACAGCAGCTTTGGATAGTATAATGCATTTTTAGAAACTTTTCACTTCGAAGTACTGCGGTTATGGAAAAAAGATATCACTTTTTATCTCCAAAAATTAGAATCTGAGAAGCGTTACTGCAGTGACGTTTCTCAGACTGTGTATTCCAATGCAAATTGTTCTTCCTGCGTTGACATAACCGCTCTAGGTTTTTCGGCAATATCTCAAAATCGCTACCACCTTTTGAAATGAAATTTTTACAGGTTAGTTTTAATGGTATATATCTATAACTATATAGGATTGAAACAAACAGTGGGTTCCAATTACCAAACGTATACGATCCCTTTAAAAACCTCAGCACACCATGCACTGTGATTTAACAGGATTTTAAGACTGTTATAAATTCATAATAATTTAGCATCACTGAACTATGATCAGCTGCAGCTACAGAAAAAAAAAGGTATTTATATAATAACCACCTACAAGTTTAGCAGTCCAACTAGTATTATTGCTTAAAGGTTTAACAAATTACAAATGTATATATATTTTCTTTTATCAAATTGTATCAAATTTTATTTATTTGTTTCAACCAAGACAATGTTTTTGTTTAATACCATTCCTTTTTTGGACGTCTTGCAACCCAATAAGGGAAAAAAGGTCTTGTTTTTGACAAACAGTTTTGAACTGAGAAAATAGATTCTCAATTCATACTTCCGTGAATTGTTTCTCACGAACCACTAATACATGTACTGTTTTTACACAAGTTTTTTGTAAAATATTTTGTATGCATGTGCAGTGCCCCAGTTATGGAAACAGATTTTCTGTAATGTTATTTTTATCATTATAAAGTACACTTTAAAACTTAATTTGTGATTGTTTACAATCAAAATAGGGATTTTGCTAGAACTGAGGATGGCACTACAGTCTTAGGTTCATGCTACTGGCTCTTGAACAACAAAAATTGTTCAGAAGTTATATATAAACCTTAGGTTGACATACATTATTGTACAAAAATATATATTTCATTGGGTATTCATCATGTGCACAATCTATATGATCATAGGTTCCTGTATGCAAAATATGATAATTATTCAAAAATGTCTCAATTGTCTATTAAATTAATTGATAAGGGGTAAGCCTTGTATTTGTATGCAAATTAGGTCAAAATATGATAATTATGCAAAAGTATGATAATTATTCAAAAATATGATAATTATGCAAACATTTCTGAATTGTCTGTTAAATTAATTGATAAGGGTTTAGCCCTGCATTTGTATGCAAATTAGGTCCAAATATGCTAATTATGCAAAATTATGATTTTGACTAAAAATGTCTCAATATGTCCATACAATTATTTGATAAGGGTTAGCCTTGCATTTGTATTCAAATAAGGTCATGATATGATAATTGTGCAAAAATGTCTCAATTGTCTCTTAAATTAATTGATAAGGGTTTAGCCTTGCATTTGTACGCAAATTAGGTCCAAATATGCTAATTATGCAAAAATATGATTTTGTCCAAAAATGTCTCAAATTATTTGATAAGGGGTTAGCCTTGCATTTGTATTCAAATAAAGTCATAATATGATAATTGTGCAAAAATGTCTCAATTGTCTCTTAAATTAATTGATAAGGGGTAAGCCTTGTATTTGTATGCAAATTAGGTAAAAATATGATAATTATGCAAAAATATGATTTTGTCCAAAAATGTCTCAAATGTCCCTACAATTATTTTATAAGGGGTTAGCCTTGCATTTGTATGCAAATAAGGTCAATATATGATAATTATGCAAAAATATCTGAATTGTCTCTTAAATTAATTGATAAGGGTTTAGCCTTGCATTTGTACGCAAATTAGGTCCAAATATGCTAATTATGCAAAAATATGATTTTGTCCAAAAATTGTCTCAAATGTCCCTAAAATTATTTGATAAGGGGTTAGCCTTGCATTTGTATGCAAATATGGTCATAATATGATAATTATGCAAAAATGTCTCAATTGTCTCTGAAATTAATTGATAAGGGGGTAAGCCATGTATTTGTATGCAAATTAGGTCAAAAGTATGATAATTATTCAAAAATATGATAATTATGCAAACATTTCTGAATTGTCTGTTAAATTAATTGATAAGGGTTTAGCCTTGCATTTGTATGCAAAGTAGGTCCAAATATGCTAATTATGCAAAATTATGATTTTGACTAAAATTGTCTTAAATGTCCATAACATTATTTGATAAGGGGTTAGCCTTGCATTTGTATTCAAATAAGGTCATGATATGATAATTGTGCAAAAATGTCTCAATTGTCTCTTAATTTTATTGATAAGGGTTTAGCCTTGTATTTGTATGCAAATTGGGTCAAAATATGATAATAATGCAAAAATGTCTGAATTGTCTCTTAAATTAATTGATAAGGGTTTAGCCTTGCATTTGTACGCAAATTAGGTCCAAATATGCTAATTATGCAAAAAATGATTTTGTCCAAAAATGTCTCAAATGTCCCTAAAATTATTTGATAAGGGGTTAGCCTTGCATTTGTATGCAAATATGGTCATAATATGATAATTATGCAAAAATGTCTCAATTGTCTCTGAAATTAATTGATAAGGGGGTAAGCCATGTATTTGTATGCAAATTAGGTCAAAAGTATGATAATTATTCAAAAATATGATAATTATGCAAACATTTCTGAATTGTCTGTTAAATTAATTGATAAGGGTTTAGCCTTGCATTTGTATGCAAAGTAGGTCCAAATATGCTAATTATGCAAAATTATGATTTTGACTAAAATTGTCTTAAATGTCCATAACATTATTTGATAAGGGGTTAGCCTTGCATTTGTATTCAAATAAGGTCATGATATGATAATTGTGCAAAAATGTCTCAATTGTCTCTTAATTTTATTGATAAGGGTTTAGCCTTGTATTTGTATGCAAATTGGGTCAAAATATGATAATAATGCAAAAATGTCTGAATTGTCTCTTAAATTAATTGATAAGGGTTTAGCCTTGCATTTGTACGCAAATTAGGTCCAAATATGCTAATTATGCAAAAAATGATTTTGTCCAAAAATGTCTCAAATGTCCCTAAAATTATTTGATAAGGGGTTAGCCTTGCATTTGTATGCAAATAAGGTCATAATATGATAATTATGCAAAAAATTCTCAATTGTCTCTGAAATTAATAAGGGTTTAGCCTTGCATTTGTATGCAAATTAGGTCATAATATGATAATTATTAAAAAAGTCTTAATTGTCTATTAAATTAATTGATAAGGGGTAAACCTTGTATTTGTATGCAAATTAGGTAAAAATATGATAATTATGCAAAAGTATGATAATTATGCAAAAATATGATAATTATGCAAAAATTTCTGAATTGTCTGTTAAATTAATTGATAAGGGTTTAGCCTTGCATTTGTATGCAAATTAGGTCCAAATATGCTAATTATGCAAAATTATGATTTTGACTAAAAATGTCTCAAATGTCCATACAATTATTTGATAAGGGTTAGCCTTGCATTTGTATTCAAATAAGGTCATGATATGATAATTGTGCAAAAATGTCTCAATTGTCTCTTAAATTAATTGATAAGGGGTAAGCCTTGTATTTGTATGCAAATTAGGTCAAAATATGATAATTATGCAAAAGTATGATAATTATTCAAAAATATGATAATTATGTAAACATTTCTGAATTGTCTGTTAAATTAATTGATAAGGGTTTAGCCTTGCATTTGTATGCAAAGTAGGTCAAATATGCTAATTATGCAAAATTATGATTTTGACTAAAATTGTCTTAAATGTCCATAAAATTATTTGATAAGGGGTTAGCCTTGCATTTGTATTCAAATAAGGTCATGATATGATAATTGTGCAAAAATGTCTCAATTGTCTCTTAATTTTATTGATAAGGGTTTAGCCTTGTATTTGTATGCAAATTGGGTCAAAATATGATAATAATGCAAAAATGTCTGAATTGTCTCTTAAATTAATTGATAAGGGTTTAGCCTTGCATTTGTACGCAAATTAGGTCCAAATATGCTAATTATGCAAAAAATGATTTTGTCCAAAAATGTCTCAAATGTCCCTAAAATTATTTGATAAGGGGTTAGCCTTGCATTTGTATGCAAATAAGGTCATAATATGATAATTATGCAAAAATTTCTCAATTGTCTCTGAAATTAATAAGGGTTTAGCCTTGCATTTGTATGCAAATTAGGTCATAATATGATAATTATGCAAAAATGTCTCAATTGTCTCTTAAATTAATTGATAAGGGTTTAGCCTTGCATTTGTACGCAAATTAGGTCCAAATATGCTAATTCATATTAAAATATTTTGTATGCATGTGCAGTGCCCCAGTTATGGAAACAGATTTTCTGTAATGTTATTTTTATCATTATAAAGTACACTTTAAAACTTAATTTGTGATTGTTTACAATCAAAATAGGGATTTTGCTAGAACTGAGGATGGCACTACAGTCTTAGGTTCATGCTACTGGCTCTTGAACAACAAAAATTGTTCAGAAGTTATATATAAACCTTAGGTTGACATACATTATTGTACAAAAATATATATTTCATTGGGTATTCATCATGTGCACAATCTATATGATCATAGGTTCCTGTATGCAAAATGCTACAAACTATTAGCCAATTGTTAAGCATCTTTTAAAATGTGGTTCATTTGAAAATTCATATTTGCTGATTGGAACACAAGGCTTTCTACATCTTCCGATCATAAATGTAGTTTTTTTGGTTTTTTGTTTTAACTTTACACACTCATGGCTGAAAGAGTGATTAATGTATGTGGATTTTAATTGTCTGTGGCAGTTATTAATTTGTAAAAGTACTCGTTAGTGTATGTGTTATACTGCTATAACTTCTATCAAAATGAAGTATTATTACAACATTTTGTATTTGAATATTGGCGAGACTGGTTTAACTAAACTACAGATTAAAATTGTTTTATTAAAAAATGCACTTTTAAATTTGATTGTAGTAAAGTTTTCTTGACACAAGAAAACCTCAATTGAAATATGCACGTTTTTTACTTGTACACAAGTGTACTTGTAAGTGGTTTTGTGTGTGCTTTATCACAGGGTTTCCTAGGAAAAAAAAGTATTTTATGACACTGGTATTTCATCAAAAATCTGATTACCCATGTCATGTCTTTATAGTGATGTAAATATTGCTTAGGTTGATCACTAAATATTTGTATGTAAAAATAATCAGCCAGTAGTTCATACTTGGCCACCTAATCATAAGCACTTTTCGCTGTCCCCACTTATTGATCAACTTTATTGGCAATTGTAAAAGACATCACTTGGGCTTTCTTTGATTTGGATGAAACACACCGTATATAAGGCACACCCTCTATATCTTAAATATTATATACACAGTCAATGATACCCAACAGAAATTAGACCAAAAGTGCCTTATTAACCCGTTATTCTAAAGTACTAAATGTCTTGAACATTACTCAGTTTTATAAAGCATATCTTTATTTTTACTATTATTTTAGTAAATAGTTTTGGTACAACTTGGTCATTGTGTAGTCAATGCCTATTCTACCTCACTTTTAGCCGACCATATCATAGATTTATTTTTTAAACCACTTGTTTTTCAAAATGTATCAACATGTATTAACACTATACCCAGCACGATATGTGGCAGAGGGGTACCCCACTCTTATCCCTATACCTTATACACACTCAATACTATTGTTACCTAACACATCCCCCCTTGAAACCTAACAAGAATTCCGGGAACACAATGGTCAACACAATGGTCAATACAAAAGAGAGGGGGGGGGGGTTTCTCTGTCACATATCGTGCTGCATATGATTAACACGGAAGACTTTTTACAGGTGTTTTTAAATCTTGACTTAATATTTTGTTAACCAGTTCGCGCCGGGATTATTTTAACATCGCCGAGCCGACGGGCGGGATTATTTTTAACGAAACTCGATCCGAAGCGTGTTCAGGCCTATAGTGCTGGGTAGCACACCCACGCATTTCCGAACTTGAACTTGGCGTATATATTCGTCATCCGTTTTGAATTTGGGAAAATTTTTGCGTTTATATTCGTCATCCGGCGCGAACTGGTTAAACAAATTTTAAGATTTAATTACACCCTTCATATGACACTCCATTTTTATTTTCAAAAGAAATAGTGTAGTTCCGTTATACATTCGGGTAAAACTTAATTAATGGCACTGAAGGGCTGTTTTACCTCATTTAACAGACAGAAAAATACTTGAACCTAGAATAGTAAAATATGTTTAGATACACGTATTCGTATTAAAGGGATCGTATACGTTTGGTAATTACTCCAAAAATTAATGGCAATACAAACTTACTTGGTAAGAAGTACAGCAGCTTTGGATAATAAAATGCATTTTTAGAAACTTTTCACTTCGAAGGACTGCGGTTATGGAAAAATTTGAGTCTGAGAAGCGTTACTGCAGTGACGTTTCTCAGATTGTGTATTCCAATGCAGATTATTGTTCCTGCGTGGACATAATCGCTACCACCTTTAGAAATGAAATTTTTACAGGTTAGTTTTATGGTATATATCTATAACTATATAGAATTGAAACAAACAATGGGTTCCAATTACCAAACGTATACGATCCCTTTAACAACAAGGATGTAAACTAGATGTAGGTGTGTAAACAAATTATATTTAGAATGTGGATTCTGGTTTGTATTTACTAGGAGTATAAATGTAAAGGTAATAAAACTTTTTGTATAAATAAATATTACCAATTAAACACAAATATTTATCACAAATTATTGTACAATCCCACCTCCAAATATTATATTTTTGGGAAAAGTAGTATAAATAAAATATTGAAGTTATGCACGTTAAAACAAAATGTTGGCTTATTTCATCCGTGCGTCTAAAGTGATAGATCGAAATGGGCTATTTTGTTTTTCTTTAGGTTTGATATCCTGCCTTTTATTTGGCTGAAACATTTTGCACGAGGAAAAATATGAATCAATAAAGTGCAAGTTCGATCAAGGACCAATGGTTCAGAGGTGGTTGGTTTGTGACGTACATGTACCTAGCGCGTGGGCCGTGAAGTTGCGTGAACGACTCTAGTCAAATTTTTTGGGCGCTGAAACATAGTGATTGCCCAGTTTAAGATATCTTTGATAACTGCCATTTTTATCGTACATTGTTGACAAAAGTAACAGAATCACGTGGTAAAAAACATGCTCATTTGCATAGCATGGTTTTTATTTTACGTCATTTTTTGTAATAAAACGAAATTGTTGTTGATACATGTAATTGGTTTCCACTGCTCTATGCCATGAACAATTTGCCAAGTCCATTACAATTCCCTGCAAGTCCATCACAAGTCCATCAATTCAAATCACAAGCTATTTAAATGTGACCTGTCACCACGAAACCCGGACAAAGTTGACAAAATAAATTTCGGGTTTATGATATTTTCAAATTCTCCTGTTCATTAGCTTTTGAATGATATATAACTTATGTGGGTAGCCCTTCCCTGTAATCCCCTGCGAGGAGATTAAGACCCAGGATCAATCATAAGCCAAACAGAGAAAACAAGGTTTTTGTGCAGGAAGTGCTTTTGTAATTATATACAACCACCGTTCGGAAAAAGGGTTAAAATACGTCTTTATTGTGATCAGACTGTATTTGTTTTTTGGGAAATGCTCCGTGAATATTTTAAGATAACAAAAACATGGAAACTTAAAAATGATCCCATGCAAAAATGACATCACACGCTGTTTATATGGAATGCATGGTTGCAACTTTGTCCGGGTTTCGTGGTGACAGGTCACAAATGAGCTTTTGACAAAAGCATTCCTTCGTCATTGTTCAACCAGTTACTTATGACTGGCTTTGTGACTGGACTTGTGACAGGACTTGTGCAAGGACTTGCAGGGACTTGAATACAACTCTGCAATTTGCTATTGATAACCAGCCCCACCAACTGGGGTAGGTTGGTCGTGAACAGTAAACTAGGCTAGGCTAGTTACAGAGTTAGTCGAACTACGGTCATCTTTAGTTCTTGATTGAACTAGCTCAAAAGCACCGTTCCCCTGTGAACCTGGTTTCAGTTCGCCCAAGTGACGGACTCGCCTCAATTCCACCATTCGTTTTGATGACCAATACAGAAAGCTGTTCACTGAAGCGTCCTCTAGTGACAACTTTGGCCCTCGTGATGACAACCGTTTTGTACCGGTACCCGTAGCAAACACATCCACTCACCATCTTAATGCAGAAGTTGAAAATGTTAGGCAAGCTATAAGCACTCCATGAAACCATCTGGCTGGCTATCCTTTTGACAGTATTTTCTTAGTTCTGCAAAAATAAAAAATAAAAAAATGTTAATTCCTGTGACCTGTCAGCAAACCCATTCAGAAGGTACTAACTCTGTAACTAGCCTAGTATTCACTACAAACAAGAGGTGGACACAAGCATTCTCCCTGAAATAATTGTGTGTACATGCAATTTAAAACTTGCAAGCAGGGCCCAATTTCATAGCGCTGCTCTATGAATCTGTCATTTCATAGAGACTGTTACCAGTAAGCACCGGAAAAAGCATGTTTAACCACAAAGCAGAAAGTTAACTCACCAGTTCGCGCCGGGATTATTTCAACATCATTGAGCCGAGGTGCGGGATTATTTTTAACAAAACTTAATTCTAGGCGGGTTTAGGCCGATGGTACCGGGAAGCACACCCATGCATTTCCGGCCTTACTCGTGACGTTTTTATGCGTCATCTGTTTTGAATCTGGGAAAAACTTTGCGTGTATATATACGTCCTCCGGCGCGAACTGGTTAAATCAGTTACATCACAGTAGAAATCTCCATGCGCGTGCAAGCTTAAGCACATTCCTGCCATGAAATAGTGCTTGTTTTCTGCTGCAGTATAAAGCACAACTTTTCTGCTAACCGTTAATCGGCCCCAGGGCCCAATTTCATAGCGCTGCTAAGCACACGATTTTCTGCTAACCGAGCCTCCGTCTATTTCATGGGGACCGTAAGCAGTAGGCGCAGCAAAAGGCACGCTTAACCTAACGGGAAAATTTGCTTAAATCAGTGACGTAACAGTAGAATCTCCATGCGCGCGCAAACGTTAGCACAAAAACGCCGTGAAATAGCGCTTAAGGTTAGCAATTTTTTCTGCTAAAGTTAGCACAACTTTTCCGCTAACTGATAAGCAGCGCTATGAAATTGGGCCCTGGGCTCAGTTTGATGATGCTTAACAGCCGATTCTGTGCTTAACACAGCCCTCTGTCTATTCCATGCGAATATAATTGTTATCACATCCACGCTATAAAATAGTGCTTATTAGCAACATAATCTTCTGTTATGGTGTATTCCGCGCAACTCTTCTGTTTACTGTTAAGCAGCGCTATAAAATTGGGCCCAACTTGTTCTAATTTCATGGAGCTGCTAAGCACAATAATTTGTTGAGCATGTACATTCTTTCATATCAAAAAAAATTCTGGTGATATGTTGTTTGTGATTAATATTTAGCTGGTTAAGCTTAGCATAAAAAGTGCATGGAGTTTTAGCTGGTAACATGTTGGTTTTTACTGAGCACGACTTGTTGGTGCTTAGCAAATTGTTGTGCTAAGCAGCTCGATGAAATGATGCCCTGGTGTAAAGTACTCACTGCTAATGATTGACAGGTAGGATTGTGTAGCAGGTGAGTCTGGTACCTCCTCAAAGAAGGATGTTCCCTCATCACAGCATTTACCTAGGGAACCAGACACAAGGAATTCCATATAGTTAGTTCAGTAAACTCATTGTAATCATTTGCAATTACACGAGAAAAGACAGATCGTGGTATCGTGCCAATGTGTAGTGTCGGGAAAATATGTGACCGGCTCTACAAAAAGGGTAGTATGTCGCGCTGTGCAGTATCATGTAATGACTCGCTTAATGTTGAGAGGGTAAACACCTCATCAAAATGTGATTTACATTTGTTGCCATTAATGATATTCTTAATACCTACAATTTCAGGTTTCATTCACAAAAATGTAGATTTTAATAAATAAAGTGGAAAAAACAACTATTTTATGTGCATCGTTCTTGT
Source organism: Crossaster papposus (assembly GCA_037893245.1). Classification (NCBI taxonomy): domain Eukaryota; kingdom Metazoa; phylum Echinodermata; class Asteroidea; order Velatida; family Solasteridae; genus Crossaster; species Crossaster papposus. The sequence goes on from JBAIAA010000237.1 coordinate 825,665, forward strand.
TGTTCTACAACACAGCCGGCTATTTCAAAGCCCATTTTCTCTGTTGTTTAATTTGAACTCCAAGGAAGTAATCAATATATGCAAACATGTCATATCTCCAGAACGGGAGGGGCTATGGAGCTCTATTATATACCAAATAAAAGATGGCACTGTGGGCTTTTTAACCATGTATATAACTCAATTAATTTGTTTGCGACATAATACCCATTTTTGTGGAGTGGGTCACATGATTATGGCATATTTTTCTCTATTTTCATGCAAAGGAAACTATTTACAGTAGTTTACTAAACAGCTAAAAAAGGGAGTCAGTTTGCATAGCGGTTCTTTTCTCGCCTTTGCGCGACAACTTGAACCTTGTGAAGTTTTAGCTCTGTGAATGCTTCATATTCAGAGAAAACAATATTCTAAGATTTTGATTTCAATTCAAAATTTGAATTGCGACCACAATCTACGTTCAGGGCGCATTTTCTTACACCCTATAGACAGGGCCCAGACCAGGAAAAAATAAGGGTTTTTCCTGTCAAGGTTTTCTCAACGGTTTCATCATCCTGAACCTCAACCATTTGATATTAGCTTGGGGGCCACCCTGATTTTTGCCCCTAATTCAAAATGGCCGCCAAAATCCAAAATGGCCACTAAAATTAAATAAATTACATATATACTGCTAATTACGTTTAATATCAACGGGTTTTCTAGGGATTCTGTCATCTTGAATGTACACCCAATGAATTTAGATCCAGAGCCACCCAGAATTTGGCCATAAATCCAAGATGGCCGCCAAAATCTAAAATGGCTGCCAAAATTACATAAAATACATATATACTGCTAATTACGTTTAATATCAACGGGTTTTGTGTGATCCTGTCATCTTGAATGTACACCCATTGAATTTAGCTCCAGAGCCACCCAGAATTTGGCCTTAAATCCAAGATGGCCGCCAAAATCTAAAATGGCTGCCAAAATAACATAAAATACATATATATTGCTAATTACGTTTAATATCAACGTTTTTTTGTGTGATTCTGTCATCTTGAAGGTACACCCATTGATTTTTAGCTCCAGAGCCACCCAAAATGTTGCCTCAAATCCAAGATGGCCGCCAAAATCTAAAATGGCTGCCAAAATTACCCTAATCAGGTTTATACTGCTTCTTGTTTTTTTCTGTCAGAGTTTTTTTCAGTGATTCCGTCATTCTAAAGCCTTTAAGATTAGTCTAGGGAATACCCAGGATTTATCGTCTAATCCAAGATGGCTGTCAAAATGGCTGTCAAAATGGCTGTCAAAATGGCTGTCAAAATGGCTGCTAAAATGGCTGCCAAAATGGCTGCCAAAATGGCCATCAAAAGCATCTTACTCAAATTTAAAGTACATCTTTGTTTTGTCCTGTTAAAGTTCACTAAAGTTGCTTTCATTGTGGCGTCCTGAACCTAAGCCTTTTGAAATTAACTTGTGGCTACCCAAGATTTGTCCGCCCAAATCCAAAATTGCTACCAATATTACCTTAATCAGATTTAAACGGTCTCTTATTTATCCCCCATAATTTAGTAAAGGACCTGGCTCAGACATGCAAGCAACTCGCCTTCTGGTTTTGAGATCACAATCTCGGGGACTACTGAATTACCCCCTTCTTACAAAACCATAAGATGCGGCATTCAAAATCAAGGTGGTGTCTCTAAATGGGGCTTGGACTCACAGCTGCTGTTGGTAATAGGCTCTACATGATTATGTTTCCTTGCATTAGTTGAGGTGCAAGTGGTTCTCTGAAAGTCTATCTTGAGGGCATTGCTATCAAATGCAGCGAGGCGCAGGTCATCACATGTCTGCAAGTCTGTTGATAGTTTGAGACACTTGACCAAGAATGTTTCTGCCATCTGTATTGCATTTTCTGTTAGCTTTGGACAGTCGAAATTCAGGATCAGGGAGAAATTGTCTGGTTTGCACACAGCATTCAGGGCTGCAGGTTTAGTTGATATCTTGTTGGTTGTATCGGATCCAGTCAGCGCATGGAGTGCTGGAAGACACTTTGTGAGCTCGTCTCCCAGCGTTATGCAGATATCGTGGAGTGGTAATATTGATCTTATCACTCTTGAGTTGTGGATGAGCCAGAACTCTTGGAGGCCAAGATCTCTCAAATTGACCTGATGACACATCTGTGTCACCAGATGGCAGAGTCAGGGATGTAGGTCCTGTCTGGTGACTTAGAATGTCCTGCACATGGAACATCATCCTGTCATCAGCTTCCTCGTGTGTGTAGTTGAGCCAAAGGAATGGAGAAGCACACACAGCTGACACAATCCATGCCTTTGGTGATATACCAATGTATAGAGGTTTGGTGTCTTGTTATCTGGTGGTGCGCTACTCAACATAGAATGCCTGGAAAGCAGTTTTGCTGATGGAAGATGACCAACAGTCACCATGTCTTTTGACACTTACAGAGAGGACAGCATCAAGAATGTAGAGAGGGGAAGAAGAGGAAAGTGAACCTTGATTTTGAATGCTGCGTCTTATGGTTTTGTAAGAAGGGGTAATTCATTAGTCCCCGAGATTGTGATCTCAAAACCAGAAGGCGAGTTGCTTGGATCTATTGTTGCAAGTACTGCAAATGCAATGGAGGTGATTGTTGTAAGAACCCATCACTGAATGAACACTGCTCATAATTCTCATACCTGGGCTCTGTTGTGTTACTTTATAATAATTAAATGCTTGTTTTCTTTCTTTAAAAAAATCCTTGTATTGTTTAAATTCCGAATTGTCAGTTAAACTCTAGTAGATGACACAAATGTTCTAACTTTGCTACATGTATAAGTTTGGAAAGTTTAATTAATAAATATATATGGAAATTCCCGGTGTATGTATCTATTTGTATGGTAATAAGGTGACCGAACGGTTTTTAGAAATGTTCTTGCAACATATCAAATGAACATCTTGAGCACATCAGAAAATGTCTAGCTCCAACGGTTTAGAAGATACAGCTATGTCGGAAGTAGCACTTCCGATAAAAAGGGCGTGGTCATTTAAAAAAGGGCGTGGTCGTTTAAAAAAGGGCGTGGTTATTTCCGGGCTGTTACCCCGGATAGATATGTTGGCACACATCCCAAGTTGTTCCTTGGGGTCATATCAGCCTAGAACAGTTGAGTTATCCTCTCCTAAATAATGTGCATACATGTCTGAGCCAGGTCCTTTACTAAATTATGGGGGATAAATAAGAGATCGTTTAAATCTGATTAAGGTAATTTTGGTAGCCATTTTGAATTTGGGCAGACAAATCTTGGGTAGTCACAAGTTAATTTCAAAAGGCTTAGGTTCAGGACGCCACAATGAAACCAACTTTAGTGAACTTTAACAGGACAAAACGAAGATGTACTTTAAATTTAAGTATGATGCTTTTGGTGGCCATTTTAGCAGCCATTTTAGCAGCCATTTTGGCAGCCATTTTGACAGCCATCTTGGATTAGACGATAAATCCTGGGTATTCCCCAGACTAATCTTAATGGCCTTGGGCTTAGAATGACAAAATCACTGTAAAAACTCTGACAGAAAAAAAACAAGAAGCAGTATAAACCTGATTAGGGTAATTTTGGCAGCCATTTTAGATTTTGGCAGCCATCTTAGATTTAAGGCCAAATTCTGGGTGGCTCTGGAGCTAAATTTAATGGGTGTACATTCAAGATGACAGAATCACCAAAAAAAACGTTGATATTAAACGTAATTAGCAGTATATTTTATGTTATTTTGGCAGCCATTTTAGATTTTGGCGGCCATCTTGGATTTGAGGCCAAATTCTGGGTGGCTCTGGAGCTAAATTTAATGGGTGTACATTCAAGATGTCAGAATCACTAAAAAAACGTTGATATTAAACGTAATTAGCAGTATATATATAATTTATGTAATTTTAGCGGCCATTTTGGATTTTGGCGGCCATTTTGAATATGGGGCAAAAATCAGGGTGGCCCCCAAGCTAATATCAAATGGTTGAGGTTCAGGATGATGAAACCGTTGAGAAAACCTTGACAGGAAAAACCCTTAGTTTTTCCTGGTCTGGGCCTTGTCTACTATTGCAGCTACTCGCGTGTCACGCACTGTAACAGATGAATAGTAGTGCCCACACACGCGTGTTCACACAGTCATGTGTTGACCGGCAATCGTGGACGGGGCATTGTCCGACCGTCTTACCTCTTTTGTTTGTACTATAACGTTTTCGGATGATCGCCATAGGATTTGTACACGAGAAAAGATCGTGGACGTTGTGTCAATCGTGGACCCATTGTTTGCCTCACAATTCTTTTGTCTTGCCGGTCAATACAAACGGAAGCAATCATTTGTGGACATTTCCAAAAGTGGTTTTTTTTAAGACGCACCTTTGGAAATAACATTTTTTTGTTATTTTCTTCAAATTGACAGCATGCCAGAAGGGATAATTTCACAGGGAGCTTATTGTCATTAATATCTTTACAATAAATATTTTGTGGATAGCTGCAAAAAGTATACACCTTTAAACGAACAACATGTAAATCATTTTGTATTTGTCCATGCAATTCACAGGTCTGGTTGGGATAAATATCTTGAGAAAAATGTCGTGTCTCATAAAAACATTTCACTCTTGTTGCATGTTTTATCAGCTTCACTGTACTCATTTACCTATTCTCGGATCCAGAGGTAACTTTCCTAGGAACGGTATTTTGAGATCGTCGGCCATTTTCTCAGCTCCACCAGTCGTCGGAGGGAAAATCTGCGACTCGATCTAAAAAAAAAGGAAAAAAAAGAATTTCTCAAGTCTCAAAACAAAATTTAGAAAAATGTTCTTTTGCTTATTACAACAAGATAATTTCCTTTGTCAATGATTTTTTTTCTTTTTCTGTAAACCCGAACAACTCATCACTGCACAGACCATTTTCCTGAAAAGGGCGAAGTACATCAGCGTGGCCACTCATCAAATTTGAAAATCCCAAGATGATGGCAGTAAAATTCCCGAGAATTCCCAAGATGTCATAAGATAGCACGGATGATGCTATAACGGGAAAGAGAACCCGCAAAAGGCTCAATTTTGTAAATAAATGTACAGTACAGTCAAACACCTTTATAACAAGGTCCTTGGGACTTGACAAATTACCTTGTTATAACAGGTACCTTGTATTATCAGTAATTAAGAAAACAAAGAAAAACAGACTCGGGACCTTTTTTTCCTTGTTATAAGCAGGATGTTGTATTAACTGTTTTTATTATCAGGGTTCAACTGTTTTTATTATCAGGGTTCGACTGTACTTAACTTGACTGCAAGTGAATAATAGAATAATGTATCAATTGAATGAGTACATGTTATAATTCATTACGCTTGAGGAGCTCCACACGCACGCAAAGGCGCCGTCCACACTTAAAAAGTTGTTTGCGGTTTACAAAAGTGCAATAAATAGACACAAATTGTTTGCGGTTAACAAAAATGCCTAAAATGTATATAAAAGTTGTTTGCAGTTAACAAAAATCCAAAAATCCAAAGATTTCGTGAAATTTGGATACAAAATCCCAAGTTCCCAAGGTCTTGCCTAAATTCCAAAGATCTTAGGAAAAATCCCAAGGAGTGGCCACCTTGCATTATATTAGTACATGTAGGTATTTCTCACGACTGGAATTTTTGTGGATGAGACATACATGTCTCATATGCTATAAATAGACTAACTAGACATTGGTTCAATGCTGCATTTATTCCTACAAATCATATTCATCGGGAAACTTGTCTGTGCCACAATGAAAGTGCAAGTTCTTGCTACTTAAACCTTTAACAAGCAGCTGTCATCTCACGTAAGATCAGGATAAGAAGTGTTTACCGGGAGGCTGTCAAAGATTCCACATTCAAAGGCGAGTAAATGTTTAATCTAGAAAAATGGTACGAAAGCCCTGTCTGCACTGGACATTTTTTAGTAAAGCTTACCAGACAATGTGTACTTTTCCCATTTTAAGTCTAGTGTGGGACAGCCTGGAAAAAAATATAAAAACCTAAAAACAAAAGAATCCTGAGAAACCACAACATTTCTCAAGTACAATGACCACCACAAAGGAAGGGGGGGGGGGTTCCCTCTGTCTCATGTCCTGCCTCATATGTTAAAACTGGCTGGGCCGTTTAAACATATCCATGTTTAGGAATGGCTAAACTATCTGACGCTCGGTTCAGACAGGCGTTCCACAGTCGCGCCGAACCTAATTGAAATCAAGTTGCTCCTGAGTCGCTCTAACAACTCCAGCAGTTGATCGTTCGCCGTCTGGCGCGCCTTGTCGCCCTTATTCGTCTTAGACGTCGGACTCAATTTACTCATTTGGTTCGGCGCGACTGTGCAACGCCTGTCAGAACCGAGCGCGAGGTATTTATGAATGATGCTTTACAGGTGACTGGTGAAAACTATGGATGTCACACCAGGCACCTGTTGGCGCTGTATGCAACCCCTGCCAGAGAGTCTGGTGGCATGTGATGGTTGCCCAATGGCCAAGTACTGCAGCGATCAGTGCCAACAACGAGACCGCACCAGGCATGGAGCCGTGGAATGCCTGATGTTCGGGCTCCAAAAATGCAGTTATTGCAAGAAAAGTGGGGAAATGAAACAGGTCAGTTAAACCAGCAAACCCAATTCTTCTCATTCCACAACTAATTGAGGCAATTGCGGAGAAAAGGTGCCCCTGACCAATCAGATTGTCATTTTGTTTGTATTTTGTATTTTTATTTTTGGTTTTTAAAAGGATGCGAGTGAATTTTAATTTAAAAAAAAATTTGTTAGGCTTTTATAACCAGTTTGCGTCAAAGAGAGTGAATACACGCAAAGATATTCCAGAATTTAAAACGAGCGACAGATAAACACGTCACGAGCAAGGCCGGTAAAATCTGTCAGCAACCAGCTGACAGATTTGTTAACATCCCATGTATCAATAATAATAAATAATAATAACGCATTTATACTGCGCTTTTCCAAAACATGATCAAAGCGCATAACAAAAGAAAAAATGAATTAAAACAAACTAGAACAAAACTTAAATCCACTATTTAGGAAAAAGATAAGTTTTAAGTTAACTCTTATGTAACAACACAAGTAGAATCACGGACACTAATTGGGAGACTGTTCCAAAGTTCAGCAGCAGAGTGTGAGAAGGCGTGTTAGCCATAAGATAAACTTGAGTTGTGAGTGTTAAGCCGAGTTCTATCGGAAGAAGAACGGAGTCCTTGACGATTGCTTTGGTGAAGATGAAACATATCAGAGACATAAGGTGGAGCAATGTCCTTCAAACATTTAAAAATCAATCACAGACGCCCTAGCTTTTAGGATCGCGATGTCGAGCCTCGTGGGCATTTTCCAAACCCACTTTTTCAGCTCTATCACCAATGCCAAACTGCATACGAATCCACAAGGAGACAAAGCTGGGGTTTGGAAAACGTCCGGCGTCATTTCTAGCATATTCTACACTCGCAGACGTTTTGAACAGTCGTATTTTCAACAAATTCCCGTACAAAATAGGCACAATCGTACTAGTTGGCAGGTCAGCTGAACCCGTTTCAGATAGAGGTTTAGTGCTGGACGATACGGCGATTTGAAAAATTTTAAAACATTTTAAAAAATCTGCATATATTGTTTTTGAAATCAGCGATTTTTTCGTGACTCTCATTTTCCTTTAAAAAGAAGTTGGCGATACTTGTGTTTTAAACTGTTATCCATGTATAGGTCTGAAAGCAGGAAACCGGCAGTCATTGTTCCCAATGTGCCTTTGGCCTTGATGAATAATAAACCTAGCCGGCCATGCGTGGTGTGGCATGGCATTTACCAACACAACGCGTGCATGGTCCTGAGCTGACTGATGACCTGGTTACCGGTGTGGTGTCCAATACTCGCAAACACGTGCGAGACTGAGTGCCACATCATGACAAAGAGACCTGATTTAATAGCAGACCTGAATTCGTACAACACCGGCCCCTGCAGTATACATGAATTGTGTGTGGATGTGGGTATTTGGCAGAACACGTTCGTTCTCCCGGAACACCTGGAATGCGAGAAAACCCTGCGGAATACTATTTTTTTTGCAGCAGGTATAAAGGCGACATTTTGTTCATGCCATAATTTGTTGCCAATTTTATCGCCGGGAGGGAAAAGTACGTATGCCGCAACGTGTTTGATGGACGATCATGGTTTTCAGTTGGCGGTGCCTTTATTTTTTGCAAATTTTATCGCCATATCGCAGTGGGGGGGGGGGGGGGGGGGGGGTACGTACGCTGCAACGTGTTTGATGGACGATCATGGCGGTACTTACAGAAAGCTTTGGGGGTGTTCGAAAGCTGTTTGAGCGTACCCGACATTTTGTTCATGCCTTAAGTTTTGGCCGATTTTATCGCCATATCGGCGATATTGGGGGGGGGGGGGAATCGACTACCATCGGCTTAAATCTGCCTCGGATCGAGTTTCATTTTAAAAAAATCCCGCGCCTCGGCTCGATGATGTGAAAATTATCCCGGCGCAAACTGGTTAAAAGTCTACATTTTAGATGGCTTTTTTTTAATGTTTGTAACGCCTGTACATTACACTCACTCTTAGTTGCTCCACTTTTTGTCTGTTACCTTTTCAGTGTTCATTATGCAACAACGCATGGTACTGCAATCGCACATGCCAACGGAAGGGTTGGGCAGCCCATAAAGAGGTGTGCCAAGACATGCTGGAAAGGATTGCTGGTCTTTCTTCTGCAATGACCGATGTACATTATGAACTTGCAAAACATTTTGTTTTCCACACACGGAAGAGATTCATAAATCCTCCTTTTTACTTTGGCTGCACGATGGCATGTGACTTCCTTCGGCTTGAGCAGAACGAATGGGCGGACGGGATCAGGGCAGAGGAGACAATGCGCGACTTCTACATCCTCTCGGCAGAGTGCGGAGATCTGCGACACACAGTGCTGACGGCTGCCTCCTTGCCTGCGGAGTACCAGGGTAAACTACACGTAGTGCTCAATGACTGGGACCCCTACATCATGGCCAGGAATGTCCTGTTCCTCTACATGCTGATTCAGCACGAAGCCAGGGAAGGCATTGCTCCCAGCCTAGCTACGCTTTGGTACTCCCTGCACATCTCCAGGAGTGACTATAACCTGACCAAGACCAGCCTGCAGAAGCTTATCCAAGCCGATGCCAGAGGAATTCAAGAAGCCACCAAGGGGTGCGTGTCCATCAGCGACGAGGACGTTGTCAAACTTCGCTATGTCTGGAAAGGCTGGTGCTCCCTCGAATGCGAACGCATCAAAAGCTCCTCTGTGAACCTGACAAAGCAAAGACAGGCCGTCTTTGCAGAGTTTCCCTTGTTTAACCATGAATTACAGCTCTACTTTGAAAGGCTCTCGCCTCTGGAGGCGAAGAACCTGAAGAAGTGGTTCGAGCATGGCCTATTTCTTGCTCAAGACAGCCCAGTCGGAAGTCTGCCATTTGACAACCCAACTCTCACTGGAAGGCAACAAAATGTAGGTGGGTACATGCATGATTTTGTGTACTATATCCATCGCAACTGCACACCTTTTAAAGCTTGGGACAGCCTGCAGGTGAAAAAGTCTGCAGGTGAAACGACTTCCACTGCCACCGTCATGTACCACAAGTATGTGGCTAAGCAGCTGCAAAAAACATCAACCCTCTTAACCCAAGGCAGGCTGCGCATACACATGCTGGTTTCTAACTGCCTTGAAATCCCACGCCATCACCAGGCTCTGAAAATGGAGTTTGACCGCATCTTTACGTCCAACCTCGCCGACTATGTGGGATTTCGCAGGCTCCTCCAAACCTTCAGGCCACTGATGAATCCAAACAACAAGAATGCCACGCTGGTTACCGAGGCTATGAGCTGGACCGTATGCATGCCGCAGGCAGAAATATGGCATGAACGCCTGGGGAGAGATATCATCGATTCAACCAAGACGACGATGGAGCTTTGCAAAGACGACACAGGAAAGGAGCTTTCCGATCCAATGGCCTTCTACAACCAGAATGAGTATTTCAACAACACTCACTGGTTCTGTGCATACCTGAGGGCAGATATGTCGGCTGGGGGATTCTTAATCCCAGAGCTGGACTACGTCCCATCTTTCAAGGAAGCCATGAAGTGTGAAGGGTTGCAGATGCGCGACTTCCGAAAGGAACTCAACAAACTGGTGCCCTTCGCGTTTCGAGTGAATGCCAGAAGCCTTACCTCTCCCACTGGTTTAGAGAGGGCACTGGAATGGTTTTTGCCTTCTGATCGCTAAGCTCTGGTATGACCTGCATTCTGACGAAACATCGTACCATGGCAATCATCACAAATAATGTTCTGACTTATCCCCAGAGGTTAAGGACTTTAGGTTTACTTGGAAGCAGTTGAAGTATTAAGACTGGTGAATCCAACTTTCTCAAACCACTTCTTCTTCAACCTGTACACTTCAAGCTCTGTCTGAACACTTTCTTCCAATTCCGACATTGGAATGAGGTCTGCTAAAGGGTCATTGACATTTAGATTCTGAATAAGCCTAAGACGTAATGACGTCACGCTTTGTTTACATGTGCGTTTTCCAATGAGAGAGTCTGTCTCTACGTCGTCTGGCATCCAGACTTCGCTCACATAGGAAAGCGCATATGTAAATAAAGCCATGACGTCGTTACGTCTCGGGTCTATTGGCTTCATCAATGGCAGTTCATCTTCTTCTTCATCATCATCATCATCATCATTATTATATACAGGCTGCCAAGATCAGTTGCTGTTCCTCAGCTGATAGATGTTGGACTTCTTGTTGCTGAATCGCTGCATTCTGCCCTGCTATTACCAAGCTGTAGATAGGACTAAGCATTGTTCAGTGTTCAGGATGAAGGCTGTGATGAAAGGTCATTGGTTCTGTGTGTTGTTGGACTTTGAGTGGGAACACACAGAGTGTACACATGCAGGTTGGTAAACACCGCCAATCGTGGACGGGGCATTGTCCTACCGTCTTCCCTTCTTTTGTTTATACACTAAGGTTTTCAGATGACCTCCATAGGATTTGTACACGATTCGGAATCGTGGACGTTTTGTCAATCGTGGACGTACCCAATTCTTTTGTCTTACGACCGCGCTCGGCGGTAAATACCTACGCATGTACACTTACAGTTGACCAGGAACTGTGCCGTGAGCTCGCCCACAAGTAAATACCTCTGCATTCCCCCAAACTCCAACATTTGTACAAGTCTCTTGCCTTGTGGTATTATGTGCTTGAGTGGGGACACACACATACATGCAGGGTATACACGTACACTTACAATAGACCAGGAACTGTGTGCTGTGACCAGCTGTGAGCTCACCAAGGAATAAATGCCTGTGCATTCCCAGGCCATTTATGCCTTTCTGCCTTGAACGTCACATAATTCAACAGGGACTCCCTGGGCCTTTTGTACCGAGTACAACAACAAGTTTAACAACAAGTTACTAATGCATTGTACCAAACCTGCCAAAACCTAGCAAAACCTGCAGTTGGATTTTGAATGGGCTTATGGTAGTTAGGGTTAAATTAGGAAAATTAGGAAAACTTGTAAGCCTGGGGAACGAGCAAGCATCACAAATTGGACAAAAGACGCTATTAATTAGTAGCTCTACAGTAAATTAGTGCAGCATAACCACCAAGCGGAACTTTGTTCGTTAGAGGGTCGACCACAGCCTCAATTCTCCAACAATCACTGTTAATATGTTGAGGCAGCATGGATGATATCCAGAAGCAGTGCGAATGATTTCAAGTATTATCTAGGCCTAAATTTAAGCATGCTAGAGACTAAAACATTTGACAGAATGGATCCTGCAAAATCAATGACACAGTTTAGCCTTACAGCCTCAATCCTTTGAAGCCTCCTACTTAGAATACCTCCGCCTATCTCCGATGGTGGAGGTTATGTATTCATGCCTATGTATTTCTGTCTGTCTGTCTGTCTGTCTGTCTGTCTGTCTGTCTGTCTGTCTGTCTGTCTGTCTGTCTGTCTGTCTGTCTGTCTGTCTGTCTGTCTGTCTGTCTGTCTGTCTGTCTGTCTGTCTGTCTGTCTGTCTGTCTGTCTGTCTGTCTGTCTGTCTGTCTGTCTGTCTGTCTGTCTGTCTGTCTGTCTGTCTGTCTGTCTGTCTGTCTGTCTGTCTGTCTGTCTGTCTGTCTGTCTGTCTGTCGGTCGGTCTGTCGGTCGGTCTGTCTGTTTGTATGTCTGAATAAGATTAAAACTGCTGCAAACTGCTTACTGGCTGGAATGACCTGAAATATACAAATCAAATAAGTTAAGAGGGCCTAATTTTTCGATCTTAACAAGACCTTCTTCCGATCTTCACTGTAGAAGATCACGTTAAGATCGTAATATTAGGCCCTCTTAACTTATTTGTTTGTATGTCTATTAGCAGGATTACTTGGTGGTTGGATAGCTGGTAGGATGATTCAATTACATTTTCAGATTGGTCTGGATCCGGATTAGGAATCTGGATCACTTTGACATTTTTACATTGGGAGATATGGTGTTTGTGCAGTTAGGGCAAAGGTCTCCGCTCTATCGAGTGCCATTTTGTATAGTTGTGTTAACCAGTTCGCGCCGGGATTATTTTAACATCACCGAGCCGCCGAGGGGCGGGATTATTTTTAACGAAACTCGATCCGAAGCGGGTTTAGGCCGATATTGCCGGAAAGCACACCCACGCATTTCCGGCCTTGCTTGCTGCTGACAGACATTTCCGAACTTGAACTTGGCGTGTTTATGCGTCATCCGCTTTGAATCTGGGGAAAACTTTGCGTTTATATACGTCATCCGGCGCGAACTGGTTAATGGATTTTAGAGTAAATTAGATGGTTTAATAGAGTTTTTTAAAAAGGTGTACTCACTTTACACTTGGGGCAGACAAAGCCACTCATGTTTTCAACCACACCAAGGATAGGCAGCTTGACCTTCTGGCAAAAGTTGATTTCTTTCCGGACATCCATCAGAGAAATTTCCTGCGAATTTATAACAATAACAGCTGCCTCAGAGCTCTGAAATCAAAGTTGTTAACCCCTAGGCTTGTCAGTGCAAAGCAGTTCACTGTGAAGTGCCGTGGCCTCGTGGTCTGGAGCATTGAATTCGCCGTCTGTGGGTGAAGCTGCAGGTTGTGGATTAGTCATGGGCCTTGTCCGCCTTTAAAGTGCGGCCTCTGTTTATTTTTGTAATGCATTGTAAATTGCGAAAGTAGAAAAAATACAATAGTAATGTTTTGGAACAAGACTAGTTGTGGGTTTTGAGTCCAGCCTGGGACTAAGGTACGTGTGCCCTTAGGGCAAGGCACTTTGTGACTCATTGCTTCTCTCAACCCAGGAGTAAATAGGAACCTGTGAGGGCAGAGATGGTTATTGTGATTAATTTAGCTGCTTTGCGCCGAAATGGCAGCATTGAGTTGTATACTCCCCAGGGAGCTGAGATGATATTTGGAATGTTTTGTGGGCCCAATGATCTTGAGCATGGAAAATAATGACAGCATCTTGAGTACCAGTTGTGGTAGATAAGTGCGCTATACAAAAATATTGCCTATTGCCTATATTGCCTAAAAAACAACGGCAGGTTACATTTTCCCCTTGAAAATTGTAATGTATTATTTTTATTTTAAAACTTAATCACACTTGCATTTCTTTGAATTCCTTTACTTTTAATTGTAGTTTACCATTGTTTAGTAATTAAAGGTAGGATACACCATTGGTAGTTGCTTGAATTGTTATCAATGAGTGAATTTGGGGTATTGTTTAACTGACCTGTCCTAAGTTTTACAATCATGCACGTTGAGAAAAAAACAAGAAAAACAGCGTTCGTTTTCAACTGGCGTCGGGCAGTTGTTTTTGTTATTTTCTTTTTTGCGATCGCTGTTCGGCGATTGTGAATTTTTAAAAATAAATTTAAATACAATCATTTTGCTGTATGCCTAGAATCAAAATAAGCAAGATATTTCTTAATAATTCGGTAGTAACAATTTTCGATATCTGTAAAAATGATGTATCCTACCTTTAACCTTGTTTGTATAACAGTCTGTTTAATACGCCTCATAGTAAAAAATGTAAATAAATTGCAAAAGTTTCAATCAAAATGGCACACGACACGTGCTTATACTGCATTTTATTTATTAAATTTTTTTTTGGGGGGGGTTCCAAACTTGTTTAAGTTGCATGCAATTGCCTTTTGTGAGTTAGCCACGCCCAGGTGAATTTTTGTTCAACATTTTTTCAACCCTGTGTCAATGCCGAGATTTGTCTAGTGTGAAAAGGGCAATAGATAACATCTAGCTGAAAAGACTTTCACGATATATTAATCATCTGCAGTGTACACCAACACGCTTTGTCATTTGCACCCAGTGGCGTAAGTTTCCTACCTGCGGCGTTGTCACCAGCACAGCCCCGTCAACATCAGTACAGCTGAGGTACTGCACAATAGACAGGTGTTCGTCTGACGTCCCCGGGGGTGTGTCTACTATGAGGTAGTCTGTATCACCCCAGTCTACGTCTCGTAAGAACTGCTTGATGAGGCCTGTAGTAACAATGATGAGAGGCTGCTGATAAGTGAAAGCCAAGCCCAACCAGGGGTGTGTTCCACTCTCGCAAACGTTGCCAACATTGGCCCACGTAATTAGTGTTGCCTCGCGGCAGCGGAACGCAATGTGCACCAATTATGTTGGTCAACGTTTAATAGCGAAAATGGTACGACATTCAGAGCTGTTCGCTGTTGGCCAGTGACGTATTTTAAAGACGGCGGAGGGATAAGCACAAGACAGTTATCTCGTCACGGAAATAATTTAGGTTTCATACTTTTCGTTAATGGTGGAATTGTTTTGAGAAAAAAAATTATAGAAAAACAATGAGTTGAACAATATATTGGTGAAGTCGCCAACCAAACGATGTCACTGTGCGCCACCATTTTGACAACGTCATTTATGGAATTTTGTTAACAATCCGTTCCACTCCGACTAGCGCCAACTCAAAACGTAGGCAAACGTTCGTGCAAACAGTTCGCTTGAGTGGAACGCAGCCCAGTATTAAACAATTTTCTGATGTTACATTAAATTTGGACTTCTATGTTAAGTATGCTGGTCCAATTTGCCCTTTTATTGGTTGAACTTGGATTTAAACATACTTGTTTAAGACCACTCAGCACATAGTTTGAAGGGTCTGAGAAGGTTAGTGAGAAAGTGAGTGCACCAAGCAGTATTGCAGTGGTGTCCGTCACAAGTCCAGTCACAAGTATTGGGCTAAGTCCGAATTACTTGGCCGACTTGAAATTACACACGAGTCTATAGGAAGTGGCCGCAGCCTTCTCTCATAGACTTGTGTGTAATTTCAAGCAGTAGCCACTAAATTCAGACATAGCCTTACAGTAGATGAGCAATATAAACAAAGGAATACCTTTGTCAAAGTTGATTTGAGGGATACTGACTTGGAATTGGACTGGTAGACTTGTGATAGACTTGTGAGGCTATGTGACAGATTTGATTTGGTACCAATTAACCAGTTCGCGCCAGATGACGTGTATATAAACGCAGTTTTCCCCAAATTCAAAACGGATGACGCATAAACACGCCACGAGCAAGGCCGGAAATGTCTTTCAGCAGCGAGCAAGGCCGGAAATACGTGGGTGTACTTCCCGGTACTATCGGCCTGAATCCACTTCGGATCGAGTTTCGTTAAAAATAATCCCGCCCCTCGGCTCGGTGATGTTAAAATAATCCTGGCGCGAACTGGTTAAATCAGTCAATTTACCATTTTTCTTGGGACCTCTCCAAATGACTGCATCGTCCGGGCTACTCAACAGGAAACCAACGGACATCACACTCAGGTTGTCTTCGACATACTGATGACAAACAACAAGAATTGAAAACAATCACTTGAAATGCATCGGCATCTCGCCGCTTCATACCCTCGCCTGAATGCGAAGCGAATTTTTTGAAACATTGAAACATTGAAACATCATGAAACATTGAGCAATTTGAAAACTTGATGAGATGTTTCCAAAGACGTGTCTCGAAGACGCATTTTCAAAAATCTCCATTGGTATTGGTTTGTAATCAGCGAATGGTGTGCGCAAGCCTTGGAACGTTGGACACGCCTTGTGGGTGCAATTATTGGTGGATTCAATGTGCGACACGCACATAGCTACAATCGTCTGGATGAGAACGCACCCCGAATGCAGAATGAGGTCACAATTAAAAATGTGACACAGTAAAAATTTTCATTGAAATCGAAATAGATTATAGATTGTTATTATCGTGTGCTCGAATACTGTAATTTGATTGGCCTTGAACGATCACATGTCCAGTCTATAAAAAAAAGCATGGCACACTTCCATTGTGATATCACGTGTGTGCTATCATGATGATGTACCCACTCGACACTATTATCATACGATTATGATAGTTTAGGGTTTAACGCCGTGCCGGCATCAGTGGCCATATTCACGGCGGGAATGTGTACAAATATAAGACAATAGGTAGTAATAAAAATCAAGTGACTGTGGAGAATATAAAAACTTGGAGTAGGAAGGAAGTATTATCACACAGAAAAAGAATGAGGACGTTTCGAAACAACGAAAGAACTATTGTATAGAAGTATAACGATAGACTGATTCTAGGCAGTTTTCCAGGAGAATCCAGTGGAAGGCGGGCCACGAAGGATCCCCCAGACACACGGCACCGTGTCTAAATGGGTCCCGCAAGGCCGGCTGTTTCCCTTGCAGTTAAAGGGGCCCGGGCCCCGCCGGTATTTTCACAGGTCCACATACCTCCGGGTGATGAGGGGACAAATGCACCGAGTGTCTGGTCAATCCTCCATGACCAGTCCCCCAGGACTGGGGGGGGGGGGGAGGGGGCAGTGAAATAGCAGACGATCAGCTGTGTCTTAACCACCGCGTTATTTATTTGAAACATGAAGGAAGTTTTATTTTGTTTCTTCCAGAGTAGACACATAGCACCCTCGGCTTAGACTTGGGTGCTCTGCATCTGTGTTACAAATGTCATATCCCACATCACAGCAGTCAACAATTGTTCAATACAGAATATTGTTTTCTTGGAATATACATCATTTACAGAGTTTAAAACTAGCATTTGAGCACTTTTGCTGTTTCAAACGATAAAAATGCACAACTGACAAAATGCTCTACTGCAGCTTAAAAATAGGAATTTTTGTCTGCTTTTATGGCTCTAAGGAATTTTCTTGTCAAAATCTGTTCAACTTGTAACCCAAAATCAAAATACTAATTGGGATCCACCCCAAACAGTCTGGAAAGACACGCTAACTGAAGGTATGGGGCCAATTTAATAAAGCACAAAACAAAATTGCTTAGCATAAACAATTCTTCCATGGCAAAAACAGATTTACACTTACAGGCCAAATTTTTAGGTGATGTATATCGTTTGTAACTGATATTCAGCTGTTTTTTGCTTAGCAAAACCTTTTGGGTTTTTAAGCAAATGTTTGTGCTTAGCAGCTCCATGAAATTGGCCCCTCGGCGCAGGCCTTACCACGGGTGACCATCCCGACCCACTCTGATGAACCTGCTCCCCCTCCAGACCCATGATTCGTGGAATGGACGGACCACAGATGTCAATGTCCAACACTGCAACCTGTCGGGTGAAATGAAACAAGTTATGCCGATCAAAGTTGATTCCAGAGTGGGGCAAAAATTATATTTAGATTGGTTTTTATTTTGAAATTAAACAAAGAATTTGACTGGAGCGGAGCTTGAACCAGCGACCTCCGGATTGCCGTTCCGGTGCTCTACCAACTGAGCTATCAAGTCCTATGTTGTCGGTTCCCAAAATTGGTCAATATCTTTGTTCGGAGGCGCTAGTCAGAAGCCACAAACCCAGAATAACCCATATGGTATTACGGCACCTGGTGTGATTTTCAAGAAAAGTAGAATTTTGTATCAATTTCCAACGATTGTTGGCTGGCAATCATTGGAAAACAACAATCTGCCCATTTTATTATTTTAATTAGTCCACATTTTATTTGCAATACGGTTACGCATCAATGAATGGGTGCAAGCCAACTAGTCTGGCTTCCTAACCTGATAATTCCCTGATGTTTATAAATTGCTTTGTTTCGTCTGAAGGAAGTCAAGGAACTAGACTACAAGAACAGCATATTTTTTCATGGTGTTATTTTTTTAGCATCTATAAACCAATACTTAAAACAGGTCAGTGTTCAGATATTTTTACTTTTAAATATAAATCCCTAAACCCATCAATTTTCAAAAATAACATCAAAAGCAAATTATGTATACTACCTTTAAAGGGAGGATACACCATTTACAGATATTGAAAAGTTTTACTACCGAATTGTTATCTTACATATTTGAAAGTAAATATTGATTGTAGACATCCAGCAAAATGATTGCGCTAGATATCTTGTAATTGTTTCAAAAAGTTAAATTTTCTTAAATAAAATCCACGATCGCGGGACGGCAATCGCGAAAAAACTAGAACAACATAAGAACTGCCCGACGATGGCTGAAAACGAACGCCGTTTTTCCTACTTTTCTCAGCATCCACGATTGGAAAACTTCGGACAGGTCAGTTAAACGATATTTACTATAAAATACAACCCCCCGAATCCACCCATTCATGACAATTCAAGCAATTACCAATAGTGTATCCTACCTTTAACACTGACTGGGTTACAAAAAGTGGTGTCAGGATACTACATTTAACCCCTAATTAATAAAGAATGCCGAAAAATATGATGGTCCCCCCCCACCAATCTCTACCAAGACGGTTACATACCTGTGTATTTTCATCTCTGGCCAGACCCCTGGCAAGATGGGCTGTGAAGGTGCTCTTACCCACCCCTCCTTTGCCAGACAGTACAAGGATCTTGTGTTTGACAGACGACATCCGCTCCCTGATCTCCTCAACAGCTGAGAGAAACATCATAAAAGTCATGAACCATCGGGAGCAAGTAATAAGGGGGGTATCAAATGAAAGGGAACATCCTGAGCCACGCAGAGTTTAACGGGCTCTTGAATTGTCGCCCTCAAACCCTGCAGACATTCGCAGCAATCATTAAACAAGTTGGCCAATACATGATATGAACGTCCACATCTGGTAAAATGACAATTTCTACCACTATATTTAATTTTATTGGCGTTTACGTAGCTTTTCAGTCTTTTATGTTTCTTATTCTGTATAATATATAATAGCAAGGCTTTATTTCACGTTCTGTACGTTAATTTCTACAATTTTTCATTTGTGAGAACATCTCAGATGTCCAAGCGAATTGACCCATAGAAATGCGCGTTGGTTCGCATGCCTTGGGCCGTTTTTCGAACCCCAGCTTTGTCTTCGTCTCAGGCTTCATTCATACAGTACAGTTTAGCAATAGTTGTAGCCGGAGACGGATCCAAAGCCAGGGTTTGGGAAATGGCCTTGGTCTGTTTGTAACGGAGGCTCTGATTGGGCGCATGATTTTTTGCGCTAATAACCACGGATCTGGCCGAAATGTCCGCAGGGACTTTGAGCGTTAGTCGTAGAAAGCGCGTAAAAAGCGCTGCGTGGCTCAGGATGGGACAACAAAGGCCTTTTTATTTTAGCAGTGAACCAATGAAAAAGAATAAAATTAAATGTACTTTTTGTCAACAAATTGGGGCTAATATTTGTATCAAATTTATTTATTTCAACATCCAACAGCGATCTATTGCCAATTACAGTATCGATAAGTGAGAGAGGACAATGTGAAGAAGTTAGTTTTAATAGAGGTGTGAGGAAGACCCCAGAAGAACATTCTGGGGGGAAACCCATGGAATCAGGCAGGGACTGAAAACCAAATCCACATATTGGCCTAGGCGTGATTGGAACCCGGGTCACAGCAGTGGAAGGCGACTTTTTGGCGAGGAAAGAACCACTGCGCCAACCTGACTCCCTGTGTGAGTAATGAGTATTTGTAAAGTACACGTATCCACAAATATTACTAGTGCTCACAGCAGGAATGTAGTCAAGTCCATCACAAGTTCCTGTAAGTCCCTGCAAGTCCATCACAAGTCCTCCAGTTCCAATTCAAATCACAAGCTATTCAAATGAGCTTTGACAAAAGCATTTCTTTGTCATTGTTTAATTAGTTTCTTATGACTGGCTTTATGACTGGACTTGTGACTAGACTTGTGAAAAGACTTGTGCAAGGACTTGCAGGGACTTCAATACAACTCTGGTTCATAGCGCTACGTCATTATTACCTCTGCTCAATGTGCCCTATGTTTTCAGTCCTTTAGGCCGAGTTCGGGCGGTCCGTTCTTGACACGCGAACTCTGTTCTCGCGCTTGAACGGCGGGAACGCAACCCGTGAACACTGCACTCGGAACAAGAACACACACCACCTATCCATCAGGGTTTTGCAAGAACAAGTTACGCGTGTCAAGAACAGACCGCCCGAGCTCGGCCATAAGTTTTGGGACTCTCCATCAGGGATGTAGTCGAGTCCATCACAAGTCCCTGCAAGTCCCTGCAAGTCCCTGCAAGTCCCTGCAAGTCCCTGCAAGTCCCTGCAAGTCCCTGCAAGTCCCTGCAAGTCCCTGCAAGTCCATCACAAGTCCATCACAAGTCCTTCAGTTTTAATTCATATCACAAGCTATTCAAATCAGCTTTGACAAAAGCATTTCTTTGTCATTGTTCATCCAGTTACTTGTGACTGCCTTTATGAAGGGAATTGTGACTGGCTTCACGAAAGGACTTGTGAACGGACTTGCAGGAACTCGACTAGAACCCTGTCTAAAGGCCTCCTTACAACAACTACTGCCAGGACCAAGTCATACGGCTTCAGGGCGTTTTGTCATGTAGCACCCGAGATGTGGAATGCCCTACCATCCTCACTTAGGGGCTTCGGGCTGTAGACTCTCTCGACCGGTTCAAAACCAGCCTAAAATTTCACCTATTTCTACTAGCCTATTCACACACATTGTAGATTATTTTGTTATCAGTCACCTTGTAACTATTTTGTGTAACTTTGTAAATTTGTTTTTTGTTAAGCGCATTGAGATTTCTTTCGGTTATGTTTTGCGCTCTATAAGAATGATCTATTAATATTATTATTATTACAAATTATTATTGCCTTTATGAAGGGACTTGTGACTGGCTTCACGAAAGGACTTGGGAACGAACTTGCAGGGACTCGACTACAACCCTGCTCTCCATACACAGTATTGAGAGTCCCCAATTTTCGGACTAGTAGTACAAACAAACAAACCAATTACCAGGGTCTGGTGCTTGGGGCAAGCCGGTGGCACATATGTTCTGATTAGGGCAGCCTTGGCAAGCCGATACCTTGCCAGCTGATTCACTCTCTGTTCCTGGACAATCTGCAAAAAATAAAAAGTGTTTTCCCACTTAGATTCCAAGTTTTCAATGCCTTATGTTTTAAAATAATACAAATCTGAATTGTATTCTCCTCTTTTTTCTCTCTGGCTTTTGTTTGCAATAGCCCCAGATTTATACACAACATAATCATGATAATGAGGAAAGAAGTGGAACCTCCCCTTTTTCAAGTACTTTCAAAGTTTTATGGCAACAACTTTTGTTTTATTTTCCAATACATGTACATACATGTAGCCTACAGCAATAAAAATCATTTGCATAAAAATGTAAATATAATACAAATGAGTTGGCATTAGTTAACATTTTAATTTACACTAATTGACGTAATTTAGAGAAAAAATATAGTATCTACTTCTACGGTTGTGTACAAACTAAATTTATCTAACAAAGTAAGTAAACCAAAGTATTTCTTATCAAAAAAGGAAGAGAAATTGCCAACTTTCGCGGTCAAGAAAAAAATCTGCACCAGATAAAAGTGCTGATGACATGTCACGTAATGTTACACGAATGCGCATTTTGATTGTAATTAACGCGTGTGCGTCATGCGACCACCCGGCGTGTTTATACGTGGGCGTTAGTTATTTCGAATGACCCCTAACCCATGTCATTGTGCACGTGTGCAGTTGAAATACTAAACTAATTGCAGGGGTGCGTTTTGGCGATCGTCATTAACAGACCCTAACAAAGAACTAGTTCGGTAGTATTTGGGGAGCAATTATAGAATGCAGGGCCCACTCACAACTCTTGACTTTATTTACCCTCGGACATAGAATGGACTGACCCTAACCCTAACCCTGCTACCCCAATACCCATAGAATACAGGGCCACTCCATTCTATGTCATAGGGTAAATAAAGTTGAGAGTTGTCCCTGCATTCTATAGTTAAGCAAGATTTTGTCATCATTTTTTTTTGGTGAATTTCCAACCGGCGAGAATTTCGCACAATCATGCAATACTCATCTCCCTAAAACAGTTAATCGAAGAGAAACAACATAACCAGTTTTTGGTTACAAGTGCCAAAACACACCCCAGAATACCCCGCCACATAGCCTAGTCTTTGCCAAAGACAACTGTATTCAATATTTGATTGTGCACGCTGCGTATTCTTTTCAAACAGTGCACACACCCCCCGCACTAACAGCACAATTATAGACCAGCTTCCTAACTCACACATTCGACTTTGCAAATTTCTTCGCAGGCTTTCCTAGGGAGCCAATCAGCAATCGCAGAACGGCAGTTGTTTACATTATGCGCAATACATAATACGCCCACGCACAAAATTCCTTTGCGAAGCAGCGCTAATTAGATATGCAACGCAGGCCCGCACTACTCCTGAATGGGTAGTTGTCTTTTTGAAGACGCTGTGCATATTCGAATGGTCAAATTTGCATGAAAAGGTCATGCCCTAATGTTTGCAAAGACCACTGTGTGAGTTAGGGAGCTGGTCCAACCTTGTCGTTAGCGAACGCACTGTTGATAGCCAGGCTATGTGGTTTGATTGCCCACCATGTAGTCTACAGTCGCGTTTGCGGAACGGGCATAGTTTTCACCTTTTTTACAGAAATTGGCCGAGATTCGACCGGTTTTTGGTGGGCAGCAGCTGGGTGAGTTGATAAAGTACGTCCTACAAATTTTTTGTTGGGGTAGACCGTGCGGCAGTATGGAGTAACTTATTGCCCGAAATTTGTGCACGGTTTCTATTGTTTAACGGCGGTTAACCTGTAAAAACCCTCACTATCTATGGGTCTCCGCCCTACGGGCGTCGGGAGACCCAGAGTTAATTCTAGGGGTACCCGGCCACTAGCCCAGGTCGGACGACGTTCTTCATTACATTACGACTGTACACAATTAACGAATCCAATTAACTGGGCTACCCGGCCACCATGGCCACGTTTTCACCGTACCCGTACCACCCTTTGCGGGGTTATTTTCAAGTGGCAATTACTGCAATTACTTCCAAATTTCTTCTTTATTAAAGCAACACCTAATAACTACGCGACCAGGAACTTTAGGTTTCGTTTTCTTAATCCCCTTTCCTTACAAAAAAAGGGAAATATGTTAGCGCTTACGCTCTCAGGTGCATTTTCTGGTACGTCGGCCATTTTGCAATGAACACGCAATTTGGGTAGTGCGCCCTCGTGTGACAAAAATAGCGGATTGTGTTTTTTCTTCGCAGACACGTTTTTAACTTTCGCAAACTTTGCTGTGGCGCGCTTCATAATTCAGGACAAGCGTTTAAAAGTTTTTATAATTATTTTCCGATTTTTTTTTTTTTGAAAATCACCTAGCAAATAGCATCTCTCAATATATAAAAACTGAAAAATTGCATATCGTGCTAAAAACTTGACCTCCTTTTGAAAATCGACTCGTGGTTCGAAGCACTCGTACAAAGAGGACTTTTAAACATTTGTTGTGTACTAGTTTGTAACATTATTTAATATTCAAGTATAATTATAATTCAAGATTTGTGATCCTTTAAATTAAACAAATGTTTAAATATAAACTAATAAATGGATGCAAATTATGTAAAATATCCGACAGGCCACCAAACTTGTGGAAAAGCCAATTTTTCGTTCAAGACATTTTTTAATGCAGTTCGTTTTTTCATTTCAGAATAAAAAATTACACCAAAAATGATAGTATAGTTACAATATCTCTAACCCTCCCAAATAATGTAACTAACGTAACTTTACTGCGATTGTTGGTTAGACAGTAACATGATGCGGCCATCAAAGGTTGAACTCCTGTAAATGATGTGATTAGGGTTTTAGTACATTACCACATGAATCAAATGAAACATGCTAACAGTGTGGGCAAGTATGTAAACATCGGTAAATTGTAAACTAGGGACAATTGGGTTAGGGCATAAACAAAGGGTCCACAATTGACAGATTGTCCACAATTGAAAAATTGTGTACAAAACCTATAGGAGGCCTTCCGAAAGTACAAACAAAAGATGGACAATAGATTGGCTGATTGCCTGATGGCCAGTGTTTTTAAACACTGAATAGGGGACCCTTTTTTAAATAGGGGACCCTATTGCCCTCTATTGTTCTACTTTCTCTATTCCAAAACAAAACAAAACTCTTAAAAGAGTTTTGTTTTGTTTTGGAATAGAGAAAGTAGAACAATAGAGGGCAATAGGGTCCCCTATTTAAAAAAGGGTCCCCTATTCCGATTCGGGTACAAAACAAATGGAAGGTCTATAAAGTACAAACAAAAAAAGGAAAATAGGGGGTCCCTGATTGAAGGCATATACACGCTTTTGTGGGTGGGTGGGCATACACCTAGTTAGGCGGACAGTTTCTTTTGTTTGAAAAAAAGCTGACCGAGTTGTGGGTACATTTTCCTGTCCCCATAGCATTTTGGGTCTCCAGTAAAGGGGTTAGGAGTAGTTTTTAGTTAAGGTATAATAAAAGGAGGAGAAATATTTTAGGGCAATATTGAACATTTTTGGTCGAAAGAGTTTTTACTTTTTGAGGGTTCGAGTATAAAGAGAGTTTCCTTTAGCGCGCAAACCCTATGGAATGTCCCTATAACGTCATGCAATTATTATTGGTGTCTATTGTAGGCCCATCAAATGTGTTTCAGGTACTGGACTGCATCTGTAGGATGTGTCATTAAGTTCCTGAAAAAGTTGAATTTGAAATAAATACTTTTTTCCATTATATTTAAATATAAAAACAAAAAACAAAAACATGGCAGTATTGGATTCCAGAATTGTAGAGGTTTATTTTGACAGGTATATCATATGTGACTTGTTCCAACGAAACCCGGACAAAGTCGCACAATGTGTTTTATTACAATGTACTTGTGAAGTCATTTTGGGGTGGATTTTACAATTTTTAGGTTTTTAGTTTTTCTGAATCACTAATTATTAATCTACAATCTCCCCAAATTTGAACATAATCCGTCAGCCAGAAGTTGTGTATAGAAATAAATAATACGTTTTTTTGAACTTCAAAGCTGTTTATCTCATAATTAGGTTGTCAGGATTTTATCACTAAATCCTTCCACCAGGGGAGATAGGGTGGGGGTACATAAATTATGTAAATGATACATCATTTCAAAGCTGAGAAACTAGAGAATTTGAAAAAAGAAAAATATAAAAAACTAAAATTGTCAACTTTGTCCGGGTTTCGTTGGAGCAGGTCACATATACAAATATTGCAGGAGTAATTTTGACCAAAGTTCTACAAAATCTCCCAAAAAATTACAGGACAACTAAGGTTTTTTTTTAATCACAGGCTTCATCATCGTCTTGGGCTTGAGCCGATTTTAGGCTTCCAACTGCAGGAACTCCAGCCACATTTTGGTGACTGTTGTGCTTCAGAAACATTCAATCAGTCGATATGAATTGAAAAGTTCAAATATTTCTATTTGTTTTACATTTCTATTTGCTTCTCAGTGATTCGGAAGTCAGAGGCGAAGCAGAAGGCGAAGCAGAAGACGAAGAAGAAGACAAAGCAAAGGTTTCGAAAAACCCCATAAATTTCAACGGCCATCTTTGCGCAGTGTCGAAGATCCACACCAACTGTTTGTCCTTCCTGTCGATGGTACACACACGATTCCATCCTCGTTATCTCTTGTTTCCTCTGTGAGACATCTTCAGTTTCTTGCGGATGCCTACTGCATCCTCCGAGTCATCCTCCCCACCCCGGCCACGCCCTTTCTTCTTGTCGTCATAGTCTCGCATTTCCTAGAGCCAAAAACAAAAAAACGGAGAGGAAAAGTTATCACCGTCACACAATCCCCGAGGAATGCATAAAACCTTTAGTGGTTTGGAATGCTAGAGACTATAAATGTGGATGTTAGCAACGACTTCTAAATATATTTTATTTAATATATCCACTGCTCTCTATGATATCGGAGCATGATCAGAGTCACACTGTGTATTACCGGTGAGTACTAGTAAAATCACTTGTGCATTACACATTAGAAGTCTTTGAAGAACATTTATGGGTTTGCAAACAGACAAAATGCATGTGTCGGCTAATAAGCGGCTTGGCAACTTTGATGAACTATAACTTTGAATAGAAATGTCGGAAAATATTAGTTTTGGTATCAATTTAAAGCTGATGACGTACCCTTTCAAAATTTACATCAACCTCCAAAAGTGAGAAATACGACTTTACAGCCCTTTTGTGATGGATGGTCACATATTGTAAAGCACTTTGATCCGACTTAACCAGCTCGCGCCGGGATTATTTTAACATCACTGAGCCGAGGGGCGGAATTATTTTTAACGAAACTCGATCTGAAGCGGGTTCAGGCCAATAGTGCCGGGAAGCACACCCAGGCATTTCCAGCCTTGCTCGCTGCTGACAGACATTTCCGGCCTTGCTCGTGGCGTGTTTATGCGTCATCCGTTTTGAATTTGGGGAAACATTTGCGTTTATATACGTCATCCGGCGCGAACTGGTTAAATGCGCTATATAAAAATCCATTACTATTATTATTATTGTTTCTCAAAGTGTATCGATAGTTGACTTAAAGGTTCCCTTGGCTTTCACCTTGAGAACGAGGACGCTGACTTCGAAACATCTGGGGGTTATTTGCGATATTCGTACACTTACCAGTTTAGCAAAGCGTTGTGCTTCGGTCACTCGCTCCATGAGCAACATGACTTCCTGTTCCTCGGTAGAAAATAACGGCAGTTTCTTGTCAATCAGCTGCTCAAACCGCTGATACAGCTCCACATCATACCTGAAACGGGACAAAACACAAGGCTAAATGAAGGCCAGATCTAATGCTGCGTTTCAATCGCGTTGTGTTTATCGTGTTCACCGTTGGCTTATTTCATCCATGCGTCTAAAGTGATAGATCGAAATGGGCTATTCTGTTTTTCTTTAGCTTTGATATCCTGCCTTTTGATTGGCTGAAACATTATGCACGAGGAAAAATATGAATCAATAAAGTGCAAGTTCGATCAAGGACCAAGTGTTCAGTGGTGGTTGGTTTGTGACGTACATGTACATGTACCTAGCGCATGTGCCGTGGAGTTGCCGAGTGAACGACTCTAGTCAAACTTTTGTGGCGCTAAAACATCGTACTCGCATCTACCAAAAAAATGCCAACAGAATATTACCAATATTTTACACCATGATAGTGATTGCCCAGTTTAAGATATCTTTGATAACTGCCATTTTTATCGTACATTGTTGACAAAAGTAACAGAATCACGTGGTAAAAAAAACATGCTCAGCATAGCATAGTTTTTACTGTACGTCATTTAAAAAAAAAAAAATTGTTGTTGATACATATAGTTGGTTCCCGTCGCACTATGCCATGAACAATTTGCCAGGGATGTAGTCAAGTCCATCACAAGTCCCTGTAAGTCCCTGCAAGTCCATCAATTCCAATTCAAATCACAAGCTATTTAAATGAGCTTTTGACAAAAGCATTCCTTTGTCATTGTTCAACCAGTTACTTATGACTGGACTTATGACTGGACTTGTGCAAGGACTTGCAGGGACTTGAATACAACTCTGCAATTTGCTATTGATAACCAGCCAGACCAACTGGGGTAGGTTGGTCGTGAATAGGCTAGGCTAGTTACGAGTTTAGTCGAAATATGGTTATCGTTAGTTCTTGATTGAACTAGCTCAAAAGCACCGTTCCCTTGTGAACATGGTTTCAGTTCGCCCAAGAGACGGACTCGCCTCAATTCCACCATTCGTTTTGATGACCAATACAGAAAGCTGTTCACTGAAGCATCGTCTAGTAAAAACTTTGGCCCTCGTGATGACAACCGTTTTGCCTGCCGTGCTAAATCTGTACCGGTACCCGTAGCAAACACATCCACTCACCATCTTAATGCAGAAGTTGAACATGTTGGGCAAGCTATAAGCACTCCATGAAACCATCTGGCTGGCTATCCTTTTGACAGTATTTTCTTAGTTCTGCAAAAATAAAAACAAACAAATGTTAATTCCTGTGACCTGTCAGCAAACCTAGTCGGAAAGTACTAACTGGTTTTGCTTAGCATAAAAAGTGCATGGAGTTTTAGCTGGTAACATTTTTTGGTGCTTAGCAAATTGTTGTGCTAAGCAGCTCCATGAAATTGAGCCCAGGGGGGTGTTTCATAAAAAATTAAATACAATTGATCTTATGTGTAGTTTTAAGTCTGATATTTTTAAGATTAATCATACCTAACAATTAATCTGAAAAATGTGTTTCATAAAATCAATCTTAGCATAAGATTGATTATAATTGTAATTACACAATTTAATATTTGTGAAAGAGGATGACCCTGTGACCTTGCTTAAGCAAAGCTAAAAAAAGTTTCACAGGCGGCCATTTTTTCTAACACCACACCACAATTACAAACGGACAAATATTGGTAAGTTTCAACCAGGGTTTCAACTTTTATTTAGCAGGCCTATTTCTGTGTGTTGGTGGGTAGCATTTTATTTAGTATTTTAAAAGCTTTGTCAGATTGAAATCATAATTGCAAGTGTAGTCTGTAAACC
Source organism: Crossaster papposus (assembly GCA_037893245.1). Taxonomy (NCBI): domain Eukaryota; kingdom Metazoa; phylum Echinodermata; class Asteroidea; order Velatida; family Solasteridae; genus Crossaster; species Crossaster papposus. The sequence goes on from JBAIAA010000237.1 coordinate 854,484, forward strand.
TAGTCGAAATTCCTGTGCTGTGAAAAGATCATTGGCCTTGCCTTAGGCTTACTCCTGTGACTGTGTCTGTGTTGTTAAGCCTAGGCTAGGCTGCATGCTATACATGTACATGTACATGTACACGTACATGCTGTACAGTATGTATACTACATTGTGCATGTACATCTTGCATGATACATGTTAATTGTTATGTTGATTATATTATAGGCCAGGGCCTGCCCTTGGGCCTGGCTTAAACTGACTTCAATGTAAATTTGTTTATTTACTTGGGCCTGGCAATGGTTTAGGTGGAGCCGCCCTTGGGTAGGTCTGACTAACTTATTTCTAGTTTATATAAATAGGCCTACTCAGTAATAATAGATTAGGCCATGAGAACTTAGGTATGAGTTTACCGTCCGAGACTTTTTGAAAAGTGATGAGGCTTTTTTTCATTATTCATTATTCATTATTTCATTATTCATTATTTTTGTTAACCCTTTTTTCAAGCGAATTAAGTTTATACATAGAACCGACAATCACGGAATCAGGTAGAGAGGTAGGAACATGCACTTATTTTGTTAATTTTTAACTGAATAAAAATGCACAATAAATGAACAAAAGGCAGAAGATAGTTGATTTAAATTGTATTTTATTAGATTTGTTTATGTTGACACGCTGACTTTATTCATTCCTTTCGCCTAGCACAACTTGAAACACATGTTCATGTTTGATCAGTGTGTGAAGTATGGATAGTGAAGTACATAGAACCGGCAAGGGCCGCCCCGTATACTGCAATCACGTGACCTGTATCATGACGCGAGCATTCGTCTGCTGCGGCTGGGTCCTTCAAAAATCGCAAGATATCGTGTTAGATTTGTGCCATCGTTTGATGTAATTACATCTACGAGATTCATCAAAACATTATTCAGGTTTTCATTTGCGTATTTATGACTTTTCATCGTTTTAATGCTCGATATGATGAAAATACTAACGCACATACATGCAACACGGGAAATCCCACACGAAATCGGCAAATCGGTAAGCAACATCCGGGTCCCGGCCAAGCGTTGCCAAGCCGATGAAAGAGGACGACGGTGATTGGCTGACACGTTTGGCGCCCAGTAATAGTGTAACTACAAGTCGCTAGATGTCTCCTAGCCTTTAAACAAGGCCACATGTCTGATAGACGCCGAGCGACTAAAAAGAGACTAATCGCGAACACCTGAGTGAACGCCGAGCGACTAAAAAGAGACTAGTCGCGAAAACCTGCCCAGACAAGTTTCGTCACTCGGTCGCGCGTTCACCCCGTGTATCTAGACTCATCTCAGCCGCTTAGCCAGAGTCACGAGGCCTTGTCAAAAGGCTAGATGTCTCCCTGAACAACGCCATGATCGTAGGTGTAGAATTCGTCGTTTTTGGAGGGAATAAGTGAAACAGACTTTTGGGATAAAACTGTGCAACTTTTTTTGAGAAATAATGAAATTTTTTTAAATAATGAAATTTTTCATGCGGTGGCGCCACGACCATGCGGGCGGTGGACGGTAAACTCATACTTTCATTCTCATGGCCTTATAGGCAGGCTACAAAAATGTGAACATTCTCACTTTTAAAAAGGCCAAACGTTACGAAAAACATATAGGGGGCCTGTGACATATTGGCTATCGTTACGGCAGCCGTATTCAATGTTGATCTTCTATCGTTATTTATTGCAGAAACACCATCGGGGATCTAACAATTTAATATTTATTAACTGTTTATCGGTAGCTTGATTGATTAAAATAAATGCATGCCTTCCACGGCGAAAGTCCCGGAGAAGAACTTGTTTTCTCTTTTTATTTACTTTTAATATGTTAATCCTAGGTACTTTTTTATTCAAGTAAATTTCATTTTCTTCTTTGTATAATCCGTAGCGTTGTAGGATTTTTTTAGGGAAATAAAGTCAGAGATACCGTACATGTAGTTGACAGTTGCAAAAGTAAAAGTCCTGACATTCAATACTATTAGGTCAGGGAACAAGACGTACAGTCGACTACAATAACAATAGCGGAAGTAGTCGGGCATGTAGGGTGGCAAAGGTTTATTTTATTTACAGGCCCGTGTATTCTTTTGTTTCTACACATAAAATGACTTCCGCAATTCTTAAACAATCTTTATTTAAAAATGTGATCGTGGCAAGTTTGGTATAAATTGTCAGAAAGATGCCATTTTTTTAAAGCCAGTCTTTAAGTATCATTTTAGAATAAAAGTAAATTATCTTTCAATAATGAAAAATGGCCCTATCAACGCATAGGCTGATAATTTTGGTTCATAATCCATTTGCAAAATATATCTAAACTTGAAAGCATGGTTTCTAAGTTTCTGTTATTTTTAACAGCAACATTCATGATCTGAACAGGGTACACTTCAATCTTATTATTACAACCAATGCATTGTGTCCTTCAGGTTGCAAGTATGCCTTTTCTTTTATTTGAACTTGGACTGTTCATTTACACAATTATTTTTTCTTTCTATCAACAGGTTACAGAGGTGTAAAAAATGGTAAGTTGCAGCAATGTGTCTTCTGCATTATCTTATAGAGACAGCGTACAACTGATAGCGAAATAATCACTAATAACACTTTTTGTTGAGGAGAATGTGGCAAATCAACGTTTTATAGATGAATATAATTAGACCCTTCATTTCCAACACAAAATTATTTGAAACAAATTTGTGTCTTTCTGTAAATACATGCATGTCAATTCATGATGAAAAACGTTTTTGAAATTGTGCAAAACACTTATTTGTGTTGTAGGCATATGCGATTCTTAAAATGTTGTGAGGAACAATGCTGTTACATGCTTTTATACCCATACCGGTACATAGCACTGGCAGGGAATCAGTGTAGGTGGAATTGTGTTCAATGCAATGTAACATTAACATAATGTTTTGAACTTTATTTTTTATTTAACAGAGCAACAAGGTAAAGGGGAGAAAGTCTCGAGCCAGAAACTGGCAGACAAAGGAAATAATGGAGCTTGTTGACTTTGTAAAAGAAAACCGGGAGAGGCTATTTGGCAAAGCAGGCCATTGTAGCAGTAGGGTAGGTAGTTTGGTTATAATGTTGTCAAATAATTGGCGTACTGATGACTGACTACAGTATCGCATATTCTCGCGGTTGGCATGACGTCACGAAGGGGCGAGCCGTGCATAAAAACATGCATTAAACCTCGAATTTGTCCCTTTGCGATAAAGTGCATAAACAATGAAAGATAAACGAGGTTCCCGGATGTCCGACCGTGAGAATGGTCTCCCAGTTTCTCATAATAGTATAAGGAGTTCATTACTGAAATACTGTACCAAAAAAAAAAAGACTGAGTGAAAATATACACAGAAATGTAAACAACATTTTATGTAATTTGTTAACCACCTGAGATTGAAAAACGTGAACATTTTTGCCCACCAGACCATAGTACAAAAAATGTGAACTTGGCAATCATTTTTTACATACACTTGTAGGTTGAAGAAAGAAAAAAAAAATACTGGATGAAGGCGGCAAGCAAGCTGCGGGTGAGTGGGGGAGCTGAGCGTGGGTGGAGGGATGTCCGTAAGAAATGGACAGAAATGAAGTCCAATGCCAACAAATATCATCAAAGCAGGACGGGGGGAACAGGTAAGATTATTATCAAGATTTGTAACATTTTAATTTACATAAACAAACTTTCTATGAGCAATTGAAGAAACTGTCTGTGTATAGGTTTGCATTTTATTTCGCAAATCATCATGGAGAATTGAGTGGCTATCCAAGTCACAGATTTTAATGTGAAGTAAAGCAAAATCTGCATAAACATCATGTATTCATGTTCTCCTCAATAAACATCAACCTGTGATTACCACATCGACTACTCTGTTTTCTTTATAAGGTGGGGGACCACAGGCAAAAAAGAATGAGGTGCTGGAAGTTGTCCTAGATGCTGTGGAACCAGAAGCTAAATTCGGGCTTCTCCCAGCATCCTCCGAATGCTTCCCAGTAGATTCATCCCAGGTAAGTGTGGAGTATTGCTGCCTTATAATTTGTTTAGCCGCGTCACACATGGGGCTTTTTATTAGAGCCCGTTCTTGTTCTTGTTCTTGTTGTTACATGATCATGCTGCTGTACCTTTTTCGGCATCCGGGGAACTTCTCGGTAAAAGACCATTCAATACATTCACACATTGAATGTGTGGGCAGAATTGTGTTCTACTTATTAGGACACATGCAAAAGGCTGGACTCAGGACATGTGTGCATTGTGCTGTCAAACCATAATAGGAGGGTTAATAGCACAACGTTTCAGTCGTATGGTTTCCCCCATTTTTTTAATGAGATATCCTTTATTATTTATAATTTGGGTTGACTTCTTCAGTATTGGACATTACAAATCAATTCAGATTCCATTTGGGTTAAAGTTAGCTTTCCCTTGCATTGATGCAAGTGTTCTTTATTTATTTCTAAAGGAATCTGAAGTGTCTCAAGAAATGCAGGAACTTGAGGAGGAGATTGAGAAGCAGCCAGACAGTGGCATCATGAAAGAACTGCAGACCCTCCGACAAGAACTTCAACTAGTGAAGGATCAATCCAAAAAGACATCCACCACTGATAAGTCGGCCAAGGATCAGTTCATTGATCTAGAGAGGGAAAAACTCGAAGTAGCCAGAGAGGGACTGGACATTGAAAAGAAAAAAATTAAGATACATGAGGGAATACTACAGGTTTTGAGGGCCGGGGCAGTGGAAGGAATTTTTCAGAGTATGCAATAAAAAAAACCGGATCTCTCTCTCGTTACTTCCAACAGTTTACTCTTTTTAGCTGTTCATTCCCTGTTGGGAAAGCTTTTTAGTTTTTGTTAACATTTTCTGGTTTTTGGGGCACTTTTCCCAATAGTTTTGATGCATGTTTTAATTGTGCAAGCCACTTTGGAACCTCTTTGTCTCGCGCCTGAATGAAATCTGCCAAAATTTGATTGAATCAGCTGAAACCCTCACGATGTCATTGAATATCGGTATGGACATTTGCATATAATTTTGTTTTTAAGTTGCAATATGAAGATTGAAAATAAAGGTGCTGATTGATGGATTGCATTTAAAGGCGTTTCATTGGCCTTTCAAATATTACTACTGGTAATGGAAAAACAACACCTTAGACCTAGTTATTAGGCGGGTTGGGAGGTGTAAAAAAGTCAGCTATTATTTGTGCTCTTATTGCTTCCCCGTCAATGTTAACGTCATTCACAGCTTCAGGATAAACCTCATCTTCTGGCACATCCACGTCGTTCTCCTGGTCTAGGTTTGGCTCTCTCAGAAACTTGTTGATGTTGTGCAAGACACAGCATGCTGTCACAATGTTACAGGCACGGTCTGGTTTTATAGACATTCCAATCAGAAGACATCTGAATTTATTCTTTAGCTGGCCGTTTACTTGCTCAATGGAAGCTCTTGTTGATGTTTGTGCCCTGCAAACAAATGTAACAATTATAAAGCTAAGTAAGATGATGAAAGGGTATTTCAAGAAATTTTAAAATGCTAATAAGCTATCGGGCTGTTTTATATCAACACTTTAAAACAACGATGTATTTATAAACTGCAACATACAATGGAGTGAGATGAAAGTAATGATTGTAGGGTTAAATCTAATTTATTCAGACATCCAATTTAGTTAAATTTTTACATTGTATGAAAGTGATTGTCATTGTATGAATGACTGTGAATTTCTGAATGTTATATCATTGTCTTTTGTAACAGTAGTTTGAATGTTATTTATTGTTAATATTCAGAGGTATTTAAATAATTTGACATTTAACAACTTCAAGTCAAATAAAAAAGAGCAATAAAACTCATTTCAAGAACAGCTTGACAAAATGTAACATTTTTTTTGATAGAATGTAGTTTGGGCATTAAACATAGCTCGCACATTACTCCCCCCTCCCCTTCCAAAAAGGGGGGGGGGGGCTATAATTATATAGGGCCTATCCGCCAATATCTCAAATTAATCCCAATACATAACCTTCACACAAAGAACCAATTTTCAGTGCTTTACCTGTTGTATGCAGCTTCGGCAGCGTTTTCTGGATTGACTATGGGTGTCATCAACCATGGGCGGAGTGGATAACCAGAGTCGCCCAATAAAACTCCAGATAAAACTCCCTCCCCAAACATCTGGCCAATGCGACTGGCTCGCAGAATTCTGCTGTCATGAGCACTGCCTGGCCATCTAGCTGAAACATTGGTCAATCTATAATTTGCATCACAGATTAGCTGGATGTTGACACTATGAAAGCCCTTTCTGTTGATGAAAACATGCTCATTAGGGCCCCAGGGGCAACCACGAAGTCGCACATGTGTGCAGTCAACTGCTCCTACCACCTTTGGGAATCCATGAAGCTCAAAGAATTCCCCTTTAACCTTATCCGATTCTGCTGGAGTGTGAGGGAATTTGATGTAGTCATTGCGTTTGTCACAAAGAAGATTGGTGACTCTTCTCAAAACTCTGGAGGCGCTCGCAACACTGATGCCTGTCTCATCCCCAGCACAAGTTAGCAGTGACCCTGATGCATAGTACTGCAATGCAGTGAAGACTTGTAAGCTGGGAGGAATGGCATGGTTTCGGGCTGATTTTGGCTGCAATTCTTCTTCAAGAAGGTCGATAATGTGCATGCATCCCTGCCTTGTGAATCTGTATCTCTTGAACATTTCTTTGTCATTGTACTTATCTAGTGGGTTAACTCTATCCCGAAAAACTCTCTGTGCACGCAAAGCACGTCGATTGTGTTGTTCAATCAGCAAAAAATGTGCCGCCATGATGAAAAGCTATGCACATGTATGAACTATAATGTACATTTGTACTTCTACACGGTAAATTTGCTTTACAACTTCCCGCCACTTTATTCATGTGATTAACATGTGACATTTAAGTTTGATGTGCCTGCACAATTTACAAGTGATCAAGATCACTTATAACTTTAAGATTGATTTTTAAGACTGATATCACTCTTAAAGTTTTTATGAAACAGAAATAAGATTGATCTTAAACATAAGATTGATCAAGAGAGATAAGATTGATTTTGGGAGGATAAGATTAATTTTAAAGTTTTATGAAACACCCCCCTGGTGTATTAGGTACTCACTGCTAACGATTGACAGGTAGGATTGTGTAGATGGGGAGTCTGGTACCTCCTCAAAGAAGGATGTTCCCTCATCACAGCATTTACCTAGGGAACCAGACACAAGGAATTCCATATACAGTGTAGTTAGTTCAGTGAACTCTTTGTAAACAAACATTGCGCAACATCTAGCAGACGATAATGGTTGTAAATTCTGACATCGTAATTTGCAAACACTGATTCAAGCATCGCTTGGGGGCGCAATAACTAGCCGTAGCCACGTCCGAATTCCATTTGCCTATAGCGCCTACGTAGACGTAGCTGTAGCTGTAGACGTAGACCTTAGCTCTAGACACTCATTTCGGACACGGCCTTAGTTTAGTGACCTCATTGTAATCATATGCAATTACACGACAAGACAGAACGTGGTATCGTGCCAATGTGTAGCATCGGAAAAATATGTGACCGGCTCCACAAAAAGGGTAGTATGTCGCGCTGTGCATTATCATGTAATGGCCCGCTCAACATTGAGAGGGTGAACATTTCATCAAAATGTGATTTACATTTGTTGTCATGAATATACCAAATAAAAGATGGCACTGTGGGCTTTTTAACCATGTATACTCAATTTCATTTGTTTGCGACATAATACCCATTTTTGTGGAGTGGGTCACATGATTATGGCATATTTTTCTCTATTTTCATGCAAAGGAAACTATTTACAGTAGTTGACTAAACAGCTAAAAAAGGGAGTCGGTTTGCGTAGAGGTTCTTCCCTCGCCTTTGCGCGACAACTTAACCCTTGTGAAGTTTTAGCTTTGTGAATGCTGTATATTCCGAGAAAACAATATTCTAAGATTTTGATTTCAATTCAAAATTTGAATTGCGACCACAATCTGCGTTCAGGGCGCGTTCCCTTAAGCCCGATTGCAGCTACTCGCGTGTCACGCACTGTAACAGACAAATAGTAGTGCCCACACACGCGTGTTAACACAGTCATGTGTTGACCGGCAATCGTGGACGGGGCATTGTCCGACCGTCTTACCTCTTTTGTTTGTACTCTAACGTTTTTGGATGATCGCCATAGGATTTGTACACGAGTTGAGATCATGGACGTTGTGTCAATCGTGGACCCATTGTTTGACTCCCAATTCCTTTGTCTTGCCGGTCAATACAAACGGACGCAATCATTTGTGGACATTTCCAAAAGTGTTATTTTTTTAGATGCACCTTTGGAAATAACATTTTTTGTTAATTTCTTCAAATTGACAGCATGCCAGAAGGAATAATTTCACAGGGAGTTTAGTGTCATTAATATCTTTACAATCAATAATCTTGGTTGGTTATTTTTTGGATAGCTGCAAAAATTATATACCAACTTTAACACTTTCAAACAAACAACATAATTCACAGGTCTGGTCGGGATAAATATCTTGAGAGAAAATTGCCGTGTCTCATAAAAACATTTCACTCTTGTTGAAGGTTTTATCAGCTTCACTGTACTCATTTACCTATTCTCGGATCCAGAGGTAACTTTCCTAGGAACGGTATTTTGAGATCGTCAGCCATTTTCTCAGCTCCACCAGTCGTCGGAGGGAAAATCTGTGACTCAATCTACAACAAAATATTTTTAAAAAACAAACAGCTAAGCATTCAGCATCTGTGCAAGAATGTTTATGATCTTAGGCAAATTGGAAGGTGCTAGCAAACACACCATGTAGTGGTATTGTCCAACAATGTTTTCCCTTTCTAAAAATCTACAAATAAAAAATATCATTTAGTACATCACTTTCTGATGATCACTATTGACTTCCATACATAACATGTACATTTCAGCCAAAATGAATTTGAATTTTTCTCAATAATCGACCACAAAATGTCATGTGACATTATATTCGCCGTATTCACGCGTAGGCCATCTTAAATTAAAAATGTAGTAAAATCTTCATTTTTGAACTTGCAAATATAAATGAAAGTAATGAAATAAAGTTAATTACAAATTAATACCAGCCTGCTCTGATGAATAATTTGCGATTAATAATATGTTAACGTTTTAATTTTAAAAAAATTTGAAGGCGGGATTACCGGTACATCGCATAAATAGTCTGGCACCATTCAATTCAACGGTTCACAAGGCCTTGATTGTGTCGCAATGTCGCACATGCGCGCGTGTAAACAAACAAAATATTACAAACGGTTGCGCGACTTTTGAAATTATTAGCGCGATAAGGCACACATAAATATGCGTGTACACATAAATATGCGTGTACACACAAATATGCGTGTACACACAAATATGCGTGTACACATAAATATGCGTGTACACATAAATATGCGTGTACAAATAAATATGAGTGCACACACAAATATGCGTGTACATATATTATGGCATAATCGCGCTTGGGTCGACCGTTCTCAGTAATTTTACGGCATTACGGTGACCACCGTCGTTAGGGTGACCGTTTCGAGGTCGTCCGAGCACCCAAGTACCCGAAGGAGATTAATTTTTTTACATTTCATAATCTATGTCGTTAGAGTGGGGTCCAAAATGCTTAAAGGTAGTATACACCATTTGCAGATATCGAAAAAATTTACTACCGAATTATTAAGAAATATCTTACTTATTTAAAAGTAAATAATGATTCTAGGCATCCAGCAAAATGAGGGCCCTAGATATCCTGTAATTGTTCCAAAAAATTGAATTGTATAAACCAAAATTCATTCTCGCCGTCCGGCGAGCGCGAAAAAACAAAGATAACATAAGAATAACTGCTCGACGCCGGTGAAAAACAAACGCTGTTTTTCATGCTTTTCTCCGCATCCATGAATGTAAAAATTCGGACAGGTCAGTTAAACGATATTTACTATAAAATACAACCCCCCAAATCCACCCATTCCTGATAATTCAACAAATTACCAATGGTGTATACTACATGTACCTTTAAATATGAAATTTCGTGGAAAAAGCTCTAGGTAAAAACGGTTTAGGTTACAAAAAAAAATGTACAATTTTGCGCGCGTCTCTATGGAGCGGTCGCGCTAATGCTCGTTTTTCTAGAATATATAAATATACGTGTACATATAAATATATAATCTAGAAAAACGATCTTCACCGTGAATAAAGTGTATTGCCAGGAATGACAGCTGTCTGTAGCACAACTGTTCTACATACATGAGTCTGTTTTTCAACCGAGCTCAAAAAGCAATCTCTGTATATGACCAAAGTCTTGTCAAGAAAAACAAGGTACACAATCTAATGGATATTGAAGAAAAAAGGAGACATAAAAAAAAACTCTATAAATATTTGGAATAGAGGGAACAAGTTTTTTGCAAAATGCCTAGGAAAAGGCTATTCTGGAAATCTAGGTACCCGGTACAAGGAAACAACAGGCAAACAAACAAGAATTTGTTTTCAACACGAGAGTTTGCCCTTGCCAATGTTTTTTGTCTGTAAACTCAAACAACTCAATAGAATCCACCACGTATCACTGCACAGACCAGCCTTACACCCATTCATTCCATTTTCCTGAAAAGGGCAAAGTACTTGCACATAGGATGTATATTACATTAGTAGGTATTTCTCACGACTGGGATTTTTTTTTATGAGAAATACATGTTTCATATGCTATAAATAGACATTGGTTCAATGCAGCATTTATTCCTAAAAATCATATTCTGAAACTTGTCTGTGCAGCAATGAAGGTGCAAGTTCCCCTTGCTGCTTAAACCTTCAACAAGAAGCTGTCCTCTCACCTAAGATCAGGGTAAGAAGTGTGTTCTGGGAGGCTGTCAAAGGTTCAACATTCAAACGTGAGTAAATGAGTAAATCTACAGAAAATGGTACAAAAGCCCTGTCCGCACCGGATGTTTTTTGGGTAAAGCTTTCCGAGACGACGTGTACTTTTCCCATTTTAAGTCTAGTGTTGGGTAGCCTGGGACGTTTTCCCGAGTTCAACGGTTACTTCTAATGGTCATCTGCTGCCCAGGAAAACTGACCAGATAACTGTCCGCATATCGTTGATATGTGGACAGTGCGAGTTGGTAAAAGTGGCTCAGGAAAGCTTCAAAAGTTCGAGTGCGAACAGTGGTCACATTTGATCATTTGTCATTTACCATCGTCTGGGTAAAACGTTTCAAAAGAAAAAAGTCCAGTGCGGACAAGGATTTAGAAAATTAGGAAACAATGCACTGAATGTCCACAACACAAGTGTGGGTTTTCAAGACCTACCAACAAGCCTTGCATATCCAAAGTGTCACACGAAGAGTCAATTCACACACTCACAATTGCAATCACACACGTTCTTAGAAGGCTAAATTATTCTAAAAAATGTTTGAGGGTAAAGAAAACATGTTTCATGTTTGAATATTAAGCATTTTGGAGACTTTGGCTCTATGAGAAGAGCATACAACAAATATCATAAAACGAAAGTTTAATCCTTTTGGATCTTTCTACAAATCAACAGACCGATCCAGTAGGCCACACCCCTTATAAAGTTAACCAATCACAGTGCATGATTTTAAGGTCCGACAAATTGTTGCTATTTTGTCCGACAAAAACTCTTCACTTAGTATAGTTTACCGCACACTTTTTGATGATTTAACTTTTGTTTCACTTGTGCGCCCCAATTCCATTACCAGCCTTGTTTTAATCATAGTGGTGGTTAAAGTGGTGTTGTGATGTTAATTGTAAATTCAACTCCCAGAACGGTTAATAAAGGGGAAGTCCTATTAATACTTTTTTGTTAGTTCTTCCATTTGATCTTCACCCAGGACCCCCTTCCTTGTGGTTTTACCCCTTCTGTTCTTGTTCCCCACCTAAATTCACACCTCTTTATCCCCTTGGTCTGTCTTTGATCCTACCCACACTGACCTCACCCTTTAATCCCTCAGCCTAATCCTCCTTTTGTTAATTGTTCCACTGGACTCTGAGCTTTTTCTTTTGTGTTTCTTCCGCCAACCATGATGAGCATCATGCTGTATGTTGTCATAGTATGTTTGTTTCTTATGTACACAGCCATTTTGTCTCTGAAGAAGATCTTGTTAAATATTAGGCCCTCTTAATTTATTTGATTAATAAAGGGGAAGGTAACATTTCCTATAGCCAAATGCGTTACCTATATTTTTTTTATATGTAATTACACTAGGTTAATGCACTGTGCAAGGCACATGTCACACTCAGCCGCTGTAGGCAGTTAATGTGACGGGCGAGGCCTACTGGATCCGTGTATTAAACTAAGGGAATAAAATGATGTTGGCCAGTTTTAAACAAGTATGTTTAAAACCGGCTCATGGGCCTGGACGTGTTAATTCCTTGAGCCAATGTTCAGGTCCATGAGATTGATGAGATTGTCCAACCACATTTATAAATCTCTTTCGCTCAAAAAGTGAAAATGTTTTGACTTGTTTTTTCCAAAAATGTTGTTCAAAATTTTTACCTTGATCCCTTATATGGAGATAACCCTACGACATGAATGAACTCCCAATTTTAATACAATTTTGCACATACCTTTTGGAGTTAGGGTTATATACTGTGGAAGGTTTCAACGAATGAAAGGGTCATGAACAAAACTTCATAGGAGTCGAAATATAACACGACACCGAAAAAGCATTTGAAACTTATACCCAGCACGATATGAGACTGAGGGACTCCCCCCTTAGTCCCCCATACCTATGCACTCTCTGGACTATTGTTACCTAACGCACACCCCCTCCCCCCCCCCCCCCCCCCCCCCCCCCCTCCTAAAAACCTAAAAAGAATTCTTGTGAAACCACAACATTCCGTAAACACAATGGCATCACAAAGGAGGGTGAGAGGGTGGGGGGGGGGGGGGAGGGGGAGGGGGAGAGGGTGGGGGGGGGGGGGAGGGGGAGAGGGTGGGGGGGGGGGGTTTCGGTTTCCCTCTGTCTCATATTTTGTTTCATACGTTAAAACTGGCTGGGCCGTGTTTTATCGGCCGTTTAAACATACTGTGGCGAAAATCGCCAAGACGCTTATTTAATGAGAGTTAACTGAATTATTACTGCCTAGCTTAATAATATCCCAATTCTAGAAACTTTGTTTATAACTAACTCTAGCCTAGCTGGAATCTTGAAGTTTATTTACATCAGTACATGTAATAACATTTGTTGAATTTTATGCTTTGATCTTCAGCTGTACTTACGCTGACTTCACGTAGTGTGTTTATCCGCCGTAATTTACTGAATGAACGTATTGCATGCTGTACGTACACGCACGTATACTGTACGTGCGTGCGATACAACTGTGAGCCGCGCCATGTACTGTTGTGTTGTTACAAGCTACCGTAGACTGTTGTATTATCTGGCCAATCATCGCTGTTGTATGAGATGCGCGTTTCGCGCACATGTGGAGCGCGTCCGCATCGTGCCTATAAATTCCGCTGATTTCTGTTCTGTTGGGTTCTGTTCCATCGGAGCAGGCCGCGCAAGATCTCAAGACAAGACCTCAAGGCATATTTTAGAAAGCCCGCAACCGTGCCTAGATCTGCGCTATTGGGCTTTGTCGGAGAAAACCATATGGACATTTCCGTGTGTAAAATCCGACGCTAGTAATAAAGAATAAAATAAAGTATAGTTTATGCGCTGTAATGTTTTTGAGCTATATTCCTGTTGTATAACAGACGACAGAAATAGCGGCCATCGAATCCTTAAAAGCTATCCACGCTACCACTAAATATTCTCATGCCACAGCTTTATTGGAATATCTTTGTTTACAATAATAGAGGGCGCTGTTTTAAAGATGTTCAGCTCAGATGTACTCCAGAAGATTCAATAAACTGAATTACCATTTCGATTGGTTGAAAGAATTACTCCCTCTTGTGGACATTATCTTTTATTGCTCCCCACATTCCCTCCAAGAATCCTGTCTCACTCATCTACACTTCATTAAAGATTCCGGCAGATAACTGGGACTTGATTTTATTTAGGGGTTAGCCCAGACTGACATTAGGCGACCCGGAATCGTTACATTTTGGTGGCAGCGGCGGGGATCTCATTTTTGGTGATAAAATTGAAAATATGGAATACCAAGTATCCGAGATCCAAGACGAATCCACGATGAGTGAGTCAAGAGAAGAAAAAGAGGGATTAGTTGCAATTTCCGATGAACAAGAAGCAGGGGAAGATAAATTTGTTCAAGTAACAGAAGGCGGAGATGCAAGGTCAAGTTTTTCAACACCGTGTGACCAAGAGCAACTCATACAAGACGGTGAAGCTGTACTTGGAAGACTGATGACAGAAGGAGAGTTACTCAAACGGGAGCTTAACAAGGCCAAGGAGAAAAACAAGACAAAGATTGGGGAAATGTTGGAAAAGCAAGAATCAAGAGAATTGAAGGGAGATGTTAGAATGCGAATCAAGCCGACGACTTATGATGGAACAAGTTCATGGAAAGATTACGTTGTCCAATTTGAGATGTTGTCTGAGATGAACGGATGGGATGAGAAGGTGAAGGCTATGTATCTCGCGGCAAATTTAAGGGGTTCAGCGCAGTCCGTACTTGGGGACTTGGACAGTGACAGACGCCGTGATTACAGTGCATTAGTTGCAGCATTGAGCAATAGATTTGGATCAGAAAACCAACAAGAACTGTTCAGGGTGCGTCTGAAGAATCGGCAAAGAAAAAGAGAAGAAACCCTACCTGAACTTGCGCAAGTTATAAGGCGACTGACAAGATTGGCGTACCCAACAGCTAAATATGATTTGCAAGAGACATTGGCCAAAGAGCACTTTATTGATGCTCTTTGTGATACCGAGATAAGATGGCGAGTATTCCAGTCCAAGCCCGACAGCCTCGATGATGCTGTTCGTATTGCCGTGGAGTTGGAGGCATTTCAAGCGGCTGAGCGACAGCGTGGGTTCTCAAGAAAAACGGCAAGAGTTGTGTCATCGACGGATCAGGATGAGAGTAGCAAGAAAGGTCAACAGATTGAAAAGAGACTTTCAGAGATGTCCGCTGAAATTTGTTGTATTTCCGAAGCAATTGACAAACTAACAAATGACAGGAACCCAAGAGCTGTTTTCCAAAACAAGATGCAAGAGACAAGTTTCAAGGACCGTAATCGACAGTACGGCAGACAGCCACATCATATAGATAGAAGACAAGCTCCAATTTGTTGGAATTGTGGTCAAGCGGGATACATTGCACGCGAGTGTTTGGAACAAAAGCAGAACAGTTCACGTAACATGCGACCGGGAAACGGACAGCAGCCGAACCTATGGTCCGAGCCTCGGCTGAGAAATCAAGAAACAAGGGACCAACAATAGAGACAAGTGTTTCACCAGGAAATGATGTAGGTACACAAGGCATGGAAGTGATTGCGCAAGTGCATGGTTTACAAGTACATTTTCTGGTAGATACAGGTGCAAGTTTGACAATTTTGCGTCCAGATATTTATTACAAGATTGCACAGATTTCAAGACCAATACTGAATTCAACTGAAGTAAACGTGGCCATGGCTGATGGTGAACTCACTCCTTGTCTGGGATGGGGAAAATTGGAAATCAAAATTAGTGGCACTGTGAAGAGCATAGTGCATGATGTTTATTTGGCAAACATTGAACCCGAAGGAATTTTGGGTTATGATTTTCTTCAGAGACATAACTGTTCATTAGATCTTGGAAGAGGTGAAATGCGAGTTGGTCACAGACAAGTTAAATGCTGTGTTTATACGTCATCAGCAGTTCCGACGTGCAGTAGAGTGACAGCAGACAAGACCGTGACAATTGCACCAGGAGGAGAGGCATTAATACCTGGCAAGTTGCAACAGAAAGACAGAAACTTCAAGTGTGGTGTTGTTGAACCAGAATCAAGATTTTCAAGAAATCACAATGTGCTAATAGCCAAGACTTTGGTTAATATTCAGCAAGAATTAATACCAGTGAGAGTATTTAACCTCAAAGATGAACCAGTAACTGTTTACAAGGGCGCATGCATTGCCATATGTGAGTCGGTTGACAGTAACTGTATCGTTCAAGATCAAGATAAACGGCGGGTAGCTGTTTTGAAAGAGCACCATACTCAAGAGAATGATGGTGAGATTCCAGATCATTTGGTCAAACTATACAGGACAAGTTGTGAACATCTGAACAAAGATCAACAAACTCAATTCTCAAGAATGCTGAGAACCTACCAAGATGTTTTTGCAAGAGATTCAGACGATCTTGGCAGAACATCGGCAGTTGGACATGAAATTGAAACGGGATCAACGAAGCCGATCCGACAACCACCGAGACGGCTACCAATTCATCAACGACAAGACGCAAGAGAAGAAATTGACAAGATGCTTAAGCGGGGGGTCATAGAACCATCGTCTAGTCCATGGGCTTCGCCCATTGTTTTAGTAAAGAAGAAAGATGGGTCCACAAGATTTTGTGTAGACTACCGAAAGATCAACACTGCTACAATCAAGGATTCGTACCCTTTACCAAGAATTGACGACACATTAGATACGTTGTCAGGGTCCAAGTGGTTTTCCACTTTAGACTTAGCAAGTGGGTACTGGCAAGTGGAGATGGCAGACAAGGACAAACAGAAGACGGCATTTGTTACCAACCAAGGACTTTATGAATTCAAGGTGATGCCATTTGGGTTGTGCAATGCACCTGCAACCTTTGAACGGCTCATGGAAAGAGTTTTATCGGGTTTGCAGTGGCAAACATGTTTGGTGTATATTGACGACATCATCGTGTACGGAGACAGTTTTGAACTGTCTATGCAGAGATTACAGGAAGTGCTGACAAGAATCAGAAGGGCAGGGCTAAAATTAAGTCCGAAGAAGTGCCACATTTTCCAGAGGTGTGTCAACTTTCTAGGTCACGTGGTGTCGGAGGAAGGAATACAGACAGATCCGGTTAAGACGGAAAGTGTCAGAAAATGGCCAACACCAAGAACAGTGACGGACGTTCGTAGCTTTCTCGGGCTGTGTTCATACTATAGGAGATTTGTCAGAGGATTTGCAGAGATAGCAAGACCATTACATCGACTGACTGAAAAGATGCACAATTTCGCATGGAGTCAAGAGTGTGACTGTGCATTCAAGAAGCTAAAGAGAGCACTAGTTTCGGCACCGATCTTAGGCTATCCTTCAAGTGATGATACATTCATTTTGGACACGGACGCAAGTAACCAAGGTATAGGAGCGGTCTTGTCGCAGGTACAAAACGGTCAAGAACAAGTCATCGCTTATTTCAGCAGAGCGTTGACGAAAGCCGAGAGGAACTATTGTGTAACAAGGAAGGAGTTACTGGCTGTTGTCGCATCGACAAAACATTTCCACCATTACTTGTACGGCAAGAAGTTTCTCATCCGCACAGATCACGGCGCTTTGCGTTGGCTGATGAATTTCAAAAGTCCCGAAGGCCAAATTGCAAGATGGTTAGAGGTAATGAGCACGTATGAGATTGAAATTCAACATCGACCTGGCAAACAACATGGGAATGCAGATGGTTTATCAAGGAGACCATGTGATGAGTGCCACCAGTGTGACAGAATAGAAAAGAATGAAGGAGACGCACAGATCATCAAGCACAGTTTAAGACAGCCACGTCAGCATCGAACTGATGAAAGCAGAGTTAAGGAAACAGGTCCAAGCTCAAGTAATCCACATTGTGGAACAGTCACAAGAAAATCAAGCAAAACACTAAGTGGAGAAGACGTCCCTGATGAACCAATGGAGGATGAACTAGTAACAAGACAGGAAATCCGAGAAGAACAGAGAAAAGATAAAAGCGTTGGCAAGATACTCCAATGGAAAGAAACTTTCAAAGTCCGACCTGAGTGGTCTGATATTTCCCTTGAGTGTGCAGAAGTAAAGAGTTACTGGTCACAATGGGATCGATTAGAGCTCCGGGAAGATGTTCTATGTCGACGATGGGAAACACCGGCAGGCGATCGAGTGACGTGGCAAATTGTTCTTCCGAAAAGTTTGAGAAGAAAACTAGTGACAAGACTACATAGTGACAAGACGTGTGGTCACCTCGGGCAAAACAAAACAAGAGGACGAGTAAGATGCAGATTTTACTGGAACAAATGGCAACGAGATGTGAACCTCATTTGTTCAACCTGTGACAAATGTGCGTCAAGAAAATCTCCAAACAAGACAAGACGAAGTCGCATGAAAACCTACAATGTTGGAGTACCCATGGAGAGGGTTGCCATGGACATATTGGGACCGTTACCGCTAACGAATGGAGGTAACAAATACATTTTGGTTGTAGGTGACTACTTCACGAAATGGACGGAGGCATACGCATTGCCTAATCAAGAGGCAACTACAATAGCCACTGTTTTCGTAGAACAGTTCATATGCCGGTACGGAGTGCCAATAGAACTCCATACTGATCAAGGACGGAATTTTGAGTCACAACTTTTTAAGGAAGTTTGTGAGCTCCTTGGCATTGACAAGACAAGAACTTCAGCGTTACACCCTCAATCAGACGGAATGATTGAACGCGCCAATCGCACACTAGAGAATTTACTAGCTATGTTCATAGATGATGAACAGAAAGACTGGGACAAGTGTTTGCCGTATGTAATGATGGCATACAGAACCGCTGTTCATGAGACAACTGGGTGCTCACCCACTGAAATGATGTTAGGAAGAGATGCAACTCTACCTGCAGATTTACTCATGGAACAACCAAGAACACAAGACCGCCAAGAAAGTCAGACCGAATACGCATCTACCCTCCGAGAACGACTAGAGAAAGTCCATGACTATGCAAGGGGACACATCAAAATTTCAAGTGACAGACAAAAGCGAAACTATGATCGCAAGGCAAACTGTGGAGGATATCGTGAGGGTGATACAGTTTGGTTGTACAGTCCGAAAAGAAAAAAAGGATTTTGTCCCAAGTTTCAACTACCTTGGGATGGGCCCTACGTAGTTACAAGTCGACTAAGTGACGTTACATATCGAGTCCAGAAAGGTGCAAGAGGGAAACCTCGAGTAGTGCATCACAACAGATTGAAGCAGTACACTGGGGAAAATGCACCGACATGGTACAAGAACAAGGCAACGTCGCCACAAGGGACAACCCCGGAGATGACAGATCAAAGGGAAGTACCAAGTCAAGACGAACCCGAAGAAGTACCAAGTCAAGACGAATTCAAGGAAGTGCCCCGAGAAGAGAAACGGGACGAAATTGGTTACGCAAAGAATCAAGGAACGCGTAGTCGCCGAGAAGTCCGACGACCAGCGAGATATAGAGATTAGAGCAAGCAAGAAATAAATGGCAAGCTTTATTATGAAGAATTAACCAATAAATTTAAGAATATTCCAGATGAGATATTACGCTGTATTAATGATACAAGAACTTTAAGACGATGCTGACGTACAAGACAAGAATTCAAGAGGAATTCAAGGTGTACAAGTAGTTAGTAGTGGAGGGAACACTACGGAGAATTTAATCAAGTTATTGCAAGGGATTATGGAGAATACAAGGACAAGGTGAATAAAGTGTAATGCAAGACGTCATGACGCTACAAAGATGATGAACAAGTGACACATATTTGGGAGGAATTATTAATTTGATCCCTGGCCAGGAACAAGTTATTCAAAAGCCCAAGAGAATATGAAGCCATTCATCACAGAAAAGCAAATTCATGATGTTAAAATACCTAACACCTTTGACCTACGTAGAAGGACCGTAATCAAGTTCTGGACTCTATTGTTGTGCTCGACGTGCGTTATGGGAATGCGCACCGAGGCAAATAGTGTTTTATAGAGGGCGCCCTCGTTGTTTTGCGGAAGAGCCGCATGGATGTATGTGAGAGGGTCCAGTTTTGCAATAATTTGTCAAGAAACTGTGATAAACAGTGTGAAAAGTGATTTGAGAAGTTGCTCAAGAATTAATTTTTAAAGAAGAAAACGGTCTACAAGCCAAGAGAAGGCAGTTGACCTCCAAATTGCGATCCAAGATGGATTAAAGACGGCAGCGTAATATTCAAGTCTTGTTTCCTTTGTATTTATCAACAATTAATTACAACAGATTTTGACTCGGGACTGGTGAATAGAGAATTTCCCCAAAGTAAATAAAAAGAACCACGGTTTATTTACATCAAGAGCAGTGTGGCAGATGAAGCCACGCACAAACGGTGACGTCACACAATTGGGCGCCAAAATGAAATGTTAAGAAATTTGACAAATTGAGATGCTGCGTGATGACGTAAGCAAATCCCCAGGGTCCGTAATTAATTCATTGCGAAGTATTGCATCGCGCTATATGCATCATTATCATTCGACAAGAGGCTAGACAGGGACGAGAACAAGCATTCCAGCTGCTCCGCACAATGAATTATCAACAATCAGGATGGGGAAAGCCGGAAATAACCAAGCCACTAGAATGCTCGAAGTGCAAGGAAACTTTCCCCTCAGCCAAGTTTGCCTACTACCAACAACACATGCTGAGAAAACACAAGATGCATCCTAGGGATTGCAGAATGGAAACTAAATCGGCCTCCCGGCAAGCGGCACACCCCACACGAATGAAGTCCAAGGTTGTAAAGAAAGACGTGAAATCCAAGGTAGTCCAACCAACGCCAGAAGTCAATACATCGACACCAGCACCACCAACACAAGACGTGCGACACGTTCGGGAAGATGCAGACAAGAAAGAGCTCGTTGGCCGCATCTTAGAGGAGATGGCCACCATTTCGCTGCCAAGGTTATCACCGATTCCCTCAGTCCTCGCAACACCGTCACCCCCATCTTCTCCCTGTAACGCGTCCATAAGTTCCGACGAGGGAGACCGGTTTACACCACCACCCCCAACAAGACAAGTACAAGCCAGGCTGAAACCGGGACCCAAGGTGACCGAGTGCAACACGGCACATGCCTGACAAGATGCGTACGGTCCGGTCCTCCACAGAGTGCCGCGGGAGCAGAGGTACAGCAGCTGAGGCGTGAAGCCAGAGATTTGCCTAGACAGCGGGAGTCAGAACTGCAACAGCTGGACCATGGACTGGTCTATCGCCAGGTAGTTGAGTCGGCACATTTTCCTGATGGTCGGGTGTATTCTGTGCGGTACAACGAATATTTGTTGCCTGCAAACGCAGCGTTCGGCAGACCGCAGTGGCAAGTCGGCTACGCTCGATCTTCGTCGGCTGATCAGCTTCAGCAACCGGAACAATGACATTAACGAGATATGATCACTAACTTTATCACCAATAAAACCAGCATATCACGCAGCAGCAGTCATTCTATGGTAGGCGATACCCACTATCAATAATTACCTGTAATGATTTTGTTTGTTTGAAAATGTACGTAGGCCTAATGATAATAATTAAAAGCAGTGTGAATTTGTGTTATGATGAGTTGAAATTGCATGTTTCACACACACCGTACGCGTACGTTAACGCCATAGATCCTATTCACTGTTGAAATGATAAAAACAATTGTGCATTTCGAAATACCCGCCAACTTCCAGGTGTTTATTGACTGACCTGGGAGCACGTCATGGTAACCTAATGAATCTTTAGCCTGTGATTGGTTAGTTTTTACCCACAACTCCTGGCGAAGAAAGTTTAGTCAGAGCCTTTGTTGTCAATCTGCTCGCGTACCTCAGTATTATACGAGTCTAGGAACCAGAGTCCCAGACTAAGTTGTTGCACGCGAATGACGATTATAAAACTTGGGGTAATTTATATATTTCGATGATAATTTATGTGGATTTCCGACCAATAGTACTGCTACTGTGCTAGGTCAGGAGAGACTCTTTGTTTTTATAGTCCTGAAATTGGATCTGATGTTCGGAGTTGAAAGGCCTAAAGTAAGTTTTTCTGTTGTTGAAATTCAAGACGTTACTCGTCTGCTCGTTAGACGGTGCACTGTATTTTCACAGGAGACCGTTGGCGTTACGTGCTACTGAGTGCTAGTGCTAGATAGAACGCACACGTTTTGACAAAACTAGATTTGCAATTATAACTAGCAACTTCAAGGAATTGATTGATTTTAACATAGAATGGTTGTGATTAATTGATGTAAATTGTTTTTTTTAAGTTCAGCTCTCTCTTCTATGCGAATATTATTGTTGAGGACAAACTTACTGTTTATTGTTGAGGACAAACTTACTGTTTATTGTTGAGGACAAACTTACTGTTTATTGTTGAGGACAAACTTACTGTTTATTGTTGAGGACAAACTTACTGTTTATTGTTGTTTAAACTTTAAGTGAACCTGTGAACATGATTTGAATTTGCTCATAGCAGTTCGAAGTGGTCCAAGATTAACATTTTTGAATAATTGTTTTTAGCATTTAAATGCGAGGACGCATTTGTTTTTTTTAAGCAGGGGGTAGTGTGGCGAAAATCGCCAAGACGCTTATTTAATGAGAGTTAACTGAATTATTACTGCCTAGCTTAATAATATCCCAATTCTAGAAACTTTGTTTATAACTAACTCTAGCCTAGCTGGAATCTTGAAGTTTATTTACATCAGTACATGTAATAACATTTGTTGAATTTTATGCTTTGATCTTCAGCTGTACTTACGCTGACTTCACGTAGTGTGTTTATCCGCCGTAATTTACTGAATGAACGTATTGCATGCTGTACGTACACGCACGTATACTGTACGTGCGTGCGATACAACTGTGAGCCGCGCCATGTACTGTTGTGTTGTTACAAGCTACCGTAGACTGTTGTATTATCTGGCCAATCATCGCTGTTGTATGAGATGCGCGTTTCGCGCACATGTGGAGCGCGTCCGCATCGTGCCTATAAATTCCGCTGATTTCTGTTCTGTTGGGTTCTGTTCCATCGGAGCAGGCCGCGCAAGATCTCAAGACAAGACCTCAAGGCATATTTTAGAAAGCCCGCAACCGTGCCTAGATCTGCGCTATTGGGCTTTGTCGGAGAAAACCATATGGACATTTCCGTGTGTAAAATCCGACGCTAGTAATAAAGAATAAAATAAAGTATAGTTTATGCGCTGTAATGTTTTTGAGCTATATTCCTGTTGTATAACAGACGACAGAAATAGCGGCCATCGAATCCTTAAAAGCTATCCACGCTACCACTAAATATTCTCATGCCACAGCTTTATTGGAATATCTTTGTTTACAATAATAGAGGGCGCTGTTTTAAAGATGTTCAGCTCAGATGTACTCCAGAAGATTCAATAAACTGAATTACCATTTCGATTGGTTGAAAGAATTACTCCCTCTTGTGGACATTATCTTTTATTGCTCCCCACATTCCCTCCAAGAATCCTGTCTCACTCATCTACACTTCATTAAAGATTCCGGCAGATAACTGGGACTTGATTTTATTTAGGGGTTAGCCCAGACTGACATTAGGCGACCCGGAATCGTTACAATACCTATGTGATGGGCTCTCGACCAATAGGAATGGCTAATAGGTATTTATGAATGATGCTTTACAGGTGACTTGTGGAAACTATGGATGTCCCACCAGGCACCTGTTGGCGCTGTATGCAACCCCTACCAGAGAGTCTGGTGGCATGTGATGGTTGCCCAATGGCCAAGTACTGCAGCGATCAGTGCCAACAACGAGACCGCACCAGGCATGGCGCCGTGGAATGCCTGATGTTCGGGCCCCAAAAATGCAGTTATTGCAAGAAAACTGGAGAAATAACACAGGTCAGTTGAACCAGCAAACCCAATTCTTCTCATTCCACAAATATTCCAGGCAATTGCGGAGAAAAGGTGCCCCTGACCAATCCTACTTACTTTATATTCCCAGATTGTCATTTTGTTTGTACTTTGTATTTTAATTGTTGGTTTTCAAAAGGATGCGAGTGAATTTTAATTGTAACTAACTATTTTTGTTAGGCTTTTATAACCAGTTCGCGTCGGAGGACGTGTATACAACAGTTGAAAGGGAATCCGTTTTTCTTGTGTTTTTTTTCCCTCGGTATCCATGATTGTAAACAATATTTACTATAAAATACAACCCCCCAAATACAAAATCACAAAAAGTAAGTTCCCCATAAATAATTACAAACAATTTCTTAAAGATCACACCTAGCATAGAATATACCTATGGTTATTAGGGAAATGTTGTGTGAAGAATGAAGGCATCCATGACTTTATGGTAGACTGAGCACAAATTGAAGACAAAATCACCCAAAGTCAAAATTCCCAGGAGTGATTTCAGGACTTTATTTTGATTGTGAAACAACCAAACAACTGTTCAGTAGTGTGTGTATCCACCACATCGTGTCCTCGTGGTATTGATGAGTCTGCTCACCCTCTGCTGAGGAATAGCCATCCGCAGATCTCAACCCCATTGAGCATCTTTGGGACCAGCTGAAGCATTCTGTGAATGCTTGAATCAATGAAGGCTGCACTCTGGCTGTCTTGGCACAATTTTTGCAGGAGGAATAAATGGCTTTTCCTCAGCAGCGGGTGAGCAGACTCATCAATACCATGAGGAGACGATGCCTAAATTGAGGTCATTGAAATGCGTGGTGGATACACACATTACTGTTGCCTTAGTTGCCTTACAATCAAATTAGGTCCTGAAATCACTCTTGTGAATTTTGACATTGGGTGAATTTGTCTTCAATTTGTGCTCAGTCAACAAGTCATGCATGTCTACAATCTTGACACATTTCCCTGATAACCATAGGTAACCTATGATGGATGTAATCTGTAGGAAATTGTTACTTTAGAAATTATGAGGGGTTATTTGTGATGTGTTTAAAATTAAACTTAAACTTATTCTTAACAAGTTCGCGCCGGAGGACGTATATACACACAAAGTTTTCCCCAAATTCAAAACAGATGATGCATAAACACGTCACGAACTAGGCCGGAAATGTCTGTCAGCAGCGAGCAAGGTCGAAAATGCGTGGCTGTGCTTTCCGGTACCATCGGCTTGAACCCGCCTCGGATCGAGTTTCACTAAAAAATCCCGCGCCTCAGCTCGATGATGTGAAAATAATCATTTTAGATGGCTTACTTAATGCCTGTACATTACACTAAATCTTAGTTGCTCCACTTTTTTCTGTACCTTTTCAGTGTTTATCATGCAACAACGCATGGTCCTGCAATCCCACATGCCAACAGAAGAGTTGGGCAGCCCATAAAGAGGTGTGCAAAGACACGAAGAAAAAGATTGCTGCTTTTAATCTGGTACTGACCAGTATGTATACTGAACTGGCAAAACAGGACATTTCCCACACACGGAAGAGATTCGCCCTGGTAGATCCTCCTTTTTACTTTGGCAACACGATGGCATGCGACTTCCTTCGGCTTAGGCAGAACGAATGGGCGGACAGACTCGGGGCAGAGGAGACAATGCGCGACTTCTACATCCTCTCGGCAGGGTGCGGAGATCTGCGACACACAGTGCTGACGGCTGCATCATTGCCTGCGGAGTACCAGGGCAAACTACATGTAGTGCTCAATGACTGGGACCCCTACATCATGGCCAGGAATGTCCTGTTCCTCTACATGCTGATTCAGCACGAAGCCAGGGAAGGCATTGCCCCCAGCCTAGCCACGCTTTGGTACTCCCTGCACATCTCCAATAGTGACTATAACCTGACCAAGACCAGCCTGCAGAAGCTTATCCAAGCCGATGCCAAGGGAATTCAAGAAGCCACCAAGGGGTGCGTGTCCATCAGCGACGAGGACGTTGTAAAACTTCGCTATGTCTGGAAAGGCTGGTGCTCCCTCGAATGCAAACGCATCAAAAGCTCCTCTGTGAAACTCACAAAGCAAAGACAGGCTGTCTTTGCAGAGTTTCCCCAGTTCAACCATGAATTACAGCTCTACTTTGAAAGACTCTCGCGTCTGGAGGCGGAAAACCTGAAGAAGTGGTTCCAGCATGGCCTATTTCTTGCTCAAGACAGCCCGGTCGGAAGTCTGCCATTTGACAACCCAACCCTTACAGGAAGAAGGGAAGAATTTGTAAGTGAGTACAGGCATGATTTTGTGTACTGTATCCATCGCAACTGCACACCTTTCAAAGCTTGGGACAGCCTGCAGGTGCAAAAGTCTGCAGGTGAAACGACTTCCACTGCCATGTACCACAAGTATGTGGCTGAGCAGCTGCAGAAAACATCAACCCTCTTAACCCAAGGCAGGCTGCGCATAAACATGCTGGTTTCTAACTGCCTTGAAATCCCACGCCATCACCAGGCTCAGACCGTAAAGTTTGACCGCATCTTTACATCCAACCTGGCTGACTTTGTGGGATTTCGCAGGCTCCTCCAAACCTTCAGGCCACTGATGAATCCAAACAACAAGAATGCCACGTTGGTTACCGAGACTATGAACTGGGCCCATTACATGCCGCGGGCAAAAATATGGCATGAAGAACTGGGGAGAGATATCATCGATTCAACCAAGACGACGATGAAGCTTTGCAAAGACGACACAGGAAAGGAGCTTTCCGATCCAATGGCCTTCTACAACCAGAATGAGTATTTCAACAACACTCACTGGTTTTGTGCATATCTGAGGGCAAATATGTCGGAGCTAGACTACGTCCCATCTTTCAAGGAAGCCATGAAGTGTGAAGGGTTGCAGATGCGCGACTTCCGAAAGGAACTCAACAAACTGGTGCCCTTCGCGTTTCGAGTGAATGCCAGGAGCCTTACCTCTCCCACTGGTTTAGAGAGGGCACTGGAATGGTTTTTGCCTTCTGATCGCTAAGTTCTGGTATAACCTGCATTCTGATGGAACATCGTACCATGGCAATCATCACAAATAATGTTCTGACTTAACCCCAGAGGTTAGGGACTTAGGTTTACCTGGAAGCAGTTGCCGTAAGAAGACTGGTGAATCCAACTTTCTCAAACCACTTCTTCTTCGACCTGTACACCTCAAGCTCTCTCTGAACACTTTCTTCCAATTCTGACATTGGAATGAGGTCTGCTAAAGGGTCATTGACATTTAGATTCTGAATAAGCCCAAGACGTAATGACGTCACGCTTTGTTTACATGTGGGCTTTCCTATGAGCGAGTCTGTCAGTACGTCGTCTGGCATCCAGACTTCGCTCACATAGGAAAGCGCATATGTAAACAAAGCCATGACATCGTTACGTCTCGGGTCTATTGGCTTCATCAATGGCAGTTTATCATCATCATCTAGAACTACAGGCTGCCAAGACCAGTTGTTGTTCCTCAGCTGATAGATGTTGGACTTCTTGTTGCTGAATCGCTGCATTCTGCCCTGCTATTACCAAGCTGTAGACACAGGACTATGCCTTGTTCAGTGTTCAGGATGAAGGCTGTGATGAAAGGTCATTGGTTCTGTGTGTTGGACTTTTGAGTGGGAACACACAGAGTGTACACACATTCTCATTTTTGTATCACTGTGGAGACATAGCTTTGTTCTCGTGTACAAAATGGTTAGAAAGTCGAGCACGTTTTTCAAAATGCTCCCATTTTAACCATAATTGTTTTCCTGGGTTGAAATTTCGACCCAATATACCCTATATTCCCTAACCCTAACCCACATCCTAATCCTAGTTTTTGAGTAATTTAAGTAAAATCCAAAAATCTAATTCGTGAAATTCCCAGTGGACACCTATTCATCTATAGAAATGTACCCTCCGGAGACGTTTTGTCTCCATTGTGTTCATGTCTCCAGAGGGTACTGTATTTCGCACCACATGTACACTTACAGTTGACCAGGAACTGTGCCGTGAACTTGCCCACAAGTAAATACCTCTGCATTCCCCCAAACTCTAACATTTGTACAAGTCTCATGCCTTGTGGTATTATGTGCTTGAGTGGGGACACACACATACAGGGTGTACACATACACATCAACGTTTGTTTATGGTGTAAATCGAGGAGTTTCTTTTGTTCCTCTCGATGATTTCCTTTGTTTGTACTTTTTCGAACGGCTCTCATTGGTTTTGTACACGAATCTCAATCGAGGACGTCCTCGATTCTAACCCTAACCCCAATTCACCTTCGTGTCGCCAGGCATGTGTCCTCCATTTACACCATAAACAAACGCTTACAATTGACCAGGAACTGTGTGCTGTGAGCTCACCCATGAATAAATGCCTGTGCATTCCCCCCAAACCATTCATGTATTTCTGCCCTGAACCTCGCAGAATTCAACAGGGTATCCCTGGGCCTTTTGTACCGAGTACAATAACAAGTTCAACAACAAGTTGCTCATGCTTTGAACCAAACCTAGCAAAACCTGCAGTTAGATTTTGGATGGACTTATGGTAGTTAGGGTTAAAGTAGGTAAATTAGGAAAACTTGTAAGCCTGGGATTGTTAGTGTTAGCACTTGGTAACGAGCAAGCATCACAAATTGGACAAAAGACGCTATTAATTAGTAGCTCTACAGTAAATTAGTGCAGCATAACCACCAAGCCAAACTTTGTTCGTTAGAGGGTCGATAACAGCCTCAAATCCCTAACAATCACTGTTAATATGTTGAGGCAGCATAAACGATATCTCGAAGCAGTGCGGATGATTTCAAGCATTATCTAGGCCTAAATTTAAGCATGGTAGAGACTAAAACATTGACGTAAGCGATCCTACAAAATCAACGACACAGTTTAGCCTTACAGCCTCAATCTTTTGAAGCCTCAATCCTTTGAAGCCTCCGCCCATCTCCGATGGTGAAGGTTATGTATTCATGTCTATATTTATGTATTTCTGTCGGTCTGTCGGTCGGTCCGTCTGTTTGTATGTCTGAATAAGATTAAAACTGCTGCAAACTGCTTACTGGCCTGAATGACCTAAAATATACAAATCAAATAAGTTAAGAGGGCCTTATATTTCGATCTTAACAAGACCTTCAGATCTTCTATGTAAAATACCTTGTTAAAATCGAAATATCAAGGCCTCTTAACCTATTCGTTTGTTTGTCTATTAGCAAGATTACAGGGATTTTAATGACACTTGGTGGTTGGATAGCTGTCAAGGATGATTCCATTACATTTTCAGATTGGTCTGGATCCGGATTAGGAATCTGGATCACTGACATTTTACATTGGGAGATTATGGTGTTTGTGCAGTTGGGGCAGAGGTCTCCGCTCTATCAAGTGCCTTTTTGCATAGTTATGTTAATGGATTTTAGAGTAAATTAGATGGTTTAATAGGGTAAAAACAAAAGATGCACTCACTTTACACTTGGGGCAGACAAAGCCACTCATGTTTTCAACCACACCAAGGATAGGCAGCTTGACCTTCTGGCAAAAGTTGATTTCTTTGCGGACATCCATCAGAGAAATCTCCTGCGAATTTATAACAATAACAGCTGCCTCAGAGCTCTGAAATCAAAGGGGTTAAACCCTAGGCTAGTCAGTGCGAAGCAGTTCACTTTATACTGTCAAGTGCCGTGGCCTCGTGGTCTGGAGCATTGAATTCGCCGTCTGTGGGTGAAGCTGCAGGTTGTGGATTAGTCATGGGCCTTGTCCGCCTTTAAAGTGCGGCCTCTGTTGATGTTTATTTTTGTAATGCATTGTAAATAGCGAAAGTAGAAAAAATACAATAGTAATGTTTTGGAACAAGACTAGTTGTAAGTTTTGAGTCCAGCCTGGGACTAAAGTACGTGTGCCCTTAGGGCAAGGCACTTTGTGACTCATTGCTTCTCTCGACCCAGGAGTAAATAGGTACCTGTGAGGGCAGAGATGGTTATTGTGATTAATTTAGCTGCTTTGCGCCGAAATGGCAGCATTGAGTTGTATACTCCCCAGGGAGCTGAGATGATATTTGGAATGTTTTGTGGGCCCAATGATCTTGAGCAGGGATAATAATGACAGCATCTTGAGTACCAGTTGTGGTAAATAATAAGTGCGCTATATAAAAATATTGCCTATTGCCTATATCGCCTAAAAAAACAACAGAAGGTTACTTTTTCCCCTTGAAAATTGAATGTATTATTTTATTTTAAAACTTTCATTTCAAATCACACTTTCATTTCTTTGAATTCCTTTACTTTTAATTGTCGTTTACCATTATTTAGTAATTAAAGTTAGGATACACCATTGGTAATTGCTTGAATTATCAGGAATGGGTGAATTTGGGGTCTTGTATTGTTTTGTAAATACCGTTTAACTGACCTGTCCGAATCATGCACGTTGAGAAAAAAGCAAGAAAAAAAGCGTTCGTTTTCAACCGGTGTCTGGCAGTTGTTTTTGTTATTTTCTTTTTTGCGATCGCTGTTCGGCGATTGTGAATTTTTTTAATAAATTTAAATACAATTACAGGATATCTAGCACAATCATTTTGCTGTATGCCTAGAATCATTATTTACTTTAAAATAAGCAAGATATTTCTTAATAATTCGGTAGTAAACATTTTCAATATCTGCAAATGGTGTATCCTACCTTTAACCTTGTTTGTATAACAGTCTGTTTAATACGCCTCGTAGTAAAAAATGTAAATAAATTGCAAAAGTTTCAATCAAAATGACACGCGACACGTGTATATCCTGCATTTTATTTATTTAATTTTGTTTGGGAGGGGGGTCCAAACTTGTTAAAAATGCGAGTTACACGGCAATTGCCCTTTGTGAGTTAGCCATATGCACGCTCGTGTGAATTTTTTTTCAATCCTGTGTCAACGTCAAGATTTGTCTAGTGTGAAAAGGGCAATATATAACATCTAGCTGAAAATACTCTCACGATATGAATCATCTGCAGTGTACACCAACACGCTTTGTCATTTGCACCCAGTGGCGTAAGTTTCCTACCTGCGGCGTTGTAACCAGCACGGCCCCGTCAACATCGGTACTGCTGAGGTACTGCACAATGGACAGGTGTTCGTCTGACGTCCCCGGGGGTGTGTCTACTATGAGGTAGTCTGTATCACCCCAGTCTACGTCTCGTAAGAACTGCTTGATGAGGCCAGTAGTAAGGATGATGAGAGGCTGCTGATAAGTAAAAGCGTGTTCCACTCACCCGAACGTTGGCACACGTAAATAGTGTTGTTTCGCGTGCACCAATTATGTTGGTCAACGTTTAATAGCAAAAATGATATGACATCCGGAGCTGTTCGCTGTTGGCCAGTGAAGTATTTTAAACGAGGGCGGAGGTATAAGCACATAGTTATGTTGTCAGTTGACAGTTATCTTGTCAGGGAAACAATTTAGTTTTCTTACTTTTCGTTAATGGTGGAATTGTTTTGAGAAAAAAAATTATAAAAAAACATAAAGTTGAACAATAGTTGGTAAAGTCGCCAACAAATAATGTCACTGTCACTAGGCGCCGTCTTTTTGACAACGTAATTTATAAATTTTTGCTAACAATCTGTTCCACTTTGACTAGCGGCAACTTGAAACGTTGACGAACGTTCGCGCAAAC
Organism: Crossaster papposus; assembly: GCA_037893245.1. Lineage (NCBI taxonomy): Eukaryota > Metazoa > Echinodermata > Asteroidea > Velatida > Solasteridae > Crossaster > Crossaster papposus. The sequence goes on from JBAIAA010000237.1 coordinate 885,840, forward strand.
AGTTCGCTTGAGTGGAACGCAGCCCAGTATTAAAAAATGTTTGATTAGGAGTCACATTAAATTTTGACTCCTATGTTAAGTGTGCTGGTCCAATTTGCCCTTTTATTGGTTAACTTGGATTTAAACATACTTGTTTAAGACCGCTCGGCACATAGTTTGAAGGGTCTGAGAAGGTTAGTGAGAAAGTGAGTGCATCAAGCAGTATTGCAGTGGGGTCCATCACAAGTCCAGTCACAAGTATTGGGCTAAGTCTGAATTACTTGGCCGACTTGAAATTACACACGAGTCAATAGGAGGTGGCTGCAGCCTCTTCTCTCATAGACTTGTGTGTAACAGACTTTGCGAGTATATACGTCCTCCGGCGCGAACTGGTTTTCAAAAGTGCCGTAAGGCTTACTATTCTGGCCTTGGGGAGTGTGGGACGCCCCCTATCCAGTTAGTGAACCAGCACACAAGGACACCAATGTAGGTACAGAGATTTATTCCTACTGCGTACGGTAAACTGTAAACAAAACAATTAAAGATAATTACAATGAGAAAACTGCTACGAAGCAGAAGGTGATACAATGACATGGAATGATTTCCCTTACATAAAAATACATGTAGCACAAGCTAGTGTAGCAGGAACAACAATTATTAAATAATAGGTACATAGCATACATGTACATGTGTATATAACAGAATTTCTGATCGGAATGATTAAAGCTTACTATGTATCAAGTGTCCCCAATCTAGTACACAAATACAATTGTTTCATCCAATGGTAATAAAACATTATGCTAGTGAGATTTCCCAAAAGGGACAACAGGTGTGGGCAAATCCAACTATAAAGTACATTTACATGTACAAGAGAAAGACTTACAGAGCTGTTGTGTCTCCAAACGTACAAATGCTGTCAAACAGTGAGTGCCACAAGTCCTAGTGCATTGTAACCTAGGGTGAATGACCAATAAGCTATATTAACAATCAGAGAATAAGTAAATGCAAACTGTACACTGACTTTATAACAATGAAAATTGATACATACAGTACATGTGGACGCATAGTAAACAAACATGGCTGCCCCCTACTTATACTTCGACTCAAATAAACCACAAAGGAGACAAGTTATTGAGTGATGCCACAGCCTCGAAAATGGCAGTATGTTTTATTCCGGATACCAGTGAAAGGGCATACCGGTAGCAAAAAGAAACAATTCAACAAATAAACAATTTGGGCCACCCAGGCCCCCCGGGCAACACCAGGCCCGACCATTATAATGGGCAACACCAGGCCCGACCGGTCAAGGGGAACACCAATCCCCTATGGGCAACACCAGGCCCACCAACACAGGGCAACCAAATGCCCATTGCCAAAGAGGCAACCACATGCAACCACAAAGTTGCTTCCATCTACCGATGTTAACTTCGGTCAGGAAAATCTAGCCTCGGGAAATTCGCGAGCGCTATGACAACAGAGCAATTTGCCTAAAATATAATTTACTGCCGGATTTGATTATTAGGCCGCTAAATGTGAGGACTTGCGTTACTGGCTGTCTGAATCCGTAATAAATTGCCAGGCAGGGGAAAACATAATATTTAATGCAAAAGATAAATTCATTATTACAGCCTATGAAAATAGTTTCATGATACCTGCAAACACTGTAGTGAATTCCATGAGTAAAAAGGGGACCTTTACAGTTGTAAGTGCTATATTAGAAGCAGAGATGTTTATGCTGAGTACAGCAATATTGTGAACATATTATAGCCTCATGATACGTTCGAGCGCTATTTAGGATTATAAACTATAAAAAGCCAATCAAGGACATCTATGAGTACAGTATAAATCATATATTAGCCTCGGGAAACTTTCGAGCGCTACAGTGTATATTGGAATGTCACCATAAACCCCAGAATTGATGAAATCTGTGAGTACCATGAACATAGCCTCATGACACATGCGAGCGCTATATTGTGAACAAAAGATAAAATTGCTAGAATCTAATTATGAATATGTACATCATAATGCAACATCAACATGACCGCATGACACCTATGCGAATGCTATATTGGGAACCAACTCAAAAATTGGTGGAGACATTGGGGTGGTGGTGGGATAAAATTTGCTGAACAAAAATTGAGATGTTGACTCTGGAATCGGCTGTGACAGAGTGGCTATAAAACTCTAACCCGCCAAAAGCTCAGCTTCCCCACGCGGAACCCATGATTCTCATTGGCCAAAAGTTAACTGTATAAATTTGCATACTGCTGACCTTTTACCTTTTGCATAATTAACCCTTATATGGCGATAGCGTGACATGAACTAAAATTCAATTTCTACCGCCGGCCCAGGCAAGAGTTTGTTGACCTTGCACTTGGCGCTAAATTCGATGAGGGTGTAAATGTCAAAGAAATGCCATGAGAGGGTAAGGAGGCCGCATGAGCTTTCGCTGTGTATAAAACCTTTTACCGTGTAACGGTAAAAGGAGTTATACTTCGACTCAAATAAACCACAAAGGAGACAAGTTATTGAGTGATGCCACAGCCTCGAAAATGGCAGTATGTTTTATTCCGGATACCAGTGAAAGGGCATACCGGTAGCAAAAGGAAACAATTCAACAAATAAACAATTTGGGCCACCCAGGCCCCCCGGGCAACACCAGGCCCGACCATTATAATGGGCAACACCAGGCCCGACCGGTCAAGGGGAACACCAATCCCCTATGGGCAACACCAGGCCCACCAACACAGGGCAACCAAATGCCCATTGCCAAAGAGGCAACCACATGCAACCACAAAGTTGCTTCCATCTACCGATGTTAACTTCGGTCAGGAAAATCTAGCCTCGGGAAATTCGCGAGCGCTATGACAACAGAGCAATTTGCCTAAAATATAATTTACTGCCGGATTTGATTATTAGGCCGCTAAATGTGAGGACTTGCGTTACTGGCTGTCTGAATCCGTAATAAATTGCCACACGCGCCTGCGCGCCCACCAGGAGAAGACGGACAGCTAGGGACCCTCCCCAAAAACAAAACAGGGATCTATGGGGAAATGTGGGACTTGATAAATTGAAGCAAGTTGTTTGAAGAAAAAAGAAAAAAGATGGTTGCCAAAAGGCGACAAATGAACCCCCTGCATCATCCCGGAACAGAGAACCATCCGACCAAACAAATTGAGGATGCTGAATACCAAGGGCTTGGGCCAACTTGGAACATTGTGCTCGCGCCCACCTATTGATTGTGCGACGTTTGCGCTCTAATGCAGGTTGAGAGCCCCAGCATAAACAACGCGCGGGAGAATGTCGGACCAGACAATTGTCATAGTCGGACACCATTGTAAACAATCCCTAAGCATGACTGCGATTTGTTGACGCAGGGCATACTCGTCAACTCTAATGAGGTCGTTAGTGCCTAGATGGAGAATCATGTAAGCCGAATAATCATATAGGTCTCGACCCAACTCATCCCGAAGGTCATAAGCGTCCCCCACGCCGGCCCCACCCTTGCCTTTCCAGTGGACATCCGTGCCGACAAATCGTTAGTGCCCAAATTAATAATTAGCATGGCCGATGGAGGCCATGGGGCGCGAAATTCAGATCCTATCAACAGTTATTGTCCCAATGGCCTGGCCCCATCAGAGCCCTGTTTCGGCCCTCTTAAAGGTAGTATACACCATATGCAGATATCGAAAAAATTTACTACCGAATTATTAAGAAATATATCTTACTTATTTAAAAGTAAATAATGATTGTAGGCATCCAGCAAAATGAGGGCCCTAGATATCCTGTAATTGTTCCAAAAAATTGAATTGTATAAACCAAAATTCATTCTCGCCGTCCGGCGAGCGCGAAAAAACAAAGATAACATACGAATAACTGCTCGACGCCAGTGGAAAAAAAAAAAAAAACGCTGTTTTTCATGCTTTTCTCGGCATCCATGAATGTAAAAATTCGGACAGGTCAGTTAAACGATATTTACTATAAAATACAACCCCCAAATCCACCCATTCCTGATAATTCAAAAAATTACCAATGGTGTATACTACCTTTAAACCAAACGACCCCAGGGGTAATACATTAATTGAAGCCGCATGGGCATCAAATGATTTAACATTTCTTTCCCTTTGGAAACAAGAACAATGAAATGCCCGAGGCCCGTAATAAACCAAAAGGAAAGTCCCATAGCGTTTTTAGGAGCCCTATGTATTGCTGTGCAGTGTTATGTACACACATAATAAAATTGAGGCTTATTGCAGCGTGTATACATGTAATTAACTTCCACCAAGCTGATATTCAATTATGGGAAGGGCGAAAAACTCCTGACAAAACCTCATTTTAAGCTCTGACTTAATCATAAAATTTGAGGAGAAAAAACAGGAGGAAATTCCCTTCCGGCTCCAATTGGCAGCCGAGTATGCATACTCCAGAATTGATACCATACCAGGCAAAAACGACAAACAATGTCTCATCTGACCGACCTTAACAGGAGGCACTGGCAAAATGCTCATACAAGAGTGCGCGCTCAAGTCTTGCGGACTTGACTATACCATACACAAACTTGCTGTCACTCAACAGTTGTCCAAATGACCTGGACCCAACGAGAGCCCTGTTTCGGCCATATTTAACCAATCGACCCTATAGGGGTAATACATCCCATATGAAGCCGCATGGACCTCAAATTATTTAACACGGAATTTAACGGTACCCGTTAATTTCCTTTCCCTTTGGAAACGAGAACAAATGCCCGAGGCCCGTTATCAACCCAAATAAAAGTCCCACAATGCAAAAGGAGCACAATGTATTGTTATGCAGTATCCGCATATTAAAGGCTCGACACAGCTATTGATATCATAATGATATTACATGTACATGTTCCACAAGAAGACAATGCTTCGTAACTGTGCACGTGCTCCAAGGAAAGGCAAACAACAAAAACCTGCAGGAAAACCGCGCATATGGATTGAGAAACAAATGGCTAAACGTATTTCCAGCCCTTTTGGCGGCGACTCAGTACATTATGAAACTCCCATGTGAACAAAATAAGTTGGTATAACTAGGCAAACGGTAGCCGTGCAATAAAATTATAAAAACCTTAAACACAACCCTCTAAAGTACCTTACACACCAATAAAAACAAAGTAATAACAGGAGATTCGTGCAACTCTGTAACCCGAATGAACTCGAAACTGAAATCAAACTTATGTGTGTCGCATTGAAATATATTCACAGAAGTGTTACTGTTATTACAGATATAGATGCACATGTACATCTACATGCATCAACGTAGGCTAGGATTAAACGACAAACCATGTCAAAAAGGATACATTGTAACAAACAAGATACATTTACATGCAGGTAGGTCACACACTCCGCTATGAACGGCCCATGCATGCCATACACACTGCGCGTGTAACTTGCTACATATCAAGGTCAAATGGCGCGAGAAGCAATGACGTCGATCGCGCTCCGTTCACATGCGCGCCCCTCTATGAGTCTGTCTTTACGTCGTCTGGCGTCTCGACTTCCCTCCCATAGAAAAACGTACACGTAAACAAACTAGCAATGACGCCACTATAGCTCAGGTAGTAATGGTGGGCTATACATTACTGCATGTTTTGCCACGATCAATACAATTCCAATGAAAACAAGATGAAAATTATAGCAGTAGAATATATCATACAATAGGCTTATACTCTACCTGTTAAGAACCAATTAACAAACTAAAAACATACAAAGGATACTTATACATTTGTCGACATATTTCCATCAAATTCCAGTAGTAGTTAGAGATAAATTGTCCCAGCACTTGACGACGGTTATCCACCGATTTCAACTTGAAATCGAAATCCAAATCAATCCATCAAGCAATCAGACAAACTTCTGTCCAAACAGGTCGGACTTGAGGGCGAGAAATGTCCACACTCAGACGTGACCGATGTTTATGTCCTGTGTCCGGGTGAATGTTTGAGATCGTGGAACGCTGACTTTAGCCTGCACTTTAGTCCCTGTTCTTGATGAACTTTTGGAACCGCGTGGTCTGGCCATCCTGCAAACAAAAAAGAAAACTCAACGCAGCAGTTGTCTGTTGCCAAGTACATAGGCTGTGTTGCTCAAGTTCTGTTACTGAAAAATGCAGGCTATGGGTTTCACAGTTTTTCTTTGTAATTGTTAATGATAAGCATGAGAACTTCTTGGCCCGGATTGCAGGTTAATCCTGACATTTTGTTTTTATTTATTTTTTATTTCTTAATTAAGATTAACCATCGAAACACAGGGCAGAGATCTGCCACAAATACGTTTCAAAAAGTAGATTCGTAGAATTAAACAATTAATGCTGTCGCCTGCGTACAAAAATTGCCACAAAATTAGCAAATGTAAATATGTGACTAGGAAGTGAATAGCGAACTTCGGAACAATTGTCACATGACTTAGACAAAAGCAAGCCCAAGTGCTATAATTATATAAGAGAAAAATTACAACTGTCAAATACAAGGCGCTCAAATAATTAGTAGACACAAAATGTTACAAGCCATGACCACCCTTAAGAACCTGTGACCAGATAGCTCACCATGGAGCAAATAAGACCGACCGAAATCAATACGAGTAAGCAGAACAAACCACAAGCAGCTAAATGGAGGTCTGCCTCAACCTTAGAAGCAGTTTATACAATTCTGCAATAATTATATACTGTATATGAATGGGGAATACTTTCCTACCTACCTACCCCATTTTAAATGGCATGTAATCGCAAAGAGACCATTTATTTATTTTTGTTATTTATTTATTTATTTATTTATTTTTTTTTTTTTTTTTTTTTTTTTTTTTTTTATTTTTTATTTTTTTTTATTTTTTATTTTTTTTTTTTTTATTTTTTTTTTTTTTTTATTTTTTTTTTTTTTTATTTTTTTTTATTATTATTATTATTTTATTCACGTCTTTTAGGCCTATTTTTTGCCGAAAATCTCATGCCTGTGTGACCAAAATTGCTTTGCTCCTATTTACTAATCCAGCAAAGGAAAAGGTGGCCTTACTATAAGTACTAGGCCCTATATCACAAACCAAATGCAGGAATTGTGGTCAACGCTTGCTTATGTTAGCTGTGAACTTAATATGCTAATTAAGCCATGCAATACATGCTAATACAAGCACATATGTAGGCCTAGACATATTGATACAGCCTAGGCTTAGCCTGTCATTATTATTTCAACTAGGGCCTATATGAATGAGTCTACACAGTCTATGGCCATGCACATTAGTTAGAACTCAAACGTAAAATCAAATAGCCTAGGTCATGTAGGTAGCCAAGGCCTAGGGCTAGGCCCATGTACTCCTCAGTATTCCGAAAACCTTGTTTAAATTTAGGCTATCCCTTGGAACAATTTTTAATTCAACTAACTTGTGTAATTCTAAATAACGTTAGACGAACAGGCATGTGCAGCCCAACATAATTTGTTGTCATGTGTTCCGGTTCAAAAGCACTAATCACAAGAGACTTATTTGCGCACGGTTAAGCCGCGACAGCCTAGCCTACATCAAGTCACGTCACTGTCCGACATGCAGTAAACACGGACAATGACGGACGAACTGCAACAACAAAACATTGCCCACACTGCGGGCTAGACTTATGATAATTGGAAAACCCTCACCTCGAATTCCACAAAATTTGACATGCTTGAACTTGAGTTGAAGCTATTCTGTATTCACGCCACGATGAACTCACAAGTGAGAAAACGTCACTGAATTGATCTGAGCCCAAAAGTGACCACTCACTAGGGTTGTATTAAGTGTTGAAAATGAACCATGCATGCTTGCGCGCTCCGAGTGGCTCGAAAAAGGTGGGCACTGGGCGTGCGAACACACGCCGACCGTCGACTGCAGCTATGAACGGCGGTGCGTAGACCGGGGCTGTGACGCGGATCGAGTACCTCCGCGTTTATTACGGGATCCAGCGGTGGTCACAGTTTTGTTCGACTTATCACTATCAGTATCAGGCAGCGACGACCACTAACCAAGGGTATATGTGACGGCTTCTTCAGCTGGAGCAGCATAATTGGAGCATCCCAGGAATCGAAAAGAAGAGGAATTCAAGTGACAACGTGTAGGCTCTTTACGTTTACGGTGTTTTTTTCTGCGGCTGTATCGCCCTACAAGCGGAGCCCAGCTTAGGCCTAACGGGTAACCGGCAACTGGGGAGGTCCATACTCGATGCCTTCAAAAGGTCACGAAAGCCACTGATAATATCATCAAACCCGCTAATATCGTTCCTGGGATGTCTATGAGACACTCTACTCAGTACATTTTTAAAAGAAAACGAAAACAACAGTAGAAATCCGACCGGATATTTTGCTATCTACGGAGAAAATTTTCTTTTGATAAAATTTGCTGAACAAAAATTGAGATGTTGACTCTGGAATCGGCTGTGACAGAGTGGCTATAAAACTCTAACCCGCCAAAAGCTCAGCTTCCCCACGCGGAACCCATGATTCTCATTGGCCAAAAGTTAACTGTATAAATTTGCATACTGCTGACCTTTTACCTTTTGCATAATTAACCCTTATATGGCGATAGCGTGACATGAACTAAAATTCAATTTCTACCGCCGGCCCAGGCAAGAGTTTGTTGACCTTGCACTTGGCGCTAAATTCGATGAGGGTGTAAATGTCAAAGAAATGCCATGAGAGGGTAAGGAGGCCGCATGAGCTTTCGCTGTGTATAAAACCTTTTACCGTGTAACGGTAAAAGGAGATAAATGAGAACTTCACACAAAATCTTAGATAAGTAACGATTGAGTAATCTTAAGTTACATCCAAGTATAGGTAAATTGTATCAAACTCACTGGCAATTATCAGTACGGTGAACGTATACATCAAATCGTAAAAGGTTGTCAAAAAGACAAAAAACACAGAAAGATTTGTACAAAAATATACCGACGCGTTTGGTCGGCTGGCGGCTGGCGCCCAAAACGCTAAAACAGAAGGGGGCGCTGTTGCTACTTGACAGTAGCACAGAAGGTGTCACTGAACCAAAACTGCGATCAGCACACTTACACAACAAAAATGTTGGGTAGCTGCGCCATTTCCTTACGAACCATTTCACAAAACTTGTCGTAACAGCTTTTTTCGACGACTGTTTGTGTATATTTGTGTTCTTTCACAAAATCGTCGTTGAATCCCCTTCATCTGCCATTTTGAAAATTGTTTTGTCCGATTTTTCGCAGAATCGGGCGGCAACTCTAAAAAATCTGTCACATGTAAAAAGAAGCCATTCTTTATTTCAAATCAAGGCTGTGAGTGTCAAGCTTGATATTAGTTGAGTATAGTGACGAGCTACACGACATTCGCAATTTGCTGGTAAAATAGGTCATTTTCAGTCGCTACGCCACAACTTACGCCACCTAAATTGACTGCGTAAGCAGCAGACTTGTGAAACTGTCGTAAGCAAAATGTTGAGCATCAAAAATAAGTTACACAACTTACGCAATAAATTGTGGCACAAGGGAAGTTGCGCCCTTGCATAAGGTTTTTAATGACATCGGCGACAAAACTTGATTCACTCGGAGGGTATTTTAAAGAAAATCTCACGTCTGCGAGAATGTTTATACTCCATGTTTCTCAAATCTCATGTTTATACTCCAGATCGGCATTGTGGGTAGGACCGGGGCGGGGAAATTCTCCCTGACGCTGTCCTTGTTCCGCATCCTGGAGGCTGCCGGTGGCTCCATCAAGATAGACGACGTGGACATCTCATCCATTAGACTGCAGGATCTAAGATCACGCATCACGATCATTCCACAGGTACGGCAAGGGGGAGATGAAAATGTGAGGCGTTCTGGCAAAATAAGACGGAACTGGAAAAAATTTTAAATTTATTCATATTTGTAATCTTTAGATATGTCTACTGAATTGAAGTTATAGTATAAAATTGGTTTGATGATAAGCGTTTGGCATCTTTCATTTTCACAAATACAAAATTTGAACCTTTGTGGGCATGTTCATAAATGCAAAATTTTAAACAGGCATATCTCGTTAGCGGAATGTCCGATTGAAGTGCAACCAACAGTACTGTGAGGATAATTGTATTCTCTTCACTAAGGGGCCGTCCAAAGTTTTAAACAGTTAAGGTCGTACAGGGAGTACTACTTTTCAAGACCCACCCCCCCCCCCCCTCCCCCCTCCCCCCAAAGTCGTACTTTTCAACAATTTTTTTGTTCAATGTTGATGCGCATGTTTTATATATCATTTTACATGTGTGCTGCACTGAGTATTACTAGCAATGTTATTCATGTTGCTGATGATCAATGCAAGTTAAAAACAAAAAATATATCGCTTCTGATTTTAGTGTTGGAAATTCTTTCAAGATATTAGAAAACAACCAAAATTATATAATTTTCTTTTGCTGATTGTACGGTACAAAATCAACATTTTATTCACCATTTAAAGTCGTACGCGGCCTCCGACCCCCCTCCCCCCTGTCGTACACTTTGTACGACCATTAAATTTTGAACCTGGGATTCGAACCTGGGTCATAGCGGTGGAAGGCGAGGATACATTAACCGCTACGCCATCCAGGGCCCAATTTCATAGCTCTGCTAACCACAGAAATCCGTGCTTAAGGTCACCATTTTTGCCAAAAAAACAACAATCTATGCTAACCTTGTAAACGAAGAATCCTTTGTTGCGGGATGTATGCATGCGCAGAAACTAAAATTCGTCAAATACCCGTCAAAGCAGAGCCATGCAATTGGGCCCAGATTCTACTCTTCACCAATCTGTCTTCCATACTTGTGTGTTCATTGAACAGGACCCGGTGTTATTTGCTGGTACCCTGCGCATGAACCTTGACCCTTTTGATCAGTATTCTGATGAGGAATTGTGGGATGCCTTGCGACACTCTCACCTGCACGCGTTTGTGTCGAGACTGCCGACGAAGCTAGAGTACGAGTGTACGGAGGGAGGGGACAACCTCAGGTGAGTTAGGTGTAATTGCTGTCAGTTGACCAGTTCGCTCCGGATGACGTATATAAACGCAAAGTTTTAACCAGATTAAAAACGGATGAAGCATAAACACGTCACGAGCAAGGCCGGAAATGTCCGTCAGCAGCGAGCAAGACCGGAAATGCATGGGTGTGCTTTCCGGTACCATTGGCCTGAACACGCCTCGGATCGAGTTTCGTTAAAAATAATCCCGCGCGTCGGCTCGGTGATGTTAAATTATTCCTGGTGCGATCTGGTTAAAGGTTAAAGTATACCATTTGCAGCTAGCCAACAAGTCGTCACCGTCACCACGAAGTAACCTAAACTTTTGCATTGTGCAAAATAATTGGTGTTTTGAGATATAAGCGATTTAACACGTTGACTGCCGACTACGAGTATAGTCGTAGTAACGGGTGTACCGGATTCTGCCACTATAAGTATACTCGTAGACAAGGAAAGGTTTTTGTATTGTAAATTGAATACACTGGCATCACTGATAACGCAACAAATACGCTGCTGGCAGTGGTGAGGACATACATAATAATAATAATAATAATAATAATAATGAGATTTGTAAAGCGCACATATCCACCCTGCAGGGTGCTCAATGTTTATGTTCAATGTTTTTTTTTTTTCCTCCCTTTTTTTTTTAAGCACTATTAAGTATGCGCATACGTACAATGCTTGGCAAATGGGGGCACCCTGTGAAATTATGCCCGGCAGTCAACGCGTTAAGTAAACGCTGTTTTGAAATGGTGATGTCAATGTCGTTTTAACCTCAAATTCATATTTTGTTGCATTGCGCGAATGACACGTTTGTACTTTTGTACTTATAATGAGTTATTAATTAATTAATTATAACAACACTTTGTGAAAACTCAAAAATCAGATAATGTTGTGTTCGAGTTTTCACGAGAAAGTGACGCTTCCCGTGTGCATTAGTTTATGGACTTTGTGTTACTTTCATGAAATAGATATATTGAATTTACTCAAAAACAAATGGAAGTATATCATAAAGGGATATTGGGTCGAAATTTTCACCCAGGAGAGTAATTCTGGCTCAAATAGGAATGCAAAGTGGTGTCTCCACAATTAAAGGGATATAAATTTGAGAATATGTGCACGCAATCATTGGTAATTACTTACTCGACGGTTTGGTTTTGGTTTGCACAACATTATTGGATTGTTTACAGTTCATTCTTGTTTTTTGTTTTTTCCAGCCAGAGGCAGTTGATTTGCCTGGCTCGAGCCTTGCTCCGCAAGACCAAGATTCTAGTTCTGGACGAAGCCACAGCGGCCGTGGATCTGGAAACGAACGATCTGATCCAAGCGACGATACGCACAGAGTTTGCTGACTGTACGGTTATCACCATAGCGCACAGGCTCAATACCATCATGGACAGCACAAGGTAGGCTGAGAATATTGGTTTAACCCTAACCCTAACCCTCCAGAGTTTGCTGATTGTACTGTCATCACCATAGCGCACAGGCTTAATACCATCATGGACAGCACAAGGTAGGCTGAGAATATTGGTTTAACCCCAACCCTAACCCTCCAGAGTTTGCTGATTGTACAGTCATCACCATAGCACACAGGCTCAATACCATCATGGACAGCACAAGGTAGGCTGAGAATATTGGTTTAACCCTAACCCTAACCCTCCAGAGTTTGCTGATTGTACGGTCATCACCATAGCGCACAGGCTTAATACCATCATGGACAGCACAAGATAGGCTGAGAATATTGGTTTAACCCTAACCCTCCAGAGTTTAATGATTGTACGGTCATCACCATAGCACACAGGCTCAATACCATCATGGACAGCACAAGGTAGGCTGAGAATATTGGTTTAACCCCAACCCTAACCCTCCAGAGTTTGCTGATTGTACGGTCATCACCATAGCACACAGGCTTAATACCATCATGGACAGCACAAGGTAGGCTGAGAATATTGGTTAACCCTAACCCTAACCCTCCAGAGTTTAATGATTGTACTGTCATCACCATAGCACACAGGCTCAATACCATCATGGACAGCACAAGGTAGGCTGAGAATATTGGTTAAACCCTAACCCTAACCCTCCAGAGTTTAATGATTGTACGGTCATCACCATAGCACACAGGCTCAATACCATCATGGACAGCACAAGGTAGGCTGAGAATATTGGTTTAACCCCAACCCTAACCCTCCAGAGTTTAATGATTGTACGGTCATCACCATAGCACACAGGCTCAATACCATCATGGACAGCACAAGGTAGGCTGAGAATATTGGTTTAACCCCTACCCTAACCCCCCAGAGTTTGCTGATTGTACGGTCATCACCATAGCACACAGGCTTAATACCATCATGGACAGCACAAGGTAGGCTGAGAATATTGGTTTAACCCTAACCCTAACCCTCCAGAGTTTGCTGATTGTACAGTCATCACCATAGCACACAGGCTCAATACCATCATGGACAGCACAAGGTAGGCTGAGAATATTGGTTTAACCCTAACCCTAACCCTCCAGAGTTTAATGATTGTACGGTCATCACCATAGCACACAGGCTCAATACCATCATGGACAGCACAAGGTAGGCTGAGAATATTGGTTTAACCCTAACCCTAACCCTCCAGAGTTTAATGATTGTACGGTCATCACCATAGCACACAGGCTCAATACCATCATGGACAGCACAAGGTAGGCTGAGAATATTGGTTTAACCCTAACCCTAACCCTCCAGAGTTTAATGATTGTACAGTCATCACCATAGCACACAGGCTCAATACCATCATGGACAGCACAAGGTAGGCTGAGAATATTGGTTAACCCTACGACATGCGTACTTTTTTTTTTATACACGAACGCGCGTCCGTACTATTTTTGATAGTCGCTTGTATTTTGTGTATACTCCCAAACTGTTTTGTTTTTACGGCTTTATATGTTCACACAGCTCTTTATCAAAGTCAGAGACCCAAAAACCAGCTGGTGTTGTTGAATAAGGCAAGACAACAATAGCACGATTGATCGTTTGGAAGGGAAATCCAGACCTCAAAAAGGTTTATACACAAAATATTTTGATAGTCGCTTGTATTTCGTGTATACCCCCAAGCTGTTTTGGTTTTACGGCTTTATATGTTCACACATTATTCGGCATGCTTTGAATTAGGCATACATGTAACATAGATTTTTTTTACGGCAAAGCGACTATTAGAAATAGTACGGTGGCACATCGAAGGGTTAAACCCCAACCCTAAAGGATGTTTTGCCTGAGCAAACCCGAGCAAAATTCAGACAGAGACTAGGTGCAATCAACTATTTCTGTACATCGTTCGTCATCGTAAAAGAGACTTGAATTGTAACAATTGATCTAATTTCAAAACTTTAAGTTAAATGTGCAATCAAACTTGGGTCATAGATGCAATATAAAAACTTGCATGTGATGGTGTTATCGATGCCAAAGGCCATTTGAGGTCAAGTTGTAAAATAAGGTAATCATGAAACTAGGCGAGACTTGAACCATAACCATTTTTGTTGTCAAAGTGAGAAACCTGCACAGTGTGATAAGATTCAACTGTAGTGCTGGGCGAGTACTCGCAAATAAACTACTCGCGAGTAATCGAGTACTCGCGAGTAGTTGTCACATTTTTCACAACGGGTAAAATGACGATCACACATGTGTTTATTCCCAGCGACTTCTGCAACAATTTGGTTTCCTTTATCGCTAGAATTAGAATTCAAAATCAATAAAAATCATATCGTATAACAATCGCAATTGTCATTAGTATAGTAGTAGAGTCTGACCACAACTTAATCGGTACTTAATCGGTCAACAATCAACGCTCGCTAACAATCACTACTCGCGAGTATTTATTGCTACTAGGGCTGGCACGAGTAATCGATTAGTTAAAAAACTGCGAGTAGTGCGAGTAGCAAAAAATGTACACGAGTACTCGAGTTACTCACCCAGCACTATTCAACTGGTCCCGAATCTTGAAGCTAAACTGACAACGATGTAATACAGTGACTACAGTGCCAACTGACAAGATAAAAAACATTCTCTTCTTTGAGTCGAAGCTTCCTAAAGCCATGTTTCTCATTGGACTTTTTCTTCTGCGGCGTTGCAGAAACCTTCCGCGACATGTCTTCGCGTAATTCTACCGTGGTTCCCACTGGGATTGTTCTTTTTTATACCGCCACAACATTTTATGGGCCTTGCGAGGCTGGCAAAATGTCACACATTGCTGGTTCTGATAACTTTCCTGCAGCTACGCAAAAGTTTTTCACATATTTGTGACCCACCAGGCCAAAACCAGGCGGAAGTCGGCAAATGCCATTTCGAGATATGGCATTGTACAAAAAAAAATGTGTTGCCAGTCGATTGGTTTTTTTTCTTCATAAATCGTTAGTTAAAACTCTAATTTATAGGCTGTTCATGTTTAAACCTTTTTTTAAATCCCCGAAAGTGATACTATCGGCCTTCTCCTGATTTTTGTTGTCGTTGCTATTACTCAAATTGAGCAAACTTGTTGCCGCGAATGGCAACAAAATGTCACTTTTTGAAGCGTCGTTACTTTTCATTCCATAGCGGTACTGGTGCATGTGATGTATCATTTTAAAGCTTAACACGCTAGCAATCCAATGGTATAAAAATCTCTCATATGAAAAATTTCGACTTTAGCCTGGTTTTGGGGTGGTGGGTCACATTTTTCCTCCACATTTCACATTTCTCATTTTTTGGCAGGATATTGGTGCTGGATGGCGGTCAGATAGCTGAGTTTGATGAGCCTACGCAACTCCTCAATGCCCGCGGTATCTTCTATAACATGGCCAAAGATGCTGGTTTAGCATGAGCAGAAAAAGCGGACGCAGTCACTGACCACGTCCTGGTGTCGAGTTCAAGAAAACCATCAATGGTAGGCGAATACACCATTTGATTTTGCTAAAAATGTTGAAAGTGGGTTTTGTTTGGGATTCACTTTTTGTAGTTAAAGGTAGGATACACCATTGGTAATTGCTTTTACAATCGTGGATGCCAAGGAAAAAATAAGAAAAACGGCATTCCTTTTCAACCTGGCGTCGGGCAGTGGTTCTTATGTTCTTGTTTTTTTGCGACCGCCATCCGGCGATCGTTAATTTATTTTTATAGAATTTAATTTTTCGGACCAACTATAGGATAATTAGCGCAATCATTTTGCTGGATGCCTACAATCATTATTTACTTTCAAACGAATAAAATATTTTTTAATAATTCGGTAGTAAATTTGTTCAATATCTGCAAATGATGTCTCCTACCTTTTGACGCTGACCTGTTTAAAGTTGTGTTTAATAGATGCTAGAAAAACCAAGAAAAATGTGTTGTTTTTGTAATCTGGTTCCTTGACTAAATTCTGATGAAACAAAGTAATTCATAGACGTCAGGTTAGGAAACCAGACTACTTGGCTTGCACCCATTCACGGATGTGTAAGCGTATTGCTAACAAAAATGTGGACTAACCAAAATTAATAAATTTGAGGCAGTGTTTGAAAATAGTAAAAAAAAAAATTAAAGATTGCCGGCTGGCAATCGTTTGAAAATAATACAAAATTCACTTTTTCTTAAAGGGATCGTATACGTTCGGTAATTACTCCAAAAATAAATGGCAATAAAAACTTACTTGGTAAGAAGTACAGCAGCTTTGGATAGTATAATGCATTTTTAGAAACTTTTCACTTCAAAGTACTGCGGTTATGGAAAAAGATATCACTTTTTGTCTCCAAAAATTAGAATCTGAGAAGCGTTACTGCAGTGACGTTTCTCAGACTGTGTATTCAAATGCAAATTGTTCTTCCTGCGTTGACATAACCGCTCTAGATTTTCGGCAATATCTCAAAATCGCTACCCCCTTTTGAAATGAAATTTTTACAGGTTAGTTTAATGGTATATATCTATAACTATATAGGATTGAAACAAACAGTGGGTTCCAATTACCAAACGTATACGATCCCTTTAAAAACCTCAGCACACCATGCACTGTGATTTAACAGGATTTTAAGACTGTTATAAATTCATAATAATTTAGTAATAATTTAGCATCACAGAACTATGATCAGCTGCAGCTACAGAAAAAAAAGGTATTTATATAATAACCACCTACAAGTTTAACAGTCCAACTAGTATTATTGCTTTTAAAAGGTTTAACAAATTACAAATGTATATATATTTTCTTTTATCAAATTGTATCAAATTTTATTTATTTGTTTCAACCAAGACAATGTTTTTGTTTAATACCATTCCTTTTTTGGACGTCTTGCAACCCAATAAGGGAAAAAAGGTCTTGTTTTGACAAACAGTTTTGCTCTGAGAAAATGGATTCTCAAATCATACATCCATGAATTGTTTCTCACGAACCACTAATACATGTACTGGTTTTACACAAGTTTTTTGTAAAATATTTTGTATGCATGTGCAGTGCCCCAGTTATGGAAACAGATTTTCTGTAATGTTATTTTTATCATTATAAAGTACACTTTAAAACTTAATTTGTGATTGTTTACAATCAAAATAGGGATTTTTCTAGAACTGAGGATGGCACTACAGTCTTAGGTTCATGCTACTGGCTCTTGAACAACAAAAATTGTTCAGAAGTTATATATAAACCTTAGGTTGACATACATTATTGTACAAAAATATATTTCATTGGGTATTCATCATGTGCACAATCTATATGATCATAGGTTCCTGTATGCAAAATATGATAATTATTCAAAAATGTCTCAATTGTCTATTAAATTAATTGATAAGGGGTAAGCCTTGTATTTGTATGCAAATTAGGTCAAAATATGATAATTATGCAAAAGTATGATAATTATTCAAAAATATGATAATTATGCAAAAATTTCTGAATTGTCTGTTAAATTAATTGATAAGGGTTAGCCTTGCATTTGTATTCAAATAAGGTCATAATATGATAATTGTGCAAAAATGTCTCAATTGTCTATTAAATTAATTGGTAAGGGGTAAGCCTTGTATTTGTATGCAAATTAGGTAAAAATATGATAATTATGCAAAAATGTCCCTACAATTATTTTATAAGGGGTTAGCCTTGCATTTGTATGCAAATAAGGTCAATATATGATAATTATGCAAAAATGTCTGAATTGTCTCTTAAATTAATTGATAAGGGTTTAGCCTTGCATTTGTACGCAAATTAGGTCAAAATATGATAATTATGCAAAAATATGATTTTGTCCAAAAATGTCTCAAATGTCCCTAAAATTATTTGATAAGGGGTTAGCCTTGCATTTGTATGCAAATATGGTCATTATGCAAAAATGTCTCAATTGTCTCTGAAATTAATTGATAAGGGGTAAGCCTTGTATTAGTATGCAAATTAGGTCAAAATATGATAATTATGCAAAAGTATGATAATTATTCAAAAATATGATAATTATGCAAACATTTCTCAATTGTCTGTTAAATTAATTGATAAGGGTTTAGCCTTGCTTTTGTATGCAAATTAGGTCCAAATATGCTAATTATGCAAAATTATGATTTTTGACTAAAATTGTCTCAAATGTCCATAAAATTATTTGATAAGGGGTTAGCCTTGCATTTGTATTCAAATAAGGTCATGATATGATAATTGTGCAAAAATGTCTCAATTGTCTCTGAAATTAATAATAAGGGTTTAGCCTTGCATTTGTATGCAAATTAGGTCATAATATGATAATTATGCAAAAATGTCTCAATTGTCTATTAAATTAATTGATAAGGGGTAAACCTTGTATTTGTATGCAAATTGGGTCAAAATATGATAATAATGCAAAAATGTCTGAATTGTCTCTTAAATTAATTGATAAGGGTTTAGCCTTGCATTTGTACGCAAATTAGGTCCAAATATGCTAATAATGCAAAAAATGATTTTGTCCAAAAATGTCTCAAATGTCCCTAAAATTATTTGATAAGGGGTTAGCCTTGCATTTGTATGCAAATAAGGTCATAATATGATAATTATGCAAAAATGTCTCAATTGTCTATTAAATTAATTGATAAGGGGTAAACCTTGTATTTGTATATTAGGTAAAAATATGATAATTATGCAAAAGTATGATAATTATGCAAAAATTTCTGAATTGTCTGTTAAATTAATTGATAAGGGTTTAGCCTTGCATTTTTATGCAAATTAGGTCCAAATATGCTAATTATGCAAAATTATGATTTTGACTAAAAATGTCTCAAATGTCCATACAATTATTTGATAAGGGTTAGCCTTGCATTTGTTTTCAAATAAGGTCATGATATGATAATTGTGCAAAATGTCTCAATTGTCTCTTAAATTAATTGATAAGGGTTTAGCCTTGCATTTGTACACAAATTAGGTCCAAATATGCTAATTCATATTAAAATATTTTGTATGCATGTGCAGTGCCCCAGTTATGGAAACAGATTTTCTGTAATGTTATTTTTACACTAAAGTACACTTTAAAACTTAATTTTCGATTGTTTATAATCAAAATAGGGATTTTGCTAGAACCAAGGATGGCACTACAGTCTTAGGTTCATGCTACTGGCTCTTGAACAACAAAAGTTGTTCGGAAGTTATATATATACCTTAGGTTGACATACATTATTGTACAAAAATATATATTTCATTGGGTATTCATCATGTGCACAATCTATATGATCATATTTTCCTGTACGCAAAATGCTACAAACTATTAGCCAATTGTTAAATATCTTTTAAAATGTGGTTCATTTGAAAATTCATATTTGCTGATAACGAACACAAGGCTTTCTACATCTTTCGATCATAAATGTTGTTCTTTTGTTAAACTGTACACCATTCACGGCTGAAAGAGTGATTAATGTATGTGGATTTTAATTGTTTGTGGCAGTTATTAATTTGTAACAGTACTCGTTAGTGTATGTGTTAACACTGCTATAACTTCTATCAAAATGAAGTATTATTACAACATTTTGTATTTGAATATTGGCGAGACTGGTTTAAACTAAACTACAGATTAAAATTGTTTTATTAAAAAATGCACTTTTAAATTTGATTGTAGTAAAGTTTTCTTGACACAAGGAAACCTCAATTGAAATATGCACGTTTTTTTTACTTGTACACAAGTGTCACACATGTACTTGTAAGTGGTTTTGTGTGTGCTTTATCACAGGGTTTCCTAGAAAAAAAAGTATTTTATGACACTGGTATTTCATCAAAAATCTGATTACCAATGTCATGTCTTTACATTGCTTAGGTTGATCACTAAATATTTGTATGTAAAAATAATCAGCCAGTTAATAGTTCATACTTGGCCACCTAATCATAAGCACTCTTCGTTATCCCCACTTATTGATCAACTTTATTGGCAATTGTAAAAGACATCACTTGGGCTTTCTTGATTTAGATGAAACACACCCTATATATCTTAAATATATGTGACCTGTTCGAACGAAACCCGGACAAAGTGTTTTGTCACAATGTACTCCTGAAGTTATTTTGGGATGGATTTTACCATTTTGAGGTTTTAGGTTTTCCTAAGTCACTCACTATTAATCTCAATCTCCTCAAATTTCAACAAAATCTGTCTACCAGAAGTGTTTTTTGTCAATTTTGTGAAACATTTGTGTATAGAAATAATACGCTTTTCTGAACTTCAAAGCTGTTTATCTCATGATTAGGTTGTCAGGGTTTTATCACTAAATCCAGACCCCAGGGAAGATAGGGTGGGGGTACATATGTAAACGATACATCATTTTAAAGCTGAGAACCTAGAGAATTTGAAAAAAGCAAAATCTGAAAAACTAAACTTTGTCCGGGTTTCGTTGGAACAGGTCACATAAAATATACAGTCAATGATACCCAACAGAAATTACACCAAAAGTGCCTTATTATTAAACCTGCTTTTGTATCTGTTATTCTAAAGTACCAAATATCTTGAACATTACTCAGACTTATATAAAGCATATCTTTATTTTTACTATTATCATTTTAGTAAATAGTTTTGGTACAACTTGGTCATTGGTCGTCAATGCCTATTCTACCTCACTTTTAGCCGACCATATCATAGATTTATTTTTTAAACCACTTGTTTTTCAAAATATATCAACATGTATTAACCACTTGGCGCCGGGCTACCCGAAATCGGGCATTTTTCCCGATACCACGCAGCCGGGTGCCCAGTTTCGGGCATCGAAAATTATATAAATTTTATAGTGCTGGAGGATTGTAAAAAAATGTTTTATTACTCGGCCAAAAGTTAACTCGGCCAAAAGGTTACTGGCTGTCAGTCAAAAAGTGTTTGCCTCTTGCGGGGTTATTTCAATTACAATGGGCCCCCAGGCGTGAAAGGACTCCGGCAACACGTAAACAAAAGACCGCGCCGCTGGGACTTGCCACTCAACAGCCCGCAGAGTTGGCATTGTAAGCGGATTATCTCCACGGACAAAGGCACGCTGAACGCGCTCTCATTGTCAGGGCGTGCGTGGTGAATAACCTCGTCACCGCCACGGCCCACACACTGCTGAAAGGAAATTCCTAAGACAAAACAGCTGAATAACCCCATCACCCCCACGGCCCACACACTGCTAAAAGGAATTTTTCTAAGACAAAACAGCTGCGCGGTGCCCATAAAACTCGCGTGCAGCGGTTATTGCTAGCATTTTCGTTCTGTTTTCCGCTCGAAGCACACACACCACAATACTTTATTCCTCTTCTTTCGAAGCAAGATGTCTGATGTTACATCGGGTGAATCTAACTACTCTAGTAGTGAAGTTAGTGATTTTTCGGATGATGCTTCATACAACCCAGCAACACGCTGTCTAGACTCGGTAACAAAGAGCGGATTACGCAAGACCAAACAATGGGGCCGTTTATTTCCGGGCGCAATTCAATGGAGTCACTGGAGCGTGCAGGTCAGGCTAAACTAGCCTGGGTACCGTCTTGCTGGAGTATAAGTTCCCAGCAGGATATTATTTTTTAAACATTTATGAAATTCTAAAATCATCTAAAAAGTTCCCGGCTCCGTGTCACGCGCTCGGTATTTCCGCCCGGCGCGAAATGGTTAACACTATACTCAGCACGATATGTGGCACAGAGGGGTACCCCATCTTATCCCTATACCTTATACACACTCAACACTATTGTAACCTAACACATCCCCCCTTGAAACCTAACAAGAATTTTTCTGAAATTCCAGGAACACAATGGTCAACACAAAAGAGGGGGTTTTCTCTGCCACATATCGTGCTGCATATGATTAACACGGAAGACTTTTTACAGGTGTTTTTAAATCTTGACTTTATATTTTGTTAAACAAATTTCAAGATTTAATTACACCCTTCATATGACACTCCATTTTTATTTTCAAAAGAAATAGTGTAGTTCCGTTATACATTCGGGTAAAACTTAATTAATGGCACTGAAGGGCTGTTTTACCTCATTTAACAGACAGAAAAATACTTGAACCTAGAATAGTAAAATATGTTTAGATACACGTATTCATATTAAAGGGATCGTATACGTTTGGTAATTACTTCAAAAATTAATGGCAATACAAACTTACTTGGTAAGAAGTACAACAGCTTTGGATAATAAAATGCATTTTTAGAAACTTTTCACTTCGAAGGACTGCGGTTATGGAAAAAGATCAATGCAGATTATTGTTCCTGCGTGGACATAATCGCTACCACCTTTAGAAATGAAATTTTTACAGGTTAGTTTTATGGTATATATCTATAACTATATAGAATTGAAACAAACAATGGGTTCCAATTACCAAACGTATACGATCCCTTTAACAACAAGGATGTAAACTAGATGTAGGTGTGTAAACAAATTATATTTAGAATGTGGATTCTGCTTTGTATTTACTAGGAGTATAAATGTAAAGGTAATACAATTTTAGTATAAATAAATATTACCATTTAAACAAAAATATTTATCACAAATTATCGTACAATCCCACCTCCAAATATTATATTTTTGGGAAAAGTAGTATAAATAAAATATTGAAGTTATGCACGTTAAAACAAAATGTTGGATTATTTCATCTGTGTGTCTAAAGTGATAGATCCGAATGGGCCATTCTAGTTACAGAGTTAGTCGAACTATGATTTTCTTTAGTTCTTGATTGAACTTGCTCAAAAAGCACCGTTCCCTTGTGAACATGGTTTCAGTTTGCCCAAGAGACGGACTGGCCTCAATTCCACCATTCGTTTTGATGACCAATACAGAAAGCTGTTCACTGAAGCATCCTCTAGTGAAAACCGTTTTGCCTGCCGTGATAAATCTGTACCGGTACCCGTAGCAAACATATCCACTCACCATCTTAATGCAGAAGTTGAAAATGTCGGGCAAGCTATAAGCACTCCATGAAACCATCTAGCTGGCTATCCTTTTGACAGTATTTTCTTAGTTCTGCAAAAATAAAAACAAACAAATGTTAATTCCTGTGACCTGTCAGCAAACCTATTCAGAAAGTACTAACTCTGTAACTAGCCTAGTATTCACTACAAACAATATTGTGTTGAGGTGGACACAAGCTTTCTCCCTGAAGTTGCTGTGGAAATAATTGTGTGTACATGTAATTTGAAATTTGCAACCAGGGCCCAATTTCATAGCGCTGCTTAACTGCCGATGATGTGCTTAGCACAGCATCCGTCATTTCATAGAGACTGTTAGCACCGGAAAAAGCATGTTTAACCACAAAGGAGAAAGTTGATTAACTAGTTCGATTAACAGCCGATTCTGTGCTTAACACGGCCCTATGTCTATTCCATGCTAATCTAACTGTTGGCTTTTACTGAGCAAACTTTTTGGTGCTTAGCAAATTGTTGTGCTAAGCAGCTCAATGAAATGATGCCCTGGTGTAAAGTACTCACTGCTAATGATTGATAGGTAGGATTGTGTAGCAGGTGAGTCTGGTACCTCCTCAAAGAAGGATGTTCCCTCATCACAGCATTTACCTACGGAACCAGACACAAGGAATTCATATTAGTTAGTTCGGTGAACTCTTTGTAATCATTTGCAATTACACGACAAGACGTACAGAACATGGTATCGTGCCAATGTGTAGTGTCGGAAAAATATGTGACCGGCTCTACAAAAAAAAGGTATTATGTCGCGCTGTGCAGTATCATGTAATGGCTCGCTCAATGTTGAGAGGGTGAACGACTCATCAAAATGTGATTTACATTTTTTGTCATTAATGACATTCTTAATACCTACAATTTCAGGTTTCATTCACAAAAATGTAGATTTAAATTAAAAAAATGGAAAAAACAACTATTTTATGTGCATCGTTCTTGTTGTTCTACAACAGAGCCGGCTATTTCAAAGCCCATTTTCTCAGTTGTGTAATTTGAACTCCAAGAAAGTAATAAATATGCAAACATGTCATATCTCCAGAACGGGAGGGGCTATGAAGCTCTATTACATACCAAAAAAAAAATGGCACCGTGGGCTTTCCAACCATGTATATAACTCAATTCATTTGTTTGCGACATAATACCCATTTTGGTGGAGTGGGTCACATATGGCATATTTTTCTCAATTTTCATGCAAAGGAAACTATTTACAGTAGTTGACTAAACAGCTTAAAAAGGGAGTCAGTTGGCTTAGCGGTTCTTTCCTTGCATTTGCGCGACAACTTGAACCTTGTGAAGTTTTAGCTCTGTGAATGCTGCATATTCCGAGAAAACAATATTCTAAGATTTCAATTTCATTTCAAAATTTGCCAAGTCCAATTTGAATTGCGACCACAATCTGCATTCAAGGCGCGTTCTCTTATGCCCGATTGCAGCTACTCACGTGTCACGCACTGGAACAGGCGAATAGTAGCGCCCACACATGCATGTTCATCACGCACGTTTGTTTATGGTGTAAATCGAGGAGTTTCTTTTGTTCCTCTCAATAATTTCCTTTGTTTGTTTTTCCGACGGCTCTCATTGGTTTTGTACACGAATCTCAATCGAGGTCGTCCTCGATTCTAACCCTAACCCCAATTCACCTTCGTGTCGCCAGGCATGTGTCCTCCATTTACACCATAAAAAAACGCACGCAATCATTTGTGGACATTTCCAAAAGTGTTATTTTTTTAAGACTTACCTTTGGAAATAACATTTTGTTGTTCTCTTTAAATTGACGTCATGCCAGAAGGAATAATTTCACAGGGAGTTTAGTGTCATCAATATCTTTACAACAAGTAAACTTTTCAACAGTATTTTGGTTGGTTATTTTTTTTAATTGCTGCAAAAAGTATATTCCAACTTTAACACCTTCAAACGAACAACATGTATATCATTTCTTATTTTTCCATGCAATTCACAGGTCTGGTTGGGATAAATATCTTGAGAAAAATGCCGTGTCTCATAAAAACTTTTCACTCTTGTTGCAGGTTTTTTCAGCTTCACTGTACTCATTTACCTATTCTCGGATCCAGAGGTAACTTTCCTAGGAACGGTATTTTGAGATCGTCGGCCATTTTCTCAGCTCCACCGGTCGTCGGAGGGAAAATCTGCGACTCGATCTAAAAAAAAAGAAAGAAAAAAGAAATTTCTCAAGTCTCAAAACAAAATTTAGAAAAATGTTCTTTTGCTTATAAATTACAACAAGATAATTTCCTTTGTCAATGATTTTTTTTCTTTTTCTGTAAACCCGAACAACTCATCACTGCACAGACCATTTTCCTGAAAAGGGCGAAGTACATGTACATTATATCAGCGTGGCCACTCATCAAATTTGAAAATCCCAAGATGATGGCAGTAAAATTCCCGAGAATTCCCAAGATGTCATAAGATAGCACGGATGATGCTATAACGGGAAAGAGAACCCGCAAAAGGCTCAATTTTGTAAATAAATGTACAGTACAGTCAAACACATTTACAACAAGGTCCTTGGGACTTGACAAATTACCTTGTTATAACAGGTACCTTGTATTATCAGTAATTAAGAAAACAAAGAAAAACAGACTCGGGACCTTTTTTTCCTTGTTATAAGCAGGATGTTGTATTAACTGTTTTTATTATCAGGGTTCGACTGTACTTAACTTGACTGCAAGTGAATAATAGAATAATGTATCAATTGAATGAGTACATGTTATAATTCATTACGCTTGAGGAGCTCCACACGCACGCAAAGGCGCCGTCCACACTTAAAAAGTTGTTTGCGGTTTACAAAAGTGCAATAAATAGACACAAATTGTTTGCGGTTAACAAAAATGCCTAAAATGTATATAAAAGTTGTTTGCAGTTAACAAAAATCCAAAAATCCAAAGATTTCGTGAAATTTGGATACAAAATCCCAAGTTCCCAAGGTCGTGCCTAAATTCCAAAGATCTTGGGAAAAATCCCAAGGAGTGGCCACCTTGCATTATATTAGTACATGTAGGTATTTCTCACGACTGGAATTTTTGTGGATGAGACATACATGTCTCATATGCTATAAATAGACTAACTAGACATTGGTTCAATGCTGCATTTATTCCTAAAAATCATATTCATCGGGAAACTTGTCTGTGCCACAATGAAAGTGCAAGTTCTTGCTACTTAAACCTTTAACAAGCAGCTGTCATCTCACGTAAGATCAGGATAAGAAGTGTTTACCGGGAGGCTGTCGAAGATTCCACATTCAAAGGTGAGTAAATGTTTAATCTAGAAAAATGGTACGAAAGCCCTGTCTGCACTGGACATTTTTTAGTAAAGCTTACCAGACAATGTGTACTTTTCCCATTTTAAGTCTAGTGTGGGACAGCCTAGAAAAAAATCTAAAAACCTAAAAACAAAAATAAACCTGACAAACCACAACATTTCTTAGGTACAATGACCACCACAAAGGAAGGGGGGGGGGGGGGTTCCCTCTGTCTCATGTCCTGCCTCATATGTTAAAACTGGCTGGGCCGTTTAAACATACCCATGTTTAGGAATGGCTAAACTATCTGACGCTCGGTTCAGACAGGCGTTCCACAGTCGCGCCGAACCTAATTGAAATCAAGTTGCTCCTGAGTCGCTCTAACAACTCCAGCAGTTGATCGTTCGCCGTCTGGCGCGCCTTGTCGCCCTTATTCGTCTTAGACGTCAGACTCAATTTACTCATTTGGTTCGGCGCGACTGTGCAACGCCTGTCAGAACCGAGCGCGAGTATTTATGAATGATGCTTTACAGGCGACTTGTAGAAACTATGGATGTCACACCAGGCACCTGTTGGCGCTGTATGCAACCCTTGCCACCCCTTCCAGAAAGTCTGGTGGCATGTGATGGTTGCCCAATGGCCAAGTACTGCAGCGATCAGTGCCAACAACGAGACCGCACCAGGCATGGAGCCGTGGAATGCCTGATGTTCGGGCTCCAAAAATGCAGTTATTGCAAGAAAAGTGGGGAAATGAAACAGGTCAGTTAAACCAGCAAACCCAATTCTTCTCATTCCACAACTAATTGAGGCAATTGTGGAGAAAAGGTGCCCCTGACCAATCAGATTGTCATTTTGTTTGTATTTTGTATTTTTATTTTTGGTTTTTAAAAGGATGCGAGTGAATTTTAATTTAAAAAAAAAATTGTTAGGCTTTTATAACCAGTTCGCGTCAAAGAGAGTGAATACACGCAAAGATATTCCAGAATTTAAAACGAGCGACAGATAAACACGTCACGAGCAAGGCCGGTAAAATCTGTCAGCAACCAGCTGACAGATTTGTTAACATCCCATGTATCAATAATAATAAATAATAATAACGCATTTATACTGCGCTTTTCCAAAACATGATCAAAGCGCATAACAAAAGAAAAAATGAATTAAAACAAACTAGAACAAAACTTAAATCTACTATTTAGGAAAAAGATAAGTTTTAAGTTAACTCTTATGTAACAACACAAGTAGAATCACGGACACTAATTGGGAGACTGTTCCAAAGTTCAGCAGCAGAGTGTGAGAAGGCGTGTTAGCCATAAGATAAACTTGAGTTGTGAGTGTTAAGCCGAGTTCTATCGGAAGAAGAACGGAGTCCTTGACGATTGCTTTGGTGAAGATGAAACATATCAGAGACATAAGGTGGAGCAATGTCCTTCAAACATTTAAAAATCAATCACAGACGCCCTAGCTTTTAGGATCGCGATGTCGAGCCTCGTGGGCATTTTCCAAACCCACTTTTTCAGCTCTATCACCAATGCCAAACTGCATACGAATCCACAAGGAGACAAAGCTGGGGTTTGGAAAACGTCCGGCGTCATTTCTAGCATATTCTACACTCGCAGACGTTTTGAACAGTCGTATTTTCAACAAATTCCCGTACAAAATAGGCACAATCGTACTAGTTGGCAGGTCAGCTGAACCCGTTTCAGATAGAGGTTTAGTGCTGGACGATACGGCGATTTTAAAAATTTTAAAACATTTTTAAAAATCTGCATATATTGTTTTTGAAATCAGCGATTTTTTCGTGACTCTCATTTTCCTTTAAAAAGAAGTTGGCGATACTTGTGTTTTAAACTGTTATCCATGTATAGGTCTGAAAGCAGGGAACCGGCAGTCATTGTTCCCAATGTGCCTTTGGCCTTGATGAATAATAAACCTAGCCGGCCATGCGTGGTGTGGCATGGCATTTACCAACACAACGCGTGCATGGTCCTGAGCTGACTGATGACCTGGTTACCGGTGTGGTGTCCAATACTCGCAAACACGTGCGAGACTGAGTGCCACATCATGACAAAGAGACCTGATTTAATAGCAGACCCGAATTCGTACAACACCGGCCCCTGCAGTATCCATGAATTGTGTGTGGATGTGGGTATTTGGCAGAACACGTTCGTTCTCCCGGAACACCTGGAATGCGAGAAAACCCTGCGGAATACTATTTTTTTTGCAGGAGGTATAAAGGCGACATTTTGTTCATGCCATAATTTGTTGCCAATTTTATCGCCGTATCGGCGATATCACGGGAGGGAAAAGTACGTATGCCGCAACGTGTTTGATGGACGATCATGGTTTTCAGTTGGCGGTGCCTTTATTTTTTGCAAATTTTATCTCCATATCGCAGTGGGGGAGGGGTACGTACGCTGCAACGTGTTTGATGGACGATCATGGCGGTACTTACAGAAAGCTTTGGGGGGTGTTCGAAAGCTGTTTGAGCGTACCCGACATTTTGTTCATGCCTTAAGTTTTGGCCGATTTTATCGCCATATCGGCGATATTGGGGGGGGGGGGAATCGACTACCATCGGCTTAAATCTGCCTCGGATCGAGTTTCATTTTAAAAAAATCCCGCGCCTCGGCTCGATGATGTGAAAATTATCCCGGCGCGAACTGGTTAAAAGTCTACATTTTAGATGGCTTTTTTTTAATGTTTGTAACGCCTGTACATTACACTCACTCTTAGTTGCTCCACTTTTTGTCTGTTACCTTTTCAGTGTTCATTATGCAACAACGCATGGTACTGCAATCGCACATGCCAACGGAAGGGTTGGGCAGCCCATAAAGAGGTGTGCCAAGACATGCTGGAAAGGATTGCTGGTCTTTCTTCTGCAATGACCGATGTACATTATGAACTTGCAAAACAGTTTGTTTTCCACACACGGAAGAGATTCATAAATCCTCCTTTTTACTTTGGCTGCACGATGGCATGTGACTTCCTTCGGCTTGAGCAGAACGAATGGGCGGACGGGATCGGGGCAGAGGAGACAATGCGCGACTTCTACATCCTCTCGGCAGAGTGCGGAGATCTGCGACACACAGTGCTGACGGCTGCATCATTGCCTGCGGAGTACCAGGGTAAACTACACGTAGTGCTCAATGACTGGGACCCCTACATCATGGCCAGGAATGTCCTGTTCCTCTACATGCTGATTCAGCACGAAGCCAGGGAAGGCATTGCTCCCAGCCTAGCTACGCTTTGGTACTCCCTGCACATCTCCAAGAGTGACTATAACCTGACCAAGACCAGCCTGCAGAAGCTTATCCAAGCCGATGCCAGGGAAATTAAAAAAGCCACCAAGGGGTGCGTGTCCATCAGCGACGAGGACGTTGTCAAACTTCGCTATGTCTGGAAAGGCTGGTGCTCCCTCGAATGCGAACGCATCAAAAGCTTCTCTGTGAAACTCACAAAGCAAAGACAGGCCGTCTTTGCAGAGTTTCCCAACTTCAACCATGAGTTACAGCTCTACTATGAAAGGCTCTCACCTCTGGAGGCGAAGAACCTGAAGAAGTGGTTCCAGCATGGCCTATTTCTTGCTCAAGACAGCCCGGTCGGAAGTCTGCCATTTGACAACCCAACTCTCACTGGAAGGCGACAAATTGTAGGTGGGTACAGGCATGATTTTGTGTACTGTATCGAACGCAACTGCACACCTTTCATAGCTTGGGACAGTCTGCAGGTGCAAAAGTCTGCAGGTGAAACAACTTCCACTGCCACTGTCATGTACCACAAGTATGTGACTGAGCAGCTGCAGAAAACATCAACCCTCTTAACCCAAGGCAGGCTGCGCATACACTTGCTGGTTTCTAACTGCCTTGAAATCCCATGCCATCACCAGGCTCTGAAAATGGCAGAGTTTGACCGTATCTTTACGTCCAACCTGGCCGACTATGTGGGATTCCGCATGCTCCTCCAAACCTTCAGGTCACTGATGAATCCAAACAACAAGAATGCCACGTTGGTTACCGAGACTATGAACTGGGCCCATTGCATGCCGCATGCAAACATATGGCATGAAGAACTGGGGAGAGATATCATCGATTCAACCAAGATCACGATGAAGCTTTGCAAAGACGACACGGGGAAGGAGCTTTCTAGTCCAATGGCCATTTGCAACCAGAATGAGTATTTGAACAACACTCACTGGTTCTGTGCATACCTGAGGGCAAATATGTCGGCTGGGGGCTTCTTAATCCCGGAGCTGGACTACGTCCCATCTTTCAAGGAAGCCATGAAGTGTGAAGGGTTGCAGATGCGTGACTTCCGAAAGGAACTCAACAAACTGGTGCCTTTCGCGTTTCGAGTGAATGCCAGGAGCCTTACTTCCCCCACTGGTTTAGAGAGGGCACTGGAATGGTTTTTGCCTTCTGATCGCTAAGTTCTGGTATTACCTGCATTCTGATGGAACATCGTACCATGGCAATCATCACAAATAATGTTCTGACTTAACCCCCGAGGTTAAGGACTTTAGGTTTACTTGGAAGCAGTTGCAGTATTAAGACCGGTGAATCCAACTTTATTAAACCACTTCTTCTTCGACCTGTACACCTCAAGCTCTGTCTGAACACTTTCTTCCAATTCTGACATTGGAATGAGGTCTGCTAAAGGGACATTTAGATTCTGAATAAGCCTAAGACGTAATGACGTCACGCTTTGTTTACATGTGGGCTTTCCTATGAGCGAGTCTGTCAGTACGTCGTCTGGCATCCAGACTTCGCTCACATAGGAAAGCGCATATGTAAACAAAGCCATGACATCGTTACGTCTCGGGTCTATTGGCTTCATCAATGGCAGTTCATCTTCATCATCTAGAACTACAGGCTGCCAAGACCAGTTGTTGTTCCTCAGCTGATAGATGTTGGACTTCTTGTTGCTGAATCGCTGCATTCTGTCCTGCTACTACCAAGCTGTAGATAGGACTATGCCTTGTTCAGTGTTCAGGATGAAGGCTGTGATGAAAGGTCATTGGTTCTGTGTGTTGGACTTTGAGTGGGAACACACAGAGTGTACACATGTACACTTACAGTTGGCCAGGAACTGTGCCGTCAGCTCGCCCACGAGTAGATACCTCTGCATTCCCCAAACTCCAACATTTGTACAAGTCTCATGCCTTGTGGTATTATGTGCTTGAGGGGGACACACACACACATACAGGGTGTACACATACACTTACAACTGACCAGGAACTGTGTGCTGTGACCAGCTGTGAGCTCACCCATTCCCAGGCCATTCATGCCTTTCTGCCCTGAACCTCACAGAATTCAACAGGGTCTCCCTGGGCCTTTTGTACCGAGTACAACAACAAGTTCAACAACAAGTTGCTATTGCTTTGTACCAAAACTGCAAAAAGCCTAGCAAAACCTGCAGTTGGATTTTGGATGGGCTTATGGTAGTTAGGGTTACAGTAGGAAAATTAGGATTACGTGTAAGCCCGGGACTGTTAGTGTTAGCGCTTGGTAACGAGCAAGCATCACAAATGGGACAAAAGCCGCTATTAATTAATAGCTCTATAGTAAATTAGTGCAGCATAACCATCAAGCGGAACTTTGTTCATTAGAGGGTCGACCACAGCCTCAATTCCCCAACAATCACTGTTAATATGTTGAGGCAGCATAGAGGATATCCCGAAGCAGTGCGGATGGTTTCAAGTATTATCTAGGCCTAAAATTAAGCATGGTAGAGACTAAAACATTGACGTAATGGATCCTGCAAAATCAACGACACAGTTTAGCCTTACAGCCCTAATCTTTTGAAACCTCCTACTGAGAATACCTCCGCCCATCTCCGATGGTGAAGGTTATGTATCTATGTCTATATTTATGTATTTCTGTCTGTCTGTATGTCGGGCTGTCGTTCTGTCTGTTTGTATGTCTGAATAAGATAAAACTGCTGCAAACCGCTTACTGGCTGGAATGACCCGAAATATACAAATCAAATAAGTTAAGAGAGCCTAATATTTCGATCTTAACAAGACCTTCAGATCTTCTCTGTAGAATACCTTGTTAAAATTGAAATATCAAGGCCTCTTAACCTATTCGTTTGTATGTCTATTAGCAGGATTACAGTGATTTTGATAAATCACTTGGTGGTTTAGATAGCTGTCAAGGATGATTCCATTACATTTTCAGATTGGTCTTGAATCCGGATTAGGAATCTGGATCACTGACATTTTACATTAGGAGATATGGTGTTTGTGCAGTTGGGGCAGAGGTCTCCGCTCTATCAAGTGCCTTTTTGTATAGTTATGTTAATGGATTTAAGAGTAAATTAGATGGTTTAATAGGGTAAAAACAAAAGATGTACTCACTTTACACTTGGGGCAGACAAAGCCACTCATGTTTTCCACCACACCAAGGATGGGCAGCTTGACCTTCTGGCAAAAGTTGATTTCTTTGCGGACATCCATCAGAGAAATCTCCTGCGAATTTAACAATAATAGCTGCCTCAGAGCTCTGAAATTAAAGGGGTTGACCCCTAGACTTGTCAGTGCGAAGCAGTTCAGTGGCCTCGAGGTCTGGAGCAATGAATTCGCCCTCTGTGGGTAAAGCTGCAGGTTATGGGATTTGTTGCGTTCCAATCGCGTCGTGTTTATCGTGTTCACGAGTTCACGAGTCGTATAATGGCGTTCTAATCGCCTGGTAACTCATGTTAACCAGTGGTGAACTCGAGGTGGAATTGTTTTCTCCATGTTCACGACTTCATAAACAAATGAAATACTCGCGCATGCGTGTTGGTTCACGTACGAGTTCCTGCGCGATAAAGAATGTCCTTACCGCACGACTAACTCGACTGTGCACGTGCGTCTTGGTGAGTAGCGTTTGGAATGCAACCTACTCGTGAACATGGAGAAATTCACGGTGAACACGATAAACAAGGCGCGATTGGAACGCAGCATAAGTCTTGGGCCTTGTCTGCCTGTAAAGTGTGGCCTCTGTTGATGTTAATTTTTGTAATGCATTGTAAATTGCGAAAGTAGAAAAAATACAATAGTAATGTCTTGGAACAAGACTAGTTGTGGATTTGAGTCCAGCCTGGGACTATGGTACGTTTGCCCTTTGGCAAGGCACTTTGTCACTCATTGCTTCTCTCCACCCAGGAGTAAATGGGTACCTGTGAGAGCAGAGATGGTTGTTATTAGCTGCTTTGCGCCAAAATGGCAGCATTGAGTTGTATACTCACCAGGAAGCTGAGATGATTATTTGGAATGTTTTGTGGGCCCAATGATCTTGAGCAGGGATAATAATGACAGCACCTTGAGTACCAGTTGTGGTAGATAAGTGCGCTATGTAAAAATATTGCCTATTGCCTATATTGCCTAAGAAACAAACGGAATGTTACTTTTTCCCCTAGAAAATTGTAATGTATTATTTTGATTTAAAAACTTAATCACACTTTCATATTTTAGAATTTCTAATATTACTGTAAATTTTAGTTAAATTTTTTAAAGGTACAATACACCATTGGTAATTGCTTGAATTATCAGGAATAGGTGAATTTGGGGGTTGTATTTTATAGTAATACCGTTTAACTGACCTGTCCTAAGTTTTACAACCATGCACGTCGAGAAAAAAGCAAGAAAAACAGCGTTTGTTTTCAAACGGCCTCGGGCAGTTGTCCTTGTTATTGTTATTTTTCCGCAATCACCATCCGGAACAATTACAGGATATCTAGCGCAATCATTTTGCTGGATGCCTAGAATCAATATTCACTTATTATTTCTTAATACTTCGGTAGTAAACTTTTTCAATATCTGCAAATGGTGTATCCTACCTTTAACCTTGTTTGTATAACAGTCTGTTTAATTCGCCTCATAGTAAAAACTGAAAATAAATTGCAAGAGTTTCAATCAAAATGGCACACGACACGTGTATATCCTGCATTGTATTTATTTACACTTTTTTTTTGGGGGGGGGGATATTTATATTTGTTAAAAATGCCAGTTACATGGCAATTGATCTATTGTCCTATTTTGAGCAGAACAATGTCAATCCTTCATAACGAACCTATCCAAAGCAACACTATCGCAAACTGAAATAATCGCTTTAGGAAAAGGTTAAACTTCGTACCTACTCCTGCTAAACCAAACCGCATTTCACTTGTAAGTGACATTAATACCTTCAATCGAAGACTAAGAATTGCATTCTTAATGCGTAACAAACCTCAACAAAAACATCCTTTTAAACCACCATCAAAATGACAACCAAAATCATCCCCCAGTAGTGCAACACTAGAAGAATATTTGAAAGCCACAAAATTCGAACTGGCCCACATCAGGCTAATATAAGGAATCGGCAGAAAAACATGACCACACAAGAACTATCCGCCATAAACAAACTTAAAAACAATCCTGACATCGTAGTCAAACCATATGACAAAGGCAGAGGCATCTGCATTATGAACCACTCAAACTATCTAAAGGCCAATAGATAACATCTAGCTGAAAATACTCTCACGATATTAATCATCTGCAGTGCAAACCAACAGGCTCCGTCATTTGCACCCAGTGGCGTAAGTTTCCTACCTGCGGCGTTGTAACCAGCACGGCCCCGTCCACATCGGTACTGCTGAGGTACTGCACAATGGACAGGTGTTCGTCTGACGTCCCCGGGGGTGTGTCTACTATGAGGTAGTCTGTATCACCCCAGTCTACGTCTCGTAAGAACTGCTTGATGAGGCCTGTAGTAACGATGATGAGAGGCTGCTGATAAGTGAACGCAAATCCCAACCAGGGGTGTGTTCCACATGCCCCAACGTTGGCCAACGTTATTAGTGTTGCCTCGCGGCAGCAGAACGCAATGTGCACCAATTATGTTGGTCAATGTTTCATAGTGAAAATGGGACGACATCCGGAGCTGTTCGCTGTTGGCCAGTGACGTGTTTTTTTCAAAGACGGCGGAGGGATAAGCACAAGACAGTTATCTTGTCACGGAAATAATTTAGGTTTCATACTTTTTCGTTAATGATGGAATTTTTTTTGAGAAAACAAATTAGAAAAACAATGAGTTGAACAATATACTGGTGAAGTCGCTAACCAAATGATGTCACTGTGCGCCACCATTTTGACAACATAATTTATGGAATTTTGTTTACAATCCGATCCACTCCGACTAGCGCCAACTCGAAACGTAGGCAAACGTTTGCGCAAACAGTTCGCTTGAGTGGAACGCAGCCCAGTATTAAACAATTTTCTGATGTTACATTAAATTTGGACTTCTATGTTAAGTATGCTGGGCCGATTTGCCTTTTTATTGGTTGAACTTGGATTTAAACATACTTGTTTAAGACCACTCAGCACATATTTTGAAGGGTCTGAGAAGGTTAGTGAGAAAGTGAGTGCACCAAGCAGTATTGCAGTGGTGTCCGTCACAAGTCCAGTCACAAGTATTGGGCTAAGTCCGAATTACTTGGCTACGAAATTACACACGAGTCAATGGGAGGTGTCTGCAGCCTCTTCTCCCATAGACTTGTGTGTAATTTCAATCCGTAGCCACTAAATTCGGACATAGCCTGGCAGTAGATGAGCAATATAAACAAAGGAATACCTTTGTCAAAGTTGATTTGAAGGGATACTGACTTGAAATTGGACTGGTAGACTTGTGATAGACTTGTGATAGACTTGTGAGGCTATGTGACAGATTTGATTTGGTACCAATTAACAAGTTCGCGCCGGATGACGTATATAAACGCAAAGTTTTCCCCCCGATTCAAAATGGATGACGCATAAACACGCCACGAGCAAGACCGGCAATGTCTGTCAGCAGCGAGCAAGGCCGGAAATGGGTAAGTGTGCTTCCCAGTAACATCAGCCTGAACCCGCTTTGGATCGAGTTTAGTTTAAAATAATCTCGCTCGGTGATGTAAAAATAATCCCAGCGCATACTGGTTAAATCAGTCAATTACCATTTTTCTTGGGACCTCTCCAAATGACTGCATCATCCGGGCTACTCAACAGGAAACCAACGGACATCACACTTAAGTTGTCTTCGACATACTGACGACAAACAACAAGAATTGAAAACAATTACTTAAAATGCATCGGCATCTCGCCGATTCATACCCTCGCCTGAATGCGAAGCGAATCTCGTTATCATGAAACAAATTTAACTTGATAAGAGATTTCCAAAAACGTGTCGAGGACACATTTTTGGAAATCTCTATTGGTAGTAATTTTTGAATCAGCACGCATCTGCAATCGTCTGGATGAGAACGAACCCTGAATGCAGATTGAGGTCACAATTGAAAATGTGACACAGCAAATTTTGTATTGAAATCGAAATAGATTATAGATTGTTATTATCGTAATTTGAATACTGTAATTTGATTGGCCTTGAACGATCACATGTCTGGTTTATGCAAAAAAGCATGGCACACTTCCACTATTATGATAATGTCAACTGTATCATTAGTACCCACACAACACTGTTAAGATAGCAAACTATAGTTGAGAAGCAGTGAAATAGCAGACGATCAGCTGTGTCTTGACTACCGCGTGATTTATTCTAAACATGAAGGAGGCAGGGTTGTTGCTACGCCGGTCGGCGCCGGTTGGCGGTAGGCCGACACTCGGGGTAAAAACGAAGCTTGCCGGCTGGCACAAATTTTGCTGCATCGCATCGCAATTTTGTACGTGTCCGTAAACAGCTTTGCCTCGGGTGCTCCGCGTCTCACAGGTGTTACAAATGTCATATCCCACATCACAGCAGTCAACAATTGTTCAACACAGAATATTGTTTTCTTGAAATATACATCATTTACAGAGTTTAAAGGTAGTACACACCATTTGCAGATATCGAAAATATTTACTACTGAATTATTAAGAAATACCTTACTCAATTGAAAGTAAATAATGATTCTAGGCATTCAGCAAAAGGATTGCACTAAATATCCTGTAATTATTCCAAAAAAAAAAAATTTATAAAGAAAACTTCGCTCTCGCCGTCGAAAAAACAAAGATAACATAAGAATAACTGCTCGACCCCGGTTGAAAACAAACACTGTTTTTCGTGCTTTTCTCGGCATCCATGATTGTAAAACTTCGGAAACGTCAGTTAAACGATATTTACTATGAAATACAACCCCCCAAATCTACCCATTCATGATAATTCAAGCAATTACCAATGGTGTATACTACCTTTAAAACTAGCATTTGAGCACTTTTGCTCAAAAGATAAAAACGATAAAAATGCACAACTGACAAAATGCTCTACTGCAGCTTAAAAATAGAAATTTTTGTCTGCTTTTATGGCTCTAAGGAATTTTCTTGTCAAAATCTGTTCATCTTGTAACCCAAAATCAAAATACTAATTGGGATCCACCCCAAACAGTCTGGAAAGACACGCTAACTGAAGGTATGGGGCCAATTTAATAAAGCTGCTAAGCACAAAACAAAATTGCTTAGCATAAAATAATTCTTCCTTGGCTAAAACAGGGTTATAGAACAAATTTTCAGGTGATATATATTGTTTGTGACTGATATTCAGCTAGTTTTTGCTTAGCAACCCCTATTTGGTTTTTAAGCAAATTTGTGTGCTTAGCAGCTCCATGAAATTGGCCCCTCAGTGCAGGCCTTACCACGGGTGACCATCCCGACCCACTCTGATGAACCTGCTCCCCCTCCAGACCCATGATTCGTGGAATGGACGGACCACAGATGTCAATGTCCAACACTGCAACCTGTCGGGTGAAATGAAACAAGTTATGCCGATCAAAGTTGATTCCAGAGCAGGGACAAAAATTATATTTAGAATGGTTTTTATTTTAAAATTGAACAAAGAAATTGACTGGAGCGGAGCTTGAACCAGCTACCTCCAGATTGCCGTTCCGGTGCTTTACCAACTGAGCTATCAAGCCCTGTGTTGGCGGTTCCCAAAATTTGTCAATATCTTTGTTCGGGGGGCGCTAGTCGGAAGCCACAAACCCAAAATACCCGTATGGTATCACGGCACCTGGTGTGTTGTGGTTTTCAAGTAAAGTAGAATTTTGTATTAATTTCCAACGATTGTTGGTCGGCAATCATTGGAAAACAACAATCTGCCCATTTTATTAATTTTAATTAGTCCAAATTTTATTTGCAATACGGTTACGCATCCATGAATGGGTGCAAGCCAACTAGTCTGGCTTCCTAACCTGATAATTCCCTGACGTCTATAAATTGCTTTGTTTCGTCTGAAGGAAGTCAAGGAACTAGACTACAAGAACATCATATATTTTCGTGGTGTTATTTTTTTAACATCTATAAACCAATACTTTTAAAAAAAGTCAGTGTCCCAATATTTTGTTTTTAAATATGAATCCCTAAACCCATCAATTTTCAAAAATAACATCAAAAGCAAATTATGTATACTACCTTTAAAGGGAGGATACATCATTTGCAGATATTGAAAAGTTTTACTACCGAATTGTTATCTTACTTATTTGAAAGTAATTATTGATTGTAGACATCCAGCAAAATGATTGCGCTAGATATCTTGTAATTGTTTCAAAAAGTTGAATTTTCTTAAATAAAATCCACGATCGCGGGACGGCAATCGCGAAAAAACTAGAACAACATAAGAACAACTGCCCGACGATGGCTGAAAACGAACGCCGTTTTTCCTACTTTTCTCAGCATCCACGATTGGAAAACTTCGGACAGGTCAGTTAAACGATATTTACTATAAAATACAACCCTCCCGAATCCACCAATTCATGACAATTCAAGCAATTACCAATGGTGTATCCTACCTTTAACACTGACTGGGTTACAAAAAAGTGGTGTCAGGATACTACATTTCAACCCTTAATTTATAAAGAATGCCAAGAAATGTGATGCCCCCCCCCCCCCCCCCCCCCCCCCATACTCTACCAAGACGGTTACATACCTGTGTATTTTCATCTCTGGCCAGACCCCTGGCAAGATGTGCTGTGAAGGTGCTCTTACCCACCCCTCCTTTGCCAGACAGTACAAGGATCTTGTGTTTGACAGAGGACATTCGCTCCCTGATCTCCTCAACAGCTGAGAGAAACATCACAAAAGTCATGAACCATTGGGAGCAAGTAATAAAAGGGGGTAGGAAATACGGTACCCTCTGGAGACGTGAACACAATGAGGACAATAGGAGTGAAAAGGTCTCCAAAGGGTAATTTATATAGATGAATAGGTCTCCACGAGGAATTTCACTCAAAAACTAGGGTTAGGATGTGTGGGTATAATATAGGGTATATTGGGTATAAATTTCAACCTAGGAAAATAATTGTGGTTCAAATAGAAGCCTTTTGAAAAAAACGTGCTCGACTTTCTAACCATTTTGTACAACGAACAAAGACATGTCTTCACAGTGATACAAAAATGCGAATACATTTATCAAATGAAAGGAAACTTTTTATTTTAGTGGTGTACCAATGAGATAGAATAAAATTAAATGTACTTTTTGTCAACAAATTGGGGCTAATATTTTTATCAAATTTATTTATTTCAACATCCAACAGCGAAATAGCGCCAATTACAGTATCGATAAGTGAGAGAAGACAATGTGAAGAAGTTACAGTTTTAGAGGTGGAACACGAACCCAGAAGAATATTCTTGGGGGGGGGGGGGGGGGGGGGGGTGAACCCACGGAATCAGGCAGGGACTGAAAACCCAATCCACATATTGGCCCAGGCGGGATTGGAACCTGGGTCAAAGCGGTGAAAGGCGAGGAAAGAACCGCTGCGCCAACCTGACTCCCTGTGAGTAATGAGTATTATTACCCCTGCTCAATGGGCCTTATGTTTTCAGTCCTTTGGGACTCTTCATACACAGTATTGAGAGTCCCTAATTTTCGGACTAGTAGTACAAACAAACAAACAAACAAAACGATTACCAGGGTCCGGTGCTTGGGGCAAGCCGGTGGCACATATGTTCTGATTAGGGCAGCCTTGACAGGCCGAGACCTTGCCAGCCGATTCACTCTCTGTTCCTGGACAATCTGCAAAAAGTAAAAAGTGTTTTCCCACTTAGATTCCAAGTTTTCAATGCCTTATGTTTTAAAATAATACAAATCAGATCTGCATTCTCCTTTTTTTTCTCGGGCTTTGTTTGCAATAGCCCCAGATTTATTCACAACATAATCATGATAATGGGAAAAGAAGTGGAACCTCCCCTTTTTTCAAGTACTTTCAAAGTTTCATGGCAACAACTTTTGTTATATTTTCCAATACACGTACATACATGTAGCCTACAGCAATAAAAATCATTTGCATAAAAATGTAATCATAATTCAAATGAGTTGGCATTAGTTAATATTTTAAAGGTAGTATACACCATTGGTAATTTGTTGAATTATCAGGAATGGGTGGATTTGGGGGGTTGTATTTTATAGTAAATATCATTTAACTGACCTGTCCGAATTTTTACATTCATGGATGCCGAGAAAAGCATGAAAAACAGCAATTGTTTTCCACCGGCGTCGAGCAGTTATTCTTATGTTATCTTTGTTTTTTCGCGCTCGCCGGACGGCGAGAATGAATTTTGGTTTATACAATTCAATTTTTTGGAACAATTACAGGATATCTAGGGCCCTTATTTTGCTGGATGCCTACAATCATTATTTACTTTTAAATAAGTAAGATATTTTTTAATAATTTGGTAGTAAATTTTTTCGATATCTGCAAATGGTGTATACTACCTTTAATTTACACTAATTGACGTAATTTAGAGAAAGAATATAGTATCTACTTGTACGGTTGTGTACAAACTAAATTTATCTAACAAAGTAAACCAAAGTTTTTCTTATCAAAAAAGAAAGAGAAATTGCCAACTTTCGCGGTCAAGAAAAAAATCTGTGAATCTGTGAAAATAATTCCTTTGTGAAGCAGTGCTAATTAGATATGCAACGCAGGCCCACACGACTGCTGAATGGGTAGTTGTCTTTTTGAAGACGCTGTGCATATTTGAATAGTCGGGTTTGCGTGAAAAGGTCATGCCCCATTTAACTTAGCATAGCCGCTTTAATTGCCCCATTCTGTGGACGTAACTGGACTCCCTCCATACAGAGCTAGAGGAAATCAGCCACAGAACAGGGCTACATAGTCATAGCCACCAACTTGCATGACTTGGCCTTGCCCCTTGCTTTGGATGTCAACCTTTTTGACAACCTCCGTTTGTTTTGCGTTACACTGCGCGATTGTCCACCTACCCACCTAAACAAGTATAGTAAGCTTCGAGCTACTGTACGTTGCACCGCACTGCAACTCAACCGCGCTGAATTGAATACAGCCCCCGTCCACATGTTTTTACCGTACCCCAATTTGCGCACGGGGTTATTTTGAATATTTTCAAGTGGCAATTACTGCAATTACTTCCAAATGTCTTCTTTAATAAAGCAACACCTAATGCAACACAAAACTACACAACCAGAAACTTAGGTTTCATTTTTTTTTACCCCCTTTCTTTACAAAATAAAAGTGAAATACGTTCGCCCTTACGCTCAGGTGCATTTTCTGGTACGTCGGCCATTTTGCAATGAACACGCGATTTGGGTAGTGCGCCCTCGTGTGACAAAAATACCGGATTGTGTTTTTTCGGCGCGGACACATTTTTTAACTTTCGCAAACTTGACCCCTGTGGCGCGCTTCAGGAAAAGGGGTTAACAGTTTTTATAATTATTTTCCGATTTTTTTTATAGAAAATCACCTGGCAAATAGCATCTCTCAATATATAAAAAATGAAAAATTGCATATCGTGCTAAAAACTTGACCTCCCTTTTGAATATCGACCGTAGTTCGAAGCACTCGTACAAAGAGGACATTTTAAACATTTTGTGTGTACTAGTTCGTAACATTATTTAATATTCAAGTATAATTATACTTCAAGATTTGTGATCCTTTAAATTAAACAAATGTTTAAATATAAACTAATAAATGGATGCAAATGTATGTAAAATATCTGACAGGCTAGCCCTAGTCTATGGCCCCGCACTAGAGTACACTCCAGTGCGGGGCCATAGACTAGGGCTACCGACAGGCCACCAACTTTGTGGAAAAGCCATTTTTTTGTTAAAGACATTTTTTAATGCAGTTTGTTTTGTGTTTTTTTTCATTTCAGAATAAAAATTACACCAAACGTGATAGTATAGTTACAATTTCTCTAACCCTCCCAAATAATGTAACTAACGTAACTTTACTGGGATTGTTGGTTAGACAGTAACATGATGCGGCCACCAAGAGAGAAAGGCTGTAAATGATGTGACTAGGGTTTTAGTACAGTCCCACATAAATCAAATGAAACATACAGTTTGGGCAAGTATGTAAACACTGGTAATTGTAAACTAGGGACAATTGGGTTAGGGCATAAACAAAGGGTCACGATTGACCGACCGTCCACGACTGAAAAATCGTGTACAAAACCTATGGGAGGCCTTCCGAAAGTACAAACAAAAGATGGACAATAGATTGCATGATGGCCCGTGTTTATGGGTGTTGTTTGTTTTGAAATAGAAAACGTTGAACAATAGAGGGCAGTATAGGTCCCCTTTTTTAAAAAAGGTCCCGATTTCGATTCGTGTACAAAACAACTGAAAGGTCTTAAAAGTACAAACAAAAGAGGGACAATAGGGGGGTCCATTTGAAGGCGTTTACACACTTATGTGAGTTAGTCTTGCATACGCACTGTGGACCTCCGAACAATATAGGTCCACACGATGCGGGAAGAGGTTACGGTTTGTGGACTTGCACACGTCCACAATCCGTTTTTCAGTTTCCGAAAAAGAGCGCTAGAGGAAAAACGGGTTAGGGTTATATATAGAAAAGATAGAAGGGACAGCTGAGAGGCCCATAATCCAAATTTGAGGGTAAATTTGTTTTGGGGAAGCGAGAAAAATGAGTATTTTAGTCAAAGTTTGTTAACTACACGAAGACAAAGGAATGTCCACAGTGCGTATGTAAGGTAAAGCTGTGTGGGTGAGTTTGTTTTTGATTGAAATAGGGGACGTATGACAAAGGGAACAATGGGGTCCCCTATTCCGCAAAGGTCCCCGATTCAGACTCGTGTGCAAATCCTATGGCGATCATCCGAAAACGTTAGAGTACAAACAAAAGAGGGAAGACGGTCGGACAATGCCCCGTCCCCTATTGACGGCATTTACCCACTTGCGTGCGTGGGTTCGTGGTCATACACCTAGTTATGGGGACAGTTTCGTTGTTTGAGAAAAAAAAGCTGACGGAGTTGTGGGGACATTTTCCTGTCCCCATAGCATTTAGGGTCTCCA
Organism: Crossaster papposus; assembly: GCA_037893245.1. Taxonomy (NCBI): domain Eukaryota; kingdom Metazoa; phylum Echinodermata; class Asteroidea; order Velatida; family Solasteridae; genus Crossaster; species Crossaster papposus. Next base: position 929,664 of record JBAIAA010000237.1, read on the forward strand.
GTGAAGGGGGTTAGGAGTAGTTTTGGGTTAAGGTATAATAAAAGAAGAAGAAATATTAGGGCGATATTGAACATTTTGGGTCGAAAGAGTTTTTATTTGTTTAGGGTTCAAGTATAAAGAGATTTTCCTTTAGCGCGCAAACCCTATGGAATGGCCCCATAACGTTATGCAATTATAATTGGTGTCTATGTAGGCCCATAAAATGTGTTTTAAGTACTGCATCTGTATGATGTGTCATTAAGTTCCGGAAAAAGTTGTATGCCCTGAATTTGAAATAAATACTTTTTTTCCCATTATATTTAAATATAAAAAAAACAAAAAAAAAACATGGATGTATTGGATTCCAGAATTGTAGAGGTTTATTTTGACAGGTATATGTGACCCACTCCACAATAATGGGTATTATGTCACAAAACAGTGCAATTGAGTTATATACTTGGTTGGAAAGCCCACAGCGTAAGCTTTCATTTGGTATATAATAGAGCTCCATAGCTACTCCCGTTCTGGACATATGACATGTTTACATACTGATAACTTCCTTGGAATTCAAATTACACAACTGAGAAAACAGGCTTTGAAAAACCCGGCTCTATTGTAGTACAACAGAACGATGCCCATAAAATTGTGTTTTTGTTCTACTTTATTCTTCAAAATCAACATTTCTGTGAATGAAACCTGAAACTGTAGTTATTAAAGATGTCATTCATGACAAAAAATGTAAATCACATTTTGATGAAATGTTTACCCTCTCAACGTTGAGAAGGCCATTACATGATAATGCACAGCGCGACTTAATACCCTTTATTGCAGAGCCGGTCACATATTATATGTGACCTGTTCCAACGAAACCCGGACAAAGTCGCACAATGTGTTTTATTACAATGAACTTGTGAAGTCATTTTGGGGTGGATTTTACCATTTTGAGGGTTTTTCTGAATCACTAACTATTAATCTACAATCACTCAAAATTTGAACATAATCTGTCACCCAGAAGTTGTTTTTTTTGGTCGATTTTGTGAAACAATTGTGTATAGAAATAATACGCTTTTTTGAACTTTTTGATTTTGAAAGCTGTTTATCTCATAATTAGGTTGTCAGGGTTTATCACTAAATCCTTCCCCCGGGGAAGATAGGGTGGGGTTACATATGTAAATGATACATCACTTCAAAGCTGAGAACCTAGAGAATTTGAAAAAAGCAAAATCGAAAAAACCTAAATTGTCAACTTTGTCCGGGTTTCGTTGGAGCAGGTCACATGTACAATTGTTGCAGTAGTAATTTAGACCAAAGTTCTACAAAATCTCTCCCAAAATTACATGACAACTAAGTTTTTTTCTTCGAATCACAGGCTTCATCTTCGTCTTGGGCTTGAGGCGATTTTAGGCTCCAAACTCCAGCCACATTCTGGTGCCTGCTTCAGAAACCTTCAATCAGTCGATATGAATCGAAAAGTTCAAACATTTTTCTTTTTGTTTCCATTTCTATTTGCTTCTCAGTGATTCGGAAGTCAGAGGCCGAGACAGAAGACGAAGAAAAAGACAAAGCAAAAGCTTCGAAAACCCCCATAAATTTCAATGGCTCTATCTCAAAGACGGCAATCTTTGTAGGAATACTGCAACTGCATATTCTGCGCAATCAAGAAAGCATTGCGCAGTGTCGAAGATCCACACCAACAATTTGTCCTTCCTGTCGATGGTACACACACGATTCCATCCTCGTTATCTCTTGTTTCCTCTGTGAGACATCTTCAGTTTCTTGCGGATGCCCACTGCATCCTCCGAGTCATCTTCCCCACCCCGGCCACGCCCTTTCTTCTTGTCGTCGTAGTCTCTCATTTCCTAGAGCCAATAAGAAAGGGAGAGAAAAGGTTACCCCCGTCACACAATCCCCGAGGAATGCATAAAATCTTTAGTGTGTTCGATCGGTTTGGAATGCTTGAGACTATAAATGTGACCGGCTCTACATGTCGCGAAAAAATGTCGCGAAAAAATGAAATTGAGTTATATACATGGTTAGAAAGCCCACAATGTAAGCATTCATTTAGTATATAATAGAGATCCATAACCACTCCCATTTTGGAGACACGACGTGTTTACATATTGATTACTTTCTCGGAGTTCAAATTACACAACTGAGAAAACAGACTTTGAAATAGCCGGCTCTGTTGTACTACAACAGAACGATGGACACAAAATGGTAGTTTTTTCCAATTTATTCATCAAAATCAACTTTTTTTTATAATGAAACTATAAACTTTAGGTATTAAAGATTTAATTTGTGACAACAAATACAAATTACATTTTGATGAAATGTTTAACCTCTCAACAATGAGCGGGCCATTGCATAATAGTGCATAGCGCGACTTAACCAGTTCGCGCCGGATGACGTATATAAATGCAAAGTTTTCCCCAAATTCAAAACGGATGACGCATAAACACACCAAGTTCAAGTTCGAAAATGTCTGTCAGCAGCGAGCAAGGCTGGAAATGCGTGGGTGTGCTTCCCGGCACTATTGGCCTGAACACGCTTCGGATCGAGTTTCGTTAAAAATAATCCCGCCCCTCGGCTCGGTGATGTTAAAATAATCCCGGCGCGAACTGGTTAAGACACTTTTTTTGTAGAGCAAACGAACAAAATGCATGTGTCAGCTAATAAGCAGTTTGCTTGAAGGTAGGATACACCATTTGCAGAGATCAATTATTTTTTATACCGAGTTATTAAGAAATATCTTTCTTATTTTGAAAGTAAATTATGATTCTAGGCATCTAGCAAAATGGTTACGCTAGATATCCTGCGATTGTTTCAAAAATTTAAATTTTATATAAATAAAAAAATCAAGATCGCCGGATGGCGATCGCGAAATAAACAAGAACAACATAAGAGCCACTGCCATACACCGGTTGAAAACGAACGCCGTTTTATTTTTCTCAAAATCCATAATCGTAAAACTTTGAACAGGGTTACAGCCCATTTGTGGTGGATGGTCAAATATTGTAAAGCGCTTTGAATCCGAGTTAAAGGCGCTATATAAAAATCTGTTACTATTATTATTATTATTTCGCAAAGTGTATCGATAGTTGACATAATGGTTCCCTTGGCTTTCACCTTGAGAACAAGAACGCCGACTTCAAAATATCTGGGGGTTATTTGCGATATTCGTACACTGACCAGTTTAGCAAAGCGTTGTGCTTCGGTCACTCGCTCCATGAGCAACATGACCTCCTGTTCCTCGGTAGAAAATAACGGCAGTTTCTTGTCAATCAGCTGCTCAATGCGCTGGTAGAGCTCCACGTCATATCTGGAACGGGACAAAACACAAGGCTGAATGAAGGCCAGGTCTAATGCTGCGTTCCAAGCGCGTTGTGTTTATCGTGTTCACCGAGAATTTATCCATGTTCACGAGTGGGTTGCATTCCAAACGCTACTCACCACGCGCAGAGTCGAGTTAGTCGTCCGATAAGGACATTATCCCGCAAGAACTCGTACGTGAACCAACACGCATGCGCGAGAATTTTATTCGTTTATGAAGTCGTGAACATGGAGAAGAAAAAAAACCACCTCTAGTTCACCACTGGTGAACCCGAGTTACCAGGCGATTAGAACGCCATTATACGACTCGTGAACACGTGAACACGATAAACACGACGCGATTGGAACGCAGCAATACTTCACGCAAAAGCGAATTTGACATCACAAAGCATCAGGGCCCAATTCCCTGGCTCTGCTTACCGTTTGCAAAAAATCCCTGCTTACTGTAGCAGAAAATTCCGTGCTTACGGTAAACGTATTTCACGTGTTAGCGAGGAATGTTGGCTTCTGCGCATGCGTACATCCCGTAACTAAAGATTCTGTGCTTACAGGGTTAGCACATAATATTTCTGCTCGTGCGGTTAGCACAAAATGGTGATTGTAAGCGTGGAATTCTGTGGTTAGCAATCCAAGAAATTATGCCCTGCTGCCAAAATTAAGTTTTTGTTTTGTACATAGTTGACATAAAATTAAGATTGTTTTGTTCCAACTTACTGTGTGACAAACGTGATTGATTTTCCAGCCCTGCCAGCTCTTGCTGTCCGTCCAACCCTGTGGATATAGTCCTGGGTAGTAATAATGACCACAGGAAAGAAAAAACCAAATTGGTACGTGTTCACTGAAGTACACAAAAAAAAGAACACAGTTTAAGGGAAAGTATCCCAAAAGTAAACAAGGAGTTGACTAGGTTTAACAATAGCAGTAAAAATTGGTCACTGAAAATTTTGCTAGCAGGCTTTTGCTGAATCCTTTTAAAGATCCTTCGACTGTTTTAGTTCAGAATATTTCGTGTTCAGATCACTGTAGCCTGTTTAGCTCAGTTGGTAGAGCATTGGGCTAAGGATCGCATGGTCCGCGATTCAAGTCGGCCTCTGTTCACCCAGTGTATGGGTAGCAATTCAGTGCGGTAAGTGAACAGGGAGTTAAAGACAGGTGTGGCGCTCCGTTTTAGCAATTGATCTTCCTGGTCTAGCGCTAACAAATGCGATGGTCACATTGCATTTACAACGAAGATGATAACAAACATGGAAAACGATAACGAAAGATTGTTACTTCATTGCAGCAGAGTTGTATTCGAGTCCCTGTGAGTCCCTGCAAGTCAATCACAAGTCCTTCAGTCTCAAGTCAAGTCACTAGCTGTTCAGATGAACTGTTAACAAAAACATTCCTTTGTCATTGTTCAACCAGTTACTTGCAACTGGCTATATGAAGGGACTTGCGACTGGACTTGCGACTGGACTTGCGACTGGACTTGCGACTGGACTTGCGACTGGACTTGCGACTGGACTTGCGACTGGACTTGCGACTGGACTTGCGACTGGACTTGCGACTGGACTTGCGACTGGACTTGCGACTGGACTTGCGACTGGACTTGCGACTGGACTTGCGACTGGACTTGCGACTGGACTTGCGACTGGACTTGCGACTGGACTTGCGACTGGACTTGCGACTGGACTTGCGACTGGACTTGCGACTGGACTTGCGACTGGACTTGCGACTGGACTTGCGACTGGACTTGCGACTGGACTTGCGACTGGACTTGCGACTGGACTTGCGACTGGACTTGCGACTGGACTTGCGACTGGACTTGCGACTGGACTTGCGACTGGACTTGCGACTGGACTTTCGAAAGGACTTGCGAAAGGACTTGTGAAAGGACTTGTGAAAGGACTTGTGAAAGGACTTGTGAAAGGACTTGTGACTTGCAGGGACTCGAATACAACTCTGCATTGTAGCAACAAAAATGGCGACGTAACAAACTGGCGGACAATGAAGAAGATGCTCTGTCATAACTGTGACGTAACAGAGGACGTAAAGTTAGTAACATGATTATGCTCTCACCTTAGAATGTGTAGGGATGTCAAAGTTGATAACTATATCAACATGAGGAATATCCAGCCCCCTGAGGGATTGCAAAAAAATAAGAACACAGTCAATGTTTTTAACTTCTGTGATAATTAAACCTACAAATCAGTACAGTAAAACTGTAAAACTGGTTTTCTGAAAAGTACTCAACAGAAATGGAGAAAAACACACGAAAAACGTCTTTGTAAATTGAAATGCTGATATTAGTAACATTTGATGCATTTTGTTGGGTGTGAATACAACAAAAATACAATTCCTATGCTAAACTATAAGCATACAAAGTTATAAATTTTAAGTATAAATTTTATGAGTATTTCATGTGTTTTGTTATTTTTACAAATGTCCATGACTTTTCCCGACCCGGAAACCCAGGCCGCAAGAACTAGGGAGGGTTGAGTTGCAGATTATACTTTACAACTCGATTCTCGTTTTATGGTAGAAGGTCGTTATTTGAGGTGACACACTTACCTGCTGGCTACGTCGGTGGCAATCAAGATGGATCTAGTCTTGCCTTTAAATTTATTCAGCGTTCCTAATCTCTTGGACTAAAGAAGCAACAAAGACAAAGTAAAAGGGTATTTCCATAAATAAGGGTGCAAATCCATCTTTTTATGTATAACTTTGTACATAAAGTATTGTCTGCACTCGCTGCAGTTTCAGTATGTGGTAATGGTTTATCCTTGTCACTCAAAACATGAATCATGAAAATCAAATATATCTTTTTTATACATGATAAAAAAATATTGTTTACCGTTTAACCAGTTCGCCCAGGAGGACGTGAATAAACGCAAAGGTTTCCCCAGATTCAAAACGGATGAAGCATAAACACGCCATGCATGAGCAAGGCCGGAAATGTCTGTCAGCAGCGAGCAAGGCCGAAAATGCGTGGGTGTGCTTTCCGGTACTATCGGCCTGAACCCGCCTCGGATCGAGTTTTGTTAAAAATAATCCCGCGCCTCGGCTCGGTGGGGTTAAACTAATCCTGGCTCGAGCTGGTTAACCAGTTCGCGCCGGATGACGTATATAAACGCAAACATTTCCCAAAATTCAAAACGGATGACGCATAAACACGCCAAGTTCAAGTTCGGAAATGTATGTCAGCAGCGCGCAAGGCCGGAAATGCGTGGGTGTGCTTCCCAGTACCATCGGCCTGAACCCGCGCCTCGGCTCGGTGATGTTAAAATAATCCCAGCGCAAACTGGTTAACGGAAACACCAAATTTGGTGTCCCCGTTACACGGAAAATCATTGTGTATCCATCAAGTAAAAAAAAACAGGGCCAAACTGCCTCAGAGTCTTTGGTCACCCAACACAGCAGGGTACAACTGTGAAATTGTTTAATTGAGACTAGTTCGCAATAGACTTGTACTTTTTTTTCATTGTCTCAAAAAATGTGGCAGTTTATGCACTGGGGCCAATTTCATAGAGCTGCTAAGCACAAAAATATGCTTAGCATGAAAATTTGTCCTTGGCAAAAACAAGGTTACAGAACAAATTTTCACGTGATCTTTATTGTTTTGGATTGATAATCAGCTGGTTTTTGCTTAGCATGAAAAACACGTAGAATTGTGGGTGGTAACCTGTTTTTAATGAGCAGGACTTTGTTGTGCTAAGCAAATTTTTGTGCTTAGCAGCTCTATGAAATTGGCCCCAGGTGCAGGGTTATAGGGTTAAAAGTTGCGACTTATGTGTACCTGCGACATTTGCCCATGCAGAGGAATTGCCGTCATGCCCAGGTTGCGCAGCATGAGCGCCACCCGCTGCGTATTGTTGCATGTGCTGCAGAACACCATGAAGTTGTTACCAGCTAACTCGTTCAAGATGTACACTAAGTAGCAGTCCTATAACAACAGAGAAATGGAACAATGTAAAACAAATAACAAAAAGGTAATAAGATAAGTAGTTTGTGGTAATTCTTTTTTGTGAGTTGTGTGGTTCTAAAAAGAACCAGAGAGAACTCATCGTTTCAGACAGTATGCTGAAAATCAGGTGCACTTGTGTTCAATTGTAAAAACTAAATTGTTTTGATAACCTATATTATAACAAGGCACTTCCTGATTTAAAGGTAGTATACACCATTTGCAAATATAGAAAAATGTTACTACATAATTTTTAAGAAATATCTTTCTTATTTGAAAGTAAATAATGATTGTAGGCATCCAGCAAATTGACTGCGCTAGATATCCTGTAATTGTTACAAAAACTTGAATTTTATAAACAAAAATTTACGATCGCCGGCCGGCGATCGCGAAAAAACAAGAACATAAAAATAACTGCCCGACGCCGGTTAAAAAAGCACACTGTTTTTTCTGCTTTTCTCAGAATCCATGATGGTAAAACCTCGGACAGGTCAGTTAAACGATATTTACTATAAAATACAACCCCCTAAATCCACCCATTAATGATAATTCAAGCAATTACCAATGGTGTATCCTACCTTTATCAACAAGAGTTTAACTGTTACTCTACTCTTTAGACAATTGTTTTTGTTTTACTTACCTTGATTTTCAATGTGACCCAACCCAACAAAACGAGTCGGCCGACCATCAAAGAAAATTGATACAATAATTACACTTTTCTTAAAAATGACAGCATACTAGTTGCTATGATTTCACAGGTTGCTTGAGACTATTATCGACTTAGAGTCAAGCGAGATACTTCATAACAAATAAGAAGTTTTGTTGTTTGATGTTTGCAAATGTTGTATACTACATTTAGTGGGAACCCTAACACCTCCGCCCATCTCTGATGGCAGAGATGATGTATTCACCCCTGTCTGTCTGTCTGTCTGTCGGGCGGCGGGGCTGTCTGTTTGTCTGTCTGTTAGCAGGATTACAGAAAAACTACTGGAGAGACTTTAACGAAACTTGCTGGGTAGCTGAGTAATAATTCCATAAATTTTCAGATTGATCTGGATCCAGATCAGGGGCCAATTTCTGCCAAGATCTGCTAAGCACAAAAAAGTGCTTAGCATGACAATTTGTCCTTGGCAAAAACAAGGTTACAGACCAAATGTTCACGTGATCTTTATTGTTTTTGATTGATAATCAGCTGGTGTTTTGCTTAGCATGAAAAACACGTAGAATTTTGGCTGGTAACCTGTTTTTAATGAGCAAGACTTTTTTGGTGCTAAGCTAATTTTTGTGCTTAGCAGCTCTATGAAATTGGCCCCAGGAATCTGAATCACTTTGAATGATTTGTTAACATTGCTCTTCCGAGTACCCTTGTTCTAGTTGATTAATGGATTACCTTGTACTTAGCCGGTATGAAGATGTAAGACTGCTGTAGTTTCTCCACGGTATCATACTTGCTGGATACCTCCACCTTGACTGGATCTTTCAAAGACGCTCGTTGAAGTTTGGCGACCTGAGGAAAAACCATGGGTCATCCGTAAATTAACCTTAAAGTTACCAACTACATGGACCAGTGTTGTAGTCGTGTCCTACACAAGTCCAGTCGAAAATAATTTGCAAGCACATTGACGTTTCCAGTCACAACTAATTACTAATCAGATGAACAACAAAGAGATGGACTCGCGAGGGACTTGTGTTTTTGGGTAAGACAATTTGCTAAGTTTGCTACAATTACCTCTCCAACAAGGAGATAGGTAATTATTTTACCTCCAAATAGACACTTAGGGAGACAATCCCATAGAGATGTACACAAACTTAAAACAGCCCTAACTTGTTTACCCTAACCCTTTTCTCTAAGATCTTCGAGATTTATGCTATTTAGACCAAAATCTGTTGTTCTAGGACAAAAATAACTCCCAAATATTGGTTTTTTGGTAGCTAGACACTTAAGGAGACACTGAAATGTCTCCCTAAGTGCCACTGTCTCCTTATTACCTAAAAACTTACGCTAATTTGTCTCCCCAAGTGCCTATTTTGAAGAATTACCTCTCCACCAAGGAGAGAGGTAATTGTAAGTATAAAGTGCTATACAAGCACCAAATATTATTAATATTATTACTTGGGAGAAACTAACAAAGAACTAGTGAGGGAATTGTGATGGACTAATGAGGGCTTAAGAACTGTTGATAACTTTTGACGACTTGCGGTGGACTTGCCTAACCCTAACAGTCCTTAATCCTCCAATAGGTGAACGATTGAGGACTGTTATGTTAGGGTTAATCAAGAGTACCTTTTTGGTCATGGTTGCAGAGTAGAGATATGTGTTTCTCTCCTTAGGAATGACTTTCAGGATCTTATCAAGCTCCGCTTCAAAATCCATATTCAAGATGCGGTCTGCCTCATCCATTACCTGCAAACAAAACAAAATTCACAAAACAGGAATTAGGCTTGTAATAATAATAATATTAATAGATCATTCTTATAGAGCGCAAAACATAAACAAAAGAAATTTTAATGAGCTTAACAAAAAACAAAGTTACAAAGTTACAGAAAAAAAATTAAAAATATTAATACAAAGTTACAAGGTGACTGAAAATAAAAATGATCTACAATGTGTGTGAATAGGCTAGTAGAAATAGGTGGAATTTTAGGCTGGTTTTGAACTGGTCGAGAGTGTCTACAGCCCGAAGCCCCGAAGTGAGGATGGTAGGGCATTCCACATCTCTCGTGCTACATGAGAAAACGCCCTAAAGCCGTATGACTTGGTCCCGGCAGTAGTTGTTGTAAGGAGGCCTTTAGACAAGGTTCTAGTTGAGTTCCTGCAAGTCCGTTCACAAGTCCTTTTGTAAAGCCAGTCACAAGTCCTTTCATAAAGGCAGTCACAAGTAACTGGATGAACAATGACAAAGAAATGCTTTCGTCAAAGCTGATTTGAATACCTTGTGATTTGAATTGGAACTGAAGGACTTGTGATGGACTTGCAGGGACTTGCAGGGACGGTGATGGACTCGACTACATCTCTGCCTTTAGAAGATGATCGCAGAGATCTTGACGGAATGTATGGACGGAGAAGTTCGGAGATGTAACTGAGTGCTTTTCCATTTAAAGGTAGTATACACCATTGGTAATTGCTTGAATTATCATGAATGGGTAGATTTGGGGGGTTGTATTTCATAGTAAATATCGTTTAACTGACCTGTCCGAAGTTTTACAATCATGGATGCCGAGAAAAGCACGAAAAACAGCGTTTGTTTTCAACCGGCGTGGAGCAGTTATTCTTATGTTATTTGTGTTTTTTCGCGATCGCCGTCCGGCGATCCCGAATTTTTCTTTATAAAATTCTATTTTTCAGAAAAATTACAAGATATCTAGCGCAATCATTTTGCTGGATGCCTAGAATCATTATTTACTTTCAGATTAGCAAGATATTTCCTAATAATTCGGTAGTAAATTTTTTCGATATCTGCAAATGGTGTATCCTACCTTTAAGGCCTTGAACATAAGATTGTTTTGTATTGCATTCGCTGCTGGATTGGGAGCCAATGAAGGTCTCCGAGTATCGGGGTGATATGATTGCGATACTTAGACAGAGAGACTAAGCGGGCAGCAGAGTTTTGAATACGTTGCAGTTTCTGAACTAAACAGTGGTTGCTGATTTTGGCTTGTACTAAACTTGGTCATACACCAGTGGTATGCTCTCCCATATCAAAGCTCGAAAGAACTCTAAGCCCAACTCACCAGGTATTTTAAGGCTCGGAGGCTGAAACCTTTGGTGTTTTCCAAGTGATCAACAAGACGGCCCGGGGTAGCTGAATGAAAAAACGAACAAAAAAATCCATCAAACACATTCAAACAATAGAAAAGACCACAGCAATTATTCAGGGAAGACAAATGTGGTTGGCCAGTTTTAAACAAATATGTTAAAAAGAATTATGACAAACTTACCGACAATAATATGTGGTTTCTTGGCCAGTTGTAGAGCTTGTGTCATCATGTCAATGCCTCCGATGACAACAGCTGAAACCAGAATAAATACAAATGTCATTAAGTAAAATACCAAGAAAAAAGTTTGAGTTTTTGAAGTTGGAAATTGAAAGATGCCAATTACTTTGTCTTAAAATATTACAAACAAATCTTAGAAAATCACCTTATTATTTAACCCTAATTCCATACCCCATTTTCTTACACATAACCCGAATCCTGCAAAATCCCGCAATTCCAAATTGTGTAAACTCCATGCAACCTGAATCCTGCAAAAAACTTCAAATTTATTACTGGCGACCACTGCCAGAATCCTGCAAAATCCTGCAGTGGGTTTACCATTGAGCTATAATGAGCTATATGACCCTTGATATGCAAATAAAACCCTGCCAGACAGCAATATGCACAATTTTTCAAAGTGTCAGGACTGCCCAGTACGCAGCAAGATCCATCAGGTCAAAAGTCTCAAGGCCAAACTACCTCAGAGTCTGTGGTCACCCAATATGCAGCAGGGTATATTTCTAGCATTGTTCAATGGGACTAGCTCTCAATAGTCTTGGACTGTGGTCATTTTTGCATTGGTGTTGACAGCCAAATGCATCAACATTTAGCAGACTTTTCCAACCTGGGACTAGTTTCATGTTTACTATTATGCACAGATATCTGCTTAGCACATACGGAATTGCTTAGCAAAATTAGGTTTCCAGCCAAAATCTCATGTCACCTGTATTGCCCGTAACTGGTACTCTACCCTTTTTGCTAAGCACAAAAATAACCTAAGCAGAAAAATATTTTCTGCTTAGCAACTCTGGAAAATTGGGTCCTGATGTACGGTGCTGCATTTGGTAGAGGTAGGGTTTGAATTGTTATTTGCTGCTTTTCCTACCACAACTGACGCCTATGCTGGACCCCAGTGCTTCAAACTGCTCCGATATCTGGAATGCCAACTCCCTCGTTGGTGTGAGTACTAGGGCAAAGAGTCTCTGGGGCCGATCCAGCAACGCTTGGAGGATGGGGAGAGCAAAGGCGCCGGTCTTCCCTGAGCCTGTCTCTGCCAAACCAATGATATCACGCCCTGAAAATTGGAACCAAAAAAAAATGGATCACATCAAGTATCTACTAATGCTATTTGAGCGTGCAATCTAAACAAATATCTTTAAAAAAAATCAAAGTTTTTTTACTTCTTAACCATTTCGCGCCGGGCGGAAATACCGAGCGCGTGACACGGAGCCGGGCTAGTTTAGCCTGACCTGCACGCTCCAGTGACTCCATTGAATTGCGCCCGGAAATAAACGGCCCCATTGTTTGGTCTTGCGTAATCCGCTCTTTGTTACCGAGTCTAGACAATCCTCCAGCACTATAAAATTTATATAATTTTCGATGCCCGAAACTGGGCACCCGGCTGCGTGGTATCGGGAAAAATGCCCGATTTCGGGTAGCCCGGCGCCAAGTGGTTAAACCTAACCCTGCTAGATGCAGCACAGTGAATCAGGTGGAAAAGTCTGCTACACTTTGCTACATTCAGTTGTCAACACCAGTGCTTGAATGGCAAAGTCCAAAACTATTGAGAGCTAGTGCCCATTGAACAACGCCATAGATGGATCCTGCTGCATTGGGTGACCACAGACTCTGAGGCAGTTTGGCCTTGAGACTTTTGACCTGATGGTCACTGGGCAGGCTAGTCACTTTGGCAAGTGGTACATGTTGCTGCATCTGGCAGGTTTTTTAGCTGAAATACCCTGGAGAGTTAGGGTTATAACTTATATTTACACCAACCTTTCAGACTGAGAGGAAGCGACTCTTTCTGTATTTTGGTCGGGATCTTCCATTTCATACGTTCGCATGCTTCACACAGTACATCTACCACACCCTGGTGGAAAAAACAAGCGTCAAAACTTTAGCCCACCATCTATCCCTGGAACGTGTTCGAATCCAGTTAAAATTGAAGAACTGGTGAAATGTACCTAGTGCATCATGGTCATTACGTGTTATGGTCGAGTGGTTAAGAGCACGCGGACTCAAGCTTTGGTGTTTCTGATCAGCAGAGTGTGGGTTCGAGTCCCGGTCTTGACACGTGTGTCCTTAAGCAAAGCACTTAACCACTATTGCTTCGTCCTTTGGATGGGACGTAAAGCTGTAGGTCTCGTGTGTTGTGTACTGCACGTAAAAGAACCCAGTATAATAAACACTCATCGCTAAGAGGAGGGGTTTGCCCCGGTGTTCCTGGCAGTGGCTGCAAAGTGCGCCGCAGAAGCGCCATGAGCGCCGTTTACAGCGGATACCGGCGCTATATAAGTCTCCAATGTATATACATGTATGTATTGCATCAATGTCAAGTTCTCTGATATATGGGTCATTCAATTGGGTTTGGAAGCAGGGTGTGTGTAAATTTGAAATTGCTTTTCAGGTTTCTGCATGCACACATTTTTCAATTACTTGTAGGTCAATCTCAACCTAAAGGCAAACCTAAGCTTCAAAACAAAACAAAACTTTATCCCAGACCCCCTAGGCTCTCTCGCACTAAAAAGCATACCAAAAACTAACAAACTTCAACAGCTCACACGGGTTCAGTAGTTAATGCGTCGGACAAACTTTGATGTTGTCAAAAGCTGTTTTCCTTAGAAAATGTGTGACATAAACAAATACATGATGTATAACAAATTGCTTTGTTTCAGACCAAAAATGCATGATCTTCTATTTTTCTGCAGTGTTACGTTAGAGAAAAGCCTTAAATCTTTTCCTTAAAAAACAACTTTCTGTTTCTCAAAATCCCAAACACAACAGCTGCGATCGTCAGAAAACATCCACATAAATCCACACATCCAAATCCAAACACAGGGGTGTTAGTTACTTCCTTGGCAAAAAATAAAATGCATCATATTTTAATTTGTTGTTTGTGTAGTTGTAAGTTTAAAAATATATAAAAAAAACAGTATTCCGGAGGTCGTAGGTTTTAGTCCTGCCTTGCCATTTTCGTTGTTCACTTTGAAACTTATGTAAATTTACCTAGACAGTTTCCCTTGTGGTTTATTTGTGTATTATAAGTTAAAAAGTTGTATCCTCATTGAGTGATCCCCACAATGTCGCTTCCCAGGTTGTATTCTTGCTGTTGGTATGACATCAAGAAGGACATCACGCCAGCGCCATCGAACAAAGATTCCCGTGGTCGGAGGCTGTTCCACCTATTGCACACGCCGTTGGGCAAAGGGGTAGCCCTCTATTCAATTTGTACAGGGAATTACGTGTTTTCTATATTTTTGTACAGCAATACAAAAAATGCATACTTGTTTTTTCGGTGTATCGTGGGAGATTTGGTTACTTTATAAAACAATAAAATTTGGAAATATTTCGATGTAGTGTTAGACAATAATTAATTATTTAGATTTTTTTCACATAGACCACAACACTATTCATTCCCCTTTGAGTCCAGAGGGGGTGATAACTAACAGCCACCACTGACCAATCAGAGACAAGAAACACGGCCCGTTGACGTCATGCCGACCGCGAGAATACTGACTAATAATAGAATACTGACAATTTGGAAGACCGCCAACATAGGACAAGATAGTTCAGTTGGTAGAGCGCCGGTCCGGTATTCCGAAGCCGAAGGTCATGAAGGTTGCAGGTTCGAGTCCCGCCTTGCCCGAGGGCCTTGGCTTGCCAATTTCTTTGTTCACTTTGAAATTTGAGCATTTTAGATTAGACTAGAAATATTATACATGTATTCTTATTACAACAATTATTCGTGGACGGACGTCTGGCACGTAGAGAATGGAAAGTGCAACAGTGCCGCCAACGACAAAAAAGGGGGGGTTCCGCCGTTGGATTAGCTAAGCTAGTCTTAGCCCAGGTTGGACGACGTTCTTCATTGCATTACGACGTCGCGTTGTTGTACACAACGGAGGAGTCCAACCTGGGCTAGGGCCTAGGCTAAGCTAGTCTATGAAATCACGTTTGTCCAGAAACTAGGCCACCATTTTATGACAAGTTGGAAATAAAAGTAGCCTTGTTCTATGAAAAGCTTATATTAAATATATAAATAAACGTTTTCCTTACTAATGACGAAAAGGTGCATTCTTCTTCAGCTTCTGTGTGGTCTTCCTTATCAACTTTACTTGTTTTAGTACTTGTTGCGGGAGTTGTGGACGTCGTGAGGGCTGCCATTTTGGATTAGTTGCGCAAGAATGTCAACCTCGCACTCACAGCGCGATCACACGTGCGACAAGCGTACGCACCGTATTACCGAACGTACATTTTGCTATGATTTTGCCAAAGACCAAACCACTGCATTTCGACAGTGCGCCCGCTAACGTTCGACAAGTTTTATATTCCCATCCGCCAGTCTCATGATCACGCAATGGTCTTTGCAAATTGCTTAAATGGGGCGTGAACTTTTCATGCAAATTCGACCATTCGGTCGGATCAAAAGAGAAATTGTAATCCAAATAAATTGCCATGAGGACCATCTTTAGGTTTAAGATTATTCCATAAATTTTTTTTTTTTTTTTTCACCACAAAAATGCTATCAAAATGGCTGTTTTCATAACATGACATTCTGGAAACAATCAATTCTGAAAATAGACTTTTCAAAGATCTCTTCAAGGTCCTAGAAGTACCCTTATATTTCAAATAGGTACAGGTACGAATCCCGGAAACCCCCTATAAGGGGCATGGCTTCTTAAAAAGCACTGTTAACCTATGTTTGCACATTCGCCTAACCGTTAGGAATTTAAAACTACACTGTAGTATTAAAGTGCATTCCATTTTTGTGTGGACATATGTTTTTGTTAACTTTTGTATGACGTGTTTATGCGTCATTCGTTTTGAATCTGGGAAAAACCTTGCATGTATATACGTCCTCTGGCGCGAACTGGTTAAGACTAGACTGGTGCATGTCTAACTGTTTGAAAAGACAAATATCTTCAGTAGTCTGGTGGCAGACTTTGGATAGATGTGTAGAAATCGAGACTGGTCAATGCTGGTACCAGATCTTTAAACAGTTGACTGACTCAGTACCGTACTAAATAGGGTGTTGGACTGGTTATTTCATGTGCAAGTCTATTTTCTTGTAACTTGTATTGCACATTTTCATTAACTCACAAGTTTTAAGACTCTCACGAACACAGGACCGCAGAAATCTTACAATCTGCCAGACACCACAAGACATTTCAAGGACTAAAGCAAAACAGACACATTCTCACCATTTCTTTCTTAAAAATATAGCACATAATATTCTTTAATTTTTCATGTATACAACAGTTTGCAGAAAACAAACCAAAAAAATTACGTCACACGACAAAGTGTCATGCAGTACATGTCAGTAAAAAAAACACGAAAAAAAAAACTCATAAAAAGCAACGTAAAGAAATTATGTATATATCTACAAGTATAGAGAATTTAATCTGTCACAATTATATAGAGTGCGGAGTTAAAAACTGCTAATGGCATTTTAAAGGAAGTTGACGAAGGGTTCTTTTGTCCAATACTTGATGTTTTCAAAACAACAGTTCATTATTAAGTAGAATACCTTTCAAACACATGGAAGTACTGACTGCTTTCAACACATCCAATCTTAATCATTCACTAGGGCTTGGATTTTATATTCTTGAAATATATCAATAACATTTTTGAGCTAAATACTAAACAAACACTGCCAAAAAAACCTGACAAGATGTTTTAAGCAGTTTGCCAAGTCAAGATTTTTTTCTCTAACCCTCCTAAATCCTCCAAAATCAATATGATTTTGCACACAACCTAGGGAGTTAGGGTTAAACAAAAGCAGTTTGGGTCTTTCAATGGTATTGATAACATAAACAAGTAACAATAGATTTAGTGCCAAGTAATGCGTTATGGTACT
This sequence comes from Crossaster papposus, assembly GCA_037893245.1. Classification (NCBI taxonomy): domain Eukaryota; kingdom Metazoa; phylum Echinodermata; class Asteroidea; order Velatida; family Solasteridae; genus Crossaster; species Crossaster papposus. The sequence continues at coordinate 946,748 of JBAIAA010000237.1, forward strand.
TTTGTCAGATGGTCATAGTGAATACACCGGCCACTCACCATTCAGATAAAAAAAATGAATTTGGGAGTCAATAGATATGTTAGCTCGGGGGCCCAATTTCATGAATCTGCTTACAGTTCGCAAAAAATCCCTGCTTTACTGTAGCAGAAAATTCCGTGCTTACGGTAAGCGTATTTCACAGGTTGCATGGAATGCAACACATTTGCACACAACCCGCAAATAAGAATACATGTACTGTGCTTATAACATTAGCGCAAAATTGGTCTGTTAGCGCAGTTAGTGCAAAATGGTGATCGGAAGCGCGCAATTTTTTGGTTAGCAGAGCCATGAAATTGGGCCTAAAAATTAGGATACAGATGTGTGTGTGCTGTCCTTTGATATGGCATATTTCTCAGACCATTATATTTCTCAGATTTTTGGGATATACCGGTACATACATGATTTGTTTACCTTTTCAGGTTTTTATTGTAATTAAGTCATAAAGGGCGGTATTTATAAAAAAAGAAAACCCGTAGCCTAATCTGTCACTAACTTCCGGGAAAAGTGACATTTTAAACAAATTTTGTCAAGTTGGCAAAATTGGAAATTGGAAGCTGTAGTTTGTACTTGAATGGGACACAGCAGACTGAATTTCTCCACGATGGGCAAATTCAGGAAAAGTCAAGTCGTTTTGCACAACGTTGAGCCTATCCCAATGTCCAGACATCACACATTCATCGAACAGATAAAAACAAAAATTGATTTCAGTTTGGAATGAAACATAAACAGGGGAAAGCATACATGCAGGATGAAGCTATGGTCGTGTCCGAATATCTTGGCTGTGGCTAGTCCATGAGATGTGGCTGCAGCTGCTACCATAGACTCGTGTGTTAAATTTCAAGCCGCAGCCAAGTAATTCGTATACGGCCCAACTTTCAAATCACAGCAGGGTTTAGAAATGACAAGACACGCCATTTCATCTTCCTACAGTCTCGGGGCCATTCAACCCACTCACCGCACACAATCTCAACGTGTATCAATTACAAGCAGACAATACTAGTTATCTCATGAGCGCAAGTGGAACACGAAATAATGTAGTGCGTTTGTGTCTTATATACATGTACATGTACCACGAATCCGAAAGCCAAGTGGTATAATGGGACACAGACGCACTACATTTTCTGTGATCTACGAGCGCGAACGGGATAACAAATTTATCTTCAAGCTACATGTAACTTGACGCGCAGTAATAATGCAACACGGACAGCGCTGTGCGCCCAATGTGTGTGCCGAAACCAGAATCTTCCACAGGAGCGCATCAATAACAGATCGCAGAATGGAACGATTCACATGCATAGATATCTATGTCCACATTGGACGCAAATGCGCAGAATGTCCAATGGATTGTGCAACACTGCGTTTTTTCATAATTTTGTGCAATACGTAGAATTTTGTGCAATACGTGAAGTTAGAACAGCTCTAAGAACAGAGTTTGATATGGGCCGTGCAATATCACACTGGTTGCCATGGATTGACCAATCAGGATCAAGGATTCAAGTTTGCTTGAAGATAAACTTGCATCTCCCGACAACAACACTTGGAAACAAATGTTCATCATATAACACGCTCAATAATCAGGGTTGTAGTCGAGTCCCTGCAAGTCCATTCACAAGTCCTTTCGTGAAGCCAGTCACAAGTCCCTTCATAAAGCCAGTCATAAGTAACTGGATGAACAATGACAAAGGAATGCCTTTGTCAAAGCTGATTTGAATAGCTTGTGATTTGAATTTGAACTGAAGGACTTGTGATGGACTTGCAGGGACTTACAGGGACTTGTGATGGACTCGACTACATCCCTGTCAATAATACTTTACAAGGTTTCTTTTATCTTTTAAAGTTATATCTATAAAAAAAAAAACACCAACAGACTTTTCAAAAGGAAGTCTATCGATAGTTGTTTTATCTATACAAGTTGGCAGTTGAATACAAGTCTTTATATCAAATATACACGTAGGCAACAAGCAGCCTAGACTTCCACTAGTCCTTGCTGCCTGGAAATGCCTCCTGATTATTAAATAATTCTTATCGTGGATTTTATAATTTTTCTTTATTTTCTTGCTTTGAAATTCTAATTATTAAGTATGCATAAATAACAAGAGGAAAAAAAACTTATAAATAAAAAAGCTTGGGAAGGGTGTGGTCAAGCTCAATGGGACATGATCTGGAATTCACATGATGGGCTAGGAACTTGTCCCGAATAAGGGGTTGAGAAGGTCAAGGGGAGGCTTACAAAAAATACACAATAAATATTCGTATACAATCTCTTCTATTCACTAATAAGTAGACGGTCACTATCTTTGCAATGCTGTAGTGAGTGATAACAATTTATAATTGTCTCTCTACTGGTTAACAAATCTGAGGTAGACATAATTCTGACATTACTTTCTTTGTATCATATTTTATCATATGGTGTATCCTACCAAAAAACCAAAAAACGTGGAGTTAACTCACACCGAGTCTGTAAGAGTGTGGGGTAAACACAAAATAAAAGCCGTGTCGCTGTCTCGTAATAAGCCATTTGCGCGTGACCCCGAGTTAAATTTAAATAATATCTGGTACACTGACTTGTGGCACAGTTTAACTTTAAATTCTCCAGACCAAAGACACTGTTGCTATATCACGTGATTCGGGGCAAGCTTTTGCATAGTTACGTAAGAGACGCTCAGCACCAATACATTGTTTACAATGGGTGAGAATGGCAAAAAGACACCAGACCATTCCAGAGCTGGGGGTTGCTAGCGTATGACGTGCAAGGCTTGCCCCGAATCACGTGATATAGCAACAGTGTCTTTGGTCTTGATAATTTAAAGTTAAACTGTACCAAGCTGTGTGAGCAAGTCAGTGTACCAGATGTTATTCAAATTTAACTTGGGGTCACGCGCAAATGACTTATTATAGGAGCTACCGGTAGATACAAAATGCTAAGATGGCAATGTAGACCTATTTTGTAAGTACTGTACCGGTACATTTAACATAGTTGAGATATTTGGCAGCAATTTGCAGACAAGCTCTGGCTCTGGCAAACTCAAACCAGAACTTGCCACATGTTCAATTCTCAAGTCTTTTTGTTTGTTTGCATATGTACAGAGTATGGTATAAGACCCTTTGGTTTAATTTTGTTAAACAAAACGTTGCCATTTCCCAACATTTTGCAATGTAAAAGCGGTTGGCACTGTATGAAAAGTTACATGTATGCTTGGAATTCGTTGGGCCAGTTGCTGGATGCTGGGTGCTGAAAACTGTACTCAGTCATTCTTCTCGACTTTTCCTATTATTTTGCCCTGATAGATGGGAAGAATTGTCGAATCGTCTGAGATGATCTCATGGACGACTCCCGTGTCGAATTCATCGCTGGGCGTCTTGAAGGTATACCTATTAGGATAAAAAAAAAAAAGAGGAAAAAAAAGAGAAAAGTTTACATAACCAGTAGTCAAATTTATGTTATTGTTATCCACTTCCCCCATTATTTTTTGGGGCGAGGAAATTTTGGTCATTATTAGTAGAACATTCAAGTATTATTAAAATTTGATCTTCTACAATTTAAATACAGGGAACATATTTATATGCGCATATACCAGCGATGTACATCAGAACTGGGTACCCGATTGGATAACCGTATTACCAAGTTTTCACATTATTTTAACAGTTATTGCTTTTCAGACAATGACAAAGAAAAGTTTTTAATTTCAAAACAAAAGCCTCGCCATATTGAAAATGAAAACAGATTTCACGTTTATGTGCGTTTTAACGTGCAATATTAGGCAAAAATGTATGTAAAACCCTTAATTCCGACAACTTTCGGGAATTACATTTTAAGGTAGAGTTTCTTTGTACAACTACATGTGTTTAAACTTCAATAGGGTATTCGGTTTCTGTACTAGCCCTATTAAAGTGCACACAACCAGCATGAATTCTTCAAGGTGTTTCACAACACACACACATCAAGGTACATGTATGCACCCCCATCTCTCTTCTGAAAATAACCCCTGCCTAGTGCCAATACCAAATACCAAAAGGTCAACAACAAAAGTTGGTGGGGAAAACCGCAAAATATTTAACATAAGTCACAACAACTTCTAGGGTGGATGTAGTTTGTGATGTAGCCCTGAGGCTAAAAAGAAGAAAAAACATAGTGGACAAGGAATAAGATGTCCTGGGCAGGTGGGGAGAGCCAATTGCAACTGTAGCTCCTAAGGCGATGACTTTAAGTGCCCCAGCAAATTATTTGGCTTTTTTTTGTAGCAGATAAGAAATCAAAGATGGCCGCCTTGGCAACCACTGTTCCCTCCACATGGGTCCCCAACCCAGGGTGCACCATCACTGCACAAATTTCAAATCAGGAGTGTGTGTGTTCCAGAATGTCAAACCCGACCGGCCAATTAGAGTGATGCGGTTTCCAGTTTCAGGCAGTCCCGGTTAGTTTTGGGCGGCACCAATTACCAGTAATTTCGGTGTTGCCGATGACACGCCAGGGGGGCGGTGGCGGCGGCGATCAAAGGACACCAGCAGGGGAGGGAACGGCCAAAGAGAAAGCCTAGCATTTCTGTTTCGAAAGTCGAAGATGAGAAAAAGAACTGCTGGCACTAGTGGGTGGTGTGACCTCGGGCCAAACATGCGTCGACACATATTGGTTTTTAAAATTTGAGTTTGTTTTACTATTTGCACAAAGGGTAATTACATCTGCGTTTAAATTATAAGTCGCTGCATCGTAAAGACTCTATTTCACAGAAGACAAAATAGGAAACAGGGCATCGAATGAACAGCACAGGCGAAAACGGTTTTGGCACAGTTGATCACGTGCAAATCTTCACTATGTCATCTATTACACATCAAGGGGCAAGCACCTGTATCTACATGTACAGTACATGTACATGTAGATATGCATCTCTGTATGTATGTCTGCATTATCTTCCAACACAGGCGGCCTGACAGCCTTCATATTTGGCACGAGTACAGGCAGAGATCCCAAGCAGACAGTGACAAGGCCAGATATTTGAATTACGTAATTAGGAGCGAATAATTGGCAGAAATGACTGAATAACTTTAGTGATCGCCCGGCCCGGCAGATCTGAACAGCGTGTAGTATTCAACTTGCACAAGTCCTGTGATCACTGTAATCCGCCTGTTCCCTTTTTACAGGCACTGCATGTTGTTCTCATGTACCAAATAGACATCAACATTTCCTCAATGAGTGCTTCCCACTTTAAAGGTAGGATACACCATTTGCAGATATCGAAAATGTTTACTTCCGAATTAATAAGAAATATCTTTCTTTTTTTTAAAGTAAATAATGATTCTAGGCATCCAGCCAAATGATTGCACTAAATATCCAACAGTAATTTTCCCGAAAAATCGAATTAAAAAAAAAAAAATCCCGATCGCCGGACAGCGATCGCGAAAAAACAAGAACAACATAAGAACTACTGCCCGACGCCGATTGAAAAAGAACTCTGTTTTTTTTTGCTTTTCTCAGCATCCATGATTGTAAAACTTCAGACAGGTCAGTGAAACGATTTTTACTATAAAGTACAACCCTCTAAATCCACCCATTTGTGATAATTCAAGCAAATTACCAATGGTTTTCCCTACCTTTAAACCTACAAGAAGTTGAAGTACTGTTCAGGAAATTCTCTCTGAATTGCGGCCAAGTCCCAAATGTATAAGCCATGCTAGTGAGCGCACTGCGTCCTGAATATTAACGTAATCCCTAAATCTCGTTGGGTAGAACTTATGGGAATTGAGACCACTTATTTTGTTTACTCAAACTTTCAGGCTGATTGGATAGCTCAACTAACGTAATTCCTCACCGATTGAAAACGCAAACCACATTAAACCCTTTCTGTACTTTCCCTAATGCACGAATAATAAATAGCTCTTCATAGTGTGTTTTTATATTCTGCACTTCAAAAAAATAAATAAAAATAAAATCAGGAAAAATAAAATTAATTTGGTTTATTTTATAGATGATAATAATACTTATAATCATAATCACAGAAATAACTAAACGCACTGATAAATAGAATTATTTATTTGGTCAGGAATTTTCATTTTAACAACATTTTTAAAGAAAGATGTTTATAAACAAAATATGTGCTAAACTGACAAGATGCGACTTTTAAAAGGCCTTGTTGATTTCTTATTTAAAAGACAATAACAAAAAGGGACAGATAATATTTATGATCAGACACAACAAGCCAAACAACTACCTTCCCCCGCCCCCATCCCCATCCAATTTGCCGTCTAAAATACCCAGGAGACCTCGGCTTAGTTCTAAACGCCCCTCTGATCAGGACTTCGAAATGGCAAGCAAAACAACCTGATTGCATCTTTAGCCAGAGCGACCTGAGTCAAATAAAAAACAGTGCACAACACAGAATCATGGACGCCCCCTGCCCTGCTTTAAAAAAGAAAAAAAAATCCCTGAGGGTACTCCATCAATCTGATCAGTCAATGTAGCGAAAAACTGGCAAACGGGAAACAGCGCTTCCTATGCTTGTCTTCTCAATTTTGACATCATTTGAGAGGCAAGAACACATAAATAATGCCAGTATTTTTTTAAAGCCATTAATTGTTTTTTTAAACATACAAAATTGATATAAAAAATAAGTTTTTACAAACTGTGCCGGTAACACTAATCAGCTTCAGTTCAACATAATTACTACATACATGTATCTGCAAAGTACCAGTGCTTGTTTTTCTCACTGGCCTTGCACATTTATTACACAGAGCAATTATACATTTAGTAAACCTTGGAAATGTGTGTGTTTCTAAATTCGGTACTCTGTGGGGACCTGAACACAATGGAGACAATGGGAGTCCAAAGGTATCCACTGGGTATATTTCTATAGATGAATGTCGTAGGTCTCCACAAGGTTTTCACAAAATAGATTCATAGATTTTACTCAAAAACTAGGGTTAGTGTTTGGGTTAGGGTCTAATTTAGGGTATATTTGGCCCAAATTTCAAACCAAGAAATTAAACCGTGGTTGAAATAGAAGCATTTTGAAAATAATTTTTGACAGTCCAAAATTTTGGAAAAAGGAACAAAGATTTGTCTTCACAGGAATACAAATTTGCAGCTAACTGGTTTTTTTGTTTTTTATACCGGTACAATAATTGATATCTAAGCGACATCCTGTTTGATATTAAAGCGACATCCTGTTTGTTCGTATGGAGATTTTTAAATTTTTTTACCAAATTTATAGCGAGCATTTCAGTTTGGACTGAAGAGGATGTCAGAAAGGCAAGCTTGTGCACGGAGTAAAAGCCCGAGGCTTTCGCTTGAAGAAACTCCCCCCCCCCCAAGAGACAGCTGAAGCATCCTGGCATTGATAATTCCGGAAGGAGGCGGGACAAGAAGGTACTCGCGCAATGAAAACATCTCTCCAAACAGTCGGCTTATAGAACTCGTCCTTCCTCACGATTAAAAAAAAATCAAGGCTTCTCTCAATATACGGCCAATTGCAATCCAAAATGCTTTCCCTTGAGTGTTTTGATTACAAATTATCTTCACTTCTGTGAATTTTCCTCTCCTATTTTTTTATAAAGTTGACGCTTATGCGAATTCTAACCGTGCTTCAAAACAAAGACTTATTCCTTTTTATTACCGCAACATCAAAGTCGCCTGTATGAGAACGTTGTTCAGCAGTGTGTACATTAGGGTATTAAAATCTGAGACGCTCATTTGGAAAATTGCCTTTTGATGAGATTACTTGACCGTAAAAAGCCTGATGGAATATAAAATGATGGAAGGGTTCAGATAATGAAGTCATTTCGGTATTGGGACACGGTCCGCAATTACTGCTTCCCCATAAAATGAGATAATTTAAATTAATGAAGAGTAAATCATGAATTAAGTGTCTTAAATTAAAGGCAGGACAAACCATTTGCAGATATCAACAATTTTTACTACCAAATTAATAAGAATTATCTGACTTATTTGAAAGTAAATAATGAATCTGGGCATCCAGCAAAATAATTGCGCTAAATATCCTGTAATTCCATTTTATGAAAAAAAAAATCAATTACCAATGGTGTATCCTACCTTAAAATTGCAAGGACATTTTTGATAGTCGGGAATAAAAAATATTTTGCCAAAAACTAATTTAAATGAAAAGGTAAAAACAAATTATGAGGCAATTATGAATTACTTTTTCAAAATTATGAATACCTATACCCAAAATATAATGAAATGCTTAAAACAAATGTTGAGGTAAAATTTCCTAAAACATCCCAGTAAATGAACATAGAAACCAAATTGATGTGGACCAACTGCTGAAAAAAAATCTGCAACCAAAATAGAAGATATCCCACTTTGCGACATCCTGTTTCTCTTTTGGTTACCAGTGACACCTTAGTACCAGCTTGTGCAAGAAGCCCCTGAATGCCATCCGGCCTTAAATCCCATCTCTCACCAGCCCAAAAATAACATATTGGCCACTGCAAATGCAACACCCCAGCGAGCCTGACCTCAACAATGTGCCCGAGGCCCCATCCACACAACCAAGCCTGCAACTGGACAGTCGGGTGTTAATCCAACCAACTAAAAGTCAGCAAATGTTGAGAACCAGGGCCTGGCCTAATTTAATAGAGCTGCTCAGCACACAAATTTGCTTAGCACAAACAAGTTTTGCTCAGTAGTAAAAAACTAATCTTACCAGCCAAATCTCCATGTGTTTTTTTCATGCTAAGCAAAAACCAACAGAATGACATTCACAAACAATATACATCACTGGAATTTTACAGAGAAAGAATTTTCATGCTAAGCAATTTGTTTTTGTGCTTAGCAGCTCCATGAAATTGGCCCCTGGAGTCAATGCTGAAAATCTATCTCTGCTAGCCTAGAGAGGTGCTGATTTGATTCGACTTCAGGTTCAATGAGTTAGACCCACTCCCAGAAAAAAGGGGGCGCAAGCTTTACTAAAAAGACAAGGTATAGTAAACTGCACAGGGACGAAAATATCAAATTTCACACTCCCAACACCTTCCTGTTTCCCCACGTGGGGATCGGGGATCGAGCAGCAAAATACCCTAGTTTTCCTTCTCAGCTGCGGACGATGGAATATGGTGTGAAAATCACTTGGCCAAGTCGGGGCAAATTACATGTGGGAGGGAGCTTGATAGAAATAGATTAAACTCATCAGTCAAGTCCCATTTACATGTAAATTGTATCTTCCGTGATCTTAAAGGAGTACTTAAAAATCAATGCTAACTTTAGTATTTCTCCTGAAAGATAAAAACAAAACACCAGAGACTTAGGTCAGACCATTATAAATAAAGGGGTCCAAAAGTGTGTAATTTCCCATGCAGTCATTGAAACTGACCTAAATACGTTTGTTATTTGTTTTGCAGGTATTTTCTGTAATCGCTCTAGGAGGACAAAAGGCACCAAGGAGTAGGTTCCTGAATTTGAAAAAAATATCTTATGTCAGACGTATCAGGGACACACAAAATTGGACGCCTAATTTGTGGACCGACCCACTTTATTTTGCGCTTCAACCATCGAATATTTTTTTTTCTTGAAGTTCACCCTCAATCTTCAAAAATTTCCTATTTTTTGAAAACACAATTCAGCCTCAATCCTCCAAAATCCATTTCAGTTGAAACACCATTCATTCTCAATCCTCCAAAATCATCATTTAATAGAGAATTACCATTCATCCTCAATAAGCCTTCAAAACTGCAAGGATTGAGGATTAGGGTGAAGGGACATTTGGGCAAATTTTAACACAGGAAAGTAATTCCGGTTCAAATTTTGCTTTCGACCATCTAACCATTCTGTACATGAGAACAAAGCGATTTCTCCCATGGATGAAATTCTGGGGGGGAAAAAGTGTCACAAAATAAATTCCATATCGAAGCAAGGGCCTCCAACGGGTCTGAACAGGAGGACCTTGCGGCCCACAGTGAGGTCCTATCTGAGGTCCAATCCCCAAGAGTTTTCCTGATACATCCAAAGTCATGAACTTCAATCCAGTGAACCTCAGTTTAGCAACCACTGGGAATTTCTCTCAAAGAGGAAGGGGACGTGCGCTTAATGTGATACCCATCACGCCGATTTGCTGAGGTGTCAAATTGTAACTGACAGCGCGCAAGTATATTTTTTTTAAGAGCTGAATTAAGTAAAGTGATGGTGGTTTTTTTTCCTGCCACGAGCTATGTATGGGCTCCGATGGTAGTTTAACAAGATGACACTGATAATTCCACGAGACAAATTTCTGACTCAGACGTCAAATTACTATTAACAGCAAGCTTTAAAAAAAAAAATTAAAAAAAGAAGAAGAATACAACGAACAACCCAGGATTGTAACTTGAGTAACACATGAAGATGATATACTGAATTAAATTTCTTCTAGCTTATACCACTAGCTTACAAAATCAAAAAATTCTGTCCAAAATCTAGAAAAATTTGAATATATCACAGAGTTTGATATTTTTTATTTTTTTTTATATTAATACTCAAGAAAAAAAAATGCTGTGACAAGTTAAGCCATTCTCAGTAAAGACACTCGGCACATAACTTGGTAACAAATAGGAGATACATGTACATTTTCTTGCTGCCATTCTTGCTTCACAATGAATTGGTTGTTTTTTAGTGGTAATGTAGATTTATTTTTTCAATATGGGAAGATGCACTATAACTTCATGGCGACTTTGTTCGCATTGTTGAAAGAAAAAAGATAATGACTCTTACTCTTAGACAATCCGCCTTGCAATAAATGTGTTTTGTAAGCACGATTTATTATTATTACTATGAAAGTTAACACCCTAACCCTCCTCAATTCTCCAAAATCCTCTGGGCATTTTTTGAGAATTTCGGAGGATTTGAGAGGAATGAGATTAAATAGCAAAAGTGCCGTTTGATTGTGGAGGACGCACTGTGCCAAGTTCGCAGGCTGGAACCCAGCACTTCATGTTCAGTCGCGCATTAAATAGAACCCTGCATTACGCTTGACATCTCCCGCACTGCCTCAACACAATACAGTGACAGATGGAGGATTTTGGAGGATTGAGGCAGCATCCAATTTTTACACGGTGATAATTGGAGGATTTCGGAGGATAAGGGATAGTAAGCTAGCCGGAGGGTTAAATAACACAACTTGTTGATGGCTTACCTGTAGTCACCTTTCTTGGAAATGAGCATCTTGAATTGGGCCAACGTGATCTTGTCGCCGGGTAGTGTCGTCCTGTACGGGATGGGATCGTTGCAGAAGTAGTAGGCCACCGTCGTCGCCATCGTTTCCTTCCCGTCCGGCGGGGCAAAGGTGCGCTGCTTGGACCCGTTTTTCCTCCTGAGAATATAAATCAGGATTACGATTCAAATATTTACAAAAAATATATGCATTGAAAACAATTACAGTCGAGTTCATTTACCAAAATGTGCACGACAAGATACAACAATATTTGGCACTCTTGGGATAAACTTGGCAGATAATTTACACACGAGGGTATAGGGGAAGTGGTCACCAAATCTGCATTCTGTGAAATTGTTCGTGCAATCTAAAAGACAATGGAAATTGTTGGTCGAACAAAAGTTCGGACACACAACCTGAAAACACTTCACTATCCAAGCTTTATTAATTTTATTAAATGTTACTTCAGAACACAACAATCTCTGTAAACTTGCTGGTAACCGCTATACATTTGCACACATACGATGAAATTTTGTCTCAAAACAAAATAAAGAAATTAAATGTTGTGCACACGAAAAACACCGATTGTGAGAAACAAGACAATCTCTGGGGTAGGGGTAAACGTTCAACAAAAAAAGGGGGCTTTGAGGTCAGAGAGAAAAGTTTAACTGCATGTGAGCCAATTTAACCTACCCGAGGTCCTCTGTCGTATCTGGGGAGACCACCGGAACTATCTTAACAGGTGCGGAGGTCACGCGAGTCGGTGGGTTACCGCTGGTGGGTCTCCTCTCCTTACGAACGCCGTCAGAATGCCTAGAAAAAAGATGGAAAGTGTCAAAAGCAGTTAATAAATACCCTGGAGAGTTGACAGCTTCTGATTGGTCGAGACTCGATCACGTGAAGGGCGTTAATTTGTAGTAACCACCTCGGCTTTCAAGAAGAAGCGAATAAATTCTTCGATCAAGCATCATGTAAGCCAATGATTGTCCAATTACAACAGTCCTATGGTAACTTCTAACAAGCATGCGTCAAGTCTTGATACTGCGTGCACTATAAATGTACGCGTAGAACATTTGTATCTAGCGCACGGCATACTTTAAAACACTAGCGTTTTGCTATGCACGATGGTCATTAGGTCAGCTAGTCTGGTCTCAAAGTATGGGTAATAATAACACATATTAAAGAGACAGGGTACCATGAATAAGCTAGCATATGGCTCTTGAATACGAACACAAAAGTCTAAAAATATCGCCAAAGGAAAAGTCACAAAACTTGGAGCAATTTCTCCGTTTATTTCATTAAAAAGGTATTTATTAAAGAGAATAACAGTGTGAGGACCTGGTCCATCACTGCGTGATAACAGACCAGGTTGGAAGATGATCGCTGGTAATGGACCGAGCAGATACCATTGGTAGAAGTGTACAATTTTGTTTAAACAGAACAACCTATCTCTTCGCATGACGTTACCTCTGCCTCTGTTTGCTGGAGACGTCTATCCTCCGACGCACCTCCTCCAGCACGGTGAGGGGCTCGGGGGGCTTGTTGACGGGCATGCTGGGGTCCTGCATGATGGGCTGGGTCGGGAGGTGCGGCGAGCTGCGTTGGGATAGCACCGTGGTCAGGCAGTGCGTCTGCTCCTTGGAGTTGGGCCGCGAGGTGTTGTAAGCGACGGGCTTCTTTGGCATACTGCGAACAAAATGAAAACAACAAGTTTTTTCCCGTTACTGTATTATACAGTTCAATGCGACAAAGGTAGTATTACAAATAATATTGTTGAACCACCAACAGTGTTTGAATGACACATTTTGAGTGTGCTATTAACCCTAACAATCCCCAACCAGTCAAACTCCAACACCCGGTTCTGTTTGGATCTGTTTAGGTAGTGGACTCCTAAACTGACAGTCTTTTACACTGGGGATATCCAGAAATCAGAGTCCAACAGTTTGTGTCTCCAGTTTGCCATGGTGCTGGGATTTGCCAGGATGGGTATTAGTAAATTACACTAGAGAGCTAGGGTTGAGTGTATCGACTCCTTGCATAAAGTGACCCAGAACATCAAAATCAGGAATAAGTTGCAAAATGACTTTTTCAAATATATGTACATGGTAAGATTGGACATTTCATAAGCTTTCTAATGATACCCATCACGAGCCTACAGCTCCTAGCCAATAACTCTTGATGGGCATCATTAGAAAGCCTATTTTCAGGTGATGTACCGGTATATTATTTGTGACTGGTATTCAGCTGGTTTTTGCTTAGCAATAAAAAACACATAGAGTTTTGACTGGTAAGCAAATTGTTGTGCTTAGCAGCTCCATGAAATTGGCCGCTGGTCTCTAGTCATTTGTAAACTGACCTTTGTCTGTGCTGTGGCATGGATGAGGTCTGCGTGATATCAGGGGACATGCGGTGGCTGGTCCGACGGTACTGCTTGCCAACGACTTGCTTGCTGTAACGCTCCCCTTCCTGAATCCACTGCTCGATGTGTTGCTTCCTGCAAGACCCGAAATGTTATTCCTGAATTAATTTACAGTTCCTAAGCACTGGTAGACAATCGAGGGAGTCATGTTGGCATAGCGGTTTTTGCCTCGACTTCCAAGGCAGCGACCCTTCCTTGGACCAGTGCCTGATTCCGTGGGCTTCCTCCCAGAATATTCTCTTGGGGTTTTCCTCTCACCTCTAAAACTGTACCTTCTTTTCTCTATCTTCTCTCTGCAAGTTTGTTCAGGCTTTCAGGCTACAGTGCCAAGGTCACTTTTGAGGAATCCTTGGTTTCATTACTAGAAAGAACCTTGAGGCATTAAAAGCCGGACTGCTTTCATAATACAGACACTTCTGGAAAGCGTTATTCTAATTCTATTGCCATCTAGAAGTGTCCTTCCATTTAAATTCTGCCCAACAACCAAACACCGGCAATAGATTTGGAAAACTACCTACACATACCTAAACTCTTCCTCTGTTCACCCTCAAGAAAAACATTGGTTTTCAAAATAAAGTTTACCTTTCGTTGTCAGATGGCAGTGAAGGCGGACCCTCGTATATCCCACTGTCCGTCGTCTTGGAGATAGAAGAAATGTCCGACTTTTTACTGGACTTTTTACTGGTTTTCACATGCCGCGAGGAGTCTGTTATGAGGTCCATGGTTATACTATCTCCCCTGGCCCTGAGTTTGTGGTATATCGAGTCGCCCGTTTCGGCCGTCATCGTGGCCAATGTTCTCTGTGCTCCGCCGTCGAACTCCATCTGCTTCGCCTTGTGGTGCATGAAGTGTTTGTACTGAGCCAGCGTAATCTCGGGGTCGACGTTGTAACCCGGCGTGTAGGCGTCCTTCGTCCGTTGCCGCTGCATGTTGAGCTTGTTGTGCTGTTGGAGCCGATGGTGGGGAATCATCTGCTTGGGGTTTATTCCCGGTTGGACCAGGGATCCGCTCAGCGGATTCGGTAGCTTGGCCCGGTGGGTGCGTTCAGGCGACCGCGACCGAGGGGAGTATTCCCCCGGCGTGTGCCTCGCAGAGTCCACGAACACGCGGGAGAAGTGATCGTCTAGAATGCTGTTGGGGTCGTCTTCGGCTAACGCTCCTTTCTCAAACATGGCCGCCGATAACCTAGGTGCATCAGCTGTGCTGGTCGTCCTATCGGGGTCCGATTCCTCTTCCTACAAAAAGACGCCCACAATTTGTTAGAGGCGTGTGGCCTTGTAGTTAGACTGTCCTAGGGCAAGCCACCTCAACTTGCCTCTCTCCACCCGGGAGTATAAATGAGTACAGGCATTAGCTAGGGAGTAACCTGTGATAGACTAGCATCTCTTCCAGGAGAAATGGAAAGATTCTCAGTCGATTCATGCCAATTAAACCGGAAATAAAAGCATGCCTGATAGGCCATATCGGCTTGGAATAGATTTTGCAAAACAAATCTACAAAGAACATCTTATAAATGAATAGTAATACACAAACAATATATTTTTCATTGACATTTTTAGCTTTAATAAGAAAGAGCAGCATAACAAACGAAATCCACTGCTCTCTCAGAAATCACCCAAATCTTCTGGGGTTTTGGGGGGTTGTATTTATTGTTGAAAGCACACAATGATAGAAATTTATATCTCATAGACTTGCAACAACTTGCAATTTGTAGTGCTGCTCATTTTAAGCAGAAAAAGAAGTGGTTTACGTTCAAACTCGCTAACGGGATTGTGAGATTATGATGCCACAACTTTGGCATAATTCAACTTTGACAAACGCCGCTCTCTGTCAGTGAAGAACTGTGCAAAGTATTTTCTAAAACGAAGCACACTTAATAAGCTTGGGGAACATTTTGAGTTTTTTCCAGTCACTTTTAATGAGAAGTACCGAAGACGAGACCATTCTTCATTCCCCCCAATTCAACTATCCTTCTTTACTCACCTCTACTTTCCGTAACCTCGCTGAGAGTCGTTCCTCCGTCTCTCGTTGTCTTAGGACCCTCTCCAGTTTCTCGGTCAGAATGCGCGCAAACTCGGCCGGCTCCATGGGCTGGACGTCTTTGGGTGGACGCTGAGTTATCTACCAAGAACAGGGCGGAGATATTGCGCATCTTACTATGGGAAGCATAAGTACTCTCTTACAAGCATTTATTTTTTCTCCTTTTTTTTTCTTTTTTAGTTTTAAAGAGTTTCCAACATTTGGTGCAAGTTAATGTATTGTCAATTGTACTTCTTTAAACTTTTCGTTTTAAATCAAGCTTTTCCGGTCCCTTTAGGAAGACACTGTTTATGTACCGGTATAAGGGGAAGGGGCTTCTGTTCAAATTGGCTCATTGCCATGTACTGACACCCCAATGAATCACCAAGGATATTTTGAGCGATTCCGACATCAAAATACAAAAACAAATCTGGCAACTTTGGGTGCTAAAAGAGCTGTATCATTGAGGTTTGTGCCGGGGGTGGGATAGTGCGTGTACCGTACTTGGGAGTGGGGGCGTGGCTTAACTTACAGGGAAGGGTGGGAACGACGTGACTCGTCCGTTCTGCCTGACGTTGGTCTTCATGGCTCGGTATTGCCGTCGTCTCTGTTGCTGTTTCTGATGCCTCCCCATCATGGGCCCACCGTCACTGCAAAATGACAAAATACCGGTACACATCTCTTAGCACACAACTACATGTAAATTTTACATGTTTGTCCTTACCAATAACAACCAAATTAAATTGATACAGACAGTGTACGTAGTGAATGTGAGTAACCTCTCTTTCCTCGTCGTCCCCCCCCCCCCCCCCCCCCCCCCCCCCCCCACACCACGTGTTTAGAAAAAGAAAAAGAATACTCGACCTTAAAAATCCCCATTCAGTCAAATTCCAACACCAGGTTTTGTTGGAATCTGCACTGGAACCCTAAACTGAATGTATTTTACCCTTGGTTAGGCATACCTCTAATTTGTCACGTTGGAACTTGCAAGGATGGGTATAGTTCCTAGTAAATTACACTAGGGAGTTAGGGCTAATGTTTAGAAGAAAATAAGGAACACTTAATAACCACTGTTTAAATTATAAAATAACTATGCTAGTGTATATGAAATACTTCAGGACAATATTTTCTGTACACTCCACCCCCAAAAAAACTCAAATTATCACACAAAAATTGAGCATATTCAACGATTGTCTGACAAATCTAACGATGTGTATGAGATGTAAATTTGTGGACTGATGGCGACTTTATGTTAAAATCCCAGCCAAAATGCACATCTGCCTCGAGGTGAACGCTCTAGCTTTCTGATTCACTTCATGTCAACAAGACCTTTTTGTACTGGTGAAGATTCACGTAATGATATGATTCCCTTTTTGTATAAAGCGTACTACCGGTAGTACACGACATGTACATGTACATACATGTACAAAATATTCTCACCAATGTTTCTTTGTATACATTTATCAGATAAATGTATACTATATACATAATTGTATGTTTGCCCAAGCATGTTCTTAACGTAATTATTCTTTTCTATTAATTTTGAGAGACAACAAAAAACACTTCAGATATGTCGCATACTGTACTGAAAATCAAAGATTTACTCATATAGATGCTTTCTCTAACCTTTAATTTCTCATAATATAATCCTCCTGATCATCATCATCATCCCAGCCGACCCCTCGGGTCAGAGGTCGAGGGTCAACTCAAGGCACTCACCCTGCGCCTGCTGGCGCATGCACTATCCTATTACATGTGCGTGAGCAAGCCAGTGTTTCGTTCACCTCAATGGCTACACTTGTGTGTTTTTTTGTACACATGCACTGTATCTAATCATCTAAGGCAAAAAGGTATGCCTTGGTCAGTGAACCAACATGTCCCCTTTGGGAGGGATTAGCTACCATGACAACGTAAGGTTTTCCAAGCAATTGTTTTTCCCCCTTCCTTATGAGAACTTGCCCTTCCACAAGAGCCAAAAGCAGGTTTGGGGTTTCAACTTGAAGAAAAAGTTGTTGTTTTTTTGTTAAGGCAATGACTGTCATGACATTTTCTAAAAAAATTTTTTTTCGGTATATGACTACTTTTCCATGCCTAAGTCTTTTTTTATTAGCATTTCTACATTACACACAATACATGCGAACGTGTATAAATAACCGAAAGTGTCATCTTGCGAGACTTCCTTATTGTCAAACCTACAGGATAAAGGAAATGACAGCCATCATCTTTATAGACTTGAGAAGAATTCAAACGTGTTGTATTATCAATTTACAACAATATACAAACATGTACTCGTGTCTGATCAATGGGCCCATTCAATTTTTCAACCAAGTGAAAGGGTTTAGTTATAATGTGAATGGGTGCAATGAACATACCTTATACAGGTATCTGCGTTTATTTTTACTTCTCTTATCTTATATTTTCTGTTGATCTGCATACTGTAGCAGTATGTATATTAAGTTTTGTGCATTTACGTTTGTAAATGCGTGTAAATCGTGGATCAGCGACCCGGCCGCTGGTTCACTCCATTATTCTGCGCGAGGCACATTTAGTATGTATGTACACATGTACCATAAACATTACTCAAGGGGTGTTTGTCAAACACACAAGGTAACATTTTTGTAGAAAAATGATAAATTGTAAACGCGTCCAGGCTCATGAGCGGGTTTTAAGTATAGTTGTTAAAAAAAACCAACCAATATTTATTCCTTTTTTACAGATTTGTTTTGAAAGCTAATGAAAACAATAGAGTGCGCCATTTGGTTTAGGTAAACTCTTTCCTAAATTGTTACCAAAATATACACCAACAAATTTACGTGCTGTTGTCACAATAAAAAAATCAGACTACAAAAAATTGACCCATTTTTCCTATTATTTGTTAAACTCTCTCACGTGACCGGTCACTCACCTAATTATCTTAACTCCAGAATGCACAATATACTGTACCAACGAGTCCGGATTTCTTAGTTTGAAATTCACCCTAAAAAGTCATGTTATGTTCTCTATATCTCTATGAGATATCCAAAACATCCCCCCCCAAAAGTAAACAAAGTAAAAAATAAAACGAATAGCCTATGTTCGGAGCACCTGCCCCATCCCTGTGTCTAATTGGTCACTCGACCGTAGAGCCAGGCTATTACTGGCCGTTTCACACATGACTTGCTGGCAATACAGACAGCAGGATGGAGGGACAGAAGAATTAAGGCAGAGGAAGCAGACAGGTTTTTTTTCTTTTTAACCACATTTAGTGCAACAACAAAATTGCACATCTGTGGTATGTATGTATTAACCTTAACCAGTTCGCGCCGGATGACGAATATAAACGCAAAGTTTTCCCCAGATTCAAAACGGATGGCGCATAAACACGCCACGAGCAAGGCCGAACATTTCTGTCAGCAGCGAGCAAGGCCGGAAATGCGTGGGTGTGCTTCCCGGTACTGGCGGCCTGAACCTGCTTCGGATCGAGTTTCGTTAAAAAATATTCCCGCGCGTCGGCTCGGTGATGTTAAAATAATCCCGGCGCGAACTGGTTAATACTACTTGAGTAAACTGCAGTAATCAGTACTCTTACCACACTGACCTGTACAATATGAGTGGTATTTTGTAATAATGTGTACTGTACATGTACCCTAAATGAATGCATTGGACGCTAGGGTTTGACTTTTTTACATTCGTTCTTCAGTTGATGAGCAGAGTCTTTTGACTGACACTGGACGTTGGCACCGGCAGGTGAATAGGCTATGCTGCTCTGCCAATCATATGCCGTAACTCGATCAATTCCATCCACGGATGAATGCACATTTTATGCCTGCAAGGAGATCGTAGCCCGACCTCGTATGCCCCCTAGTTGGTTGGACAAGCCAATCATGGTTTGGCTAATAACCCTAACTACCTGCTTAGTTTTACTTAAGGCCTTTTCACACTACGCAAAATCTCTGTGTAATTACCGGACTGCGAAGAGCCGTGCAAAGTATGCAATATTTTTTTCTGGAAGTGCGTGCATGCAATGCACGCAATGCACACACAATCACTCACTATATCAATGATACATGTATGTTCTTGGTATTTGTTTTCTTCGATTATGCTACGAAGTAAAAGTTCACAAAAAATATCTTAGAAAATGGGCCCGAAATCAAAAAAATTAAAACACCTACAGGTAACATAACTAAGTACACGAAAATCACGAACACATGGCCAGCTAGCTGATGACGCGCCGCAACACATTATGGGGGATTTTCTACTTTGACCGTGTAGATTGCTAGCCGCGTGTACAGTGTGAAACAATCACACAATACGCAGGTCAAAACATTACACGTGTAGCACAAATGTTGAGTGAACCATGTTGAAATTTATAGAAGTCTACACAGGCTGGACCGATTGTAGATTTCAACACGGACCGAATGTGCCTTAGGTACCGTAGAAGACAAAATCCATCTCTCACTCTGCTTCGGCTCTATGCTTTAGGACCACATGATCCACCACTGGTGCCAGGGGTGGGATTCGTTGGTTGTGGTACATGTACATGTGGAACATAATGGTCTATCCGGTCATCAAGCTCAACACAACCTTTAGCGTAGCTGCCCAATGTTTTTTTAATCTACGTCATTTCCGGAGGGGATTTATTGCAGAAGTTAAAAATACACAATTATACATGTGCCACCACACAACAGTGTATGCAATTTATTTTAATTCAATATTTAACAAACCAGAACCAATCCAAGTTTAATTTTGACCATACATTTGTTTTCTTCATGTCAAGCTACCTTGAAGTTCCCACTATTTAACTGGTTCCCTTTTCAAAAAAAAAATCCCCCCCCCCAAAAAAAAAAAAAAAAATCCAAGTTCAAGAATCTTTCATTGCAAAACGTTTCCCGTAATCCAATTACAGCCAGCATTAGGACCCAGTCAAGTGGCATGCTAAATCCCTGGCTCGCTCTTTTGTGGGGCCACCTTCAGAGTCCTGTAGGCAGGCTTTCAAAAGAAAAGAATCGGGGAAGAATAACCAGACCCCCAAAAGGCAGAGATGGGGATCTCCAAGCCCCTCTCAAAGAGAGTAAAGAGAGAGTGAAAGAAAAAAAAGCAGCCCTGTCTGTGCATGCAAATGAGATGCACAGAGCAGGCTCTTTCAAGAGGTTTTTTTCTTTGAGCTGGGATTAACACCTTGGGCTTCAGCAGAAATGCCTATTCAATTGGACTAGGTGGCTAGTGGGGAGTGCTTTTTTGTGTTTGTGACTGCAGGAGGGAAGAAATGGTAGAGTGTGGACATTTTGCGGGTACTGTGCGTACAAAAAGTCTAGGAAAAGACTTTGGAAATCAAACAGCAGAATGTGGGCCTGATGTTTCAGTTTGCCAAATGAATTTACTGAAAAAAAGTGACCTTGCGCATTAACCCTTGCTCTAAGTGATCCTCTAATTCACTTCAGTATTTTGTTTAAAAAGTGACTTGCCCAAGTGTTTTTGCAACAAAATCTAATCTATTCTATTCCTTCCTCCAGACTGTTGGGTGGGCCAACAGATAGCTTTGCCACGCTGTGAGGAAACACATTGGTCAGCAATAAACAGTGAAGCTCGAAGTAAACAAGTCTGTGGCAGGCAGGATACACAGACCCTACTAATCCCTGTAAACTAGCACCTTTGCTGTGCAACAGATAAGCCTTTCAATACACTCTTGTTGGAGCCCTAAAATCACTTGGCTGGTGAGTCAAAAAATAATAAAGCATCTTCCTATTCACTTCTGCTGGAGTGCATTGGCATGTCAAAATGACGTTCTAAACTACACCGAAAAACAAAAAGGGTTAAAAGAAAATCTAGAACCAGGAGAAAAATTGAAGTAAAATCTATCAAGCTGCATCCGTTTGTTGAATTCTGCAATAGTTTGTTTGTTTAAAAATCTGAATCCACTCGTTGAAAAAAACATTTGGTAAATTTCCCAACACTCTCTCTCAGTCGATTCGATTTCAGAGCCATTATTCAAGCCACGTTTGTTGCCCGCACACAGCTTAAACACACGGTAATCTTATTTGGAAATCTCCCGACACAAGCCAATCAGATTCAGTCCCCATTTTCATTCAGGGCTCTTTATATAGTTTAGTTCAGCAAACCAGAGTCGATCAGGACTTGTAACAATGTTATATTTGGTAATGGGCCAGGCGAGCTTAGCTGCAGCCCCACTGCGTGTGGGACCACCGCTTTTCCCAGCTTGAACGAATGGTGTTTTTTTTTTTGTGTCTGGTCACACACAGTGCTTTTCTGTTTCACTTGCCGCCACCATCAAATTGAATTACGTCGGAAAAATCAACTCCCAACTCCTGAACTAGAAGGCTTGCTTTAGCCGGGGCTCCCTGGGGGACCCGGGAAGTTAATTTCTTGAGCGAAGGCGAAAGCAACAACTGTTACAGTTCAAAAATGCAGACCTCCTCTTTAGGGGAATTGGGGGGAGGGGGGGGGGGGGGGGGTGGAGGGCTTGATCAAAACAACAAGCAGACTACGCCGACATCCAGGCTTTAATCTCAGGCACAAGTCTGACAGTATTTTGCTGCGCTGCGGCTTGACAGCAGGAGGAAGCAATACAAACAGCCCTTCAGAGGTTTTGGACATGCCGGGCCCAAACTTCAATCGCCGCCGCCTCTACCCTAGACAATCTGATCAGGGAGGCATGTTCAAATAGACATTTATCGGCAGATTTCTCGGCTGACGGCACGCGAAAGGGAGCACGGGCGGCAGAACAAAGAGACTGCCGCTTTATGAAAATTTGATTCCAAGATAAAAGCCTGCACAATAGAATATAAGTGCGAGGCACTCAGATGGCTGGCCGCCTTTTTTACAGAAATCTTTCAGATCATGGTGACAATTACACGTACACAATAACCCGGCTCCCACGGTTCGAGTATCAACATTAAACAACAACAAAAACTCCAAAATACTTAACAAAACCTCTTTATGCAGATTTGGCGGATTGTCACTTTGAATTACGTCAATGCCCATGTGCTGTATTGGAACATGCTATAAGCTCTCTCTCTGAATGAGTTGTGGGTCTCGAAGACATTTGCATTTCTACCTGGGGCATTCCACTGATTTCATTATACTTTCCAGGATAAAGGAACCTCAATTTAGTGATAAGATCATAACTGGGTCACTGGGCAAGACTCCGTTTTTAGTCGGTAAACCTTTTCCACTGTCTCCATTCAAACCTCAGAGGTTTAATTTTTTTTTCCTCCTCCAATTGGACTGGCTGATGAGGCAAATATCTGGGGAATGGCGGTGGATTATACTGGCAGGGACACCCAAGTAGTAATCCACTCTTCGGATAAAATATGAACGTCTTGCGAAAGTAATGTTCGGAAAATGAGATTGTCAAGGAGAATCTTAAATACCCTCCTGCATTAAAGAATTGTTAAATTGATTGTTGAATTGATTTGATTTTGTGTTTATTGTTAATCAGCTCTTGTTGTCGTTGTTCTTCTTTGATCTAGATTTTGTTTGAACTCTGATGGATTCAGGTACAAAAGGTATAGTTTCGAGTAAATTCATTCCCAATTAAAAAAAAAAAAAAGTTAAATGAGTTGAACCAAATAGATCACATCAAATTCAGAAACACGAGACACCGATTTTGACAGGTTTAGAGAGGGAGTGGGTAGTGTACATGAACCGGTACACGCAGCTTAACCCTTTCCTTACCATATTTTTTTTAAACCCTATTCTCAAAACGGTTGAGTAAACTGGAAAATGGTACGGAAAGGGTTAATAAGTGTCTTGACCCTTGACGATCAAATTCAACAAGCAAAAACCCATCCTGTAATTTGATTTGAGGTAGTACGTTTGAGAGAGTTTCAATCGCGACCAAGAAGAGTATGGCACCAGGAA
The DNA here is from genome assembly GCA_037893245.1 of Crossaster papposus. Taxonomy (NCBI): domain Eukaryota; kingdom Metazoa; phylum Echinodermata; class Asteroidea; order Velatida; family Solasteridae; genus Crossaster; species Crossaster papposus. Next base: position 970,217 of record JBAIAA010000237.1, read on the forward strand.
CAAAGGCATGCATGCACACAAGGTCTGTTGGGTTTGGTTTGGAGAGAGAAGGAAAAAACGAAAACATTCCCTCTAATATGTTGCAAGGCCGACATGGGAGCCGACATTCCTAGGTTGAATAATTTGACAAGTGATCAGCCGACCAGAAAGAGACTGTCACAGAGATGATTGTGGCTCAGCGCTCCCACGACAACCGTTTACCTCTCAATGCAGTCAACGTTTGACTGATCAAAGCGGTTCGCTCAGACACATGCATCCAACCAAATAGGGAATGGAAGAGACAGAACCACAGGAAACAATGCATGACAAACGACTGTTGAGTGCCAAAGCCTTCCAGCTATTTCCAAAACAACTTGTGCAGCATATCTAGGTTGTCTGCTGCACGCGCCTTTTATTAAAAAAAAAGAGTCATGATCGTTTTAGTTTGGTAAAGTCTTTTGGTCATGCTTTTTGGTCATGTAATTTGTCTTTTTTGCTAGTTTAGATGGGTTGGCTTACTGACTGCCTGACAGTGACTGACTGCCTGACACAGTGACTGACTGACTGACTGACTGACTGACTGACTGAGTCAGTGAACGACTGACTGAGTCAGTGAACAACTGAGTGAGCCAGTGAACGAATGACTGACTTAAGCCCTGTTCGCACTGGACTTAATTTTGGCAAACTAACCGAGCCAATGGGTAACTTACCCATTTCAAGTCCAGTAACTTACCCACGCCGCGTGGGTAGTTTAACCGAGCCAAAGGTGCCCAGGAAGATTGACCAGGTCAGTTTAACCGAGCCAGAAAATCCAGTGCGGACGCGACGTCTCGGTTAAATCTTCCAACACACGATGGTGATGGAAGATTTAATGTTCAGAGCTATAGTCGGGAACGGACGATCCGGTCGTCAAGTCGCGGTCATACATGTAGGTCACCCTCTTTATTGTTTTGGCGCCAGCTCGGTTAGTTTACCCATGGTCTCGGCAATTCTACCCGCGTCAATTAAATCCAAGTGCGGACGGTGAGAAGATTAACCCATCGGAATGTTACCCGGCGTCATAGTACAGTTACCCAAAATGTTTATCCAGTGCGAACACGGCTTTAGTGACCGACTGACTGACTCAGTGACCAACTGACTGACTCAGTGACCGACTGACAGAATAACTATGATGGACTGACTGCCCAAATGACTCAGTTACTGACTCAGTGACTTCCTGACTGCACTCAGTAACCGACTGCCTGACTGACTCACTGCCCGACTGACTCACTAACTGACTCAGTGACTAACTGTAATAAACAACATTTACAAACTACCAAATTATTATTAAATAACCTGACTTGAACTAAGTGAAAAGTTGGTCTCAAACATCCTTTAAAAAAATTCATTACCGCAAAAAATGGTAAGGAGAAAATTGAATGTTATGGTACACGTACACATACTGTACATTGAACAGGTGCATGACATGAAGTAACAAAAAACACACGATCTCCTTTAAGAAATACCTATCACCATACCAGTACAGTGACACTGCCAAACTGTACATAACGCAACGGCAAAATACATTTCCCCAGTTTTTTTATGGAGGGGGAACGTGTCAACAGGGAGCCAATGAACGTCAAGTGCCCCTCCCTTTCTTGACAATGCATTGTACTTACACACTGGAGTCCGTCAGCGACATGGTGTCATCCGAAATGGCGTCGCTTGACAAGCTCTGCAGCTCCGAATCGTTAGTGGATACAGCTGGCGCGAAAGACGTGAAGCTGGGGTGGTAGGGACTGGGCACACGGGCGCTGCTTGGCTTCAGGTAACACCTGGGTTTAACAATAAAGCAAGAGAAATCACACTTAGCGCAACTGGCATTGAATCTCATATCTTCCGCTCTCGGAAAAAGAAGATAGCACGTCTTCTGTCAGAGTGTCAAGTGAACGTGTACGAAAATCGATATGCACTCTCTCATGCATAGTACATCTACTACAAATCTTGGACTGATCCAAGCTTGATCAAGTCTCTAAGCTCATCTCTTCTTTTCTTTTTGTGTGATGCACCCACGTTTATTAGCACAACATGCTTCTAAATAGCAAATTACCGAAAGTCAACAGACGCTGAAACAATGCTGAAATTATGTTCGGCTCTTGAATGCAAAAAATGTAAACTACCATAAGATCCACATGATCATCTGCCTCATCTCAGTACACATGACATACCGTACAGCTTTCTTAATACTTAAACTGTAGGATACACCATTTGCAGGAATTAAAACATTTTACTACCAAATTATTAGGAAATATCTTACATATCTTACTTATTTGAATATAAATAAAGATTGTAGGCATCCAGTAAAATGATTGCTAGATATCCTGAAATTGTTCCGAAAAATAAAATTTTAGTTGTATATAAAAACATACCAAGGTTTACTACTTGTATCCAAATTACTTTTTAAATTATGCACACATACCGGTACATGTATCCATATACATGTACATGTACCGTACATGTGTATGGAAGCCATCACATGTGGATTTAGCTTTTACATGTACTGTATGTAGAAGCATATGGAATATTATGTATAATCTGAAGATTTCTAAACAGCATCGCACCCAACACCTTTCAACATTTTTCATTTACGCCAGGCCCACCCTGGTGCCTGAAATATTCAGGTGACAAAAATCACTTTTTTTGGTCATTAACCGGAAAGCCACGGTTCGGGCACAGGTTCGCAGCACTTTTCACACTTTTTTTTCTTTCTGCGGCTAGGCTGGGGCCATTTGCCAGTTTTGTACCCAAGTAAAAGGCTTAGATCAACACAATTTTTCGGCCACACTAGCTGCCCAGTGGGACATCGCCAGTCCTGGGCATGCACAGTCAGTGCTGTACCGTACGCACCTCACAAGTGCCATGGATGGAAAGGAAAGAAGAAAAAAAATAAAAGAAATAGAGGGGAAAAATAAAACCTTTTCCTGTGCCCTACACGGGAGGCCGATTTCGATCAGGGATGGTATGGATAGCGTGCATTGTCAAAGTGTGTGGTTGATTGAGCACGGGAGGCCAGGAGGAGGGCAAAAATGGATGGGAACCAAATTGCTGAATGGACAAACAAAACAAAAAGGTCAATGGCTCTCGCAAGATGGACGTTAGTTCTCTCTCGATCCTTCTCTACCCGCAGAGACATTCAGAAGCATGAAATGACGTCATGGCAACATCTGGCTTTCTATTCTATTGACTTCCAATAGATACGCAACCAAAAGGGGAAAGAAAAAGAAAATCAGTCTTAATTTCAAAAGACTAAAAGGTGCTTTGTAAGTTGCAGATGCACACACAAAATTGCACGATTATTTTTCATCAAATTTACAGATCATCATGTTTTAAATTTTCAAAAAAAAAAAAAAAAAAATAAAAAAAAAAAAAAAAAGCAGTGACAAAAATGTCCTCCCAAATTCTAAAGGCAATTTTTTTTTGGAGGAATTTTAGAGGTGGCCAAAAAAGTGTCAATTGGGTGCATTGTGTTGAATTCGTAAGCTGTACCCTGCATTGTTTATGTTCAGGTATTAAATTGAGCCGTGCATTATGTGGATGGCGTTGCTTCTGAATGTCATTAACACTGCCTCAACCCACTAACGGTGATTGCTGAAAGAAATAGCGCATGATTTTAGAGGATTCATGCTAAATCCAGGTTTTTTTTCATGGTGGCAATCTGAGGAGGTTGTGGAATCGAGGATGGTTCCTACATTTCTACCAAATAGGGCCTAGGGGGTTAAATTTTACCATTGGTAAATGCTTGAATTATCAGGAAAGGGTGGTTTTGGGGGGTTGTATTTTATAGTACATGTACTTCGTGGATGCCGAGGAAAAAAAGCAAGTAAACCGGTGTTCGTTTTCAACCGTCATGCAGTTGTTCTTTGTATTTATGTTATTTTTCGCAATTGCCATTAATTTCTATTGACTTTTACATTAAACAGATTGTCTGGAGTGTACGCATGAAAACATGCAGCGTTTCGCACTTGAAAATAGTAGACGAAATAGGAGGCCATCTTGAATGACGTGGGTAACCCCTCGCTTGTAAGAATCGCCATTGGCATTGTAGTGTTACTAATACAAAGCCAATGGGACTTTTTACAAGTAAGGGCTTACACACGTCATTCTAGATGGCCTACTTTTCCGTCTTCCCTTGAAAATGTTCAACCCTGCTCCATCCCGGCGTCAACTCCCAGATTGATTTCACCCTGGGTTGAACTCGTCCGCACTCGAGACAAGGCTTGAGAATCTCCTTACCCAAGTTGAAACTCTCGCCCCGGGTTCAGAATGGTACCGGTAGTAACTGAGCAAAATAATCTTGGTTTGTGAAGTGTGAAACGACAATAAAAATCAAAAACTCAAACCAGGGCGGCACCAGGATTGCCCACGTTTTGTAGTGTTTTATATAGTGGTAACTGGTTTTGAAATCTCTTATTTCTCCCACAACTACTAAAAATGAATTTTTATTGTTTAGTAAAATGGATAAAATTGTTTAGTGAAATGGATTCGTGTAAGGTGGCCGTTATCCTACCTTTAAACAAAGTGCACATGTACACTTACATACTTTTTTGTGTGTACAATGTATACCCTGGTAAATACAAGAACATGTACATGTACATGTACAGTCATACACGTACCGTACATGAACATGTGAATACCGGGTACCAGTGAATAGAGCTGCTCCTCACATATTCTTTGTGCATTGTACAGGTTGCACGCATGTTGTTACAGCAGATTACCAGTGCAAGAGTACGTGTAAGAGTACGTACACGTAATGGTACATGCAATTGTATGCATGTGGCTAAGTACATGTAGTTTTAATCTTTAAAACATGTACCGTACATGTACAAAATGTATATTTTGTGAAGTAACTTGCTCCACCTTTTAACCCTAACATCCTACCGGTAGGCATTCATTTGAGGTACCATGTACATGTACAGTGCACCGTACTGCTCAAATTCTTATGGGCTGGCGTAGACTCTTAAAGGTAATGTACAATGTAGAATACATGTACACCATTTGCAGATATCAAAATTTGTTACTATCAAATTATTAAGAAATATCTTACTTATTTTAAAGTAAATAATGATCGTAGGCATCCAGCAAAATTATTGCGCTAGATACCATCTATTGTTCCGAAAAATGTAATAGTATACAATAAAATTAACAATCGCCGGCCGGTGATCGCGAAAAAAACGACCCAAAAACAACATAAGAACCAATGCCCGACGCTGGTTAAAACGAACGCCGTTTTTTTCTTGCTTTCCTCAGCATTCATGGTTGTAAAACCAAATCCACCCATTAATGATAATTCAAGCAATTAGCAACATTGGTGTATCCTACATATACCGGGTAGTATTGGATGATGCTACAGTACATGTAGGATGTTGGTTCGTCTTCTATTCTGTTAAAAAATTATTTGAACTATTTATAAGATTCAATTAAGAGTACATGTATGGCAAATTCCTTTAAACCCTCTCCATTTATTACCTTGTAGATTTGCACTTTTGTCTACAATGTTTTTTTGGTACCTGATTTGTTGGGGTCAACTGCAGAATATTGCATTAAGCTAGAAATGTTCATGGAAGGGAAGGAGAGGGGGGGGGGGAGTCCCACACTTCTATGGTGGCAGCCTTGTAAGGTACTTGTACATGTACATCTTTCAACTCTGGTTGCAATTACAAGACATGGCCACTGGGTCATTACTACAGGGACTTTGCTGATCTATCCCGCATCTGTGCCTTCAGTTATTAAGAACCTCCCCCCCCCCCCCCCCCTTCACCCAACAAAAAAATGAATGTGGGTCCAATTGGCAGGGAGTCAAGTCTCCAATTGTGCGCGCCATTTTGTGTATTTAAAATTCCCAATGGAGCTGCTTAGCAGAAAATTCCGCTTAGCAAATAATTTGTTGTGCTAAGCGAAAATCTGCCGGGTATTAGTCACAAGCGTGACCAAGAAGATTATATTTATTTGCTTTTTTTTAAACAGTTTAAAATTACAATTTATTTAAAAATGGTTCTAACAATAACTAATGTCTTACCCCAAATTTCTACATCTAGCTTTAAACCCACCAACTTTCAGGAAACAATTTAGCTTTCATGATAGTAAAAATAGAAATACATTTCTAACTCTGATGTCACGCGATTCTGTAGCGCAGAAGTAAAACAAATTATCCTGGTTCAGGGGCCATGTTGTTGCTGTTGTTTAAAAACGGCCCCTGTGTTTTATCGATCGTTTAATACCAGCCACGTGACAGGCTCTCGACCAATAGAAATGGATAAACTCTCTGAGATATTGATGAATATTAACTCATGGGCTCATGAATACCGATTTTATTTGCTGATCAAATAACGGCCCAGTGGCCCCATTTCTCGGCTCTGTTTTCAGCAGAACTCCACAATTCTGTACTAACAGAGCATGGAGGAATAAGAAGGAACCTAAACAGAGTTAGCAAAGCAATTTCGTGCTAACCACGTACCCACAACATTCTTGGCTGCGAGATTTGCAGAGGAGCCTACGCAATTTATATTACCCAAATTTCCTCTCTAACCTACTGGTATAAATTCGCTTACAATAAGCAGGGAACTATCTTCTACACTTATTACATTGTAAGCAGGTATTTTTCGCTAACGGTATTAAGCAGAGCCACAAAATTTACAACAGAATGGAAATTGACTTAATACCTGCGTGCATATAAACTCAACACAATCCAGCAGAAGTTAATGGCTAAGTGCTGCATTCCGTGACCCTGACCCTCACTTGAATTCAATACTGGCTTTCTGGGAGGCAGTAATAAGTGGCTGAATCTGTACATGATCCCTCCATTCCAAACACTTGGATTCTCTAGCTAGACTAGTACTAACCTTCCAGCAGTTCTACACATTTTGTGCACAGGGCAATCACCGTGGCTGTTGGTTTTTTCTTGATTGTCAAACAAAATTTTCAGCTTTTTTAACTGATACATAGGTCATGTTACAGTTTCAGATGTATTTGAAAAACAGGTTCCCAGTCATAAACTGGATTAACATTTAAGGTCACATCAAGTTAATCAAATTTGGTATATATTTTTTTACTAATCTTCATTACAGACCTAGGTCCCAGACTCTCCCTGATCAATCATGGCACATACATGTACCGTAGTTCACATACACTTTTGTACAAACTTGAAATTATACAATTTCTCTATTCTGGGCTGTCCCTAATTGGTTCTGATCCCAGGAGAGATGGAGGGGGCCAGCTTTCCCTGAAGTGAAGCAATACTAGGCTTTGTCCCTTCAAGGTCCCAACTTCTTATCACTAGCTAGCTGGCCTCACAAGCACTTGGGGGGGGGGGGGGAGAAAAGAGAAACGAAGCTACGGGGACAACGTTTCATTGTGGGACTTAACCGGCAAGCTGCTAGCTGCGGACCGATTATGCATTGCACAGATGGCAGAAATCGCAACATGGGAATTCAGGTTTCATGGCTCAAAAGCAGATTGGCTTTAACTGGCTGGGTCAGCAAGGTCGAGGGGAACCATCCGCGCTATGTGCCCTCCGTAATTGTAAAAGCAACCCACCAGTATATCTCCACATTTGACTTCCCAGCACTGACGCTGCTTTTTTTTTTTGGCACTGGACAGATTTTATTTTTAAATATAAATTACTGTGCACAGTGTGCAGGACTGCACATTCTGATGGAAGGGCAGACCCAGTTTTTTGAACTGCAGTGCATCAGTGCTTGTTGATTTGGCCTTGATAAAAACAACAACCCCCCAACAAAAAAAGAAATAAAAAAAAGAGAGAGAACGAAAATGAAAATGAGAATGAACAGCACTTAAAATTAACTCTAGAGAAACTTAACTAGGGAACCACTAGGGGCCAGACAAATGGTTTTTGGTTTATTGCCTGCCAATGCAGACCTTATAAAAAAAAAGAGTATGTTCTGGGCCAAGAAGCAGTATTATTTAATCAGCTCAATACACTGGCCACCATTTGCTATCTCATTTAACTCAGGGGCCATTTCAAGGTAGTTGCAAGAAAAAACTTTATGGCCAGGCAGTTTTACTGCCTGGCTTTATTATCCTGCTGATCCTTTGTGAGTTTTATTTATTTGTCTGTGGCCTTTCAACTAAATGACAATTTATTTTTTACGTCCCAGTTGGAGCCAATGCCCCTTAGTGAGGGTAGTTAAGAACTGGCTGAAGACATTACACCAAATGTTCTTCTTTTTTTTACGAGCGTAGAGAAGCCAGCTAGTATCTACAAAATACCCAAGGAACAAATGAAGAAAGGAATCTAACTGTTAGAGTAAATTTCGTCTAGATTAAATCATAAATGGATACTTTTGAATCTGAGAAAGCCACAATTGCAAGCAGAACGACTACAGAGTTCTCTTCCTGCACATGCCCAGAAAGTCCGAATGTATCTGAATGTCAATGTAACAAAGTCAGAATATCAGACTATCCATATGGACAAGAAGGTAAGCTGACAAAGAGTGCTGAAATTCTTCTTTCTTTGGGAGGGGGAGTGGGGGTGGAGGGTTTAGGTTGGCAAAGCGGTTCTTTCCTCGCCTTCTACCACCGTGACCCAAGTTCAAATCCTACCTGGGCCAATATCAGTATGTGGATTGGGTTTTTAGTCCCAGACTGATTCCGTGGGATTTTCCTAGGATATTCTTCTGGGGTTGTCCTCCCACCTCCAAAACTGTACCTGTACCTTCTTCTCGTTGTCTTCTCTCTAGTACAGGTTGCTTCAGGCTTGCGAGCTACATGTACAGTGCCTAGAGAGTTTTTGAGGGATCCTTTGTTTCATTACCAGAAAGAATTTATACTTTTATATAATGTTGATTCTGTGACTCGCGATCCAACCAGCTTCCTTGGACTGGAGGAGATGCCCGATGTACGTACTGGTACAAGATAAGGCAATCAAAATGCCCACACTGAATTGCAATAGTCGTGTACATGTATGTACATGTATGTAATAAACCACATTATTTTGTTCACTTTAAAATTCATACACATGTAGTATGTTTCTTTACACACTTGCAAAGTGAATGTTCGTAGGCTATGTACTAGCACTCACCGCGTTAGGGGGACAGGCTCTTTTGTTTGGAAAAGACAGACCGAGTAGTGGGGACAGTTTCGAGTCCCCATAGCGCGTTGGGTGTTCAGTAAAAGTAGAACAAGGTAAAATCGGGTTAGGGTATAATGAAAGAAAATGAAGAAGAGGACGAATTAGGGTGATCTTGAACATTTTAGAATTTTAGAGTGTTCTGGATTTGAGATTAGAGAGATTTTATTTTACACACAAACCCTATGGGTTGTCCCCATAACGCTATGTACCAAAAGAATTAGTGGACCTACCGGCGCCATCGCACACCATTTTGTTGGTGTACGCCGTGGATAATCATTGGGTAATATCCACATCATACACAATCATTCGTTCATGTGTATTCATCATACCGGGGTATACATGTACTTAGCTTAATCACATATTGTTCTTTCTTGTACTCCTACTGCAAATTTACAAAATTACATGTACAGGTACACAAGTTATTAAAACACAAAACTGTGTTTTTGTTAGAAAAACAGGAAGGAATTTAGAGTCCAACAGTTCAAGTGTGTGTGTGTGTGTGAGGTCGCTAGGCAATGGCCCCAGATAGGTGCCTTACACGGATTATCGAGCAAAGTAAACAATGGCCCAGATATGAGGAGTAATGTTTGGCTACTTGTACCTTATCATGAAACAAAGGTTACTCGCTACAGAAATTTATTCCGCCGGACATGTCGTAATTGCACAGCAACTCAACCGATCTAGCCATATGCTGACTACGTGCAGTGCTGGTATGTACATGTACATTAACAAACTTGGGTTGCACTTATGATAATAATGTGGACATATGTAAAGTTGGAATTAAGATAAAACGCGACCCCCTTCCCCAACACACACTGATGTAACACCTGCTATCGTGGACCCCCTATTGTCCCTCTTTTGTTTGTACTTTTTTTCGGAAGGCGTCCCATACATACCGGTAGGTTTTGTACACAAATTTGTAATCATGAACAGTCGGTCAATCGTGGAAAATTGATTAATCGTGACCCTTTGTTTAAATGTCCTAACCCAATTGTCCCTCGTCCATGTTTGCCGATATTTACATACTCACCCACACACACAAAAGTTATTCCTCAATCTCCGAGGGAAATTTATGCCAAAATTCTACATGTACCCAGTACATGTACTTGCGAAAATCTCCAGGATTAACATTTCGGTCAAATTGCCTGATGAGAAAGCAATTGCAATCCTTAGATAAATTTGTCATTGCCCCTTCAAATTCAAAGTTCATATTAAATCAGATCGTTTATTCCTTTACAACACATTGCCAAAATAAAAAACTGAACATAAACCAGATACAAATGTTTTGTACACAAAGCCATAAACTATATACGCGCCATGTGTGAGAACTCCCTGTGTGCCATGTGTGTGCACTTTAAGAAAGGTAGGCTCAGCGCTGAACTTGTTTGAACTCGAGGATATAAATTGTTCAAGTACATGTAAACATCCTAGTAAACACATATACACCTCCTAAGTCAATGGAATAAACATGGGCATAAATGGAGCAGGGCTGGTGTTTGTTTTTCACTTAATTTATCACCTAAGGGGCACAACTTTCTTCTTCTTTTCATAATCCCAGTGAATTATCTCGAGGAAGGATGGGAGCCAGTGCAGCTAACATTGTAACATGACATCCAGCAAGTTAGGTGTGCCCAACAAATATGTTTTCCTCGAAGGAAAATTCAATACAAGTTTGAAATTAGACCCTCTAAGTAGGAGAAAATCTCAACTAAATATGCTAGACTTTTTTTCTTTAGCCAGAAGGGACTTCCATTGCTTAATTCACACATGTATGAAACACCATCTGCAGATACTGAAATATATACCAGTATCTCGTCCCATATAAAAAAAATTAAACCAGCCCTGTAATGTATCCCAAGGCTGGAAAGAAGAGCTTGGGTCAATTTAGCATGTTAATATATCATTTTGCCTTGTATGCATGCTTTGCGTCAAATGTGCTGTTTTAAGCAGGAATGACAGCATCCATGAACTGGCATGGGGTATCACATTTGCCTTTGAATAACTCCGTGGCATGGATGCTTGTTCTCCATAAAACGAAATTACAAGAATGCTAAACCTGCATGCATACAACAGGAAGGGCTTGTTTTGGGATCGGGCAAACAGTATTTGCTTAAATCTGGCCGCCCTAAACAGCGTCCTTATGTTGTGCCTATTGAACAATTTGAATGCGACCACAATCTGCGTTCAGAGGTGTTCTCAGCCAGCAGATTGCAGCTACTCGCGTGTCACGCACTGAACTGATAAATAGTAGCACTAACGTGTGCGCGTGGTTCAAACGCTAGCACACACTGTTTGCGGAAATGTCAAAATGTGCGTCTCATGACAATCTTTTTGTTATTTTTTTTTCTCAAAATAACAGCCTGCCAGACAGAATAATTTCACAGGGAGTTTAGAATCATTAATATCTTTTACACCTTTAACGGGCACGATGAGACTTACCCTTCCTGTGTCTTACTTGTAGAATGGCGATGAAATGATGTCTTCATGAGCATCTCCATGGTCAGCGGTACCTGTCCATGATTGGTGGCAGCGGCGTCACTGCTTGGGATGTCCGTTAGCTCCGCATCCTCTGGCAAAGTTGGCAGGTACCCTGTAATCCTGGAGTTTCCCCCGCTGGAGCTGCACTCGCTGCTCTTGGGGCTAATTCCACCATTGTTTATGTATTGCACGTATAAATCGGACTTGAGAAACATCGGGTAGGTCGACTCCCGGATGTGTTCCTCCACCTCCGCCTGAGCTGAGTCAAACAAGGTCTCGTCAAACACCGAGCTCCGCACTATCCCTGCGATGTTAGTTCTCAAGACCGAAGACAGCTTGACCACTTGTTGTCCATCCACTTTCACAAACTTCTTGTAAATGACCTTGGCTAGTTCATTCCGCTTGGGGTCATCCGCCGCTTTCTTTTTAAAGCCCTCGGTTGCCAGCCAAAACAAGAGCGGGTCCTGGGCTTTTTCCTGCACCAGAAACTGCTTGAAGAGGCAAATCCCGTCTTCGTCGGAAAGCAAGGCATGTAGACTCTCCGTCCAGCGCGTGTAAGGCGGGGTGACCGAAGCTGACCCCTCAGGTTCAAACCCCAACGGGGCTTCATCCTCGTCCATGTCTCCTCTTAGACCGGCCTTCATGTTCGCTGTGAGCGTGGACCGACGTGGCGTGGCTGAAGGTGACCGCTCCTTGCTGATGCCGGTGGGACCCGTCGATGCGGTTTCATTTTCCTCACCGGGCACAGGCGGCCGTTGGCTAGTTGGCAAGTTCTCCGTGAAGTTTCCACCACAATCTGCCATGTAGTGGTATACCTGGAGTGTCATGGCGCTGGGGAAAGCGCACGTTTAAGCTTGCTGCCAACCTGAGTCGACGGCATGAGTTGTCAGCAAAGTTGTAAGCTTCTCCCAACGACAAAAGTGTGCTTCATTCACAACGCAAATCTTAGTAGGGATACTCGACGCAGCAAAGAAACCGGCGCAACAAGAGCCTTCATGCAGCTGCTGGGCCACTTTGGTCAACAGATGACCAGCCAACTATGGCACAACTGAGACGGCTCATCCACCAACTAGACCTGCAATGACAGAAGAGACAAAGATTTATGTTGATTATTGTGTTGTTAATTAATCAATAAACAATCCCAGATGAAAATAGTAAAGGAGTACATGTACATTATATATGTTGAGTGTACCCAACAGTGTGCGAGCAAGCCATAATGAATAGAGGTCTGCTATGGAAATACAAAAAATCTGTTTAGTGGAGGTGGGGGGGGGGGGATTTCTGGGCACCTTATTTGTGCCATTGAAACCAAGAAAATGTATTTTGTCCGGTTCCTAAACTACCAGTATGACCATTGTTTTATGTGATTAACCTAACATTTGTAATGGACTTCCTATATTAAGTTTAGCACAGGTGGATAAATATCTCATACAAATGTTCTATTCATATCGTATTACACTACATGCAAACCCTGCATAACCCAATGACTCGCTGTGGGAGCCAATTTAATACATTTCATTTGTAGAAAAGAGCCAAAAGTTCGCCCCAAAAATGTATTCTGAACATAAAATGTGCACTGGGATAGCGCTCCTCCCCCCCCCCCCCCCCCACTTCCCCACCCCCCTCCCCCTTACATATTTTACCCACATGAAGTCCATGACAATTACCGGATAGTAATATCTTGAACTGGTGATAATACTGTGACAACTAATGCGTGTTAAGGCTCAACCGGGCAGCACAAATGCAATGACTGAGGTCACTGCAATTGCAAAGAGTTCCCAGGGCGGATTTTCCACAGACAAATTGACTGACGAGTGTGAAATGAGCTCTACTTCTATAAACCTCAACACTTCCAAACTGTCCTGGCAAATGGTTTTGCCATGTAGAGACAATCAACACTCCGTAATTAGAGTCAATGGGCTGAATTCACAGAGCTCTGACGAACACAGGCACACAAAAACGAAAACGCCAAAAAAAAAAAAAGGCAACTCTGAAGAATTGGCAACTAATCAGTATTTCTGCAGCTTCGACTACCGTAGAAACTCGCTACCGATTGGGAACAATTCTTTACGTACCCACTACCCATCACTAAATTTTTCCCTACTTCGACCTATCCGCCATTAGAAAGCAATAACATGTAAAAAGTCAAACCTAGCTCAGAAAACAGGTTTTTGTCTGACTTGTTTTAGTTTGTGTACAGGGTGTCCATGTGATGTCCATGTATGGAACTCCTTTCTAAGATTGCTGTCAATTATTTGTCTTCTTCTTTTACTACCGTACAATAATTAGGTCTACTTCCCTTTTTCATAAGGCTCTCCAACAAAATAATTAAACATGAATACATAGGGGGCAATCCGTAAATTTCCACTTTGTCCTTCTCATGTGCACAATGCAGAGGAAATTTGATGGGAGTCTGCTGGCTGCAAACCACTTTAATCCCAAGCACAAGGTCATCTCCCAGGCATCTCCTGACTTAATTCAGAAATAAAACTGCCCGCCTGGGGCCAAGAGCAATGACTTGTGTGTGGCTGATCAAGGTCTGATTTGATCAAGTAGTAATATGTCTTTGGTTTCCAGTTCCACCCAGGAGCAATGAGTCCTATCGGCTACATGTAGCTCTACCAAAAAAAAAAAATGAAGGAGGGATTCTTGTCCATGTGCTACACGTATGCAGAATTTCTTAAATTGTAACAAGAGGTGTTATTTTCAAAATTGCTTCGGTGAGGCACTGGCCCACTTATTACGCATTTTATATAATAAAGCGAACAGTCTCTCGCGTGTATCGGGCCCGTATTCGGTTTCCACACAATTCAATATTTAGTTTTGATCTGTACGGTAATAGAAAGCATTATGAGCGAGTTGACACAATGACCACAGCCGTCTTGGGTATCGTGACGCTCGTCTAAAACTTGGAGCGAGGAAGCAAATCCGGGCCCCGAGTCGGATCCTTGTAGCTAGATAGACAGTGGAAACTGCACCATAATTTATTTGGCATGTTTGGAGGTGCAGTGTTTCCTCCAGTAAGTACAGTGCAGCAGTATACCATCCAGCTTATGACTGTAAATGCACATAAGAAGCCAAGGCCACAAAGGTACTGACCTGTACATGTGTACCATTGTAAACAAAAAATGCTGTTGGGTAATTCCACTTAGGCCTTTTTTGTGATGTTAGTGCATTAACGCTAATGTCCTAGGCATTCATTTGGGGTACAGTAAACAGTACTACAGAATACTACAAAATTCTCATAGCCCAGTGTAGTAAGACTGAGTACTGCATAGTTTGCTCAAGTATTATTTTGTAGTATTGGGTGATGCTAGGATTTAGTATCTATAATTTAAAAAAATATTTTCCCCAAAGATGGCTTTGCTGGAAAGAATATTGCATCCCAACATTTTTTATTTTTTTTCTTCTTCTTCTCAATGAACATCTTTCATTGCAAAAACGATGAAAAGACATGAATCTGGAACTGTGAGAAACATTTCAAAATTTGTTGGCTTAATAGTACTTTTCAAATAGCACTAAACGCTCCATAGATTTTGTACACAATCAAAGAAGTGGTATGCCAATCACATGTACTTGAATCTAAATGAATGCCTTTATTCACTAATTATTCCATGTATTCAACTTAAAAGGTGTAAATAAAACCTCAGTAAAACACCACTAAGTACAATACTTGAATAAACAAAAGAGATTACAAGTATTTAATTAACCATTCATTCTTGAACATGTTGAAGTGGAAAATTAACTACCTACACATTTACCCAGATTTTTTTATCTTGATGAAACATCAATATGTACTGATTATGTACATCAATTATGTATCTAAGAATGTACTTAGCCCAATATCCTGCAAACCCTTTTATCGGTTGTGTACAAGTCTATGAAGGTTCAAGAATATTTACAAAAGTATTTAATCACAAAATTGGAAATGTTTCTCAGTTCTATATTCATTTCTTTTCAACATTTTTTGCAATCCTCATTCAGATATTCGTGAGAAACCGGCAATGTATGTAAAATGTTGATTTTACAAAGATTTAAAAAATGTACTGCTGGTTTTAATAATATACTTAAAACAGAATTTGTGTACATAAATAAATTGCGAATATTTTTCGTCCAGTTTATGCATCTCGCTGTTAAATGATTCATTGAGCTGAAGAAAAGTTGAATGAATAATATTTTTTAGAAAGTTACACAATAACAACTGCAAAACATCATACAGACTTACAGTTATTAAGTTTAGACTTACATGTAGTTAGAGGGCGTTTTTTATGCGCCAAAGTTAAGGACGTGAAAATGCCTTCTCTTAAAAAAAACACAAATGCCTTCTTTGTCTCATTTCACAAGTTCAGATCGCAATCATTCGCACAACCATGATCTATGCTTTACATTATGGAGAATTCACAATTTTGACATGTGCAAAACACATCATCTTATCAACGTGTACGACGTGTACGTGTACACCAACATGCCAAAATGCACTATGCATGGAAAACACCATAGGCCGGCCATACTCACCGTACTACGGGTACCGCGCTACTGTGCTGACGCTATGAATCGAAACGGACATGTTCCCAACCGACTCAAAACGCAGCCAAATTATCCACAATTCTGGCTAAACTAAGCCTGCTCGGCCATGGACTGCCGGCCTACAGTGTCACGAGTGTGTAGCTATCAACAAGCGCTTTATGTCCGATAACCGCCACGCGAGATTTTTCCCCCGATTCGTACTAGGCATGGCCGGCCGTTGTACACGACAATCTGGCCCCAAATGCACAGGGCATCCTGCATGCGCTGGGTCGTAATCCCCAACCATTGCACAGTCAACAAAGCGTTATTTCACTCACCCCAAACGTGGATCAGCCACCAACCGGTGCGTTTATCAATCCAAAAAGAGTTCGTGAAGACAACTCGTGTTCATTCCAGGAAGGTGTCTGCACAGCAAGCAAGGAATACCGCTCGAAAAAACCTGAAATTTCGGGAGTAAAGCAGACTCGTTCTGACCTCCACTTTACGGGGGTAGCGTCTTCGAAAGCGAGAAGTTTTTTTCTGTGTGTTTCAAAGTGCAACACATCAAAGCACATGCCCGCCGCCCGATGGCTCCCAAAGGGCAGTGACGTTTCCTCAAAGGAAAAGCCGCACCAATCAGAACAGAGCTGACTTTAGGCCGACGGTTATGCTCATTTGTAAAATAGGGGAGATTATTAAGTCGGTCTAGTAACCTTCTAGAAAGCGAAATAAATGGACCATGAATTTGATAACCATTCGGTATATTCACAACGTGGTATTTTTTTTAAGTCCAATTTTATTCCATACCTGCCGCTACATCATGGTCAGGCATGGATTGTCCTTGGTTGAAAATAGCACATGCAAAATAGGACACTCCTATTTCGGTTAATGGAAGATTCTAATCCCTGAGGGTATTCGGCATTCTAGCGCCAGCACACAGAGAGAAAGGACCGCTCGGAAGTCCAGCGGGTCAATGTTGCGTGAAAGGCAAAGCACGGTGGTAAAAAGAGAAGAAAAAGACCGCTTCAAAATGATTCACTACATCACTCATGTACTTACTCTTGGCGCAATGAGAAGGGCAAATTGATGAATTGTGCAAAACAAACGGACTCCAATTCAAGGATTCTCTGTAGTAGTACGGCCTAGCCTTTTTAATGGGGTCTGTTCTCTATGCTGAACGTCTATAATATGTCGCAAGTCTGTTGTGCATGTGGTGTTTGGCGGTGTATACATAAACCTATGCGTAAACTAAAGCCATGTACAATGTGTACATGTATAGCCGGAATAAATAGCCCCTGCCGCTTTCATTCAAATCACCCGACGAATTAATTTGCCGTTGACCGTGCCGGGTCGGGGTCCGGTCAACTGCGGGCCTCCGTGCAAGCCAAGTCGGCGCCTGTTTAAATGAGCCAAATTGCCTCGTAGGGTTGCATTTTTTTCCCAGACTGTTTTCTTCATCTTTTAAGCCGCTGGGTCTGGAGTTAAAATCGGGTAAAAAAAAAAAGGAGGTCGGTACACAGACGCGTTAAGAATCAGGAAAACACGTTTTTTAATGATGCCAAAAGCGGAACCGCGATTTTCATAGTGGTTTTCTGATCCAGAATTAAAAGCATCAAAGTGACAATTTCCGAGCAGAATGAGCGGCCATTATTGTTGTAATGGGGTTATACAACCTTCTTATTCCTCCTTGGTACAACCATGTCGTAAAAACGCGAGACCGCTGGACAATTTACTGCCGAGGTTTATGTGTTATTGTAGGCTATAGTCGGTCTCGGTGGCCTTAACAAGAAATAGATAAACCATTGGAAGGTGTGTTTTTACTCCCCCATGGATAAACCATTAAGGGAAGGGATAAAGATGGGAATTATTTTGAACAGTATATTTTTAGAAGCTGATGAGAACCATTGGCTTCGACTGGTATGTGCTTATCTTTTTGTGATTAACATTTCCCAACTAGTACTATTGTTTAGAACATAGCTAGCTCTATGTTTAGAATGATATGCCATCCACAACACGTACATGTTAGTACATGTACCCACGTCATGGATCAGTGCAGTGTGCATGCAACGTACAATTCTTGGCTAAGTTATCCCTTTGGTATTCCGATTAACACGGCTTTGATAGGTCTGCGCATTCAGCATAGGCAGTTCAATCTAAAAAGCCGCTGCTGCATGCAGTGCCGTGTTGCCAGAAAATGCACTCTACTCTGCATGCTGCGTAATAATGCATTGTGACCGCCATTCACTCGTAGGCGGACGGACGACCAACGTTAATCATTTATCACGGCTAATAAAAACAGCCCGCTCCCTCTGATGTTGCCGCCAACAAGGAAAACCGCTTTGCCGCGCCGGGTTTTTTTTTATTATCTCTTTCCAGCATATCGGCCATAAAAAAAAAGTAGTAAAGGAAAAAAAACACAGAGAAAACCGCGGCATGCATGCAGTTCATGGCCCGCGAGGCCCAACAAAAGACCACGAGAACATTTTTTTTAAGGGAATGGATAAACACAGTGGGCTTGATGATCAGGACATAGTCAGGATTAGAGGGTTCCCGTTCCGACACCAACAATACGCCTTTGGCTAAACCGTCAATTGTATAGAGATTTTCTTTACCACGTCACTTCCCTTTTTTTAAGTATTTTTTCTTTTTTCGCTGCAGCCAGGGAATGAAAATAGATGCTCATGCGCTTAAGGAAAATGAGCAATTATGATCTATCGAGATTAGCCCGACAGTTCCAGTCACCTATGAAGTATGAAGTCGTCCTTTGTCGGCAGCCGCCGGCAACTTCAAAGGGTTTTTGCGAGCGTAAAAAATGACAACTGTTCGGCGCTACCAATATTTTGATGAGAATTTTGCCAACCGAAAGTGTACGTGCGTTAACTGTAACGTATCAAGTTTGTTTGGAACTGTCGTTTGAATATATTAAATATTTCATTTTTGTATCGTCATAATACGATGACGCCACTTCTATTGTTTTGTTATTCACTTTGACTATAGCCTCGCGCTCGACGGCCTAATTGTGCAAGTTGGGAGTTGTTTACTACAAAGTTCCGAATTATATTTGTTAATATCCTGGTCTATACCAATATGCAAATAACGCAATTCAATGCTGGTGTCATTATGCGCAGTTTACATCAGTTCGCCGGTCCAAACATTATCGTTGGGAAATGGGAAAAGGCTTGAAACTGTTTTCATTATATAACTATTGAAAAACAAAAAACATGCATTAACAAAAAATGTGTACATTTTGGTCATTATTTGATACAGTTGTAATAAACCCCTACTTGAATTCTCAGACCAACCCGTGCAGATGCTAAGCACAAACATTTGCTTAGCACAAACAAGTCTTGCTTAGCAAAACAAAACAGGTTACCAGCCAAAACCCGGTGCTTACATGCATGCTAAGCAAAAACTAGCTGAATATAAGTCACAAACAATATACATTCACCTGAAAACTTGGTCTGCAACCCTGTTTTTGTCAAGTAAGAATTTTCGTGCTAAGCAATTATTTGTTGTGCTCTGTGAAATTGGCCCCTGGTATATCTGCCACACAAAGTCATCGCGTTCTTATCGGGAAGATTCAGTAGAATCTCAAATGTTTCAGCATTTCATTTTTCTTTCTCGATTGAGTTAAAGAAAATTATTAAACAAAAGTTAAAATTTGTGCCATGCGAAATATATTAACCGGGAAATGGTTGAAAGACCCTTTTCTTTTTCTTTGTTTATCATCATGTCTCTAAAATGAAGGCATCCGATGTAAACTGGTTTTAAAAAAAATGTCATGTAAAGTCAGGAGATTAATTGAAACAGTGATGTTGGAACTTGGACACTCCAGCCGTATACCCAGCACGATATGTGGCAGAGGGGTACCCCCCTCTTATTTCTGTACCCTATACACACTCCACAATATTGTTACCTAACACATCCCCCCTTGAAACCTAAAAAGAATTCCTGAGATTCCGGGAACACAACGGTCAACACAAACGAGAGGGGGGGGGCTATCTGCCACATATCGCGCTTCATTAATAATTATGTCCAGCCGAAGACAAAGACAAAGCAAATAATTCACCTTATATTCCTCAGCTACAGTATGAGAAGTGATGCAGAACGTACATGTACATATGAAGCACGATATGTGGCAGAGAACCCCCCCCCCCCCCCCCCCCCCCCCTCCCCCTCTTTTGTGTTGACCATTGTGTTCCCGGAATCTCAGGAATTCCTTTTAGGTTTCAAGGGGGGATGGGTTAGGTTACAATAGTGTTGAGTGTGTATAAGGTATAGGGATAAGAGGGGGTACCCCTCTGCCACATATCGTGCTGGGTATAAGAACGTGCCAGATACGATAGGAAAAGAAACATCGAGGAGAAAACTTATAGAATGTTTTGCGAGACACGTACTGCGTCATATCCAATAAAATGTAAAATTCAAAAATAACGAACGTGCTTCGCATTTGTTAGGCTTACCAGCGAAGGAAGTTATTAGAGTGTAATTGAGAAATACACAGTATAACAGCGTACATGTAGTGTATTGTATTGTATTGTAGACGTGGTTATATCTTCATATTCTTTCGATATATTCATTTAAATAATAATTAATTGAACAAATCGATATCCGTTGATATTGTTTTAACTAAAGCGAGGAAAGTATAATGCGTTTTGCAATGTGGTTGATTTATAGAGGCATACGCATTACGCATATCGAATGTCGAACTCTGTAGCATTACGCAAAATTATAATTGTATTTTGAATTAACTTAATTATATTCTTTGGGGGCAAGGTTTGATAATTTGTTTTATATATGCTCGTAATTTTTCTTGCGTTCTGGCGGGAATAATTTACGAAGCTGATAGCTTTAACTGCTGATATCGTCCATCGTTGGGGGAAAACATACTCTCTTTTTTTTAAATAATGCCGCAATTTAACAAGTCCACATTTTATTGGCAATCGCTAACACAATCCGTGAAGTGCGGTGTATTTCTGATTCGAATTGTAATTTTAATGTATTTGGTGATGTTATTGTATTTTAAGGGTAGGATACACCATTTGCAGATATCGACAAATTTTATCACAGAATTACTAAGAAATGTCTTACTTATTTGAAAGTAAATAACGATTCTAGGCATCCAGCAAAATGATTGCGGTAGATATTCTGTATTTGTTCCGAAAAAATGAATACAAAAAAATAAAAATCACGAACGCCGGACGGCGATCGATCGCCCCAAAAAACCAAGAACAACTGCCCGACGCCGGTAAAACAAAGGTTTTTATCTTGCACTCATGATTGTAAAACTTCGGACAGGTCAGTTAAACGATATTTACTATAAAATACAACCCCCAAATCCACCCATTCCTGATAATTCATGCAATTACCAATGGCGTATCCTACCTTTAAGCAACACTAGTTTTTACTCCCAGTTTCATCATTGTAGTGCAATTGAATATATTTATATAACATTTGCGCTTAACAAAATATTAGTATTATAATAACTATCTTTAAAGTTATATACCGTTTGTCAGTTGTGCATTTTAAAGCAGCCAAAAATAACTAAAATAATAATAAGTAATCAAAATAACAAGTTCTCAAAACCATTAACAAAAAATGGTGCTTGACAACTAACCTTAAGAAGTTTTAGCTTTGTATAAATACTGTATATTTCGAGAAAATGTTATTCTAAGATTTCAATTTTAAACCATCCACTAATGTAAATTCATAACAAAATCTGTCTCGGGGTAGACTGAGACATATTGTTGTATGTACTTCTTAATTATTTCTTCAAAATGGCATGCAGCATGCGCCAGAAGGAATATTTTCGCAGGGAGTTTAGAGTCTTTGACATCAATTTTAAAAAAAAGCTCTTTAACAATAATTTGGTTGGTTACTTCTTCGACAGTTGCAAGGGGTATACTGCCCCTTTAATTATATGAGTAATGTGGTAAACATTGAGAGTGTTCTCGTTCTGATAAAACAGACTCGCTTGGACTGCCAAAGACTGCAAGGACATTGTTGATAGTAGACCCATATTAAATCAAATCCAAATCCAGTCTTGAGTCAAGACCACGGTACTTCCCACAATGCTTCCCTCTTCCTTTACAATATTTTGTGCGAGTGTCGCACCAGGGCCTAATTTCAGGGAGATAATAAGGGTGCATTACCCTAATTGAAGGGAGAATTTCTACGCGGTTTTATTAGCATGAAATGTGTCCCCCCCCCCCCCCCCCCAGTTTCTTTTGAAAAAGGAGGCCGTTTGCTAAAAACAATTGTGGGAGTGTGTAAATATAGCATGGGATCAACTCCCTGGTTTTTGAGCTTCAATCTGAGGGCAGACTTGACAAAATTACGGTTATAAAATGGGTCCTAATTGCCCTAGAACGTGGAGGGATGCCATTTGTAAAATGGCTGTTTGCAGGCTCGGGAAGTATCACTTTTCGGGAGGTGAGTTTCTTTTGGTGTGAATATTAAAAAATGTAATTGGCTAACCCACTAACAATTGAAAAGAAATGGAAAGATAAAAACCAAGACAATAATCTGATTGTTGTTTGTGAAACCCCAGTGTTGTCGGTGGGCATGAAACTTAGTCCTGAACATTGTTGATTTTACACTGTTTTCAATGGGACATGAATTAGGCTAGTGCACCCATAAGCAGTAAATTTGTTGCCATCTGGCGGGTGGCGAGCTCCATGTGCCATGCTAGTCTTCGATATGAGGGTGGTGGGAATGTAACAGAGGGCGCTGTTCATAACTACACACCACGCAAAGTGCTTGCCAGATGAGGGCGGGATTGCTGTTTGGCCCAAAACGACAAAACGTCAATATTAACGTCAATATTCACGACTTTAGGGCAAGTCGTGAAATGTATTCACGATCTGCATAGTCCTATAACTTTCACTATAAACTGTCCTTAATAGCGAAGTATTAAAGTTGGCTTTATATGCGCATGTCTAACATCCCGGAACTAAGGATTCTGTGTTTACGCAGTTAGCTCCTTGGTTAGCCCATTATTTGTTCAGCTAGCGCGCCGCGGTTAGTTAACAAATTGTGATCGTAAGCGCGGAATTATGTGGTTAGCAGAGACATGAAAATATGTGCATTACATTTACGATATTATTATGTACAATTAAAAATTGCAATTTGACACATTAAATGACACATTATAATTATAAACACACTGAATACACAACATTTTTTAAATTTACAGCAGAACGATTAAAGATGACAACCCTCAAAAAACAAAATTGCCAGTCGATATTTTGTAAACTAATAATTACTATGCGTCACAACAAGTGAATATATATGCAAATATTAATAATTGAAGAGTCGTCGGGCGCAGGCTGGTAAAAGGTAGTATACACCATTTGCAGATATCGAAACAATTTACTACTTAATTATTAAGAAATATCTTACTCATCTGAAAGTAAATAATGATTCTAGGCATCCAGCAAAATGCTTGCGCTAGATATCCTTTAATTATTCTGAAAAATATAATTTTATTTTAAAAAAATCGCGATCGCAGGACGGCGATCGCAACAAAACCACAAATAACATAAGAATAACTGCTCGACGCCGGTTGAAAACAAACGCTGTTTTTCGTGCTTTTCTGGGCATTTATGATTGTAAAACTTCGGACAGGTTAGTTAAACGATATTTACTATAAAATACAGCCTCCCAAATCCCATCATTCATGATAATTCAAGCAATTACCAATGGTGTATACTACCTTTGGCTCCGACAAATAATGGAATCCAAATTGAGCCTATGCCATCCGACCCAAGCTTGTGCGTGATCCGTATAAAACTCTTTCTAAAAAATAATTCCGCATCCGAATTTGACTTCCGTATTAACTCATCAGATTATTGACCAGTCACTGTGCCGTGGCTACATAATAACTCTTCCAGTCAAAAACCGCCAACAAAATGAATGTCAAAGCCGTTGTTGGTGCAAGTAAACGGCCGGACAGCCCTTTACGGTTACTTTTTATGGCGAGTCGCTGATCTTTTGACGAAGCGGCCGTTTGCGTTGGCTTGCATGTATCGCACACGGGAGGCTGAACAGTCGTCGTATTGCAGACAAGATACTTCTGATATGCGGAACAGTACCCTAATTCACATTTGCCTAATTCTTCCATTTGTGGCATCTTCAGGCATCTATCCACTTTCGAGAATTACAGCAACAGCTAATGGTGTATAGGCCTACTACCTTTAATATTGCTAACATTATTTTGTGCAGTTTTTTCAGGAAGTTAGTCTACAATTCCTTGGTGAGGGAAAATTATTATCGTTCAGTGTTTAGAATGGGAATAAACATACTTGTTTAAAACCCGCCGACATCATATATTGATTCTCTTATTAACAAGTTGGCGTCGGAGGACGTGTGTACACGCATTTTTTTGCCGGAAATAAAACCGGATGGCGGATAAACACGTCAGGAGCAAGGCCGTAAATATCTGCCAGCGACCACTCGCAGCGAGCGAGGCCGGAAATAACAGGGTGTGCTACCCACTGATTACGGCGAGTCGCTGACGAAGCGGCCGTTTGCGTTGGCTTGCATGCATCGCATGGGAGGCTGAACAATCATCTTCTTGCAGACAAGATATCTTTGAAAGTAGGCACAGTACTCCAATCCCCACTTCCCTTCACTCTTTTGTGGCATCACCAAACATCTTCTTTTTATATTCGCTTTGGGCTGGTTCGGTTCCCAGTTGTCGAACTTGAGTTTCTCATCAGTACCATGGGGGCACACGAATTCTTCACCGCTGGACTCGCGATAGCAGCCAAGCCAGACACCGTACTTGGGACACATTGGCGAAATTCTTTCAGTCACCATTTCCCAGACGAAATCATTCTCAGCCTGAGACTGTGGTACCACCAGGCTGCTGCCTTTGTCCAGGCAGAACTTATCAGCTATCGTCCAGTTTGTAGGTTTATCTTGGAGCAATCCGTAGCATGCTTGGTTATACTGCTTCCAGCCCAAAGGGCAGGCACTCGCCCAAGTCGAAAAGGCTGCAACACCGAGCACAAACATCACAAGAAAATCACACCGTTCTGACATTTTGTTCATATTGGTTGATTTTCAGTACGGGTCTAAAATTATTCAAAATATAGTTCAGGAATTTCCACGCTTGTTGTTCAGGTTACAGTTTCGCGTGACCAACTGAATTTGGAGTGCGTGTAGCATTCGGCACGTCTGGTAGTGGTGGTAAAACACTAGTCCAAGACATGTTCATTTTTGTTGTGAGTTTCCTGCACGTAGACGCAGGTTTCCATGGCAGCGTTTTGTCACAGGTAAACAAAATAAGTCTTTCTTTATAATGTTTATACAGTTCCCTCAATAGAGTGGTAATTAGTTGAAGTTAACTGTTCATAATGAACTTCCGCTTGCAGCCTTCGATTAGTGTAGTGCATGACTAATTACTCGCCATCAGAAGACGTTGCAGAAAACCAGCCAGCACAATCCCTTGTATTATAAAGTAACCAGTTCGCTCCGGGGGACGTGTATACACGCAAAGTATTTGCGGAATTCAAAACATAATGACTACTAAACACGTCACGAGCAAGGTCGCAAATATATACCATTGACTGGCTCGCCGCGAGCAAGGCTGGAAATTTCAGGGTGTGCTACCCACAGATGCCAGTCTTAACCCATCTCGGATCGAATTTGGTGATGAAAAAAAAAAATCCCGCGCCTGGGTCCGGTCAATGTCAAAATAATTCAGGCGCGAACTGGTTAACAATTGCAAATTAGTACATTAAATATGAAATTATAATTATACAAACAATACACTGCAAAAAGGCTGGGTAAACAAAGTTGGTCAGTACAACTTTAACCAACAATTGGTCTGTGGTTACACAACAGTTGGTAAATTTGGTTGAAAATTACTCAACTTGAGTTGGGCAACAAGAAGCTGCCCGAGCCTTTGGGTAAAAACCGTTTTAATTTAGTTAATAGACCGTGTCTTCTTATTGGGAGTTTAACAAAACGAAAAGTTGGACATTACAACTTTAACCAACCATAAGGTCTGTAGTTAACTGCTATGGTAAACATGATGACAACTCTTCAACTTCTATTCCCGTTGTTTTGGCAAATGGAATTTGCTAGAGGTTGGTACAAAAACCTGTTGGTTAATTACATGAACATACATGTACATCGGTACGGAGCCGGCCCCTAATGGCCCTGTCACACTATAACGTTTTAGGCCAACGCGTGAGTAGCGCGTTAAAAATAGTTGATACGCTGGCAAACGCTGAACTTCCACAGAAAAAGTCAAGTTGAACCGTGATTTCAGCGTGTCCATAACGCGTTAATAACGGGTTTATAGCGTTCGCCAGCGCGTGAATAACGCGTTAGTAACGCGCTCGACGACTGATGAACGACTGCCCAGCGCGTGAGTAGCGCGGTCCAACGCGCGCCAGCGTACGGCAACGACCACATGATTAGTTGTACAAAAAGATGACGCGCTACTACAGTAATGGCCCTGTCACACCAGAACGTTGTAGGCCAACGTGTTGAAATTTCGGCAACACGCGGGTAAATGCTGACCAACGCTAGGCCAGCGTTCGCAACGCGCTGAGCGCGTTACCCACACGCTGGAACACGCTGTCACACGCTGAGACAAAAATACGTTTTTCAAAATCAGCGTTTGCCAGCGTGTGACTGCACACGCTAGCGGCGAGCAAGAAGGCCGTTACTCACGCGTCGAACGCGCTAGACGATCGTTACCAACCCACTACTCTCACGCTGGCGACCCGCTGTCGTATTTTTACTATAAATCAGTAATGCGTTCCTTACACGCTGAGCGCGTTTCTCACACGCTACTTACGCGCTGGCATACGCTATGAACCCGTTATCAACCTGTATGAACACGCTGAAATCACGGTTCCACTTGACTTTTTCTGTGAAAGTTCAGCAATTGCCAGCGTATCAACTATTTTTAACGCGCTACTCATGCATTGGCCTAAAACGTCCTGGTGTGGCAGGGCCATAACCAGCGTGTCACAAGCGTACGCCGGCGTACGCCAGCGTGTGAGTAGCGGGTTGATAACGATCGCCTAGCGTGTTCGACGCGTGAGTAACGAATCTAAAACGCGCCGCCAGCGTGTGCAGTCACACGCTGGCAAACGCTGGAAATGGTAGCTATTTTGAAAAAAATCTTTTTTTCCCCAGCGTATGACAGCGTGTCCCAGCGTGTGAGTAACGCGCTCATCGTGTTGCTAACGCTGGCCTAGCGTTAGTTAGCGTTTGCCAGCGTGTTGCCAAAATTACAACACGCTACTCACGCGTTGGCCTAAAATGTTCTGGTGTGACAGGGCCATAAAGGGACATATGACGAATACAAATCACCGTGACGAAATAATTTGAGTTTTTTATTTCGGGCGCTCGAAATGATTTCGTGTCCACGAAATCATTTCTTGCACTCAAAATAACTTATTTCGTGAGCTCCAAATGATTTCGTGCCCACGAAATGATTTCGTGCGCTCGAAAAAAAAACTTAAATTATTTCGTCACGGTGATTTTTATTCGTCATTATGTCTCTTTAGGGGCTCCGTACATCGGCGCTTATTTCTCCATGGTGTAACCACCAATTCCCAGCCCTTCATTTTGTTTTTCCTCACAAAAAAAGAACACATGGAATATATCCTTAAGCATTATAATATAGTTTGCGAAATATTAGTAAGCCTATATGTTCCGATGGCGTCGAACTTGGTGTTTACAAATGTGCTTTTCTATGGGAGCACAAGACGTGTAAACAACGTGTGACGTTCTTAGTACAAAAAACCTTCGAAACTCACCCTATTTTTGTAATGACAATACATCTTAATTAATGCAAACAAACTACCTCGTGGTGTGAATATGTAGAAATTGACAATTTTCACGTATAATAACATATTTATGTTAGGGTGCGTGGTGTGATTGTTTGAATTACGATGTATGCTGCAAAAAACACAACAATAAATATGCAAATTGTTCAGTATCTTTGTTCAGAAGGCGCAAGACGATGTGCCTCTGTTTACATCTACATGTATATTCAAATGTGCCCGTCAATATGCGCACGCATCATGTTTTACATCAATTTGGTTAAGAGTGACATCAGAGGTCACATTTTGTGTAAAACACGATGGGTGCGTATTAGCCATTTGCGGGTGACCCCGAGTTAAATTTGAATAACATCTGGTACACTGACTTGCTCACACAGCTTGGCACAGTTTAACTTTAAATTCTCCAGACTAGAGACGCTGTTGCTATATCACGTGATTCAGGGCAAGCCTTACGCGTCATACGCTAGCAACCCCCAGCTCTGGAATGGTCTGGTGTCTTTTTGCCATTCTCACCCATTGTAAACAATGTATTGGCGCTGAGCTTCTCTTACGTAACTATGCAAAAGCTTGCCCCGAATCACGTGATATAGCAACAGTGTCTTTGGTTTGGAGAATTTAAAGTTAAACTGTGCCAAGCTGTTTGAACAAGTCAGTGTACCAGATATTATTTAAATTTAACTCGGGGTCACGCGCAAATGGATTATTATACCTGAATATGTAAACATGTAAACACGTGAAGGCAGAGGGCACATCGTCTATAGTGCCCGTACCACTGACCTCTATACATGGACAGATCATCATTGTTTCATTTTGAAGTCGGCATGCGGAGAAGTGCAACATGGCGGACCCACAACGTGACTCTGTGAGCCAATGAAATGTCCAGGTGTTGGTACGATACGTATTACGTAATGTTTATAAATACAAAATGTAAATCCGCTGACCTGCACACCTGGACATTTCATTGGCTCACAGCAGTGACGTCCCGGGTCCGCCATGTTGCACTTCCAGTTCGCCGACTTCAAGTGTTAGCACAGCAGAATATGGACAATGGTCCGTCCAGGTGTAGAGGTCAGTGGCCCGTACATACTATTTGGCCAGGGATCACGCCCAAAGCCATGAGACTCGGCAACATTATGTTGAAAGCGAGAAGAAATACAGACAGGGATTAGTCGAAGAGGATACGACTTTTTGAAACATTTAGAATAATCCGCAAATGGGAATTGACTGGGTACATTTTTTGTTCAGATTTGTTTTTATATTAAAAGGTACAAGTCCGAGACAAACCGTTTTCCCACCAACCGACGCATGCGCATTACAATTATTTACAAAATTAAAATAAGGTTGTTTCACGTTCCGCGGCCATCTTGGATTCAGCGCAAAAAGGGGTACGCAACTTACCCGGATGATAGCGTGTTTATATGGGTGTACCCATCGAAATCAATTGTGTACCCCTCTCCTACATGTAGTAGGCCTACAGAGGGCGCTCTACTGAGCATGCGCAACTGGAACGTGAAACAATCTTATTGTGCTCGGGACAATTTAATATTATAAAAATGCCACTAAATAAAAGATTTTGTATGAACAGATTTCTTAAATATAACCAATTTTATTTGATGAAATGTCTTTGATTTCTCAAAATATAGCTGCCTTTTCTTTTACATCACTACACTTTATTACAAAAACTGATGAAGAAAACTGTGAAAATAGAAAGTGCTTTACTGCTTATCAATTTGCATAGAATATCAATATATCATAATCACAGATAGGCACCATCACCATGTAAAAACAGTTATCTCACTTTAAATTTTGTAATAATTACAAGTTTAAACATTTTTTTTGTATGTGTACAATATCTACTCCTTTCATATTATCCGATGGTATATAAATATATTAACTGCATTTCAACTGCATTTCAACTGCCGTACAGTAATAACAATGGAACAGCGCCCCCACACTGTGGGCCTAAATGTCATGATCTTTGCCCTGCCGTGATATTCGATGTCTTCTGTTAATTTTAGACAATTGTACAAAACTTATTTTTTTGGCAAAATACCGTACTCCTAATATTAATTTCAATTTTGCATCTGTAAATTTGTAGAGGTAATTTGTGTTTATATAATTGAAACACTATTATTTTAATTGGAAGACACAGTATTTATTTTTTGTTAACCCCCCTAAAAAAACCTTTAAAATTAACAATGTTTACACATTTGATCCTTTGTTTACACATATCTTGCTGCAGATGAGACAATAGTCTTCGACAAAGACGGTTGTATTCGATATTTGATTGTGCACGTGTATTCTTTTCGCACAGTGTGCCCACTAACAACACGATTAGTCCAGCCATAGAGCACAGTCCAAACAGTCCTTGTTCATATAAATTCTATCATTCGCTTCAGTTCACACAGTCAACTACCCATTCAGCAGTGGCACGGGCCTGCTTTGCATATCTAATTAGCGTTGCTTCACAAAGGAATTTCGTGCGTGCAGGTAGGTAGTACCGGTACGTGTTGCGTGTATGATGACGACCACCGTTGTGCGATCGCCGATTGGCTTCCCGTAGGAAAGCCTGCAGAGAAATAAGGAAAAAGATAAACCGCGGGAACAAGTGACGACTGTATGAAAGAGAAGAGGAGCTGGTCTATAATCGAGTCGTTTGCAAGTGCGCTGCCTGAAAAGATTATAGCGACATGCACAATAGCGATTACTGTCGTCTTTGGCAAAGACTAATTAAAAGGATTGTATACGTTTGGTAATTGGAACACATTGTTTGTTTCAACCTTATAGATATATACCATAAAACTAACCTGTAAAAATTTCATTTCAAAAGGTGATATCGATTTTGAGGTATTGCCGAAAATCTGGAGCGGTTATGTCCACGCAGGAAGAATAATCTGCATTGGAATACTCGATCTGAGAAACGTCACTGCAGTAACGCTTCTCAGATTCAAATTTGTTGGGGGGTAAAAAGTGATATCTTTTTCCATAACCGCAGTACTTCAAAGTAAAAAGTTTCCTAAAATGCATTATACTATCCAAAGCTGCTGTACTTCTTACCAAGTAAGTTTTTATTGCCATTTGTTTTTTAGAGTAATTACCAAACGTATACGATCCCTTTAAGACAGTGACATAAAGAAAGTGCAATACTAAATGATACACAACTGCTCAGAATACAAGGAACTTCATTCAATTCAACCACATATACAACACATTGTACAACACATTTTAAAACCTGTCCTTTGATTGGTGGGTCATTGGTCACATGACATGTCACTGCATTATCCCAACCCACTGCCAAGCAGCGCAACAAAGAGAGTCACATGATTGGTGGTTCTAGCCAATCAGATGACAAGGATTTATTCAGGTGTTGTACAAAATTATTAACAATGACTGTTTCACATTCGTGCAATGGAAGAATAGTTTCATTCAATGATAGATGGACTGTTCCATTCCACTCGGTTTTGCCCCACGCAATGGAACATTCCATCAGTCAGCTTTTGGAAATTATTCTTACCATTGCACTTGTAAATGTATTTTTATATTATTAATTATCTATTTCATGATTAAATAAAGTCCTAAAAAATAAAATGGATAAATAAGTTACAATTATTCTCATCAAAATATTAAGACCACACCAAAACTAAACGAACCCTTCACAATTTATGTTGCTATACGAATATACATGTATATATAAATTCAGACCATTGCCCATTATTACAAATGATACAAATAATTAAGAATGCTAAATACAGCAGTAATTCCTTTTGGATATTTTCAAAAGAAGTTTGAAGTCTGCTTTATTTTAAACAAGAGAACTACAACGGCACCAATTGAAAATATGAACTTATCTTACAGATAATTTGTCCCTTCAATTGAAGGACTTCAATAATACTCCTGATAAATAATACCCCTGATAAATTATATCTCGTACCTCATGCAATTACTTAACATTTCAGTTTTTGTTTTTGTTAAAAATCAAAGCTAACGATAATTACATCTCAGTGGGATTGCCGCATTCTCACACACACTTTAAAATAGAACTCGAATTGAACATAAAAATTAAGACACAATCATTTGTTTAAAACAAATAAGGATTTGAACCTTTTTAACTGCTTTAAAGGTAGGATACACCATTGGTAATTGCTTAAATTATCATGAATGGGTGGATTTGGGTGGTGTATTTCATAGTAAATATCGTTTAACTGGCCTTTCCGAAGTTTTATAATCATGGATGCCGGGGAAAAAGGAAAGAAAAAAAAACTTAGTTTGTTTTTAATCGGTGTCGGGCAACGATTCTTATGTTGCTATTGTTTTTTCGCGATCGCCGTCCGGCTATCGTACTATTAAGCTAAACTGGGTAGATTCATTGAAATGCATTCTAATTTGGCAGAATCGACATTTACCCAGCAGCCGTTGCCAAGTCATTCAATCGCAGCCATTTCAACAAACCTCTTTCTTTTAGGTACTGTGTATAATGACGTCGGCGCTATCCAAGGCGTCTTGGATCTTCGAGGCCACGGCCGTGTGTATCCCTTTTCCGCGTATCTTGGCATGCGCCTTCTTGGCCTTGCGCATGGGCGGCGGCATCGCCGCGGCCGCCTCGCCCACTTCGGCTGAGGGGCCGGCGGCCTGGCGCAGCGAGTTGTGGTTCCGGATGGCGTTCTGCAGCATCCTGAGCAAGAACAACTTGTCCTTCCCCTCCTGGGTGGTGTGATAAGAACGAGGCAAGCGGCAAAAAAGTTGGTCACAATATGTGATGCGATCGAGCAAAATGAGTCAAACAAACAAACAAATAAAAAAATTAAAAAGATATATATATATATATATATATATATACGTGTTTGTAAACCGATTCAACTTCGGAGAGTGCTCTAATTTACAAAAGGAGCGATATAAAATCAATCACAAAAACTAGGATAGGTTTTTGTTCACCATTTTTTTATTCCGACAAATTTGTTTCGTGGATACCTCCACTCGTCAGGGAATATATATATATATGTGACCATCCACGACAAAAGGGCTGTAAAGTCGCCAGAGCTTATTTTGAGAAAAGGAACATTAAAATATGTGAAAAACAATAAAAAATCTAAAAGATTTTCATATTCAATGTTACTTGTTGTAGCCAACCATAAATACCAACTATGTCTTGTAATACATCATTTTAAAGCTTATTTCTTGTAGATTTCATTTTTTCTAAATCTCTTAAAACGTCAAAATGCCTACTTTAAACCCCTTTCGTCGTGGACGGTCACATATAGATAACACAAATGACGAGTGGTCTAATCTACCTTTAAACACGACTCCAGTAAATTTTGCTTAATAAAATTCTGTAATTAATTAATTAATTGACGTGGGACTTACCAGTGCTATTTGTTGCTTGAGTCGTTTCACAGTGTTCTGTCGGCCCTGGGTCACCGTTCTGTAGTAGTAGACAGCCAGGCTGTTGGTTTAAAATTGCCAAAGTCAACAAGACAGTCATAACTAGATATGAGGCTGTGCTATGCACAGGAGGATGCGCCATATTAGCTGAAGCACACAGGGCAAAACAGTAAGAACATGCTGTAATACGATTCGCTTGATAGCAGGGATGTAGTCGAGTCCATCACAAGTCCCTGCGAGTCCATCACAAGTCCCTACGAGTCCATCACAAGTCCCTGCAAGTCCATCACAAGTCATTCAGTTCCAATTCAAATCACAAGCTATTCAAATAAGCTTTGACAAAGGCATTCCTTTGTCATTGTTCATCCAGATATTTGTGACTGCCTTTATGAAGGGACTTGTGACTGGCTTCACGAAAGGACTTGTGAACGAACTTGCAGGGACTAGACTCCAACCCTGCTTGTTAGTAATGATATCAAGGAAGTTTGAAAATGCACAGCATGCGATGCAGATCTTGTATTTATAATTGTAAGACCGTTGCTTGCACAGGCGTAGTTCTTGGTTGCAGGGCATCCTAATCGCGGTATGCAGCGCGCGTGGGCCGCCGATGCGGCGCCCTCTAACATATGCCGTAGACCACGCCATGACCTTCAAATAGAACGTCTTGGACGAGTGACGTAACATCCATAATCACCGACTCATCGGTCAAGTTTCTGTTTTTGTCACGTAATTATGCACGCAATGTCACACGCCCATCATGCAAATGCGACACAATTCTGCTAGGAATTTTTCGAGCGATTGTGTCTACGCATATCTGTGGGTCTACGGCCTACCTTACCGGGTGCCCGGATCGGCAGCCTACGCGCGCTGCATACCGCGATTAGGACGTCTTGCAACCAAGACTACCATAGGCAGGGTGTTTCCTATGTTGCACGAAGTGTTGTACCGCGTTCGTTGACTTCCCTTAGATTGCGTTCGATTTAACTCTGACCTGACTTCCCGCGCTTAATACTTAAGCAAGCCGGCTACTTGGGTAAGTATCCATAAGCCATGCTAAAATATGACTGCCACATCCGGTCATGCGCCAGTGGTAAGAAATTTTAAAAAAGAAAGTTTTTTGTATCCAAATTAGTCTGAATGATGCAGCGACATAGATCCATTTGGGGAGTTTCCATAGAAGAAAAACTGATGTAACCTCTCTTGCATGTGGCCGTGTATTTATGTCCGAACGTCTCTCGTTGAGTCGAGTGACCCGAGATCGTTCGTTTACTTTCACGTACTGCGGATATGCAACTTTCCCCAACTTAGAGGCACAGGTTCGGAGTGAGTTTTTGTTTGTTTGAAAAGCCAACTCCAACTATCTAGAAAATATAAATAAAACAATTTATGTGACCTGTTCCAACGAAACCCGGACAAAGTCGACTTTTTAGTTTTTCAGATTTTGCTTTTTTCAAATTCTCTAGGTTCTCAGCTTTAAAATGATGTATCATTTACATATGTACCCCCACCCTATCTTCCCTGGGGTCTGGATTTAGTGATAAAACCCTGACAACCTAATTATGAGATAAACAGCTTTGAAGTTCAGAAAAGCGTATTATTTCTATACACAAATGTTTCACAAAATTGATAAAAAAACACACTTCTGGTAGACGGATTTTGTTCAAATTTGAGGAGATTGTAGATTAATAGTGAGTGGCTTAGGAAAACCTAAAACCTCAAAATGGTAAAATACATCCAGAAATGACTTCAGGAGTACATTGTGACAAAACACATTGTGCGACTTTGTCCGGGTTTCGTTGGAACAGGTCACATATATACAAAAAATATCCTGCTTACCAGAGTAGGATAATGATAGCAGCCACCACTCCCTGCGTAGTCAGGAAGGTGATGATGAAGTTCCACACCACCTGGGTCTCTTCCCATTGGTTGACCAGCTGAGTGACCACGTCATAGACCGAATCCAGACCCATGAATGGACCACACCCCATTGAGGGTTTGATGCTGTTGGGGGGCAGACAAAACGCATTCAGTTCAATCAAACGACTCATGCAGTCTCATTTTTTTTCAGCAATCTTTTTCTCACAAAATGTAAATGGTTCTGGCAAAATTTCAATCAGATATTCCATTAATAAGTTAGGGTTGTTTAAAGTTCGCATTTATCAATATGTCGCAAAAGTAAAATTTTGAAAAAAGGAATTCCCTTTATGTGAAAAAGAATTTGAACTTTAGAAGAAAACTCAAAACAATTATTTTTGTTAACACTTTTTTTTTTAGCTTGCAAAATGTCAGTGTTGCCATACAACTGTGATGGGGGCTCCTTTTGAGGGAGTCAGGTTGGCGTAGCAGTTCTTTCCTCGCCTTCAACCGCTATGACCCGGGTTCGAACCCCGCCTGGGCCAATAGGTGGATTGAGTTTTCAGTCCCTGCCGGATTCCGTGGATTGTCCCCAAAAATATTCTTCTTGGTTTTTCTCCCACCTCTAAACTGTACCTTCTTCTCATTGTCTTCTCTCTACAGGATTCTTCAGGCTTGCGAGCGAGCTACAGTGCCTAGTGCGCTTGTTTGAGGGTTTCATTACCAGAAAGAATTAATAACAAATAACAATAATACCTGCCATTGGGTTCATACCTGACAAAGCTGTAGCCCAAGGCAACCACGCAGATTGCATACATGAGGAAGAGAATGATGAAGAATAGCGTCTGTGCAATGCCCACGCGCCACGGATGAAGAGAGGGCTTGCAGTTGTACAACACGCTCACCTAGGGTTAAACAAAACGACCTATATTTCAAAAACCATATTACCCAAAATACTTAAATTTGGGTTTTCCCAAGTTTCCTCATACGCCCAAACAATTTGAGAACAAAGAAAATCTGTGAGACTGAAGCAGGAAAAGTGTTTGATTTGACACGGAATGACCCACACGGAATGACCCACACGGAATGACCCACACGGAATGTACCTCCGTAATGGCTTCAAATCGAGGTCGACAGTGTATCTTTCTTAAAAGGATGTTTTTGATAAACTACCTGTTTGATGTAGAAGAGGAGGATGAGTTTAATGATGCAGATGATCATCAGGAGAGGAGCAAAGAACATGCCAATCCTAGAGGATAATAAAGACAGACAAACAAACCGTTGACCTCTAGGCAACCTGCATGGAGGTCTGGAGACCCGGTCTCGGTCTCGAGAGACCTGGTCTCGGTCTGGATACCTGGTCTCGGGCTGGAGACCCGGTCTCGGGCTAGAGACCCTGGGCTCAATTTCATAGAGCTGCTAAGCACAAAAATTTGCTTAGCACAAAAAAGTCTTCCTCATTAAAAACAGATTACCAGCCACAATTCCACGTTTTTTTCATGCTAAGCAAAAAAAACCAGCTGACTATCAATCAAAAACAATCAAGATCACGTGAAAATTTGGTCTGTAACCTTGTTTTTGCCAAGGACAAATTTTTATGCTAAGCACATATTTGTGCTTAGCAGCTCTATGAAATTGGCCCCCGGTCTCGGGCTGGAGACCCGGTCTCGGTATTAGGACCTTTTTTTAGGTCTCAGTCTCGTCCAAGCAAAGTCTCGGAGGGCTGGTCTTGGTCTCGTTCTTGAATGTGCGGGTCACGGTCTCAGGTTTTACCCTCGAGACCCGTCGAGACCACAGCAAAATACATTGTGCCACACAAATTACTTTGCACCACAAAAATCTATTCTTAATTCCAAACATAAACAATGCTGTACGACACTACGTAGAGAGAAAGAGAGGTCAAATTTGGGAAATTAATTAATCTTCATTGATGTTTGTTTTTATGAAGTTGACCTGTTACACTATACGTCGGCCATATACTGGTTTCGGTATTTAGATTTGGTAATGACCTGAACACCATACACTTGTATTCATTTTTGGTTTTGGTCTAAGTCTCGGTCACGGTCTCTGAAAATTGTGGAGTGCGTTTGTCATTTGAAGTGAATAAACTGAGGCCCCCACATCACACAATGAGGTACTTTTCGAGACAAGCTCTGGTCCAGTATATTTTTTTTCAACAAATTTTTCTCACCACGTGTACGTCTGAGATTGGATGAGGTCCATGGTGTTCCTGGCAATGTCAAACTCTGGCGACGCAAACCATTTGCAGAAGTAATCACGGCCAATCCTTAGAGGGAGACAAAAAAGAAGAAGACAAAATCCCACTAACGATGAAAATGTTTATTTGGTAGTGCATTCAAATATTTTGTTTAGAATGTAACCAAGAAATTGAATGGAACGTGGCTCGAACCTGCGACTTCTGGATTATCGTTCCGGTGCTCTACCAACTGAGCTATCCAGCCCTTTGTTTGCGGTTCCCCAAATTTGGGGAAGTCATAAAGTCAGAGGCCATAAAGACATTGACAAATGTGGGGAACTGCCAACATTAGGGAAGGATAGCTCAGTTGGTAGAGCACTGGAACGATAATCCAGTCAATTTTGTTTGTTCAATTCTGAAGGAAAAAACCTAGAAACTGAGCTTTATCTACTAGGTTTTTAACTCTAACCTTCCCAAATCTTCAAAAATTGAGGTTGTAATGGCAAAAATGTGTAGTTGATTTTATTGGATGCACTGTGTTAAGGTCTTTAGGCCAAAATTTGTAATGTTTATGCTTAGCTCTGCATAACTTGAGGCATTGATAACAGGCATTATAAACAGTGATTGTTGGATGATTTTGAAGGATTAAGGCAGTGGTCCTCTTTTCCAATGAACTTGAGAGAAAACAAAAAAACGGGAAGTCTTGAAGGATTGAGGCTGTATCAAATGTTCACATGGAGGCAGTTGGAGTATTCCGCAGGACTGAAGGTCGATTAGTACGAAAAGCAAATGCAAATTTGTGACGTCAGGGAAAGTTTTTGTTACTGCCAATTCGCAAAAGTTGAACACATTACATCATCCAACGAATTTTGCAGCGAATGTTGCGCGACGTCAAATTCGCTTCACATTTGCCCGAAGCATAAACCATCATTTAGGATTCGTCCTTGCAAAAAAACAACTGGGAGGGTTAATTTTTTCTGTTTATCATCTACATGCTACAAGTCATTCCGGCGTCGACAAGTTTGTTTATTTAGTTTTGTCGGCTACAACTCCCTATGTGTGCCATACCTTCTGATAAATTCCAGGAAGAATGTCGCCAGTATCTGGACAAAGAAGTCAACGACCACCAGCTTGTAGACCTCAGTACCCAGGAATGTCTCCCAGCACTGCCATCAAATCAATCAATAATAATAATCAGTCAATCAATAATATCCAATCAATCAATCAATCAATCAATCAATATTAACCAATTCGTGTCTGATGCTGTGTATACACGCAATGTTTTTCCAGGGTTCGAAATGGATGACGAATAAACACGTCATGAGCATGGCCAGGAAATATCGGTCAGCGAGCGAGGCTGGAAATGTCAGGGTGTGCTACCCACAGATGCCGGCCTTAACCCATTTAGAATCGAGGTACGTAAAAAACAATCCCACACCTAGGCCTGGTCAATGTCAAAATAACTGGTTAACATGCAATTTTTTTAACTTTTTTCCCCAAACAATTGTCAAAAAAACAATTAGCTTGATCCATGCTTATTCATGAGAAACAGCAATGGCAACTCATATATAATAAAGAATTATAAAGAACGGCTTCCTCAACCAACTCGCCAATAGCACAGTTGGTAGAGAGGAGAGCTATAGATCGAAAGGTCTGTGGAACGAATCTGACTATCGTTAAACGTTTGTCTTTTTCTTAGACACATTTTCTTATGGGTTATTTTAACCATAGAACAAGGTTGAAGGGAAAACCGGGTTAGGGTACATAAGTGCCT
The DNA here is from genome assembly GCA_037893245.1 of Crossaster papposus. Taxonomy (NCBI): domain Eukaryota; kingdom Metazoa; phylum Echinodermata; class Asteroidea; order Velatida; family Solasteridae; genus Crossaster; species Crossaster papposus. The sequence goes on from JBAIAA010000237.1 coordinate 1,009,321, forward strand.
TGAAAAATACAACAAGAACCGCTACACTGGTTAGTTTTTAGTGACTTCCTAAAAGGGCAGGAGGAACCAGAATTGACAAGAGTCCAAATTTGATGTGACAATGTCTTAAGTATTGGTGATTTCTCTGTTTAAATTGACCTTATTTGGGGGAGGAGCGAATTTGAGAGAGAGAGGCCAGGGCCCAATTTCATAAAACATGTAAGCACCAAAATTTGCTTACCCCAAATTAGTTTTGCTCAGTAAAACAAGATTACCAGCCAAAACTCCATGCGCTTTTCATGCTAAGCAAAAACCAGCTGAATATAGTCACAAACGACAAATATCACCTGAATATTATATTTGTAACCTTGTTTTTTCCCAAGGAAGTATTTACATGCTAAGCAAATTATTGTGCTTACATGTTTTATAAAATTGGCCCCTGTACTCACCTGACATGGCAATGTGTTAGCGGCGCTTTCACTACTGCATTCAATCTGGCTGAACCAATGGTAAACCAACACGATCAAGATGGTGGCCTTCATCAGGAATGTCCTGCTCACCAAAAAAAAGAAAAACACCTTTTCAATGACTGAGATTCAAACAAATTCACGGAACGGACCAATTCAATTTCAATATTGGGGTTTTACCCTTTATTGATGTTGTGTTTTTCATAAACACTTGCATATTCAGTTTTTTCTTGAAGCCAGGAACTCCTACTTTATAGTGTTGACTTTAGGGAGCAGTTTTCAGAGATACTCGCCTAGGTCCACAGTGTCATAATATTCAGTTTGCATGTTCTGTACCCACAACACTTGTCTCCATCCTCAACTAACAAGAATAAGATTGTCATTTTAGTACAAAAAGTCAAAAAATTGATGAAATGTTAGAAAGCTGCATATCTTTGTGTACAAATATTGTCTTTTTCTGAGATTCAAAAACTCTGAACAAATCTCGTGCCTGAACTAAGCTCTTGAAAGTACAGTTGCAGTACCCCTGCATGCAAGCCCTTCACTGTCTTATTTACATATGACAGTGTGTGTAACACTGTTAACCAGTTCGCGCCGGAGGACGTATATACATGCACAATTTTTCTGAGATTCAAAATAGATGACGCATAAACACGTCACGAGCAAGGCCGGAAATGTCTGTCAGCAGCGAGCAAGGCCGGAAATGTGTGGGTGTGATTCCCGGTACCATCGGCCTGAACCCGCCTCGGATCGAGTTTTGCTAAAAATAATCCCGCGCCTTGGCTCTGTGATGTTAAAATAATCCCGGCACGAACTGGTTAAAGAAGTAGAAAAAGTAAAAATACTTTTACTAAGAGTGTTCTTTCCATCTTTTGTCCATTCTTTTTACACTTATTCATCGTAAACAGTACTGATTTTTCCGATACCACGATTTTAAGATTAATTTCAGTTAATACCTGAAGAGTGAAAAGTAGAGGGTTGTCCGTGGGTTTTCATACTTCTCCAGAAAGCCGATGACACTGAAGATGTAGGGAAGCACCAGGTTGTAGCCACTCACCAGAAGGGCTATGGCAAGGTCACCTATGATGATGACGTCAGTCTGTGAATACAAGAATGTAAGGATGATCCTGATGAGACTCGATTGATCAATGCGATGTTGAGATTTGAAGGGAATAAGATAAGTTGTTTTGCACTTCCATAAAATGTAAAGGCACTGTTCCGTGTGCTTTAACATTTTGGGACTCCGTAACTCAACTCTCTTTTGTGAGTTTGTGTGGTTATTATTATTATTATTATTATTCATGGTTTATTATAATTCAACTTGGTTGCCAAAAGCAAAATTACATTGAATTCACAACAAGTATTACACATTATAGTATAAAATAAAATTCATAAAAAGTTAACAATATTGAACATTAAAATAATCTTTAGACAGATTAAAAGAGGTTACTCAGATTTACAAATTACAACCCAAATGAGATGTTATAATTACAATTAGGCATTCTATGGTGCGACAGTATAAACAATCTACCCAAACGGTGACGTCTGCAAATAAGGGTTAAAGACAGCTTTCATTTAGTAGTTTTACCATGTAAGGAATTGCACTGTTAGCCTGTCTCTGGGTGCGTACTTTTGGAATGGACAACAAATTTGAGTTTCTTAGACAGTGGCTATTACTTTCTCCTCTGGTTTTTGGAAGCCAATTCCGAAATTTATTGCAACTCATCAAAGACTTAGCAAATTTAAGGCAAATGTCATAGCGGCGTTGTTTCAAGTCCTTTATTTTACACACCTGCAGGGCATGGTGATATGACATGTAATCATTACCTAAGATAATTCGACAGGCTCGTCTTTGTATGCATTCCAAAGAGTTATGTTGTTTCCAAAAATGTAAAGCACTGTTCTGTGTGCCTAAACGTTTTGGGATTCTGTAACTCGACTCTCTTTTGTGAGTTTGTGTGGCTCTAAAAAGAACCCAAAGGGAACTCAATGTTTCAGACAGTATGCTCTCTCCGTCGTCAAGAGACTGTCCGAAACCTTGAGTTCCCTCCGGTTCTTTTCAGAACCACACATGCTCACAAAAGAGAATTACTACATGGTGCACTTCCAAAAATGTAAGGCACTGTTCCGTGTGCCTTATCGTTTTGGGACTTCATAACTCAACTCTCTTTTGTGAGTTTGTGAGTTTGTGTGGTTCTAAAAGAAAACGGAGGAAATTTAATGTTTCAGGCAGTATGCTTTCCCCGAGACTCAGGAGACTGTCCGAAACGCTGAGTTCCCTCCGGTTCTTTTCAGAACCACACATACTCACAAAAGAGAATTACTACATGGTGTACTTCCAAAAATGTAAGGCACTGTTCCGTGTGCCTTAACATTTTGGGACTCGGGGAAAGCATACTGTCCGAAACGCTGAGTTCCCTCTGGTTCTTTCTAGAACCACACATACTCGCAAAAGAAAATTACTACATGGTGCACTTCCAAAAATTTAAGGCACTGTTCCGTGTGCCTTAACGTTTTGGGACTCCGTAACTCAACTCTCTTCTGTGAGCTTGTGTGGTTCTAAAAAGAACCCGGAGGGAACTCAATGTTTCGGACAGTATGCTTTCCTCGAGACTCAGGAAACTGTCCGAAATGCTGAGTTACCTCCGGTTCTTTCTAGAACCATACAGACTGACAAAAGAGAATTACTACATGGTGTACTTCTAAAAATGTAAGGCAATGTTCCGTGTGCCTTAACGTTTTGGGACTCCGTAACTCAACTCTCTTCTGTGAGCTTGTGTGGTTCTAAAAAGAACCCGGAAGAAACTCAATGTTCCAGACAGTAGGCTCTCTTCGTCGTCAGGAGACTGTCCAAAACGTTGAGTTCCCTCTGGTTCTATTAAGAACCACACATGCTCACAAAAGAGAATTACTACATGGTGTACTTCTTTCGAAAATGGTACCCATTTGTACTCCTAGTTAGAGAGAGGCAATGATAGTCAAGCGTCTTGCCCAAGGGCACAAACACCATGTTTCTGGCAGGGTTCGAACCCACGTACCATCGTACACGAATCGAACACTGAAACCATTGTGCCATGGCATTTTAGTTACTCATCCTGAGATGCGACTTTGCGTTGTATCGGTTAAAAGTTGCAGGATTCTGAACAACTTCCACACGACATTCGTAATACTACCTACCGTAAACGCCTTCTCCTTGTAGACAAAGAAAATGAGATAGGAAGCTCCAGCGATGATGCCCAAGACGATGACGTTCATAGACAGCCTCAGAAGAACCCAGCGTAAGATGGACATCCAGTGCTTCGTATTATAGCTGTGGTGGGAAGCTAGATGCTCCTGGGATTAGTAACATTTCAAGCAAAAAAGGAAATTGTAACAGAACTGAGAAAATAAGTTGTATAAATTTGTTGGGAAAGGACAATAGCACTTGAGAGAAAGCAAGGATTACCGAGTTTTTGAAATGTTTAAATTGATTTTAAAAAGTACTTTTAAAAAACCAAGTACTAAGTACCGAATGTGTCCCGCTCTGCAAAAATGAGTCTGATGTCGCAAAATACATCTTTACGTAAGGGGCTGTTTATTGTCTCGAAGTTGATTGTTCTTTTAACAAATAATATTTTTGTTTTAAGGTATTTTGGTTTCTCCGACACCTATATTTTCAGATCTGATCGATTAAAAAGATTGTTTTGATTTCTAAATTAAATTTAATACAGGTTTTGTCATTCTCTTACCATAGCATCTGATGAAGCACTACAAATGTATTATTTTCAAAAACATTTTGAGTATAACTGAGAAAAATTGTAAAAGACCGATGCATTACACTACAGAGTTGTGCCATATATCAAATGAAAGCTTATTTCCTGCTTTTTCTGACCAACTGTAAAATTGAAAAAAACAAACCACATTTTAAACACATCAGACTCATTTTTGCAGAGTGGGTCACAAATACGAATACCTTACTGATACTTTACTGGACTGTACAATTATGGCACCTGGTGTGCCGTCATTGTCAAGAAAAATTATATTTTTATACCAATTTCCAATTTCAAAATACTACCCCTAATGATTTACCATATTTAGTTAGTCCGCAATCAATATGAACGGATACAAGCCAGCTAGACTGGTTCCCTGACCCGTTTTCCCCCGACCTTTTATAAATTGCTCTGTTTCTTCTTAAGTGGGGTCAGGGAACCAGATTACAAGAGCTTGATTTGTTTTTCTAGTGTTTTGTTCTTAATTTGTTTAATTTATGTTTACCGTGATTTTGATGTTTTTAATATTGTAAATTATCATGCAATTTGACCTTTGGGTTACAATGTGATAATGTGAATAAAATATACCATATACCATACCATATATAAACCTTCAGACAAGTCAGTGTAAATATTTGCTATACAACTCTCCCCCCCCCCCCCCCCCCCCAAACTCTTTCTCCAATACTCACAGCGAGTTCCAGGTATATGCTGCGTTGTTTGAGGGTGGCCGTGCTCTCGGACGTGATGTTATAATCCCATCCGCAGAACACCTTGGAGGTGTAGAAGTTATGTTGCCGGTCTCCGGTGATGAAGTGCTTACGGTACGTCTTTGACATGCTATTAAGAAAGAAAAAGAAAACAAATTGCACAGAATCAGAAAATATTCAAGATAAGAATAAAAATTGTGTAAACGTTTATCTAAACTGCTAAGCACTGTTTAACCAGTTCGTGCCTCAAGACGTATACACACGCACAGTTTTCCCCACATTAAAAAGAAGTAGTAAAATAAAATTGTTACAAAAAATTAAAATATTGGCATTTTTTCCATATCACATGTACAAAACTCGAAACTTCAAAGGCCTTTTTCTCAACATTTCACTTTTGCGACATGTTGATAAATGCAAAACTTCAGCATTAAGTTGTTAATGAAATTGTTAATGGAATTGTTAATGGAATTGCCGATTGAAGTGCAACAAACAGCATTGTAATGAGAATTGTATCCTCTCTTTTCTGAAGCCTGAAAACCCTCATTTCAACCTGTGCCCAGTTCCGTCTCATTTTGCCAGAACCACTCACATATGTGACCTGTCATCACAAAATGAGCGTAAATTCTGCAAAATCAAAAATTGAGATATGGGTATTTCTAAATTCTGTGGAAACAGAGCTTTCCAATGGTATATAACAGTTGGAGGTTTGATACTCAATTTATTTTTATTTATTTTTTTAGTCTGGAGTCTTAATACAGAGATTATGAGAAAACGGGCATTTCTTGCGAGAAATTGTGTAAAAGGCATAGAAAGGCATAGTCAAAATTGTCTCAAAAACTAATTTTGTTTTTATCTGATCGTCCTGAAAAATTGGGAAATGATTGTTGGGGATTTAGTCTTAAAAAACCCCATATAATCTCAAAATCGACCACCCCTTCAAATTTTGACTTTGACTGGCCGTACTGGGAAATCACTCCGGGCGACTTTACGCTCATTTTGTGATGACAGGTGACATATGTGACCGGCTCTACAAAAAGGTGTCTTAAGTTGCGCTATGCGCTATCATGTAATGGCCTGCTCAACGTTGAGAGGGTAAACATTTCATCAACATGTGATTTTTATTTGTTGTCATGAATGAGATCTTTAATACCTACAGTTTAAGGTTTCATTAAGAGAAATGTTGATTCTGATGAATAAAGTTGAAAAAAATACCATTTTGTGTGCATCGTTCCGTTGTAGTACAACAGAGCTGGCTATTTCAAAGCCTGTTTTCTCAGTTGTTTAATTTGAACTCCGAGAAAGTAATCAATATGTAAACACATCGTGTCTCAAGAATTGGAGGGGCTATAGATGTCTATTGTATACTAAATGAAAGCTTACGTTGTGGGCTTTCTAACCATGTATATAACTCATTTTATTTTTTTCGCGACATAAGACACCTTTTTGTAGAGCCGGTCACATATGTGACCTGCCACCACAATATGAAAGTAAAGTCGCAAAATGTGATTTGGAGATATGGCCATCCAAAGTCAAAATATGAAGGGGTGGTCAATTTTGAGATTTTGCGTAATTTGGAAAGCCCAAGTCCTTCTCTACATATTCCCATTTTTGGGGTGCAATCAGATGATCGAAAACTTCTTAAATTACGCGATTTTGCATAGTGTTTGTGTAGTTAGTGTTTGGATTAAAGTCCATCAGTGGTCTAATTAACACAGTAATTAAATATGCAAATTAGGTCTTCGTAACTGTCCCAAGTTTTCGAAATTTTGATATTTTGTTGTTTATACAATAGTTTGTATGTGTGGAAGGTTTTAAGAAGAAATAATGATTAGAGCATGGCCGTTGCTATGCTCAACCGAACCTTACTTGTCCTGTTTTGCAATATTTTGTGTGTTTTGTTTAAGATGTTTATTAGGTAGTTTTCTCACAAACACGTTTTGTGAAACCCATGACTTTCTCGAGCGCTGTAAAATCTATTTATTGCAAAAACCCCAAGTGTTATATACCAATGGAAAGCTCTCTTTCTCAAGAATTTGAAAATACCAATATCTCAATTTTCAATTTTTCCGACTTTACTCTCATATTGTGGTGACAAGTCACATATATAAAACATTTTTTTGTATAAATGGAAGAGAAATAGATTGTTTTCAACTTACCCCTGTGACAAGACCACAAAGATGAGAAGCAGATAGCCAGCGCTGGCAAACAGATAGGCTACGGGCATGTTGTAGTAGGCACTGCCGACAAGACTGAAGGTATGATTGGTGTAGAAACCATAGTATAGCTCTGTCTCAATCAACCAACCCTGAACACGAAAAACAAATGACACTGTCAATGTATAGAAACTGACTAGGTAAAATTGCATACATTTCAAGGTGAACAAAGAAATTGGCACAGCGGTACTTGAACCTGCGACCTGCGGAAACACCAGACCGGCGCTTTACTGAGCTATCTTGCCCTGTGTCGGCGGTCTCCCAAATTGTCAGTATCTTTGTTCGAGGGCGCTAGACAGAAGTCATACACACCACAATCCTGTGTGGCTAGGGATCACGCCCAATTTGATGAAAAAACCTGGGAAGCGACATTGTGGGGGATCACTCAATAAGGAAATACGACTTTTTATCTTATAGTGCCCTCGAACAAAGATACTGACAATTTGGGAGACCTACGACCTCTGCGAACAGTCGCACGCTCTTTCTACGATCTTGGTGTGACTTGGGTGTGACTGGCCAATTAGTAATTTCTCAAAGGTTGTGATCAATGCCATTCTGGGGGGGGGGGGGGGGGCAATTTTTCTAAATGAGAACCAGGCAATGAGTAAACCAGTTTTTTTGTGCCTTCTGTTAGATTTCCGTGCCCCTCATTTGAAATTTCGAATTTCACACAAACAATATATCTGTTGCCATTCAATGCCCCCTATAAATTTAATGGCTAGTTATGCCACCTCCTAATATCAAGTCCCTTCAGCTCCCCATATGTTAAAAACATAGTGCTGCTGCACTAAGGGTTGAAACTGAAATGACCTTTGAAATTTGCAAAAAATATAATATTTGACCTCCATATTCCCCTAAAATTATGACCATAATAACTTCCGACCTTGACCCTTCCTTTTAGGCCACTAAAACTGCACAGAAAACAAATGGTAACATGATTTTTTTCGCTTCTTAGTTATCCTTCACAAGCAAATGACATTTGCCAAAAATGAACACGCAAAACCAAAGACATCTCTTTTCACGACATTGGTTTTCCCACTATTACTCTTGGTTTACCATATTTTTATTTTGGGTACCGCCTACCTGTCCTGTCAGAAGCTCCGCCCCCGTGAAGGGCCGGCTGTTGTTCTGCGAGGGGCTGGGTAGGTACAGCAGCTGCGGGATCGTGAGGAAGCCGAAGGACAGGATGAAGACGGGGATGTTAAGCAGCAGGAGCAGCTTGAGGAGGACAAAGTAGGACTTGACGCCGCTGCCAAAGTTACCCTCGATCTTCTTGATGGGGGCACGCCAGAGCTCCAGGGAGTAGGTCAGGTTGGACAACCACTCTTTGAAGCTCTCCCAGGCCTGTAGGTCGGAAAGCAAGGCAGGAAAATATCAATGATCAGCGCTCACAATTACATCCATAGATGTAAACACCGGCAATCAAGGATCCCCTATTGTTCCTCTTTTGTTTGTAACTTTTTTCGGAAAGGCCTCCCATAGGTTTTGTAAAATTTAAGGAACTGTTGAAATTGCATCTGTTTAAATTAGCTTTTTACTAATACTTTAACAACACCCTATACCACGTTTGCCGGTGTTTACATGCAATTAGTCACCTCTCCCTGCGTCCTGTGGACGTCAATTGTTCCCAGGTCCACAGTACATATGAAATGTTTGTACACCACATACTGTTCGAAGCATGAACCGCGTCCTCACACAGCCAGGGGCCAATTTCATAAAACGTGTAAGCACACAAATTTGCTTAGCATGAAAATTCTTTCTTGGGAAAAAAAACAGGGTTAAAAACAACAATTTAAGTTCATGTTTATTGTTTGTGACTGGTATTAAGCAATTGGGACCGCAATGGAAATAAGTTTTTAAAAACTTTTTTGCGTTATCCCTACTTTTTCCATTATATGTATTTGTTTTTTTTTTTTCTTTTTCTTCTGTAGTAAAATCTGTATCATTATTGTGGAAATTGCGAATAAATCAAATCAAAATCAAATATTAAGCAGATTTTTGCTTGGAATAAATAGCACTTGGAGTTTTGGCCGATAACTTTGTTTTACTGAGCAATCTGTTTTGGTGCTAAGCAAATTTGTGTGCTTACATGTTTTATGAAATTGGCCCCTGGCTACAATTTGCAAATCAGTTTGTGTTAGTCAAACGCCTTGGAACATTAGTCTATGTCGGGCAATTTTTATTATTTTCTTGCTGGATTTGGATCCAGTTATATTTAGTCCGCGGACACAAAACCTATCGGAGAATATAGCCACAGCAAATGGTATACTTGCTGCTTTTTTGCAGCATGAATACTGTCATCTGCATCTCAAACTCACGTCGCAATAGCATGTCGTAAGAAACGTGAATTATTAGCACTAGACTAGGTACTTACATATGCCGTCTGGTAGCGCCAGTACTTGAATGTGCCTACTGATTTGTGCTTCTTTCGGTCCGAGTGTTTCCGCACTTCCGCCCTACAACCACATAAACAACATTAATTTGTCATCGAATCTGAATGCCAATTTAGCCAGTTCGCGCCGGAATTATTTTAACATCACAGAGCCAACGCGCGGGATTATTTTTTACAAAACTCGATCCGAGGCGGCTTCAGGCCGGTAGTACCGGGAAGCACACCCACGCATTTCCTGCCTTGCTCGCTGCTGACAGACATTTTCGGCCTTGCTCGTGGCATGTTTATGCGTCATTTGTTTTGAATCTGGAGAAAACTTTGCGTTTATATACGTCATCCGGCGCAAACTGGTTAAAATGACAACAATTTCAAAAAATATCCAATTCCTTGCAAGATTCAGGACCCAATAAAAAACCCAAAGGCTAGCTCATGACACGTTTTCAGGACGAGGTTCTGGACAAGTTGCGGACATTGTAATCGGGTACAAGTTGCAGGATTCTGAACAACTTCCCTCCAATATTCCGACAACAAAGTTATCAGTATTGGTGAGTCATGGACAAATGCAGAACTTCTTCCGGACTATTATTATTAAAGTGAATAAATTCCGGCTGAAACTTGACCGAATATGAATAGACCAATCCAGTAGGCCACACCCCCCCCCCCCCCCCCAAAAAAAAAAATGACCAATCACAGCTCATCATTTTAGAGTCTGACAAATTGCCGCCATTTTGCCCGACAAAAATTCTTCCTTTCCGCATAGTTTACCGCACACCTTTTGTTGATTTAACTTTTGTTTACTTTGTATGCCCCAATTCCATTACCAGCCTGGTTTTATTCATAGTCACGGATAAGTGGTGTTGTCATGTTAATTGTAAATCCGACTTTCTGTATTGTTAATAAAGGGGAAAGGTAATTTATGGCCATTTTCTAAGCCAAATCGTTACCTAAATAACAAAGGTAATCACACTTGGTTGTAATGCACTGCGCAAGTGATCAGCCAGTTGCTTAGCAGGATCGGCCAAGTGGATCAGTGTATTGAGACGGGCTCTTAGCAGAAAGTACTTCTTAGAAAGTTTTATCTGCTCAGCAAGAATCACCTGAGAACCAGTGAATGTCCATATGCCCGTTATGAAATTTTAGCTGGTAACCTTCATTCGCTAAGCATATTATGTCCAAGCTTGGCACAATTAGCACTCTCACTGAAACTGCAAATAGATGCTTTACACCTAAAACCCATGCATTCTCAGGAGCACGTACCTGATTTTTCGCTTGGTGCCCATACTCCCCTGTATGTTCCGGATGGTGTTTTTCCTGTTGAGGGTGTGTTTCCTGCCCGTGCCCTCGGTACTATCCTCATCAGCCAGGATCCTTTCTATCATCATTTCCATGCCCAGGTCTTCATTGGCCCGCCTGCCGGACGACATGGACCGCCCACGTCGCAGGGATTTCTGGGAGCGTTTGCGGAGCCATTTGTTGCTCGAGGTCGCAGATGATAAGGTTCGACCTATGGATAATAAACAACAGTCCTCACGAATATGTGACCCTGAAACACGTTGCACTGGGCTGATTTTGTGAGGATAAAGATTGAAGTTTTTGATGGATTTGCTAACAGAAAACAGTAATATCTTATCTTTACTGTCCAGAATCTTTGTAAAAGGCAGCGTTATATTTCGCATTACTTTGCAGCCAACACTGATTGCAGTGGAGCTTTGATTGGACAAGTCCTATGATAAATCATGAAAAACAACAAAAATATGCTAAATATAAGTGTATAAATAAGTGTTTTGCAAAAACCAAACTACCCATACTAAAATTAACATTCGGCAACTATACAACATACAACCAACATTTTGGTGTCAAATGTCCCATTTCCATCTTTACCCAAAACACTGAATTTCACCAAAATACGACTTGTTTAGTGACGTAGTTAAATATATGTGGGGTGGCGAGGGGGGGGGGGGGGGGGGGGGAATTGTTGCAGGTTGTTAATCAGGTCGCAAGTTTTTCAGGAATTTAAAACGGATGACGAATAAGGGTGTGCTACCCACAGATGCCGGCCTGAACCTGTCTCGGATCGAAGGTCGTCAAAACCAATCCCGTGCATGGGGCCCGGTCAATTGTCAAAATAATCCCGGTGCGAACTGGTTAAAAGACGAGCAACATGTATCTGGGGATGCCTACCTAGCTGCCTGCTGGGCAGCATTTCCATGATGGAGGTAGGATCTCGGAGGTTGGCCGCTATCAACTCTCTCTCGATAATCTCATTTTCGTTGTCGTTGCTAGAGCAATAAGACACGCTGGAGGCATTGGAGCCTGAACGCCGACGATGATGATGATGGTGATGATGATGGCCATCGTCAGGCTGCATCCCATTAGGTGGCGCTAGATGGCTGGTTCCAGGCTCCTTGAAGCCAGGGTTAACTGAGAAGAAGACACAACAAAAAAGGCAAGACTCCAATCAGGGCTCCCATACACAAAATCTGAAAACCATTTCCATGACTTGTTTCCCAGACATTCCAGGACTAAAAATATCACAATTTTAAAGACACTTAACCAGTTCGCGCCGTTGACGTATATAAACGCAAAGTTTTCCCCAAATTCAAAACGGATGACGCAAAAACACGACAAGTTCAAGTTCGGAAATGTCTGTCAGCAGCGCGCAAGGCCAAAAATGTGTGGGTGTGCTTCCCGGCACTATCGAGTTTCGTTAAAAATAATCCCGCCCCTCGGCTCGGTGATGTTCAAATAATCCCGGCGCGAACTGGTTAACGCCATTTTGCAGAGGAAAGTTTGTTTTTTCAATTTTGAAACTGATGAACCGCTGATGTTGGGCTAACTATTCGTTAACTTTTGAAAAAATAATGAAATAATGGCCTTCTTCTCCCCTTACAGCAATTTTCTATCGCAAGAAACTGTTCAAAATTACAAAAATTAGTGTCATTAGTATCGAGAGAATAAATACTTTAGGTTAATAAAGTCATTTTGGAATGATAAATAAAATCCTTGAATCTAAATTTGATCAAAACTATAGGAGGGCCGTAACTACACAATCGCAGATTGTTTGCTACATGTACATTGTAGGAGAACAAGTACTGTGTATACTCAACACTAAATGTTGGCATGAAATTGATTACGTACGGTCATTTTGGTCAGGAAATGTTTATGTGCAACCTCATATTCTGTAAATAACTTACTATTGAAATGAGATGGGCTAACTCTGTTCGGATGTGGTGCAATCGAGAACATCACACAGCAAAACTATGCAAGTCAGCTCAATCTATCAGCATTAAATGGTTCTCTACTTTGATTGTAGATTGTACTCAGAGTACACACCTTGGGGCATATTGAACCCTCCCTTGTTTGGTAAATACACACAGCCATAATTGACAATACACTGTTTACATAAAAACAAAATGGCTCTCATACAGTGTTGAACCATACTGCACAAAGAACACAACTGTCAAATGTACATAAGGTCAACTCACAATTGTACACAAACTATATTTCTGCTAGTGCTACATGTATGTGGTGCAATATTGAGAAATTCAAAAAGGTTCTTATAATAGATAACAAAAGAGTAGGTGTTGAAAAATAAATCCGCATTGGTGAGATCCATGTAAATTTGAATAGGCCGTTTGCGTGGTCGCAGGGGGGGGGGGGGGGGGGGGGCTTTTACATGTATAATGCATCATTTTGGGGGACCAATACTAGCAAAATCCTGTCTATTGAAGTAGTTTAAAGTGTCCTTTAATTCGTCAAAAAATTTAATATTGAACAAAAATGGGGTTTTTTTTGCTGTAGGGAATGTGTAAAATGATGTGAATCTTAAGCCGTGTTCGCACTGGATTTTTTTTAGGAAGGTTTTACTGAGACGATGGTAAACAAAAAAAATGGTCAAATGTTACCACTGTTCGCACTTGGACTTTTGACTGGAAATTGTTTACCGAGACCGCGGGAGAAGTAGCCGAGCTGTAATTATAATGACTCATGAGGGCGCTTTGCGTGACATGGACCCCGGTCGTGACCCCGGTGTACCCAATTCGCGCAGGCTTTTTTTCTGTCCGATCGATCATTGACGCCATCGTCGACACCTTTATCTATGGTACAACTATTCCACGCTCTTTTCTGTTCTAATTGTTTTTGCAGAACCACATGCGAATGTGATCACGATGCGATGTGCATGCATCAGCGTGCGCGCACGTAAACAATGCAAAGAGCAAATGCGCGGTGTTTTGTGTAGCATAAAATTGCACTAGGGGGCCGGATGTACGTTTTCCTGAGCCGCTTTTACCGACTCGCACTGTTCGCACTGGACATATCGTCTTGGGAAAAGTTACCTGGGAAGTTTTCCCCGGGTAGCAGTTGGCTGTTAAAGGTAATCACTGGACTCGGGAAAAGTAACTGAGAGGAAAACGTCCTAGGCTGTCCGCACTGGACTTAAAATGGAAAAAGTACCCATCGTCTCGATAAGTTTTATCAAAAAAAGTCCAGTGCGAACATGGCTATACCATTATATGCTGTAGTTAAAGCGGCCTCGCACGTTCAAACAAATGGTCAATTGGGTTTTTCCCCTTCATCAATGCATTTTTGTACACTTAGTGCCATCCTAGGTCTTGCCAGGAAAAGTTCACAAGCCACCTCTCGTAATTTTGGGACTTGAACCCAAGACCTCTGCAGTGATGGACATGAAGGCATGAGTTTGCATTCTACCCATCCAAATAATTTTTGGAGCAATTTTTGCCCATTTTTGAAAGAAAAAACAAGGATGGTTCTCGAACATCGTGTATTTTGCGAAGACCTGACCCCAAATGACTTTTGACCTCAGTATGTGACCTTTAATATCACAATCACATGCAAGTTTCCATATTGCATCTATGACCAGGTTTGATTGCAATTGGCATGATTGGATTTTAAGTTTTCAAAAACTTTTCAAAGATTTTACGATTCAAGTTTTACGATTCAAGCCTATTCTACAACTTGACCTCAACTGACCTTTGACCACAGTACTTGACCTTCAATACAACCATGATATGAAGGTTACAATATTGCATCCATGACCCAAGTTTGCATGAAAGACCAATTTGTCGAAACTTTAACCAACATGACACATACACCACATACTACGTATGGACTATGTACAGAAATAGTGATTGCATAGTCTCTTTCTAAACTTTCAGGCGAGACAACAAAAACATACTCACTGGTACCCATTTCAATGTCACGATCCTGTGGTTCATTTGAGTAATCCTCCTCTCCGTTAGCTAGGCGATCCGAGCGTCTTACCCCCAGCCGTGGGGAGTTCCTGTTACTCAGACGAGATGAGGCCTGTCCGTCAAGCCAGGGCGAGGTCCTGCCATTGGGGGATGGGGAGCGTCGACCATCTACTCGCGGAGAAGGGCGCGCTTCCAATCTCGGCGAGTGTCTGCTAGAGCATTGATGACCAAACAAATGTTATTCCCATAAAACCGTCCGGCTATCGCAAATTGTTTTCTTCAAAAAATATTGTTTTCAGAACAATTACAGTCATATCTAGCGCAATCCTTTTGCTGGATGCGCAAGATATTTCCTAATAATTCGGAAGTAAAAAAAATTGAAATCTGCAAATGGTGTATCCTACCTTTAAATGCCAGTTTTCACATTGTGAATTCGCAAAAGCTGAATACATTTCAACTCATGCAAACTAGTTCAAAGCTTATTTAGTTATCATGAAGCTCATTGTTCATATCGTTTGCTTGGATACAGTACTAGAGCAATCACAAGTCCGGCCTCTACAAATGCATGGCACATTCCCAGTCTGATATCACGTGTGTGCTGTGATGATAATGTCAGCTGTATCTTTGGTACCCACGGTTTTCCCCTACAGTGTTTCGCACAGCTCCCTCGGCTTTGCTTTGGGTGCAATATATGCAGACTTCGGGTGTTCAAAAAACGTCACATCACAGCAGTCAACAATTGTTAAAGGTAGGATACACCATTGGTAATTGCATGAATTATCACGAATGGTTGGATTTGGGTTGTTTTATTTTGTAGTAAATACCGTTTCACTGACCTGTCCGAAGTTTTACAGTCATTGATGCTGAGAAACCACGAAAAACAGCGTTTCTTTTCAACCAGCGTCGAGATGTTATTCTTAAATGTTATTTTTGTTTGTTCGCCGGACGGCGATCGGGAAATTTTCTTTATAAAATTCTATTTTTTTGAATAATTACAGGATATCTAACGCAATCATTTTGCTGGATGCCTTGAATCATTATTGACTTTCAAATGAGTAAGATATTTCTTTATAATTCGGTAGTAAATATCTGCAAATGGTGTATCCTACCTTTAGATAGCAACTGCACCATTTGTTTTAGGGACACACTGTATGTGTACAAGGGTAGGCACTCACCGCGTTAGGGGGACAGGCTTTTTTGTTTGGAATGACAGACCGAGTAGTGGGGACATTTTTGAGTCCCCATAGCGCGTTGGGTGTTCAGTAAAGGTAGAACAAGGTAAAATTGGGTCAGGGTATAATGAAAGAAAATGTAGAAGAGGACAAATTAGGGTGATGCTGAAAATTTTAGAATTGTTGAGTGTTCCGAGTTTGAGATTAGAGAGATTTCAGTTTACACACAAACCCTATGGGTTGTCCCCTTAACGCTATGTACCAAAAGAACTTGTGTACCTGTATGCTGGATCATCCTGGTAATACTGCTGTTGCTGTTGTTGCTGTTGTTGTTGTTGCTGCTGCTGCTGCTGCTGCTGGGAAGACCGAGGATCAATGTGCTGGAAGTCCTGTCCCGCTGTCACCATGGAAGCATTACTGATGGGCCGGCTGTAGTGCGTCGTTTGGTTGTAGTCGTATGGGCTTTGGGGGGCACGCCGGACGGGCGAAGCATTTGGAGAGTGTGCGATGACGGCTGGCGAATCGCGGGCGGGGCTGCTGCGGGAAGTTTGGGCGGGGTTGGGCTTGCGGGCGGGGCTCTTGCTTTGGGGCCTCTTGCCGGGAGGTTTCTTGGGAGCAGGGCTCTTGCCACGTTGCTGCTGTTTCGGCGCTTGCTTCTTACGGCCCTGGTTGGGCTTCTTATCCGGCATGGTCAATTATTGAGGAGTTGCTTGATTCTTGCACTTCATTATCGCGGAGTAGTAAAGTCTGACTCGTCACCACAGTATAAAACCCTGTTGAACAAAAAAAGGTATTCATAAAAAAAATTCCAACTTGATAAAATCTAACAACCAAAACAGATCAAAAGTTTTGGGAAAAGCACAATGTACCAGATATTCTCTCCATTACAACATTTTTTTAAAACCCTAACCCCTCCCATTTACATACATTTGTAATTTACTAGGCACCTTTCTCCATCCTGCAAAATCAAACACTGTACTGGTAAACTCAACACTCGAACTGACTCTGATTATGGTGGTATTCCTGACCGCATGTCACGCATAATCAGTTTACAAATGCAGTACCCATTCCAACATATTCCAACAACACACAGGATTTTGAAGGGTTGCGGATGGTCAAGGTTAATTTACCTGCACTACGGGCGACTCTTCTTAAGTTCGTAACCAGTTCGCGCCGGATGACTTATATAAACGCAAAGTTTTCCCCAGATTCAAAACGAATGACACATAAACACGCCTCGAGCAAGATCGGAAATGTCTGTTAGCAGTGAGCAAGGCCGGAAATGCGTGGGTGTGCTTCCCGGTACCATCGGCCCGAACCCGCCTCGGATCGAGTTTCGTTAAAAAAATAATCACGCGCCTCGGCTCGGTGATGTTAAAATAATCCCGGCATGAACTGGTTAATATAAATCTGAGAACGAAATGAGAGCATCAGATTTTACACCGGTTCAAATAAACAGTCCATGTTGACAATGTGTAGTTGTAATGTGCAGTGAAAAATCTTTATTTACAATGTACATTGCGACTCCAAACCCTTTTCGGTATGTTTTTGTTATCACAATGCTGACACACCATGACACATCTGCACTTAAAGGTAGGATGTATACCATTGGTAATTGCTTGAATTATCAGGAATGGGTATATTTTTTGTTTTTTTGGGGGGAGTGTATTTTATAGTAAATATCGTTTAACCGACCTGTTCGAAGTTTTACAATCATAGATGCCGTGATAAAAAGCGAAAAAACGGCCTCGGCAGTTTTTTGTGGTTTTTTGTGGTTTTTTTATAATTAGTTTTTTAACAATTACTGGATATCTAGCGCAATCATTTTGCTGGATGCCTATAATAATTATTTACATTCAAATAAGTAAAATAATTCTTAAATATCTGCAAATGGTGTATCCTGCTTTTAAAAACCATAGAACTTATTCATTGATACTTGCTTGCATTCGTAATTAGTTAGGTTTTAGCCTGATGGGTTTAACAGTGTTTGTTGAAAATAACATTTAAGCATAAACTTTTTTACAAACATGCAACCAAAATTCAAGTATTTCCATCACACATCATAACAGATTTTAAAAACAACAAGGCCCCCCCCCCCCCCAAAAAAAATAGACAGTTTTTCCCCTCGAAAAAAACCAAACATTTTTCTGTGCATGACAAAACAAAACAGTAAAAACACGCTAATTAAAGTTGAGTAAAAATTTGGTTAAAAAACCTGAATTGTACTTACAGGTACGGAGCAACAATAACAATGAAATATTTCAGTTCAGCAGCTGCTTGCACTTTCTGAACTGCACATAATAGCAAACGCCAAGTTACAGTCTGTGCAGGATATTGTGTGTAACACGCATGCATGCACACTATAGGCACACCATATCAGAATGCATGACACTGCTAAATTTGGTGACTAAAATAACTTTTGATGTCTATTGATGTAACGACACCTAATTAAACACAATGCGTTGTACATGGAATGCACATATGTAGCTCAACTTTTTGCAGCGTGTAGTTGGTGTGCGTGTAGTTGGTGTGCTTGCTCTTTTAACCAGTTCGCGCCATCGAAAAATGGAAGGGGCTGTTGACAAGACAATTTGTTGTTTTTTACTTCGCCAAAATAACACTGGTCAGACAAAAAGGGTTCATTACATGTTTATCAACTCCACCCCACCCCACACCACACCCCTTAAGACAATAATATGAAAATGTTTTTCTCCTTGCAAGTTTGACATGCATTAGACACACCTGTCCAGCTCGGGAAAAAAAGCCAACCACTTGCAGGTGGTCCAATTAAAATTTCTACATTCTGACTAAGGGAAGAAAAAAAAAAGGTAAAAAGTAAAGTCAATGTAACCCATCAGGCCAGTGTTTATGATCAAGAATATCCCCCCCCCCCCCCTCCCTACCCCCTAGGATGCTAGTCCATTGCAGGCTACTCCACCCAGCTATACTTCTGTCCTGGGTGAAAAAAAGGCAAGTGGGGATGAACATGGTAAAGTGGCTTGCTCAAGGACACACATGGCCAGCAGCTGGTTATGAACCCCTGACCCTCTGATCACGAGTCCCAAACCCTGACCAATAGGCCATACCCCCCTTTCTTTTTCCAAGATGACAGAGTTTCCAAGATGACAGAGTTTCCAAGATGACAGGGGGTTTCCAAGATGACAGAGTTTCCAAGATGACAGAGTTTCCAAGATGACAGAGTTTCCAAGATGACAGAGTTTCCAAGATGACAGAGTTTCCAAGATGACAGAGTTTCCAAGATGACAGAGTTTCCAAGATGACAGAGTTTCCAAGATGACAGAGTTTCCAAGATGACAGAGTGTCCAAGATGACAGAGTTTCCAAGATGACAGAGTTTCCAAGATGACAGAGTTTCCAAGATGACAGATTGTCCAAGATTACAGATTGTCCAAGATGACAGTTTTTTCAGATGGCAGTTTTTCCAAGATGGTAGATTTTCCAAGATGGTAGATTTTCCAAGATGGTAGATTTTCCAAGATGGCAGATTTTTCAAGATGGCAGATTTTTTAAGATGACAGATTTTCCAAGACGACAGATTTTTTAATATTTTCCAAATTTTCCAAGATGAATGGATTCTTTCTTTTTCTTAACTATTTTGCTCATATCTGTTTGCGCCGTCATCCTTTCTACCAGATTTTAAACTTTAGCTACAATTTTGCTGGAAACACATGAAAGACAAAATGAATTTGCATAACCCATTGTAAAAATGGCAGCCACCAGAAACTTTCTTTTTTTAACTTGGCCTAATACATTTAGTTGAGCTTGCAAGGTGATTAATTAAACCCTGATTCACATCTAAATTCATTAGGAGCATTTGTTATTTTATAAAATGTCTGGTTCTACATAGCTGTGGCATAAAACAAAAATAGTAGAAGGAACTTTAACCTACTTTGTACATTTTTACAACAATGTCCCAACTGAACTTTGGGTACTTATATCAATTACACGATTACACTTATCATACACTTAAACACGATATACTTGACATTTCCAGATTTAGGACTTTTTGTGAGCTTGTGACTTCAAAACCAACAATACCAGAGAACCCCTTGATTTGGTCAACCAAGGATATTATTATATGTGCCCATGAAGAGAACAACAATTACTGGCTACAAAAAATGTCCTGTGTGTAGGATATCATTTGGCATGGTTTGGAGTGCACTTGAAAAAAACTCTTGTACACAGCTCATAGCCACCTAAACCACGGGGTGTGTTCTTTTCAACAACCTTGTTTTCTACAGTTCTGAACTTTACCACCTTTGTGCCCAGAATGATGCTAATATGTGACCTGTTCCAACGAAACCCGGACAAAGTCGCACAATGTGTTTTGTCACAATGTACTCCTGAAGTCATTTCGGGATGGATTTTACCATTTTGAGGTTTTAGGTTTTTCTAAGTCACTCACTATAAATCTACAATCTCCTCAAATTTGAACAAAATCCGTCTATCAGAAGTGTGTTTTTTGTCAATTTTGTGAAACATTTGTGTATAGAAATAATACGCTTTTCTAAACTTCAAAGCTGTTTATCTCATAATTAGGTTGTCAGGGTTTTATCACTAAATCCAGACCCCAGGGAAGATAGAGTGGGGGTACATATGTAAATGATACATCATTTTAAAGCTGAGTACCTAGAGAATTTGAAAAAAGCAAAATCTGAAAAACTAAAAAGTCGACTTTGTCCGGGTTTCGTTGGAACAGGTCATGTTGCTAAAATAATACAGTTACAAATTAAACCAGCTCACTCATGCTTGACTTTAATCATGGAAACCAGATAAGCAACCTATGCAGTCATTACCGTACCAAGAGTGGGAAATAGATTTATAATGAGGGAGGCTAGTTTTACCCTACCAAAAGTACCAGTACCACAAGATAAGCAGTACATTTTTGGGAGCAATTGTAGAATGCAGGGCTCACTGACAACTCTCGACTTTATTTACCCTAGGACATAGATACCCCAATAAGCCGATTCACTATTGCAACTGCGCATGTCCGTTACATGACCTGACGACTGCTTTTCGAAGATAAACAATACACCCGCGTATCTTTTACATGTGTTTAGACCACCGTTACCGTCGCCGTATTTTAGATAATTTGTTGTCATTTGTGGAAACGAACGTGCTTACTGTCTCTTCTAATGTAAGATCTTCCATTCTACTTAAAAAACAAAACAGAAATATCGCATGTTATGCCCAGAAATTGCCACACTATCGTTAGTTTTTTGCAAGGGAGTTAATACGTTACCGCTGACAACGCAATTTGTTTATCTTCCGTGACCTTTGACAATTTACCCAGCATGCCTTGCGCCGCGGAATTGGTGAATCGGCTTATACCCATAGAATACAGGGCCACGCCATTCTATGTTATAGGGTAAATAAAACCATGGTTGTCAGTGGGCCCTGCATGGGCCCTGCATTCTATAGTTAAGCCCATTTTTGTTTTATAATTAACACCCCAACCACAGATTCTGCATGGCCTTAAAATTTCAAAATTGGCCGCCTGAGGAAGAACTCCTCCATGATTGGACCAAGGCGTTCGTCTGTCTTTAGTTGATTTGCATAAAATAGCGGCCGCATGAGGTCGCTATTCGCTTTATATTTTGTTTGCACTGCTCGCCAGCGCGTGGTGTTGATGTGTGGATTGGCCGTTCGGACGAATACTTGTGACGAATGCCTTGGCAAGGCTACGCCCGACCCAATAATACGGAGTAGTACTCGTACTAAACATTAGTAATAATCATCGACAACACACCAACAACACGCACAGCACCGACAACACATCCAAAACATTATTACTACCGGTATATTGACAAAAGACGATTACGATGCAAAGAGTCAAAGAGTGTCACTCAACTGTTACATTTTACTATGTGTTATATCAGAGTAAACGTTTTCCTGAAACATTCCCCGGGTTCCTTACCATTATATGCAACACATCTTCTTTGAAATTGTTGACCAAACCTGACGAAAAACTGACCATTCCTCCATGAAGTGACAGAGCCTGCTTCCGGTTTTTCAAACAGCTGAACGAACGTACACAAAATCATACACGTATACGGTACGTACGAGCTTTGATAATGATAGAGGGCGCTATGCTACATCGCCGCACACGACGTGCTCAAAAGGCTCAAATGCACTAGTTTTAGAGGTATTGGATCATAATTATAGAGCAATGAACAGTCATATCAATGTATATTCAGTGGAAACGCCCAAAATTATTGAAAAACTCACTTGTGAAACAACAATCTTTTCTGTACACATAAAAGTACCTGAGAAAGGAACAAAAACCAAACAAAAACAAGGACTTACTTTTCCTCGCAAATCCAAGACAGTAGAGGCCAGTGACACAATAGTCCAGGCAAAACACATAATTTTGTTTTGTTGACCTCATACAAATTGCAACAAATTGTTTTTCACCACAGTGCACTTCTATAAGGTCCTTAGAATTACATACTAAAAATCTACAAAAATCCAAGTGGTGGAAATATGTCTAATTTGCATAAATCGTTAATTCCTGCCGTGTAATATGTTTATATTCCCATATTTGGGTATATATTTTATTTTTATTTTTTGAAAAGTTTATTTTGGCGATTATACTTAAACATCCCTACTTCAATAACATTTTCTAAAGCATGTAAGTGACTAAATAATTATGAAAATATAGTAATGGTCCAAAATTACTACAATTATACTCTATCATTTGCACGCATTTACGGTCTCCAGATATCATCAAGTAGGCCTAGTAAGTATTGAAGTGCTTCAAATTCACAAAGTTGCTTACTGGCACAGTTATCCTATTAAAACCTTATGGAAAATCATATGGACAATGATAACATTGTGATATTTAAAAAATGATGTGTCCCTAAATTGGGCTAAGTAGGTGAAGGGTTGCCTAAGGTGAGAGACTTGAACAAGTTCAAGGAAACCCCCCAAATTTAAGATTTTTGTTGCTTACAATAATCATATCTACGTTAAAATGTATTTTGGGGATTTCCTTGTTAGGCAACCCGTGACTACTTTTTAGCCCAATTTATAGACACACCATTTCCCCCCAGTTTTTGTTTTCTGGGCTAAATATCACAATTTTATTATTGTTCATATGATATTTCATAAGGTTTTAATATGATAACTGTGCCAGTAAGCAACTTGGTGAATTTGAAGCTCACCAATACTGACCACATGATGATATCTGGAGACAGTGTAATGTGCGCACATTTATAGGGTCACAAAGTTGTCATTTTGGATAATTACTGTGTTCTCATAATTATTCAGTCACTTATATGCTTTAGCAAATGTTATTCAAGTAAGGATATGTAAGTAGAATCACCAAAATAATTTTTTTCAAAAAATAAAAATAAAATATATACCCAAATATGGGAATAAACATAATGGCAGGGATTAACGATTTATGCAAATTAGACATATTTCCACCACTTGGATTTTTGTAGATTTTTAGTATGTAATTCTAGGAACCTTATAGAAGTGCACTGTGGTGAAAAACAATTTGTTGCAATTTGTTTGAGGTCAAAACTTATTTCTTCTGGACTACAACCATAATGACAATAGGCCCTATTTTGTAAAGAGATAATACCGGTACTATACAAAAAATATATTAAAATACACACATAGTCACTTACATCCCGCCCGCCTATTTTCTTGGCCATTTTGCAAGAGTTAAAATAAGACACATGAGAATGTAACAACATTTACCCAATCTATTATGAAGCAAGATATAAGGGGGAGCCCCCCCCCCCCCCCCCCTCCCTTATTTGTGGTGGTCATTGTGCTTGCGGAATGTTGTGGTTTTTTCAGGAATTTTTTTTAGTTGTTTTGTTTTGTTTTGTTGTTAATTTTTTGGGGTTTTTTTTTGGGGAGGGGGGGGGGGGTGTGCGTTTAGATAACAATAGTCTGGAGAGTGTATGGGGGGGACTAAGGGGAAAGTCCCCGATCCGGGTGACTTATTTTCCCTTATTTAGAATTACAAAAGATTTGGAATAGAGAACGGTAGTATGGTACTTAAAGGCAGGATACACCATTTGCAGAAATCGAAAATGTTTTCTACCAAATTATTAAGAAATATCTTACTTATTTGAAAGTAAATAATGATTGTAGGCATCCAGCAAAATGATTGTGCTATATATATCCTATAATTGTTTCGAAAAAATATAATTTCATGTTAACAAAATCCCGATCCCGAAATCCCGAAAGAAACAAGAACAACAAGAACAACTGCCCGACGCCGGTTGAAAACGAACTTTGTTTTTCTTGCTTTTTTTCTCGGCATCCATGATTGTAAAACTTCTGAAAGGTCAGTTAAACAATATTTACTATAAAATACAACCCCCTCCCCCAATCAAATCCACCCATTCATGATAATTCAAGCGATTACCAATGATGTATTCTACTTCAATACATCCACCCATTCCTGACGATTCAAGCAATTACCAATGGTGTTCCTTAATTAAGTTACATCCACCCATTCCTGATAATTCAAACAATTACCAAAGTGTATCTTACCTTTACATCCACCCATTTCTGATAATTCAAGCAATTACCAATGGTACCTATACCTTTACATCCACTCATTCCTGATAAATACCAATGGTGCATCCTACCGTTAAACGAAAGAGCATTATGTACAACAACAGTGTTTGATTAGTGAAGAGAGAAGATAATGGAATCGTGTTTATTACTTGGCTGCGGTTTTTGTTGTGCAATTTCGAATTCGCCGCACGGCTGCCAAGTAATTCAGACACGGAACAGTATCCGGTTACGAACAAAAAGTGTGTTTCGTACAACGGGACAAAAACAAATCTCCCTGATTTGAATCTATAAACATTTCCCGAAAAGGAGATAAATTGCCGCCGAGTTTAGTAAGTTGATTTTTTGAATTAGTATATTTCCTGTTATTGTCGTCGCCGTGTATTGGAGTGGACACAGGAGCAAGTTAATTCCTTTCCTTGTTTCATCAACTATTACGGAGCTATATATCTTCAGTGCCGGTCGTACGACGTCGCCATTTCTTGACAATGTAGTGGTTATTTTGTCAATTTCGCCTGAGAAGTGATTTTTTTGTATTTTCTCATCAATGAGCGTCATTCAGCGCAAAATAATAAACTGACATGAATCTGAGACTGTATGAGAAACATTTTCCATTTTACTTGGAAAAGAAGTGGCGTCTGGCCACAAAAAAAAAATATATAAAAACTGATAATTCTTAGGAAGGAATATAGGCCTTTAATACATCGAATTTTTATAAAGAGCACTTGGACTCAGAGGAAAAAATGTGACCCAGCACATTAAAATAAGTCGGAAAATGACATTTAATGAAATATTCATAATTATATATAGGCCTAGCATTTTGTAGCAAGATTGGAAATTCTATAAACTTTATAATCATTCGTACGTTATCTACCACAGCCATATAGCTCAGGAGTTATTGGCTATGAGGTGCAGGATTGTTATGGGTATCATTAGAAAGCTTATGGAATTTTTCAATCTTACTACTGTATGTACACATCTCAAAAAGTAATTTTCTGACTTATTTTTGCCATTTTGATGCGGGTCGCAAATGACCTAAACGTATGGACGTTGCTGAGTAGCGCGGTACAGTAGTCTCTCACATTGTGTAGCCAAAAATATTATAGCCAGTATAACATTGACATTATTTTACCCAGAAATTGGTATATTTCAGTACCCGATGTAACGAGAAGACTATTAAAACGAAAAGGAACATTACCAAATACCCTGCGAAATAAGTCCGCCCGAAATGGTATTCGGCGTTTGTTTCAAGTGCCTTGTTACACGGTGGCAAGTGCAACGAAAAGGGTTAAAATAAATTATGTGCCTTTCTTACAACTGATGTAGTAACCAATGGATAATGTATCACCAACCGATAATGTCACACAAATTAACCAATTATGTCACCATTACCGATAATGTAGCAACATATAGTCTGTGTAATAAATGTTCTATCAATCGGTCAATAATTGTTTAACAGTATTATTATTATTATTATTATTATTATTATTTATTCGGCCAATAGCAACATACAACAAACAATTCACAAAATAAACAGCCTACTAAACAAAAACAATCCAATTCCAGCTGGCCAGGATTGACAAAAGTATAATTAAACACTCTGACTCGAAAGCCTGTCAATCCTTACTCGAATGGTAACATACAAACAAATAAAATCTCGATAAATATTACAACTTTACAACTTTAAATTAAAACAAGAAAAGGATGATTAAATGATAGTGAATAACGTTGACAAAGTTACCAGTTTTTCAAAATTACAAGTTTTACAATTTATCAATTTATCAGAGGCAAGAAAAGCTGACGTATATTATATAGTCGTAACAAATAGAAAAAACAAAACCAAACAAACACACAAAACTACTAAACACAAAACTAAACAAATTAACACAAAACAAAACAAATTAACACAAAAACAACTAAACACAAAACAAAACAAATTAACTAACACAAAACAATTAACACTCTTTATAATGATTAGATAATCTGGTGTTGAATTGTGAAAAAGATTCAATCAAAAAAGAATCCCTTATATGTGATCATGGCAAACTACTCCAGATTCGGTCTTAACCGATAATGAGTGTAACAGAAATTGACCGATTGTGCAGTAAAAGTTGAATACACTATATGTCTTTTTTTGTTACATTGAGTGATACAGTATTGGTCAATTTGTGTGATATTACCGGTCGGTTATACATTAACTGTTGGTTACTACGTACGTTATGATCATGTATCAGTGTTGTATCAGCTTTTAAGTAAGATTTATGCGCCTATAATCGCTATAATTAATACATTTTTTAATTTTTCAGAGCATTTTGGGGAACGTGAACTTGAGAGTTTGTAACAAAAAAGAAAAGAAAGAAGAATAGGCATTTTTTGGTGATGGGCCGGGTTACAAGACAGTACAACTTAGACAAAAGATTAGGGGCGATTATTATTTAATTTTCGCCAAAACGTCATTGGTTACTCCCCAAAAAATTGATCAGAGTCTGAAAGATGGTGGCCAGTCGCTTTAATTTGATGTGTGTCTCAAACATCCTGAAGAGTTATACGATTTATCCTCTGAACTTTTGATTGGGCGTAGTTATCACTGGGTTTTATATTATGAAAGTATTTTTTACTGGTCTGCAACACTATACTGTAACATTATCTACACGTTAGAAAATAAATAGAAACAATAGTCGGGCGACCACAGTTTGACGTATGACCCATGACCTGTACGTGTACTGCGTGTACTGTGTACTTTCTGCCGATCACTTTGCTCCGGGATTGAGTGAAAATTGCGAGCATTCTGTTTATCTTCATCAAGTCTCTCCAGGGGTTTCCAACAACGAAGGGGTGTCTTCCACACTAGCCGATGATTTGTACATATCAAATAACAACGAGGCAGTTAAAACAGAAATGCCGCACGCGGCGACAGTTGCCGTAAACTGACTCGGGACTGACTGGGTGGAGCAAGGAAAAGCAACGGGAACGTAACGCGAACTTCGGCCATGTATCACCAACCGGACTTCGCGCCGGGAGACGGGCTAGAGACCGACGACCTGACGGGACGGCCCGTGTCACGAAGCGGTACATTGGCAGGCAGTTACAGCCGGCAGCACTGTCACAACGCCATCGAGTATGAGTTGCACAAGTTGGATGTGCAAGGGGACAGTGAAGTGGCGGCTGAGAGCAGGGCAAAAATCATCCGAGAGATGCCGGCTACTTTACACAAAAAACGGGAATTACGGTGAGATTAATATTAATAAACTTGCAAAGTTGCACTTTTTTTGCAGGGAACATCAGTAGTTCTGTATTAGTCTAGTAGTGAACATGTACAGTCAATGTGACAATTCCAGATCATTATCACAATAAGGTACCATTTTGTTTCAATACAAAACATTCCCAACCATTTTAATTTCAGCGTCTATCATTTTGTGGAAGTGATTTATAATCAAAAATGTATTTTAGAAATAGTTTTTTAGTTATAAACATTACTATCCAGTTCATTAAAATACTCTAAATTCAAAAAGGCAAACCTTTGGTTTTAGATATTGTGCATGTCGCGTATAATCTTTTCACGCAGTGAACCTGCAAATGACAGTCGTCTTTGCGAACCTGTTCTAGCGTTTTAACTTTTTAACGCTGTTTACGTTCGCAGAACACGTACTACGCCCAGGCACAACATTTCTTTGTGAAGCAGCCGCGCTATCTATATAAGCAACGCAGGCCCGCGCAGCTGCTGAATGGGTAGTTGACTGCGTAAAGTCGCTATGCATTCTTCGAAAAATACACTTGTGGTCGGAGTTACATAACAACGTCATGCCCCATTTTCGCAGGGAAAAATGGTTTCCAAAGACGACAGTATGAGTTAGGGAGCTAATCATGGACTAATCATGGACTAATCTGCGTGGAAAGAATTTACGCGGTGGCACAATAACAGTACTGTCGTCTTTAGAAAAGGCTACCGACACCTAGATTTAGTAAACATTTATCATTTTTTTCTCTAGACTAATTCTATATTTGGTTTTCTTGTTCATGTTTTCTTGTTATTATTTCTTGAATTAACTGAATCGATGTATTCGACAATTGCGGATCACCCATGCACACGAGTATAATTTTTATGCAGTCTACATGATTAATTAATACAGGCACGGCACTGCATGCATCTTCAATATAACTGCCTAAATCGGAGGCAAAATCACAATGATATGTATACCCAAAATATGGCCCTAACCTCGGTTGATTTGAGGAACAGTCAAAAGTGGTGGACATCAATACTGATTTACAAAGAAAAACGTGATACTGGGAACATTTATGATCTCTAAGGGTAAAAGTACTTCAAAAAAGGTGAAGTGTGTTGTACATGTACATCAGTACTTTTATCAAAGTACAAAGTACTGTCATTGAGTGCCAAGTACCAAGCTACAAGTATACCACACTTAAGAACCAGTACAGGTACCTGAGTCCGTGTACTTGGACCTTCGAGTTCGAGTACAGTTTTTTTAAGGGAATTTGAGTACTTAGACTGCCGAGTATGTTACAACAATGGCGCATTTGCAATTTTCTGACTGAGAACATACAGTGTATCCTACCATGCCCATCTTGTGAATTGAAATTGAGATCCTACAATATTTTATTTTTTGCACTCATCTTTACAGCTTTAAAAAAGAAAAAGAAAAAAAACGAGACAAATGGTCTAGTCAGCCATTTTACTTGTACATGTAGTTGATTAATTAATAAATTAATTGTAATGTCGGTACAAAAGCGGGCTTTCTCAAATACTGTGCGTTTGCTTATTATTTTATTGTATGTACACAATATGTACACTGCATAATGGCAGTTTTGTGTCTAGGGTGATCGCCATTATTCGGCCCAAAGTCCATGATCTGGTGCATGGTACGGCAACATTTATTTTTGTGAATCTACTAGAATTCTCACGATCGAAATACTAGGAGATACATGTATAATACCCATTTGAAGCAGACGGTACACATTAAACATTAACCAGTGCGCAAACATTCAGTTGAATCTTTTGTCTGTGTTTGATCCGTTTGTTGCTATAGAAACAGTGTTATACCTCCCGGTACTTTATAATCCCTGCCTTTACATAAACTGAGTGTGTGCTCGCCTGTCCCAGGTGTTGGTCACCGGTGATTTGGTTGGCCTGAGGGTTTGAACAATCATTTTTAAAGTATACCGGTATTTTTCTGTGATTCACTCATTCACACAGGGTGATGTGTCAAAATACAAGGTTTCGACAGTGAACAAAACATGTTTAATAAATTCCATTCGATACCACAGGCAGATCACGTAAAAACTGGGCACACTCAAAACTGCTTGGCACAAACAAATTATGAATACATTCGTAAATGTGAGATTATGCATTTGTCCACGTTAAAATAAAAACAAAGTGCCAAAATGACTATTAGAATCCTTTATTTTAGCCCCCTCTCATAAAAATATAAATCACATTTGTTGTGATGCTTGTAGTTTTGGAAGATCCTTTAAATTTTTCTTCCTTCAACATTGCCCGCTAAATCTGGAATTGCCCAGGGCCAATTTCATAGAGCTGCTAAGCACAAAAATTTGCTCAGCATGACAATTCGTCCTTGGCGAAAACAAGGTTACAGACCAAATTTTCATGTGATATTTATTGTTTTGGATTGATAATCAGCTGTTTTTTTGCTTAGCACGAAAAACACGTATAATTTTGGCTGGTAACCTGTTTTGAATGAGCAAGACTTTTTTGTGCTAAGCAATTTTTTGTGCTTAGCAGCTCTATGAAATTGGCCCCAGTTTTGTTTATGATGGCCTCTAATAACCTCTGTTTTATGTACAAAGGTACAACTTCTAAGCCAAAGTGTTGGTTTTTGTTTACATTTTGTTTTTCATTTAAATTAATATGTAATTATTTGCATTTATCCAAACCGAGCGAATTATAATCTATAAGTTTATTTGGATTAAAGATTATACTGCAGTCTATAATTATTCTCTTTGGCTTACTGTTATACAATTTAGAAGTAGCAAAAACTGTTTTGTTAAATGCAAACTTTCTGCAAAAAAACCATAATTTCTTTTTGCAAATATTCCGGCTGAACTTTTTGTAGAAACCAAAAAATTTGTTGCTAGCAGGAATCTAGTAAAAAATAATAATCTGATTCTTTTTCAACCCTGTTGGCCCTGCAAAACTTTGCACTATCAACTGTAGAACTGACATAATTTGACAGTCGACAATTTGGGAAGTTTTACACCCGTCTGCACTGGACTTAATTTGGTTAGATTGACAACGATCTCTGTTACTTTTACACACACAAAGTCCAATATTTATCAGGTGTATATATGTGACCGGCTCTACAAAAAGGTGTCTTATGTCGCAAAAAAATGAAATTGAGTTATTTGTATGAAAGCCCACAAGGTACATGTGTAAGCTTTCATTTAGTATATAATAGAGATCCATAGCCCCTCCCATTTTGGAGACACGACGTGTTTATATATTGATTACACATTGATTACTTTTTCGGAGTTCAAATTACACAACTGAGAAAACAGGCTTTGAAATAGCTGGCTCTGTTGTACTACAACAGAACGATGCACACAAAATGGTAGTTTTTTCTTCACTTTATTAATCAAAATCAACATTTCTATTAATGAAACCTTAAACTGTAGGTATTAAAGATTTCGTTCATGACAACAAATAAAAGACACATTTTGATGAAATGTTTACCCTCTTGAAATTGAGCGGGCCATTTAACAATTGTTGCCTGCTGTGACATGGTCCATGGCGTTTTGTACACCCGAGGGGGAAAATGGCACCCGAGGCGAAGCCGAGGGTGCCATTTGCCCCCGAGGGTGTACAAAACGCCATGGACCATATCACAGCAGGCAACAATTGTTTTGTTATACCACGGTAATAGATTACAGCAGGCAAGAATTGTTTGTTATGGGTCCGTTCCCGTTGCGGTGCAAAATTGCCAAAGTAGTCGCACTGAATGTTCCGTGTTTTTCTTCGTACTGGCGCTGTCCTGCTCGAAAATCAAATTTCTGATCTCCTCTTTTGAACGAGACAGAAATCGCTTCTTTGGAGGTGACTTAATGCTGTCGTCTGCCGACATTACGGAGAAAATAAGGCAAAATTGGAACAGAAAAAAAGCAGACGAACAGCATAAACGAAAGCCGGTGTAAACAACAATGGCGGTCGTTAGTCGTTGCCGAAAGTGCTAACTTCACTGTTCCCTGTTTACATCGCACAGGAACATACATCAATTTACGTAGTACCAGCTAATATAACACAGCGTTGCTAGACTCTAATATCAGTCGCTTCCATAGTCTTGGCCAAGACCAAGCTAGCCCGTTCATTTGTTCCGCGGCGCGCCGTCCGTATTATCTGGGATTATTGAGGGCGCCCTTTATTTATCGCCAGATTCCTGGATTTCTTCCACTAGCTTAGTCTTGGCGCATCGGTCACGTGAACCCGGAAAATTCCGAGGACATTCCAAGCATAGCTCAAATAGCTACTCGCCCCCGCATGCGCACTAAGTCGTTTTTGTTTAATGTGGTGTTCGATTATTATAGTCTGGTTCCCAGACCAAATATTTCTGACTATTTGTGATTTTTCATTTATTATTTAGCCGTTAATGTCACGTGACCAAAAACTGGAGGAATTGCTTAACGTTCGCGATGTTCGAGTGTTTCCAGGTTTTTATAAAATAAAACTCACATTAGCAAAGGTCAACACCAGACAAAATGCCTAAGACTATCACGGTCATTGTAGTCATTGTGCTATTTTTTTGGAAAGAGCCGTTAGAATTTGAATTGTTGCGTCGTCATAGCTACGCTGCTTGTATCGCGTCATTATCTATTTTGACCGGACGTGTAAGAAACCACATTTGGCTATACGTCTAAATTGTAGTGTAGCAAGTAGCCGCCGGCGACAACAAATAGATAATGACGCGATGATACAAGCAGCGTAGCTATGACGACGCAACAATTCAAATTCTAACGGCTCTTTCCAAAAAAATAGCACAATGACTACAATGACCGTGATAGTCTTAGGCATTTTGTCTGGTGTTGACCTTTGCTAATGTGAGTTTTATTTTATAAAAACCTGGAAACACTCGAACATCGCGAACGTTAAGCAATTCCTCCAGTTTTTGGTCACGTGACATTAACGGCTAAATAATAAATGAAAAATCACAAATAGTCAGAAATATTTGGTCTGGGAACCAGACTATAATAATCGAACACCACATTAAACAAAAACGACTTAGTGCGCATGCGGGGGCGAGTAGCTATTTGAGCTATGCTTGGAATGTCCTCGGAATTTTCCGGGTTCACGTGACCGATGCGCCAAGACTAAGCTAGTGGAAGAAATCCAGGAATCTGGCGATAAATAAAGGGCGCCCTCAATAATCCCAGATAATACGGACGGCGCGCCGCGGAACAAATGAACGGGCTAGCTTAGTCTTGGCCAAGACTATCGCTTCCATGGTATTTATCACAGAAATGGCCGGCCAGGCTATGCGCTAGCGTGTAAAAAAAGATTCCGCGGCCTGGAAAAAGAAAGTTCATGTACCCCGTGGGGTACATGAACTCATGTACCACGCGTACTCGGCGTACATCACTCATACCATGCTCATACATCGGCACACTCGGATACATGCGTTTTTGTTGCATGTCACGTGAACGCTTCTCGACCAATAAAAATTCACAATCTATTGCCGTGGTATAACAATACATGATAGTTCATAGCGCGACTTAAAGGTAGTATATACCATTTGCAGATATCGAAAATATTTACTACCGAATTAATAAGAAATACCTTACTCAATTGAAAGTAAATAATGATTCTAGGCATTCAGCAAAAGGATTGCACTAGATATCCTGTAATTATTCAAAAAAATTGAATTTTATAAAGAAAAATTCGCGATCGCCGGATGGCGAGCGCGAAAAACAAAGATAACATAAGAATAACTGCTCGACCCCGGTTGAAAACAAACGCTGTTTTTCGTGCTTTTCTCGGCATCCATGATTGTAAAACTTCGGAAAAGTCAGTTAAACGATATTTACTATGAAATACAACCCCCCAAATCTACCCATTCATGATAATTCAAGCAATTACCAATGGTGTATACATGTACTACCTTTAAGACACCTTTTTGTAGAGTGGGTCACATATTGTAACTTGAGAAGGTAAAAGTTATGTACACATCAATATAAAACAAAACTGCTTCAGAAAACAGTGTCATATTCGGACTACAGGTTCTGGTTTACATGTTTACTTACACTCATGCTAAGTTCTGTCTAAAACGGATTTGTATTCTTTTCTGTGAAAAGATTCACACAAAAGGTTGCGCTATACAAAACAAATGTAGCTGAATGGCCAGACCTAGGGAGTGTACAATACTATGGCCTTGTTCATTGCAACCTGTGTTCATCACAAACACCTGTGTATTATACATGTACCCATTTTGTGTTGAGTCATAAAGTAATGAGTTCATTCTACACTCCTGTATGATATCAAACTTTGAACTTGTCCGTGTACATATTGTACGTATTTTTGTAAAACCAATATGCATTACACTCTGCATTTTTCTGTACACATACTAGTACGTGTGTGTACAGAGTTTAAACTTGTTAGGGCCTTGATTAGGACATTTTGTATTGAAATTTGAAATTAATAGATTTAGCATTGTTATACTGGTAGTTAATTTTAAAAGTACTAAATTTAAAACAAGACCGCGAAGAAAAAAAAACCTGCAAGTTTTTCATACAAAACTGTAATATGTATTTGACAAGGACGTGAACTTGCATGCAGTAGTTTTGTATACAACAAGCCCGTTTGTTTTCACTAGGATTTTAATTATACCAGGTTTTAGCCTGTTAATGAGAAAATCCTGTGTTTCCTCTAAACGAGAAAAGGGTTTTAGAATATAACTATTGTTTTAATGTTGAACTGTCAAACAAAATGTGGGAAAGCACACCTTAGGCTCAATAATTGTTGGCCCATTTCCTCTTTGTTAACCTTGGAAAAGAACTTTGTAAGTTAACAAAACAAATGTGATACAATGTATGTACCATACTTCATACTGGTAAAATTCCTTTTTTTATCAGTACCTATTGCATTTCGAACACATTTTTTTCTGTTTTTCCCAGAGCGGTGCATAGCTGGCTAGGTACCGTACCTAGTATTTGTTGTTTAACCAGTTCGCGCCGGGATTATTTTAACATCACCGAGCCGAGGGGCGGGATTATTTTTAACGAAACTCGATCCGAAGCGGGTTCAGGCCGATAGTGCACACCCACGCATTTCCGGCCTTGCTCGCTGCCGACAGACATTTCCGAACTTGAACTTGGCGTGTTTATGCATCATCCGTTTTGAGTTTGGGGAAAACTTTGCGTTTATATACGTCATCCGGCGCGAACTGGTTAAAGGAAGTACCTTTTATATAGCTGCTCGCGCACCAAGACAGGCACTCCTCGGGGCTGCCATAATTTGCATAAATTCCAAATAACTGCTGCGTATTTTATTTATTCCCATATTTGGGTATATATTTTTGTTATTGGTTTATTAGTTTATTTTGGTGATTCTACTTACACATCCTTACTTCAATAACATTTTCTAAAGCATATAAATGACTTAATAAGTATGAGAACATAGTAACAATCCCAAAAGGCTACTACTGTATTATACCCTAAAGTAACACGCAGTTACTTTATCTCCAGATATCATTAGGTACTTTTGCCAAATCACAGTATTGATCAGCATCAAATTTACCAGGTTACTTACTGGCACAGTTGCCCTAAAACAAAAATAGGAAATCATAAAAAAAAATCTCTTAAAGACCCACTCCAACGGTTTTAAAACTGTTTTGTCTCTGCCTTTGTTCCAGAAACCAATATGGAAAAAAGAAGACGAAAAAGGTGTCTGGCTGGAAATCTTTCAAGTACAACGTGGCACTGGTAAGATTGAATATTGCTCTGTCAAACCATGTTCCTTTCTCTATGGTCAAACACTGTCTAGGTGTGTGCACATTTTATAACTTTTTGCTACACTGTACTACCCGGTAAATGCTTTTTTGCCAAACTGAAAAAAACCCAATATTGTGACTTTCGGAGAATTAGGACTTGGTTTTAACCACAGGTTTGTGTTCATATTAGATAAATAAAAACATTGTGTGTTTATGATAATGCCTTGAAACTCGGTCTCGGTCAGAGATTTGGCCTTATCAAACCCAACCCAAGTTTTTTGGCCATACTAAAGTCAATTTTCACTTGAGCAAAAAAATGCATTTTACCTAACACTAACCCTAACATTAAACAATAATTGGTCGTGATTTTGTCTTCTTTGAATAGAAATGGAAACGTTTCAAGGAGAAGATGTACGATATTATCTTGACGTTTGAAGTATGGCGGGCTTCCTTGAAAGAAGTAGAAGGTGAGAAGTATTTTAATTAACCTTAACCTAGGCTTCGCACTAGAAAGCATACCGAACCTAACAAACTTCAACAACTGCACACAGGTTCAGTAATTATTGGAACACTGTACTGGACCTAACAGTACTAAACCTGCCAAACTCCAACAGTTGAGGTTTGATTGACTTGGTACAGATAGGTCAATGCATTACATTGTTAAGTGCGGTGATGTTCCTGGCCAGTGGTATATAATGTGCTTGAGTGAGGATTACACTACGTACATGTACTTACAGTTGACCAGGAACTGTGCTGGCCGTTTTTAGCCGTGGGTCACCCACGAATAAACGCCTGTGCATTTCTCATGCCTTTCTGCCCTGAACCTCACAGAATGTAACAGGGTCTCTCTGGGACTTTTTGTGGCACATGTTACTCATGTTAATAATAAGTTGGAAGGCTAATCATCTTTAGTCACAACTGGGGTGCTGAATTGCAAAAGGACGCGGCTACAAACGTAAAGGCGCCTCTGGCAGCCGGCCATATAGGACCCATATCTGACCACGGACCACAGCCAAAGATTGCAAATGTTGAGATTTTTTTTTGTGGAAGGAGGAAAACTGGAAAACCTGAAGAAAGACCCTCGTGGCACAGGAGAGAATAAAAAATATATCAAAACAAAAAAAATCAGCTCGGAACAGTTGAAATTTTTAAGCCCAACTCCGTCTACAACCACTCATCACATTATTTGTAGTGATTAGTGCTAAATAATTAATCTTCACAAGGAAAACGAACAATATAAACATTTGCTCTCCTCTTAATTTTATTTCTCACAGGCAAGTTTGGTACGGCGGTTGTCTCCTACTTCGTCTTCCTGAAGTGGATGTTATTTCTCAACATCTACATCTTCGTCTTGATGTTTGGGTTCGTCATCATTCCGCAGGTCATCCTGGGTGGGGGATACATAGAGTGTAAGTTATTAGACACACTACACCATTTGTCAGTTGTGCATTTTTATTATCGTTTAGAGGCAGCAAAAAGTGCTCACCAATCTTAACAATATGTGACCAATATGTCGCACATTGCCAAAGCGAGTTATTGGCCCAAACGTCAATTTTTCAAGTGGGGAACGTTTATGAGTTTGTCTTGTTTTTACATACAGAAAAACCATTCTTTATCATATACTAAAATTGTATAGCTCAATTAAAACTCTAAAGTGTTTTTTTTGCGGCTGAATTGCACTAAGTGATAGTATAGTTGGCACGGTTCACAGACTTTGAACTTCGTTTTCCCAAAACAAGGGAGCATGACTTCAGCTATTTCAAAAGAGTATAGCGGCGGCTAGGAATAAGCTACAGCAACACACAGTACATCATTTGAATGCTTAGGACTTCCTCTTTCTAGAAATGTAATAATGTCAACTTTTTTTATTTTGCGATTTTTCACCCATTTTGTTGTGCCAGGTCACATATAACCCGATGAAGTTTTATCTCTATAAAATGCTGTGTGTTCCGAGAAAACAATATTCCAAGTTTTCAATTCAACATTTGCCAAGACACAATTTGAATTGTGGCTACAATCAGCATTCGGAGCGCATTCTCATTCAGCTACTCGCGTGTCACGCATGTTTCTGTGTCGACTCAACGTTTGCACGTACCAGAGTTATGGTTAACCAGTTTGCGCCGGATGACGAATATAAAAGCAAAGTTTTCCCCAGATTAAAAACGGATGACGCATAAACACACCACGAGCAAGGCCGGAAATGTCTGTCAGCAGCGAGCAAGGCCGGAAATGCGTGGGTGTGCTTCCCGGTACTGGCTGCCTGAACCTGCCTCGGATCGAGTTTCGTTAAAAATAATCTTGTGTGTCAGCTCGGTGATGTTAAAATACCCCCGGCGCGAACTGGTTAATAGATGAGTTGTACCAGAGTCCCTGCAAGTCCATCACAAGTTCTTCAATCTCAAGTCAAGTCACTAACTATTTAAATGAACGAAAGCATTCCTTTGTCATTGTCCAACCAGTTTACTTGTGACTGGCTTCATGAAAGAACTTGCAACTGGACTTTCGAAAGGACTTGCAGAACTTGAATACAACTCTGGTTTATAATAAAGTTTCTTTTTGGATAGCGGCAAAAGGTATCCGTGTGTTACCTTGATAGTGAAGTATAAGTGGAAACTTGTTTGAATGATGTTTCAAGTTTCTTGTTTACGTCGTTATTTTTCAACAGCTAAAACGTGTGAGAGTCAGTATATAGACAGTGTGGACCAGCAGTGTAACGACGGAAACACAGGCCAATGCATCATAGATTTTATCGGTGGTACTGTAAGTACACACATCACATCTGTTGTATAGCTTTAAATCCCACGGAATGTAATTTGTATGTCATGTAAAGGAAATTTGGGGGCACTATAACCAGTCCTATACATGTACATTTTAAAATGTTCGTATGTACAAAATGTATGTTAAAGTTTCAGATTAAAGTTTGGAAAGGAATTTATAACTTAGAAACTACATAATTTCATGGATTTAGATGAAACTTGGATGCAGTGACCCTTGGGTGGGAAGAGACAATTTTTTATCAGATTACTGAGGTCAAAGGTGGGGTCATTTGAGGTCGTCATTTCAACATGGACAGAATTTGACTTTTTTAACAATATTCTTCCTTGGCAAAAACAGAGTTACAAATCAAATTTGTATGTGATGTATATTGTATATTGTTTAAGGCTGGTATTTGGCTTGTTTTTGCTCAGCATTAAAAACACATGGAGTTTTGGCTGGTAACCTGGTTATACTGAGCAAGACTGAAATTGGCCCCTGGTTATAGCAAGACTTTTTTTGTGCTAAGCAAATTGTTGTGCTGAGCAGCTCCATTAAAATTGTCCCTGGTTATACTGAGCAAGACTTTTTTGTGCTATGTGTAAGTAACTCCTTGTGCTTAGCAGCTTCATGAAATCGGCTCCTGGTTATACTGAGCAAGACTTTTTTGTGCTAAGCAAATTGTTGTGCTAAGCAATTTTTTATCTGAGCAGCTCTATAAACCAATTCGCTCCGGGATTATTTTAACATCACCAAGCCGAGGCGCGGGATTATTTTTACCGAAACTCGATCCGAGGCGGGTTTAGGTCGATGGTACCATCCTTGCTCGTGATGTGTTTATGCGTCATCCGTTTTGAATGTGAGGAAAACTTTGCGTGTATATACGTCTTCCGGCGCGAACTGGCTAAATTGGTCCCTGGTTATCATTGTTATACTGAGCAAGACTTTTTGTGCTAAGCAAATGTATGTGCTTATCAGCTCAGTGAAATTGGCCCCTGTATATACTGCATGAGCAAGACTTGTTTGTACTAAAGCACATTTGTTGTACTGAGCAGGCTCCATTATATTAGCCCCTGATGTTGTTGTATGCTTTGTTTTGACTGCAGGGTTGGATGGAGCAGACAGTGTTGTTCTACGGCGACTATCCCCCGTCGTTCAGCAATGCCAACAGTACGGACATCACTGTGTTCCTAGACAACGTGTACATTATTCCCTTAGCCTACCTGCTGACCACGGCCGGCTATTTTCTGTTGTCTCTGCTTCTGATGGTGCAGTAGTAAGTACATGTACACACGTGTCGTTTAAACGTGCCCTCCAAGTCATTCGCAGTAGATTTAGAGTCTGAATTAATGATGTGAGAACCGAACCGAAACTGAAACCGATCAGAGGCACAACCGTCTTCATGTTTTTTCTATCATTTCGGTCGGGTCGGGTCGGGTCGGGTCGGGTCGGGTCGCGTCTGTTCGGGTCGGTTTTGGTTTTGGTTTTGGTTTTGGTTTCGGTTTTGCGCTTGCAATTTTCGGGTCTGGTTGGTTAAGCCATCTTTGGAAAAACCTAAAAAATAAACTGAAATAACTTGAAAACGTTTGAAAATGTATGTTGTACGGTACAATAATTGCGGGATCAATGTGCCCACCAACTCACTTTTAGCATTGCTACGTCAACCCACCAAGTGATTGTGCATGTTATCATGTGGTTGTGTACCGTCTTTTGTGAGCAACCTGTAACACAGTGCCTCAACTGTCATTTCGGGTCGATTTTTTTCTTGATTTTTTTTTTTGGCTGGATCGGGTTTTGTTGAAAATTTGCTTGACATTGTCATTTGGCGTAAAGTATGAACCAAGCCTTGTACGTGTTTTGGAAACGTTAATATCCGCAGCACTGCGAGTGGTTTCAAGGACAGTCTGGCGAATCAGGAGGACTATCACTTCAAGTATTGCAACAAGGTCTTTGCGGCGTGGGACTTCTCCCTGACCGACGAGAAGAACGCCTACCTAAAGCACCGAGGCATCCAATACATACTGCAAGTAAGATAAACCTGAATCTCGAGTTGGCAGCCGTATGTGACAAAATTAACTTAAAGTGTGATTTTCTTTTGAAGAATTGAGATATTTATATATTCGGATTCTGCAGGAGAAGAGCTTTCCAATGGTATACAACATTAAGGGGTAACGTAGATTCTGCAGAAGAACAGCTTTCCAATGGTATTCAACATTAAGGGGGGAAACTTGCAAGATAAAACTGAATCTCGTGTTGGCAGCCGTATGTGACAAATTTAACTTAAAGTGTGATTTTATTTTTAAGAATTGAGATATTTATATATTCGGATTCTGCAGAAGAAGAGATTTCCAATGGTATACAACATTAAGGGGGGAAACTTGCAAGATAAAACTGAATCTCGTGTTGGCAGCCGTATGTGACAAATTTAACTTAAAGTTTGATTTTCTTTTTAAGAATTGAGATATTTATATATTCTGATTCTGCAGAAGAAGAGATTTTCAATGGTATACAACATTAAGGGGGGAAACTTGCAAGATAAATCTGAATCTCGTGTTGGCAGCCGTATGTAGCAAAATTTACTTAAAGTTTGATTTTCTTTTTAAGAATTGAGATATTTATATATCTGGATTCTGCAGAAGGGCTTTCCAATGGTATACAACATTAAATGGTACCGTACTAAGTTCAGTAAAAGGAAATAAAGACCACTGACTTTAAGTGGTAAAACCGATTTGTGAGAAAATGGCATTTAACCAGTTCGCCGGAGGACGTATATTGCTAAGTTTTCCCCAGATTTAAAACGGATGACCCATAAACACGTCACGAGCAAGGCCGGAAATGTCTGTCAGCAGCAAGCAAGGCCCGGAAATGCGTGGGTGTGCTTTCTGGTACCATCGGCCTGAACCCGCCTTGGATCAAATTTCGTTAAAAACAATCCCGCGCCTCGGCTCTGTGATGTTTAAAATAATCTCGGCGCGAACTGTTTGAAATCCTACAGTTGTGTTACTGTGAATGTATGAGGACATAATAAAAATGGTGAAATAAATATAGGTTTCAAAGAAGAACCAAATTGGAGAAAGGTTAAAAACAGGACTTGCAGATTAGGTTCACATGAACACAAAGATAGAGCCGACAACATGCACAGTTGGAACACCGAACTTGCTTATTGGTAAACTGTCTTTGGCAATGATAAACTGAAATTGAACCTCCGCAGACTGATCTTGAAGAGGCAAGGCTGAAGCTGGAGAGATCCAACAGAACCACCTTGACGAAATGCCGGCTGTACATACTGCGGCTCTTCCTTAATATAGTGGTCCTGGCCATCCTGGGTGGCTCAGGCTACCTCATCTACTATACCACCGACTTGTCCGTTCTGGTAAGTACCCAATTCTACCTCTAGACCCCTTTACTGGAGACACTAAAATGTCTTCACATCCCACCCGGTCATGATTTTTTTCAAACAAATGAAAGTGTTTCCAAAACTCGCACTCATACATGTGTGTAAACACCTTTCATCGTGGACCCCCCCCCCCCCCCCATTGTCCTCCCGTTATCCCTCTTTTGTTTGTACTCTAACTTTTTGTACACGATTTGTAATCGTGGACCTTCTGTCAATCGTGGACCCATTGTTTGCCCCCAAATCCTTTTGTCCGACGACCACGATTGCCGGTCAATACAAACGCACACACCCCCACAGCTTTACCTTCCATACGTACTGTGGACATTTCTATTTCTTCGTGTAGTTAAGAAAACGTTGGCTAAATACTCATTTTTTTTGCTTCCCCAAAAACAATTTAACCTCAAATTTTGATTCTGGGCCTCTCAG
This sequence comes from Crossaster papposus, assembly GCA_037893245.1. Taxonomy (NCBI): domain Eukaryota; kingdom Metazoa; phylum Echinodermata; class Asteroidea; order Velatida; family Solasteridae; genus Crossaster; species Crossaster papposus. Next base: position 1,051,300 of record JBAIAA010000237.1, read on the forward strand.
CTGTTCCTCTTACCTTTTCTGTATATAACCCTAACCCGTTTTTCTTCTTCAAAACGGACTGTTGACCTGTCCAAGTACACAAACCGTAACCTCTTCCCGCATCCTGTGGACTTCAATTGCTTGGAGGTCCAGTGCGTATGAAATACTAACTCACAATAGAAGAATAACAGTATTATAATGCATGGTGCACTGTGGACAGATACACAAAAAGAGTAGGCTCACATGTAACTATTTGGAACCAAAAAAGTAAATTAAGAAAATCTAAAATCTGTATAAACTCAAAAACATTGTCTGTCTGTCTATTTCACTAATTATGTGTATATTCGCCTACATTTATTTACCTTTTTTTTTACTTAGCCAAAGGTCAAAGGTCATCGTGGGCCATTTTTCAAACCCCAGCTCCGTCTTCGTCTGAGGCTTCATTCATGCAGTTTATCAACGGGCTGGAGTCGAAGACAGAGCCAACGCCAGGGGGTTTTCGAAAAATGGCCTAGGGGTGATTTGAGGTCATTGATTAAAAATGCACAGAAAAACACGGGAATAGGCGACACTTGCAATCCGACGATCACTTGTTATACATTCTTCAGTCTGTGATTGGTCACTTCCTTTTTTTTTAATTTCTCCTCTAGCACACCAACATGCCCATCACAGATAACGCCATCGGGAGCCTATTGGTGGGCTACCTTCCGTCCATCACCATTACCATACTTAACGGTCTGATACCCTTAATCTTCAATGTCGTGGTTCGATTTGAAGACTACAGTCCGCAGTTTGAAATCAGCATGACCTTGGTCAGGTACGGAGGGATTTCCCAACTTTCTTTAAAGTATTTCTTTCCCAGACCCCCCCCCCCCCCCCCCAGCCATAAACCTTGTCAATTCTTTTTGTTGGGTTATTTGATAAATTTGGGCAACATTTTAGTACAAAATGTGTACTGGACTGCAAGTTTAGATTTTTAGATTATATATTTTTCCTCAGTCTTCTATAACAATAATAATAATAATTACAATTTTTATAGCGCCCAAAAAACCATAAAATGCTCCTAGACGCTGTACAAGTAAAAAGTCGGTATTAATTTAATTAAAAAGTAAACGTGATGATTAGTACATAAAAACTAAATTAAGCCCATAACTACAAACAAAATAACCATTCGCTAGTTGGGAATAAAACCATTACCTATAGATTTAAAAAAGCTTGCTTAAAAAAAAAGTTTTTTGAAACCTAATTAAAACTGTCGACACTAGTAGACTCTCTAAGGGGAATTTCAAGCTGGTTCCACAGGCGGGGACCAGCCATTCTCTCACCTGCGGAAACCAGCCTGGCATTAGGACAAAATAATTGAGACGTGTCTTGCGCTGAACGAGTAAATCTAGTTGGAACTCTAATACTATCTGCTCATCCACAATTTTTTGGTTTTTTTAAATTTTTATCCAGGACTGTATTTCTACGTCTGGCCTCTTTGGGAGTGTTATTCTTCTCCCTGTTCCCACAGGTCTCCTGCTCTGAGACCGCCCAGGATCTCTGCGGAGTCTGCAGTGCGGGTGACTTGAAGGTAAGTCAGCCGGACCCGGAATATCGGGATATTTTAACTTGATGAAATACAGACTTAATTTTAAGCAGCAGCAAAGTAATTCGGACACGGCTTTACAAACAAAATTTTCAGGTGATGTATATTTTTTGTGACTGGTATTTATCGTTTTGTTTATTTTGCTAAGTGAGACTTTGTGCTCAGCAAATGTCTGTGCTTATAGCAACTCCATGAAATTGGCTTCAGAATGTAAACAAACGAGTAGGGGTAATAATTGTAGCGCCACGAGTATTGATGGAGTATTTATATCATTATTGATGGATATGTGCACTTTATAAATATTCAGTTTTTATTATTAAGGTTGCAAATAAATGTTTTTTTTCCTGGGAATTTTTCAGTGTTGGGAGACTTACATCGGCCAGGAGTTCTACAAACTCTCTATCACTGACTTTGCAGCTGTTGTCCTAGTGGTTCTGCTCTGGGAATTCCCTCGCAAGTGAGTCACTCTTCCATGTTTGTCTTTCCTAACCCTAACCATCCCAAATCATCAAAATCCTCTTTGCAAAATGCAGGATTTTGCAGGATTGAGGTCACTTGGAAGTAGATGCATTGAGGGCGTTTTGGGGTTTTTGCAACTGGAGGATAATGCAGGATCCAGGTCATAAGGCCTAAACTAATGCTGCGTTCCAATCGCGTCGTGTTTATCGTGTTCACCGTGAATTTCTCCATGTTCACGAGTAGGTTGCATTCCAAACGCTACTCACGTAGTCTTGACGCACGCGAACAGTCGAGTTAGTCGTGCGGTAAGGACATTCTTTATCGCACAATAACTCGTACTTAAACGAACACGCATGCGCGAGTATTTCATTCGTTTATGAAGTCGTGAACATGGAGAAAAAAATTTCACCTCGAGTTCACCACTGGTGAACACGAGTTACCAGGCGATTAGAACGCCATTATACGACTCGTGAACACGATAAACACGACGCGATTGAAACGCAGCATGAATGCTGGATGATTTTGCAGGATTGAGGTTACTTGGGTATTTATCCGAATGCGGATTTTGATGACTGTGATGACAAATATTCTGTTTGTGATTTCTTTGGTTTTTTTTCTTTCCAGATTTGCAGCCAGGTATCTACACTTTGGCATCGTGCAGACCTTGGGCAAGATAGAGTTTGAGATCCCCAAGAACGTACTGGCCATTGTCTACTCCCAGGCATTGTGTTGGTGAGTTCTGGCCATCTTCTACATATGTGACCTGTCATCACAAAATGAACGTAAAGTCGCACGGAGTGATTTCCCAGTACGGCCAGTCAAAGTCAAAATTTGAAGGGGTGGACGATTTTTAGATTATGTTTTTTTTAAAGACTAAATCCCCAACAATCAATTACCAATTTTTCAGGAAGATCAGATAAAAAAAAAATGTTTTTTGAGACAATTTTGACTATGCCTTTCTTTGCGCGTTCACACAATTTCTCGCAAGAAATGCCCGTTTTCTCATAATCTCTGTATTAAGACTCCAGACTAAAAAATAAAAATAAAAACAATATTGAGTATCAAACCTCCAAGTGTTATATACCATTGGAAAGCTCTATTTCCACAGAATTTAGAAATACCCATATCTCAATTTTTGATTTTGCCGACTTTACGCTCATTTTGTGATGACAGGTCACATATTGTTGGTCAGGTGAACAGTGGCCTCGTGGTCTAAGGCATTGACCTCATAGTCTGCGGATAATTCTGCACGTTGTGGGTTCCAGCCCAGCCTTGGGGTTACTGTACGTGTGCCCTTGGGCAAGGCACTTTGTCAATCATTGCTTCTTTCCCGCTTAGGAGTAAATGGGTACCTCTGAGGGTAGAGATCGTACATTGTGGTTGCTTTTTGCTGCTTTGTGTCGAAATGACGACATCGAGCTGAGATTGTATTTGGAATGTTTCATTGGGCCAATGATCTGGGATAATAATAATGTTAAAAGCACTATATAAGTACATGTTATTGAAACTCAGGCTATCAAGTATTTTAATTTTTTAATTTTTTTTTCAGCCTGCTCCTACTTTTTCTACATTTTCCTTGAAATTCCTACTACAGTGTATTTCCTACTTTTTGTTGAGTCCCACAAAAGTCCTACCTTTATCCTGATTTTTTCTTCCAAAGTCCTAATCTTGTCCAGCTTTAAAAAAAAATTGGATCCTACTTTTGTCCAACCTTTGCCTTTGGTTTTGCTTCAAAGCCTGAAAAGGAAAAATGTGGGACTAGGCGGAAAACTGATTGATTTCTAGTCAATGAATTGTTGTTACTCTTTTCTTTTGTTAGGATTGGATCGTTCTACTGCCCGTTTCTGCCGGCTATCACCCTGGTCAAGTGCCTAGTCTTCTTCTACCTGAAGAAGTGGAGTTTGCTGTACAACATGGTGCCGGCAAAGCGACCGTTTCGCGCGTCGCGTTCTGGCATCTTCTTTATGGTCATTCTGCTCATCACGTTCATGGGCTGCATCATACCGGTCGGATACTCCATTGGAGCGTGAGTTATCAGGAAGTTTTGTTTTTCAATTTTAACATTCCTCAATACTTCAAAATCGTCCATGTGGTTTTGATTTTTTTTGGGAGGATTGAGTTTTCAGAAGCCCTTAAAGGTAGGATACACCATTTGCAGATGTCGAAAAATATTTACTACCGAATTATTAGGAAATATCTTACTCATTTGAAAGTAAATAATGATTCTAGGCATCCAGCAAAATGATTGCGCTCGATATCCTGTAATTATTCTGAAAAATTGAATTTTATAAAGACAAATTCACGATCGCCGGATGGCGGTCGCAAAAAAACAAAGATAACATAAGAATAACTGCTCGACGCCGGTTGAAAACAAACACTGTTTTCGTGCATTTCTCGGCATCCATGATTGTAAAACTTCGGACAGGTCAGTTAAACAATATTTACTATAAAATACAACCCCCCAAATCTACCCATCCATGATAAGTCAAGCAATTACCAATGGTGTATCCTACCTTTAAAGGCTGAAAATCACAAACGCCCACTTCGCACGGTGATTTTTTACTGAAATTGGGCAGGAACCCTAAATGTTTGTGTTGCCTAAACACAGTTTTGGGTGCACTAACCAGTTCTAAAGTCTGTATCTCCGTATGACCGTATCTCTGTATGTCAATATATATTTTTGAAGAAAAACAAATGTGTAACTTCCACAAGTTTTATGGATTTTGATGAAAGTTTGATGCAATAACCCTTGGGTAGAAGGATAATTCTTTATCGAATTGCTGGAGTCAAAGGTCATGCAGGGGTCATTAAAGGTTGCCATTTACCCATGTACAAAATTTGCCTTTTTTTTTAAAAGAACACCAAACGTACAGGGATTGACCACGGGAAAAGGCGACATTCGCAATCGGAGGATCACGTATTTTTTATTTGACATTTTTTTTTTATACATCATTTTCCACACGTTTTTTTTCTTCTCCTGTAGTATTGAGCCGTCGCGTGGCTGTGGGCCGTTCCGCGGTCAACCCACCATGTGGGCGGTCATCACTACGACCATCGAGCAGTTCAACAACCTCTTTGAGGAGGTCTTCAAGTTCCTGGGCTCGGCAGCCTTCGTGGTGCCTTTCATCATTGTGCTCCTGTAAGTACTTGACTCACCAGAGGGAGGGTGTCGCGAGAATGAGACAGCAGTTTAATTGGTCTTGCCCTTTACTCTAATGTGTGTCGGTGCTCTTTAAAGATCAGCTGTTCCTCCTACAACTAAAGTCTAGGAATCTTTGGTGTATATTAAATAGACTTAATATTTGGAAGCCAGGAGCCAATTCCATAAAAGCATTCTAAGCCTAGTTGGTTGCTAACTTCCTTTCTGTCTCTAGTTCCTTGCTAAATCTATTCCATAAAACCATTATACGCTTAGCAAGGTTCCTAGTTTCTTGCTAAAATTAGAATAGGTTTGGGGTATGTCTAAATCCTTAGCACCATTCTAAGTCACTTTCAATCTTTTATCTTTTGGGAATTTGTATTGACATCCTTATGCGCAGAGTCAAGGATAACCTTAAACTCCTCATAGCGTTCTGCAAGGAACAAATTTTCCTGAGTCAAGTAATTAGGCTTCTTTCCCCTTTTTGGAGTTGAAACACCCTCTGAATTAGCCATTTCTGAAACATGTGCTCAGGCTGATACAAATGTACATACCCTAAATAGGGTACAGAGGAATGCATTGACAATACAACCATGGAGCTATAGCTCCATGATACAACCCACAACATGACCTGATTTGAACCCTTTCCCTATTGTTAACTCAAACTGACCATGTACTTTGGCGATTATGCAAACCCCACACCATTCTAGCAAGGCATTTGGAATCTTGCTAAAACCTAGTAATATACTAAAGTTAGAATGCTTTTATGGAATTGGGCCCTGGTTTACTATTAAAAGGCAAAACGTTGCCTTACAGGCTTACTCTGGCAGTATATCATTTTCAATTATTTTCTCCCCGTTTGTGGAATATGCTAACGGCTGCGCTCTGTTCTCTGAGTAGCTTTGAGATCAAGTCCCATTTTTAAACTCATCTTTTAAGAACCATTCAAATTGAGTGGTTTACAGATAAAGTCAAACACCTTTTATAACAAGGTCCTTAGGACTTTATAAATTACATTGCTATAACAGTTACTTTGTATAATGGAAAACAAAGAAAAACAAAGACTCAGGACCTAATTTTTGTTCTTGTTATCCAGTTCGTGTTGGATGCCGTGTTTACATGCAAAATGTTTCCGTAATTCGGAAAAAACGAATGACGAATACATCATGAGCAAAGTCAGAATTATTTGTCAGCGACAGGCTCGCAGTGAGCAAGGCTGGAGTATCAGGGTGTGCTACCTACGGCTGCCGGCCTGAACCTGTCTCGGATCGAGGTTCATGAAAAACAATCCCGGGTCCGGACCTGGTGGGTGGTCAATGTCAAAATAATCCTGGCGTAAACTGGTTATAAGCAAATTGTTGCATTTACAGTGCTCTCATTATCAGGGTTTCACTGTTTCTATGCAGATTGGTACTGTACTACTACCACGCCATCTCCACTGCCCACAATGAGCTCGTGAACCGGCTGAAAGAGCAGCTGATTATGGTGAGTTGGCAACGTTCACTGGTACCTGGCACGAGTCCAGCAGATGGATCTCTGTCTTGGGCGATTAAGGCCATTTTAGGCTCCCAAACTGCGGAAACTCCAGCCACATTCTGGGGTCGGTTTGTGCTTCATAAATATTCAATCAGTCGATATGAATCCAAAAGTTAGAATATTTGCATTTGCTTCCATTTCTATTTGTTTCTCGGTGATTCGGAATTCGGAATGATTCGAAGTGATTCGGAAGTTTAAGAATTTCTTGTTTGCTTGATTCTTCATACTTTCTGTACATGACAAAATTTGTAAAATTATAATTTGTATACTTTCCATCTGTCTGTATACACTTTTTTGACAGAGTAAGAAACATTCCAAACCTTATTTTTGTCTCTCAAATTGAGAATAATTGAAGCCAAAACTACCTATACCAATGAAAGGAGAATCTTTCTGGAAGAAAAATGATACCAAGTTGTCTCGATTTGGGCTAAGTAGTTTTACTGGACTAAATCAGGATTTTTCTTCTGGAATGATTCTCCATCCACTGGTATAGGTAGTTTTAGCCTTGGGATAATGGTAGTTTACTTGTCCGGTGTTTTTTTTTAGACCACCCTGAATACACAGTTTTCTTGTAGGCCTACACATCCGGATGTATCTTGTAAACATGCCATAGAGTCAAGCGCCATTGTTCCAACAGCATTTCATTTTTCTAACAAATCAGGAGAGTCGTATCTTGTAAACATGCCATAGAGTCAAGCGCCATTGTTCCAACAGCATTTCATTTTTCTAACAAATCAGGAGGGTCGTATCTTGTAAACATGCCATAGAGTCAAGCGCCATTGTTCCAACAGCATTTCATTTTTTTAACAAATCAGGAGAGTCGTATCTTGTAAACATGCCATAGAGTCAAGCGCCATTGTTCCAACAGCATTTGTTTTTTTTAACAAATCAGGAGGGTCGTATCTTGTAAACATGCCATAGAGTCAAGCGCCATTGTTCCAACAGCATTTCATTTTTCTAACAAATCAGGAGGGTCGTATCTTGTAAACATGCCATAGAGTCAAGCGCCATTGTTCCAACAGCATTTCATTTTTTTAACAAATCAGGAGAGTCGTATCTTGTAAACATGCCATAGAGTCAAGCGCCATTGTTCCAACAGCATTTTATTTTTCTAACAAATCAGGAGAGTCGTATCTTGTAAACATGCCATAGAGTCAAGCGCCATTGTTCCAACAGCATTTTATTTTTCTAACAAATCAGGAGAGTCGTATCTTGTAAACATGCCATAGAGTCAAGCGCCATTGTTCCAACAGCATTTTATTTTTCTAACAAATCAGGAGGGTCGTATCTTGTAAACATGCCATAGAGTCAAGCGCCATTGTTCCAACAGCATTTTATTTTTCTAACAAATCAGGAGAGTCGTATCTTGTAAACATGCCATAGAGTCAAGCGCCATTGTTCCAACAGCATTTCATTTTTCTAACAAATCAGGAGGGTCGTATCTTGTAAACATGCCATAGAGTCAAGCGCCATTGTTCCAACAGCGTTTCATTTTTTTTACAAATCAGGAGGGTCGTATCTTGTAAACATGCCATAGAGTCAAGCGCCATTGTTCCAACAGCATTTGTTTTTTTTAACAAATCAGGAGGGTCGTATCTTGTAAACATGCCATAGAGTCAAGCGCCATTGTTCCAACAGCATTTCATTTTTTTAACAAATCAGGAGAGTCGTATCTTGTAAACATGCCATAGAGTCAAGCGCCATTGTTCCAACAGCATTTCATTTTTTAAACAAATCAGGAGGGTCGTATCTTGTAAACATGCCATAGAGTCAAGCGCCATTGTTCCAACAGCATTTCATTTTTTAAACAAATCAGGAGGGTCGTATCTTGTAAACATGCCATAGAGTCAAGCGCCATTGTTCCAACAGCATTTCATTTTTTTAAACAAATCAGGAGGGTCGTATCTTGTAAACATGCCATAGAGTCAAGCGCCATTGTTCCAACAGCATTTCATTTTTTAAACAAATCAGGAGGGTCGTATCTTGTAAACATGCCATAGAGTCAAGCGCCATTGTTCCAACAGCATTTCATTTTTTAAACAAATCAGGAGGGTCGTATCTTGTAAACATGCCATAGAGTCAAGCGCCATTGTTCCAACAGCATTTCTTTTTTTTAACAAATCAGGAGGGTCGTATCTTGTAAACATGCCATAGAGTCAAGCGCCATTGTTCCAACAGCATTTCTTTTTTTTAACAAATCAGGAGGGTCGTATCTTGTAAACATGCCATAGAGTCAAGCGCCATTGTTCCAACAGCATTTCATTTTTCTAACAAATCAGGAGGGTCGTATCTTGTAAACATGCCATAGAGTCAAGCGCCATTGTTCCAACAGCATTTCATTTTTCTAACAAATCAGGAGAGTCGTATCTTGTAAACATGCCATAGAGTCAAGCGCCATTGTTCCAACAGCATTTCATTTTTTAAACAAATCAGGAGGGTCGTATCTTGTAAACATGCCATAGAGTCAAGCGCCATGGTTCCAACAGCATTTTATTTTTCTAACAAATCAGGAGGGTCGTATCTTGTAAACATGCCATAGAGTCAAGCGCCATTGTTCCAACAGCATTTCATTTTTCTAACAAATCAGGAGGGTCGTATCTTGTAAACATGCCATAGAGTCAAGCGCCATTGTTCCAACAGCATTTCATTTTTTAAACAAATCAGGAGGGTCGTATCTTGTAAACATGCCATAGAGTCAAGCGCCATTGTTCCAACAGCATTTCATTTTTTAAACAAATCAGGAGGGTCGTATCTTGTAAACATGCCATAGAGTCAAGCGCCATTGTTCCAACAGCATTTCATTTTTCTAACAAATCAGGAGAGTCGTATCTTGTAAACATGCCATAGAGTCAAGCGCCATTGTTCCAACAGCATTTCATTTTTTAAACAAATCAGGAGGGTCGTATCTTGTAAACATGCCATAGAGTCAAGCGCCATTGTTCCAACAGCATTTCATTTTTTAAACAAATCAGGAGGGTCGTATCTTGTAAACATGCCATAGAGTCAAGCGCCATTGTTCCAACAGCATTTCATTTTTTAAACAAATCAGGAGGGTCGTATCTTGTAAACATGCCATAGAGTCAAGCGCCATTGTTCCAACAGCATTTCATTTTTCTAACAAATCAGGAGAGTCGTATCTTGTAAACATGCCATAGAGTCAAGCGCCATTGTTCCAACAGCATTTCATTTTTTAAACAAATCAGGAGGGTCGTATCTTGTAAACATGCCATAGAGTCAAGCGCCATTGTTCCAACAGCATTTCATTTTTCTAACAAATCAGGAGAGTCGTATCTTGTAAACATGCCATAGAGTCAAGCGCCATTGTTCCAACAGCATTTCATTTTTCTAACAAATCAGGAGGGTCGTATCTTGTAAAGATGCCATAGAGTCAAGCGCCATTGTTTCCAACAGCATTTCATTTTTTTAACAAATCAGGAAGGGCGTGATAAGCACTTCCTGCTGACGCGCCTCCACGAGTTGGAACCCAACACCAAGGGGCACAAGAAGCGCCACCTCCTACCCCAGAAGAGCCAGACCCATCCTCCTCAGCACCCCTCCAAGGCCTGGTCAGGGGGTGGACCCATGGACGCTCACCCCTTCTCTGCTCAGTCCTAAAACGAGCTTCAAAACATTGGTCTCCATTAACCAGTTTGCGTCGGATGATGACGAATAAATATGTCACGAGCAAGGGCGGAAATATCTGTCAGCGACTGGCTCACACAGACAAGGCCAGAAATATTGGGGTGTGCTACCCACAGATGTGGCCTGAACCCGTCTTGAGGTTCGTGAAAAAACATGTTCGTCGAATGCCTCGACTTTAGCTTGATTTTAACTTGATTTTAACTTACCATTTCTAATTTGCATCGAATTTTTTACTACAGAGGTTTTTGAGGTTCTGGGATTTTAGGGGATTAACTTTGTATACACCATTTGCGGACATCGAACAATTTTACTACCAAATTATTAAGATACACATGTTTCTTACTTATTTGAAAGTAAATAATGATTCTAAGCATCAAGCAAAATGATTGCGCTAGATATCCTGTAATTGTTCCGTTTAAAAAAAAAAAAATCACGATTTAACCAGTTCGCGCCGGATGACGAATATAAACGCAAACATTTACCAAAATTCAAAACAGATGACGCATAAACACGGCAAGCTCAAGTTCGGAAATGTATGTCAGCAGCGAGCAAGGCCGGAAATGCGTGGGTGTGCTTCCCGGCACTATCAGCCTGAACCCGCTTCGGATCGAGTTTCGTTAAAAATAATCCGATATTTACTATAAAATACAAATCCACCTATTCCTGATAATTTAAGCACTTACAAATAGTATACAACCTTTAAGCTTTGTGTCTATATTAACAATTATTATCCAAAGCACGTTTTGCAAGAAACATTTTTTTAATTTTTTATTTTGAGACAAAATGTTTTTAACCTTTGCTTCCGATTAATAATTTGTGTGTGTGATACAATAGTACAATACCCACCTGTATCTTCCAAAACAAACGAAACGCCAGGTGCCTTCCTAATATCCTTCCAGTTTTGAAAATGTATTGTCAACATGCGATACTTATTAATAATAATAATAATAGATCAATTTGTAACAGAAAAAAACATAACAGAAACAAATCTCAATGCGCTGTACAATGCTAAGCACAGAATGTTCTGCTACAGTAAGCAGATATTTTGCTTGCTATTTAAGCAGAGCCATGAAATTTCATAGACCTGCTTAGCACCCAACAAAAATTGCTTAGCATGAAAATTCTTCCTTGGCCAAAACAGGGGTTCAAACCAAATTTCAGGAGATGTGTATTATTTGTGACTGGTATTCAGCTGGTTTTTGCTTTAAGCGTGAAAAGAAGTGGCATTTTGGCTGGTAAACTGTTTTTGCTGAGCAAGACTTTTTGTGCTAAGCAAATTTGTGTGCTTCGCATCTCCATGAAATTAGCCTCAGGTTACTTGCCCACAATTCTCCAACCAAAAAGGTTAGATTTGGAACCTCTAATATAAGAACGCAAGTGACATTCGTAATCACACAAAAAAATGCACACAAATCATGGTCAAACTAACTTACTGGAAAAATTGTAATAATAGTACCAACTTTTCGGTCAGTAATATTAATAATCTTATGTTGTATTATTATATTATTTCTGCATCTGTTTTCAAGGAAAGAAATCTTTGTAAATAATAAAGATAATAATATTCACTTTTTTTAATAATGGTGTGATAAAACATTTTTGGATTGTACAGTAAAGATTTGGTTAAAGAAGTTATTTGTATAAATTGTTCATAGGTTTCAGAAATATTCTTGTATTAGAATTCTAGTTACTGCCATTTGTTCTTCGTTTGTATTATGTACTTATTTCCTTTCTTATTACAGACATGTTAAGTGTAGCAATAAAAGTTGTAACTTCTAAATAATAACACATTATTGATTAGCCTATTACCGAGCAATAGCTTTAATATTATTACGAGATTTTTAGACGGTATGAATATTTGGGCTTTTTGTATCCAAAATGCCAAGATTCACACCAAGTTGTTCTGTAAACTATTTTACATGTTTTCACAAATTTAACTGGGATTTCATTTTTTTGCAGTGGTTTGCTGGTCAAAGTATGATTTACTTTCTAAAGTTTTGCAGATTTTATTTGTGTGTGAATTGGCTACATACTTAGAATGTGTTTCAACAAAACCCACCAAAATTCTGTTTTTGTTTTAATCTTTTTTAAACAAAACAAAACAAAACAAAACAAATTTTCTTGTTTGTGGAGAAATCGTTACTTATTATTTTCATATTTTTTAAAAGTTTTAATTTGGAAATTTGAATCAAGTGCCTCCAGTTTGCTTTTTTTTGGTCAAATTGTACAGCATTAATTTTGAAAATACAGTATTGCTATTTAACCAAAAGAGAAATAATGACTTAATTATTGTGATGTTGGATCGGTTTTTAGTTAGGTATGAGGGAAATTCCTGTTTGAAAAATAATTTAATACACTTTTTAAAAATTGTAAATGAAGTTGTCGTTTAAATAGCGTGCATTACATGATTTTTACAATGTTGGAGTTCTATCGGTTACTATTCCATAATTTGTCCATGTCAATCAGTGATAAAACAAATAAAAACATTCTAGATTTTAATGAGTATAGTTGCTGAAGCTAGCTGCACATCTTTCCAATTTTACTAGTTCCCCAATCATTGTGCCATCAGATCAGGGCCCAATTTCATAGCTCTGTTAACCACGGAATTCCGCGCTTACGGTCACCATTTTCCGCTAACCCCGCTAGCAGAAAAATTATGTGCTCGCCCTGAAAGCACAGAATCCTTAGTTACGGGTTGTACGCATGCTCAGAGACCAAAATTCCTTGCTAACGCGTGAAATATGTTTACCGTAAGCACCAAATTTTCTGCTATAGTAAGCAGGGATTTTTCGCTAACGGTAAGCAGAGCCAAGAAATTGGGCCCTGATCAGAGAGCTGTGCATTAAAAAAAATTTGAACTGCGATTGAACCGTATTCCATCAATCGTATTGTATCCAGATCAGAAGTCTTAGGGCCTTTTCAAATTCCTGGCTTCATCTTAAGATGATTTTAGATTCCCGGTTGCGAGAACTCCAGCCACATTCTGGTGCCTGTTGTGCTTTAGAAACATTCACTCGATGGATATGAACCCAAAAGTTCGACTATTTCTATTTGCTTCCATTTCTATTTGCTTTTTAGTGATACGGAGTTCAGAGGCAAAGCAAAGGTTTTGAAAAGGCCAATAGTATCATTTTGTGACTAGTTATAAATAAACGGAATCGGGCATGTGTGTGGTGGTGGTAAAAACCATACTGGTGATCTCGGGAACCAGCTAAATCTGCCGTGGGCTTGTTTGATCCAAGACCAATCATGGGCATTGTTGAGTAAGAATTTTGTTGTTTTATTGATGACAAGTTTTAATCCATTAGTACTTCTAAGATATACAAGCAATGAGCGAATCATTCCATATAATCGACTAACCAATGTTTTACCATTTTATTTCTGTATTCAAGGGAACTTGCTTGAAAGTTGAAACACCATTGAAATTCAAAGGTATCAAATACAAATACATGTACATCGTGTCTAAAATAAATATAACGAAATGCTACATATGGAATATTCAACCAACAAAGATATGTATGTATCGTTTAAAAGATACACATTTTCACTTTAAAAAGAGAAATCAAGAGTCCAAATCTGAAAAATATTGACAGAATTATGAGTAATTTCCTAACAGAGGTCAAATTGACCATAATTTTTCTGATTTTAGGCATTGGAACAAAGGTAGCCTATTTGCCCCTGTGTAGATAATTGCCTGGCCTACACTGTAAAAACTGTCTTTACCCAGTATTTTAAAACAAAATTCATGTTTGTAAACATGCTTAGCATCAGGATGAATAGTGTTTAGCCATTGAACATTGATGTTTAGGAATTGGACACATGTGTTTAATAGCTGCTAATAACCAACAGCTTATCCACATTGCAACACTTGCACATTCAAATAAAATCGAAAAACTTGGTCCTATGGTCAATTTGACCTCTTAGGAAATGACTCGTTACTCTGTTGAACATCAGATTTGGACGTTTGATGTCTCATTTTAAAGTGGAAAGAGGTATCTTTGAAAACCATATCTACATGTATGCTGGTTACATGTTCTACGAGTGGCATTCCGTTATATTTTGTTTGACACTGTATACGACAGGTTTTTATAAAGTACAATATTTTACGAGTGCATACGGAAAATGTTTGACTGGAAAAATAAAGGTTTTTCCATTGAAAACAAAGACAACTGCATGTGTATTTTGTTAAATGTCATGTTTGACCCTAACCCCTATAGTCTCTCGCACTAGAAAGCGTTGGGATGTAGTCGAGCTGACCTACACCTCGGGACCAGTAATTCCCACTACTTCCCCTCAAACCATGCTGTATGTGTATATTGCTCCCTTTTTTGACATTTTTTCCCAACAGCTCCCATAGGTTTGCACACGGGAAAACCTACCAAGGACTTTGCGCTCAGGTCCTCGGGGTCATTGTTATCCCTAATCCCCCATTGTCCCAAGTCCTCGGTATGAATGGATAACCAACCCACTGTTTCTTTTCAAGCGGACCATCACGAAGCCATCATTGTTCCCGAGCCTAGAACACAGCAAACCGCAGAGCGTCCGACATCCGAGTTAACCAGTTCGTGCCGGGATTATTTTAACATCACCGAGCCGAGGGGCAGGATTATTTTTAACGAAACTCGATCCGAAGCGGGTTCAGGCCGATAGTACCGGGAAGCACACCCACGCATTTCCGGCCTTGCTCGCTGCTGACAGACATTTCCGGCCTTGCTCGTGGTGTGTTTATGCGTCATCCGTTTTGAATCTGGGGAAAACTTTGCGTTAATGTACGTCATCCGGCGCGAACTGGTTAAATTTGCTCCTTGAGTTTAAATTTCCCCACTTCGGGCTCTGGCCTGACGTGAACGAACGTCCTCGTCATGACCTCGTCTGACAGCGTGGGTGCAATGGACCTCCCAAACTCTGTATCTGGTTTCGGATTCCAACGCTCCTGGGTGAAGTAGACGGTACCTGCCACCTGGGCCGATAGAGTCTTGTCCCGTCCTGTCAAAACCTGAAAGAATTTATGAGGTGAATAAAATTCTCGCTTTTTGATAAATATGGCAGTAGTCAAGGACTCAAGGTTAAAGGTTATCCGGAGTTAACCACTTCGCGCCGGATGACGAATATAAACGCAAAGTTTTCCCCAGTTCAAAATGGATGACGCATAAACACGCCACGAGCAAGGCCGGAAATGTCTGTCAGCAGCGAGCAAGGCCGGAAATGCGTGGGTGTGCTTCCCGGTACTGGCGGCCTGAACCTGCTTCGGATCGAGTTTCGTTAAAATTAATCTTGCGCGTCGGCTCGGTGATGTTAAAATATCCCGGCGCGAACTGGTTAACGGGTACTCGTGTGTGTGTTGGTTTTTTTAGGTTCTGGTAGCCGGTTCATAAACTACTATTCATAAATACCTGGTACAGTTTAGGCATTCCTATTGGTCGAGAGCCCGTCACGTGGCCGGTATTAAACGGACGATAAAGACATGGCTAGAAGTGTTTAAAACCAGTTGGCAACAAAAGTAGCCTCTGCACATGGACATCAATGGAAATCCTTCGCCGGGCACTTCACTGCTGCGCAGACCATTGTTCTTATCTATTTTGAACCATTCAGGTGCAAAATCCTGTTTTTCCTCCAAATATGACGAATTTAAGAAAAAAAAGTCTTCCACTTTTAAAAAAAAATCCATAAGTCGTGCACAAACGCGGTCGCGTCACGTTCGTTCTTTTCCCTTTGAAAAAAACACGCGCGCGTACGCCATTTAGACGCGGAGGCCTATCCAGTCTATATAATGGAGATCAATGGTAAATACGCTTTATTGCATGTATTGTGACGTAGAGCGACAGAGGCGGAAACATGTCATTTGACAGTGGCCCGTGAACATGGATAGGGGAAAACACACAGAATGGCGAAACACCAAAATTTACTTGCGACAATTTTCCGTGATTTTCGGGGCTTTTTGGCTGAATTTTACAAAAAAGGTATTTATGAATGGGAATAAATGTGTGTTCGGTCGGTATTAATCACTCTGTTTAATACCGCTTGGAGTCTGGGTGCTGATAATTACCCTCGCCTTCGGGCTCGGGTAATTATCAGCACCCAGACTCCAAGCGGTATTAAACAGAGTGATTAAAACCTCTCGAACACACATTTATTCCCTTAGTAAATGCACACTTTGAGATAAGGGTTTTTCGGAGTAAACTTTTGAAATGGCTCTGCGTTTGCTTTACTGCCGTAACAATGTTCATGTAACTCCTTGATACTTACATAGCTACCGGGGTACCAACGGAATGCCATCTTCTGCTTGACCAGAATCATACCGGGCTGTACATAACATCCTGGACAACAAATCAAATCACATCAATGAATCAATGTTTGCAATCACAACACTCAATAACATTCTTCCAATAATGAAATAATCACCTTTGTGACAAAGAAACCTTCTTGAATCATCGAAACCTTTCACAAAGCAGATTGGCTCTACCTGTGGACAAAGCCACCGTTTCAAAATAACTTGCATCATGCAACAGCTGTGGCCAATTTCACGGAGCCGCTAAGCACACAAATTTGCTTAGCATGAAAATGTGTTCTTGGCGAAAAAAAAAGGTTACAGACCAAATTTTCCTGTGATCTTTACTGTTTTTGATTGATAATCAACTAGTTTTTTGCTTAGCATGAAAAACACGTATAATTTTGGCTGGTAACCTGTTTTTAATGAGCAAGATTTTTTTGTGCTAAGCAAATTTTTGTGCTTAGCAGCTCCGTGAAATTGGCCCCTGATGTAAACATTGTAAGATAGGCCGTGTCCAAATTGCCTGGATATGGCTAGCATTACGTCTGTAGCCAGGAAATGGCTGCAGCCACTAACCAGTGGCTTTCCGAGTCCATAGGTGTGTGTTATTTCTGCCGTAGCCAACTGATTCAGACCCAGCCATACTTACCGTCACTCTTCTTGAGGCCCAGTCGTTGGCCAGGACTCTTGCCTCCATGGTTCCTCTTGCTAGCACTAGCCTTCTTTGATGCCCACCTCACACCGCATCGGCTTAACAATGAACCTCTCTCTTCTAAGGCAGTCGACCATAAACCTGAAGTTGGTACGTGTATGTATGTGGGAATGTAAATTAAGAATTGCTTAACCAGTTTGTGCCAGGATTATTTTAACATCATTGAGCCGAGGCGCAGGATTATTTTTAACGAAACTCGATCCGAGGCGGGTTCAGGCCGATGGTACCGGGAAGCACACCCACGCATTTCCGGCCTTGCTCGATGCTGACAGACATTTCCGAACTTGAACTTGGCGTGTTTATGCGTCATCCGTTTTGAATTTGGAGAAAACGTTTTTATACGTCTTCCGGCGCGAACTGGTTAAAAAAGTATTGAGCGATACTGCTTTTTATGCCATGAAAAGTGCGAAAGAAAATTCTAAGTTAGCCCTTGAGCAGGCCATAAACATAGAACACTTTGTGTCTTTAATAATGTTATGTTTCTTACTCCTAATCTTACCGATTTCAATAGATTTCACAGGATTTCTGAAAAGCTTCGAGATTCGCTGCGTCAACATGATTGCTATTTATTTAGTTGACCTTTGACCTGTAGCCAGAAACCCTATCGGGCGCCCACTTGCTGTGTAGTATGTAATGCGCATATAGAGACAAGAAACCAGACACATGTGCAGGTGGGATACCGCCACGTGTTTTTTGCCCGCGTAGTTGAGGTGAACTGTGCATGAGCTGGACGAAGGGTTGTAAGCTAGGGTGTGTTTATGTTAAGATTTATAGGTGGTTAAGGGGTATTGAATGATCCAAACATGGCAGAATTTGTTCATCAGAACCTAGAGGAAACCCTGTTGGAGTTAGAACAACTAGAACGCGTTGGATTGTTCACGAAAGTAGAGATAAAGTAAGTTGATGAATTACAATTTATTCAATGCAAGTACTAGTAGTGAGTGTCAAGTGACGAAATAGCGCCACCTATCGGCGGGTGGGGGCGGGGGGGGGGGGACGGGGACGGGTAGGGTGGGGGGGACGGGGACGGGTAGGGTGGGGGGGACGGGGACGGGTAGGGTGGGGGGGACGGGGACGGGTAGGGTGGGGGGGACGGGGACGGGTAGGGTGGGGGGGACGGGGACGGGTAGGGTGGGGGGGACGGGGACGGGTAGGGTGGGGGGGACGGGGACGGGTAGGGTGGGGGGGACGGGGACGGGTAGGGTGGGGGGGACGGGGACGGGTAGGGTGGGGGGGACGGGGACGGGTAGGGTGGGGGGGACGGGGACGGGTGGGTGATAATTCAAGCATTTACCAATGGTGCATTTTACCTTTAAATCCACCCATTTCTGATAATTCCAGCAATTATCAATGGTGTATCCCACCTGTACCTTTTAATATACAATATTTTGTGGAGTGTCGTGGCCGAGTGGTTAAGAGCGTGTGTTTTCTGTTCCACAGAGCGTGAGTTCGAATCCCGGCCGGGACACGTGTGTCCTTAAGCAAGGCAATTAAACCACTATTGCTTCGTCCTTCGGATGGGACGTAAAGTTGTAGGTCCCGTGTGTTGTATAATTTATAATGTGTGTATATATATCTTTCCCATTATAACATTATAACATTGTATAATGCA
The DNA here is from genome assembly GCA_037893245.1 of Crossaster papposus. Lineage (NCBI taxonomy): Eukaryota > Metazoa > Echinodermata > Asteroidea > Velatida > Solasteridae > Crossaster > Crossaster papposus. The sequence continues at coordinate 1,070,235 of JBAIAA010000237.1, forward strand.
CGTAAAAGAACCCAGAACACTTATCGCTAAGAGAAGGGGTTTGCCCCGGTGTTCCTGGCTGACACAGCCTCTTTCTACGGGTTTCTTCTGGCTTACGAGCTACAGTGCCTTGAGCGCTTTTGAAGGATCCTTGGTTTCATTACCAGAAAATAATAATAATAATAATAATAATAATTTAAATACAATATTCCTTTTCTACTTTTCAAAGAACAATTGTCAAGAAGAGAACAAGTTTTGAGTATCGCCTTGTCCGGCTCAAGAAAGATAAACAAGACTTCCTGCGATATATACAGGTTTGTCAACAGAGTTTACAAAATTATTTTCTTATTTTCACAAATGCATGTATGTGTAGTAATATTCAAGAAGCATTAATTTTAGGCAACCAAAATCTGAAAACGTACATGAAACTTGAAAGGGCCCTTGCAATTTAATTGTTTGTGTGTGAATTCGGGCGATGTGGTAGTCTAGGTTTGAAGACGTTCTTTTGCAGTCATTCCTAGTGCGGTGTATTTTACTTGCTTTATATTACTGGCTTTATACCACGCGCTGCAGGCAGCGTGCTTGTCGCATGTTGAATCGCACTGCGAAAAGCGTCTTGGAACCAGGACTTCAATTTGCAATTTGACACGAACTTTGCTGGTTCCCGATGTGCGAGGAAAATGAAGACGTACATACATAGATACAAAGATTTGCTCATTGATGTGTTAGATAATAGCTTTGATTTTAAGTGTTTTATGTTAACTGCACACAATGATATTTGATTGTGTAAAAGTGTCTTGTTATTTATTATACCCACAGTATGAAATCAACCTTCTGGCATTAATCAAGAAAAGAAGAGAGGTATAAAAGTTTGTAAACAAAACAGTGCCATAGTTATGCTCAGCACGATATGAGACCGAGGGACCCCCCCCCCCCCCCAGTACCCCATAATTATACACTCTCTAGACTATTGTTACCTAACACAACAACAACAACCCCCTCCCTAAAAGCCTAAAAAGATTTCATGAGTAACCACAACATTCCGCAAGCACAATGACCACTGCGAAAGAAGAGGAGGAGGGGAGTGAGAGGGGGGGGGGGGGGGGGGAGGATGTTTTCTCCCTCTCATATCTTGCTTCATATGGCCTTAGTCAAGCCCTGTCGCATACTTGGGCAGTTTTCCAAACCCCTGGCTTTGGCTTCGTTTCCAGCTTCAGCCTATTGCTAAACTGCATGAATGAAGCCTGAGACGAAGACGAAGCTGGGGTTTGGAAAACGGCCTTAACCCTAACCCTGCCAGACCCAGCACAGTGCATCTGCAGTGACTGCTTGACCTTGCTGCACTCTTCACACAAGTCAACGTGACAAAGTATGCAATCTGATGCGTCTGGCTGGGTTTCTCGCCAAAATACCCTGGAGGGTTAGGGTTAATGAATGTGATTCGTAAAAGGCAATTTTATGTGTGAAATCCTATATTAGTCCTGTGCTTGTTTCATAATAATTTCTTTTTAATATTTTTTTTCCCCAGGGAATTGGGTACTTCTTTAAGAAAGATGAGATTGAGTATGCTATCATCAAACGAATCCAGAAACTCTTCAGGGTAAAATGTTTTAGTTTTTTTAATTTAATTTGACGCAATTGCTTAAAACCCTAGGCCCCATTTGGCTGGGACGTACGCATCCTTAATCCTGCTAAAACAAAATCCTCCAATTGCCAGCATGCAAAAACTGGATTCGACAACCGTATTCCAAAACCATCCATTATTTCTTGAATTTGTTTTTGGTGGAGAGGTGATCATTGCCTCAATCCTCCAAAATCCTCCAAAATCCTCCAAAATCCTCCAAAATCCTCCAAAATCCTCCAACTATCATTGCTATGGATAGAGTCGGGGCTGAACTATGTATGGCTGAACATAAAGAATGCTGGGTACGGCCTACGATCTCGACACAATGCGTCCTCCAAAAATCAACTGGCACTTTTTGCCATTCAGTCTCAATCCTCACAAATTTCAGAAATTTGTTAAACTTTAGAAATGCACGATTTATCGGACCTCTTGATTTATGACTTTGTTTATTTTTGAACAGAGAGCGTGCACCATGTTCTGTGACGACCAGAAACTCTGGTTTTCGCACCTGCAGTTTTGCAAGAAGTGGGTAAGCAAACACAGGCGTGAAAATACTGGTTCAAGTACTAAATGACTAGAGAAACTGGAGAGATCATGCTGTGGCTTCAAAGAATATCAACAGTTTTATAATCTGTACGATGTTTCCAATACTACAAGCTCGCACTATGTCTTATGCGCATAAACCGAATGTCTATGTGTGTAACAATGAGACGGACCGTCAATGTGTATTGCAATCGAACGTCGGCTGAGACGCGCTCCACATACTATAGTCTACCGGGCCAGAACCAGTCACGACCTGAACATCGATCTGAATCTCTCAAACCCGAACACTGATTTGGCTCGTCTTTTATAGCGGTTTGGGTGCGTACATAACGCGTGGAGCTAGCGCCTCATAACAAAATGTCCTTTGCAATACCCTGATTGGTCATAAACCACTCCTCCATGTATTATTCCTGGCAGGGTTAGAAACTTGTATTGGGCAGGAATAGATTGAAACATCATTCCTTTATCTGGAAGAATTGTTTTAAAACCGTTTTTTTTAATTGTGTGCTTGAAAAAGAATTTATTCATCTTACTTGGCAGAACATGAAGAATGAGTTGAGTAAATTGTTTGCACGGCTACTAAAGGTGCACTCCAAAAACCCAGGTGAGACATTATTAACCCTAACCCCCTTCCAATTGCCACTACGTACAAATTTGATTCGTCCTCGATCTTCCAAAATCCTCTGTTATTTCTTGAATTTGTTCTGTGGGAGGATGACCACTGCCTTAATCCTCCCAAATCCACCACCATCACTGCTGTGGGTCGAGTCAGTACCAATGAAATTCATGATATCGAGTTTAATGCAGGGTTCCAAAATGCCAAGTACGGCCTACGACGTCGACCCATTGCATCCTCCGAAATCAACTGGCACTTTTTGCCATTCATCTTCAATCCTCCAAAATCTCATTCAACTTGGAGCATGTTGTTTGTTTGTCGCGCAGCATTGTGGATCATAGCAGCGAAGTTCCAAATGGAAGAAATCATGTCAGCTGATAACGCCAGGAGTCTATTGCTAAGAGCCATCAGGCTTCATCCACAAAGCCACAAGCTTCGAGTTGAGGTAGGTTCTAACCAAATCACTTCTCTACGGTGGAATTTTTTCGGAAAGGAAAATTTAAGATTTGATCTTGGGATTTACCCTGTTATAATAAGGGAATAAATGTGTGTTCGGTCGGTATTAATTATTAATTATTCCCATTCATAAATACCTTTTTTTGTAAAATTCAGCCAAAAAAGCCCCGGAAGTTCCCGGAAAATTGTCGCAAGTAAATTTCGGTGTTTCGCCATTCTGTGCGTGTCAAATGACATGTTTCCGCCTCTGTCGCTCTACACAATACATGCAATAAAGCGCATTTACTATGAACCAGACTATTACTGCCATTGGCAACCTCGTTCCCAGGGTGTCGAGCTGTACGCGCCAAACACTAGCTACCCGCTCTTACTTATTTTGGAGACTAGGTACGGTTGGAAATAAAGTGAGCCCTGGGGACGGGTATAATGCGACATCGCGTGAAAGGGTTTTGTTGCCAGCGGTTTTAAACACTTCCAGCCATGTCTTTATCGTCCGTTTTAATACCGGCCACGTGACAAGCTCTCGACCAATAGGAATGCCTAAACTGTCCCAGGTATTTATGAATGTAGATTTATAACTGAGGTAGTGTGCCCAAAGGTTTTGCGACTCATGATCTGAGGGTCAGGGGTTCGAATCCAGCTGCTTGCCAAATGTTGTGTCTTTGGGCAGGTCACTTTATCTCCACCTGCCTTCCTCCATCCAGGAGTATTAATGGGTACCGGCATTAACTGGGGATTAACCTGCGATGGACTGGGAATAGGAATATATTGCCAGTCGTTTCGTGCCGAAGAAACGGGAAATAAATGCCTGGCCGTTATTGGTTCTTACAGGCTTTATACTCGTCAGATATCGCACTTGTAGGCAGGATGTCATGGGTTCGAGTCCCTCCTGGGAGACTGCACCGAGGGCGAGGGAAGGGTGTGTCTAACATGTTTAGTCTCTGAAGAAGATCTTGTTAAGAGCGAAATATTAGGCCCTCTTAACTTATTTGATTTGTATATTTCAGGTCATTTCAGCCAGTAAGCAGTTTGCAGCAGTTTTATCCTTATTCGTGTAATACATTGATGAATATCTTTCATTTTTTCTTACTTCCTAACAGTATTTTCGGATGGAGCTGATGCACGCAGATAAGGTAAAATCAATTTCTGGATATCCAAACATAATTATTTATGAAGCTCATCATGACTTTAGAAGCTGTCATTTCAGCCTCGACGTTGTTACTTCTTTGCGACTGACGGAAAAGTAGTCGATCCTAAAAGTAAGTCTCAGTCGGGCAATGGCTACGGCTTCGCTACTGCTGCTGCTGCTGCTGCCACTGCTGCCACCATCGCGTGAGGATCGCGATGGCCCGCGTTTGAGCCGTTCGTTTAGCACAGCTCTTGTAGCTAGTAAACCCAACTGCCTCTACCCGAGTCAGTTTGAGTGAGCTCCTCAAACGCACCCTTAACGAGAGTTTTTTCTGTCGCGATAAAAACAGCAAAGGAAGCGATGGGCCTTGTTACAGCTGAGCAAGATGGACACCGCAGAGGAAGGCATGGAGGATGCCATACTGCAAGGCAAGGTGGCTAGGGTGGTCTACAAGATGGCCGTCCAAGACGTACCAGGTAAGAGGCGATAGTCTTATATTAAACTACTGTGCGCTAGGGCTCCTTGAGGGTCCTGCTTACAGGGTTCCCAGCCACGCTGGAAAATCTGGGGCCTGTTTGTTTTGCGCAGATTTAGTGATCTGGAGCATCGATAGTGGATCCGGATCATGTTTAACGGATCCTGCTGGCAAGGTGAGTGCGCAAGATCTAAGATGGCGACAAGCAGAGAGAAAAATTTGTGTTTTTTTTTGTACGATTGGAAGCATGAATCATCAGCTTTTGTGACACTGTTTCGTGATGAAAAATAGCACAATTGATAGATTTGTTATGGAATTTTCAGATAACTGGGCGCTGTTTTTTGTCTGCTATTTTGACACGCGAGTAGCTGCAATCGGCTGGATCAGAACGCGCTCTAAATGCAGATTGTGGTCGCAGTTTAAATTATGGATTAAAATCAAAATCGAAAATCTTAGAATATTGTTTTCTCGCAATATCCCGCATTCACAGAGCTAAACACTTCACCAGGTTGTTTGTCAAGCACCTTTCTTTCATATTTTGAGGAACTTTTGCTGCTTCGAACGATAACATCGCACAACTGACAAATGTTATATTGTCCTTTTAATTTTCTCCTCTTTTCTCAGGTGACATAGATCTTCACCTGGCGTTCGTCCCTGTCTGCAGGAAATTTGATTTCACAGCAGAACTGGAACAAGAGATATATCAGGAGTAAGTGTGGAGTTTCGAGATCAAGATCCCCATTAGTCTAATACCTTTTGCCATAATTTGACTGTAATATGTGACCCGTTCCTACGAAACCCGACATTAGTCGCACAGGCTATTTCGAGATACAGCTCGTCAAAGTTGAAATGGGGTAAAAAAAATAGATTTTGTTTTTCGTTACTTTTTTTATTCTTTAATATGTATTCTTTAACCCTCAGTTAGGTTAAACAAAATCAAAGTACAAAAATCATGCATTTATTGAGGCAAACTGTGTCCTAAAAGTCCTAAAATTTATCTCCCAAATACATCGAAATAAAATCCCCATAAAATTTGACGTATGTATGGTATAAAGGTGGTTTTGGTACCAAATGAAAGCTGAAGATGTGTACTATTAAAATGGAAATAACAATATCTCAGTTTTCAAATAACACACTTATGTCTGGTTTAGTGGGAGCAGGTCACATATTGGTTCAATTCACGGAAAGATAATTATGGGTGCTCAAATATCTTCTTTTCTTTTTTTTTCTTCTTTTTTTTGGGCAGTTTGAGCTGGCTGTGAGGTCTAGCATTGTGAGATTTGAGTTGGTATTGATAGCTATTTCATTTATATCTTTTCAAACAGTTTGAAGGAACTCCACTCTAATAATGAACTCATGTGGGATGCTGTTGCCAGGAGACATCTTAGTACAGTTGGCAACGGTACTGGTGAATCTTTTGAATATTCAAATATCTTGTTGCAGTGAAATAGATTTTGAAGTTTGTATAAAACATTTAGTTGCAGTACCCGCTGCTAATCAGGTTCAAACTAGGGGCCAATTTCACGGAGCCTGCTTAGCATGAAAATTTGTCCTTGGTAAAAACAAGGTTACAGACTAAATTTTTACGTTATCTTTTTTGTTTTTGATTGATAATTAGCTGGTTTTTTGCTTAGCATGAAAAACACGTAGAATTTTGGCTGATAACTTGTTTTTAATGAGCAAGACTTTTTTGTGCTAAGCAAATTTTTGTGCTTAGCAGCTCCGTGAAATTGGCCCCAGACAGCCAGCCGGCCGACCCCGGCTAGCTCGGTGGTTTGAGTGGTAAGACGTCTGCACTAGAAAGCAAAATTTATTTTCTCAAAAGAATTCATCCGGACAACACAGAGTATATGATCGATATCTCCTGGAAAACTGCCTAGAATCAATCTATCGTTACACTTCTATACAATAGTTCTTTCATATTTTTGAAACGTTCTCATTCTTTTCCTTTGTGATAATTGTTCCTTCCTACTTCAAGTTTTTATATTCTCCACAGTTCACTTGATTTGTATTACATGTACTACCTATTGTCTTATATTTGTACACATTCCCGCCGTGAATATGGCCACTGATGCCGGCACGGCGTTAAACCCTATACTCACTCACTCACTCATTCACTCACTACAGAAGCCGAGTCCGTCCAACTTGCGGAGGAGATGCAGTGTTACGAGGTGTACGAAACGGCTGTGGAGAGACTACCGAGCACCAAGATGTGGAGCTTGTACATTGACTGCTGCAGTGAGAGACTACAGCTTGGAGGTGATAGAGACACAAGCGATAAGGTTGGTTATGGGCTCTGGGTGCAGTCCTATGACGGTGTGCTGTTAACTTAGCAACCGTACTTTCCATGGTAGTCCGCACTGCGCTCCTCGTTCATTTGATACTCGTACACCAGTGGGGTTGCTTTGTCTATTCACGGACTCTCTTCATTGCATTTTCAATAAGAGTATCATGAGTAGCAGGAACCAGACACTTAAATTGTGACCCGGAAAAAGTTGACAATGTGTTTTATTACAATGTTCTCGTAAAGTCATTTTGGCGTGGATTTTACCATTTTGAGGTTTTGGGTTTTCCTGAATCACAAACTATTAAAGAGCACCTCTAAGTAAAACAAGTTTTCTCTGATTTTACATTTTGAAATAAATATGGAAGTATCCCAACCGAATGCAATATCAATGGGATTTATAGCCCGCCTAAAAATAGTCTAAAAGAACGTTTTTTCGGTTCATGCCAAGACGCGAATTCTTAAAAACGTAAAGGTCACGCTTTTGTTTACCCGCGTCATTGAGGGGAAAACAAGGAAATTGAGGAGAAACCCAAATGCACATGCACGCACAACACACGCATGTTGTACGTTGCCCGGCCCTAGCTGCACACAACTTTCCATTCTTTGACGTGCACGGGGAGGCCAATTCACTCAAGAATACAAGCCAGGGAACAGTAAGAAAACAACTTTGTCTTGGTACTCACGAATTTATAATTCTCACCGAGGATTTGTAGGTACAAAAGCCTTCATTTCACTTTGAATGAAAGTCGAACACGAGCTTTGTTATACTCTACAACTTACAAGTACAAATCTAAGCGGGGTCAACGTGCGTATTTGCCCATGTCACCGTACCAGCGCATCGTGTACCCACCACGTGCAAACCACAAAACGAATCGCATGCGTGTTGCTGCTACCGGCCGGCCCCACGCACGATCGTCCGCCTGGTTACAACACATTATTGACGTTAGCGTCGGAATATACTTATGGCAGAATCGTACAATTCCTGGGAAGATTTGAGCGAGTATTCGGAAGAATTCAATGACGAAGATTCCCAAGGCAATGCACTGGACTCGGCAAGGAGACCTGGAGGTTTTTTCCCCTCCAGGTCCATAGTCCGATCGCGACGATGTATCACTAACTAAAGGACCCTGGCACCGATCGTTCTTGGTGCGCAACCCGAGGCCCCCGTTGACGACGGGGCGCGTGGTGGGGAAAATCTCGCTGAACAGAAAGGCAACCAGGATCGGTTTTTACACACAAACTGGTAACACATAATTTAGATGAATATACATTGTATCATGATGCCACTTTAATAGTTATCTTAGTGAATACAAGTCATTGCAAAAGTGTTGGAAAAACATGAACCACTGCAGAGAAGCGACCACTTGGACAACCTAAAAATCCGACCTTGTGTACATGTACGTGCAGGGTTTACAAATCGGACCCACTCTTTTCGTGTCTGAACATTCTCCTTTGGAAACCTCAGAAAATTTTCTTCAGGGTTTTTAAGACAATTCCTCAAACATTTAGGCGCGGTCTCATAAATAATAATATATACTCTCTGCGCCCAGAAGGCTAATTTAAATATGAATGGTTCATCACGGGGCCGACAGTCCGCGAAATACCGGCCTGCCAAACCACAAGTATTTCGCGGCATTTGGGTCTATAATACTAGAAATGCCGAGACAATCAACGTACGTACGAGTTGAATAAAAACAACTTCTCAGTGAATTTACGTGTACATAATGAATGCACCACCAAATAAATTGTGCACGTACGTACCTTTACAAGTAATTAGTTCAAATTCGCTGATGATTTAAAGGCGGATTCATACATACATACTTCACGAGAATGCAAATGCAAAACAAATTTCATATGTCATGAGTGCATACATAAACTGTCGTCGTGTTCCCCGAGCTACATACATGTAGCAATATTACCGCTTGAAATATTGCGTGCCAGCGGGGATTTCCCGAGGCCGTTTTTCAAACCCCAACTTCGTCTCCACTGGGGCTTTGTTCATGTAGTTTGCCAATAGTGATGGAGCCCGTACTGGGCCTAGGCTGGGGATTGGAAAACGACCCGTGTGTTTTTAGTCCCGAGTTGTGCAATGCATGACAGGCGTGGATGCGTGCGTGGATCCCGGTGAGTATTGAGCTCGCAGCCGGCCACGCACGCGTGCGGTAGCACCAACAATTCCCCCTGTAATCTTTCCAAAACAAGTCTCGTAAACGTTACTAGATTTTCGTCATTGACTAACGAAGAATTTGAATGTTTTGTGCTGAATTAAGATGCAAAATATAAGACACGGTAGTTAGTATTTTTATGAGGTGTGGTAAAACAAATGGGCCTACAACATGGTTTATTTCTGTAGAATAGTGGGAATTACTGGTCTCTCGGTGTAGGTCAGCTCGAAACTATGTACCAGATCCCAGTTGCAAAAAGTACCCGCACAATTTATTACATTTATTTATTAAAGGCACGTTCTAAACCTGGCGTGCAGTCCGCGTGTATCCCGTTCGTATGCATGAGGTCAGTAGTGGGATCATGTTTATTCATTTCACCATTGAAGCGATGACAATAGCCTCGCTCATTAAACTTCGCCGCGCTTGAGCGCACACCCCGTCCAGTTCGCGGATTCCCGTTCTCCTTGACAACGACGGACCGATCGGGAAGAACGGGGTAAGAACGGGGCAAGAACACACAGTCTTTAATGAGACCGCGCCTTACCTACCACACAGGACTTCAGCATTTCGAAAAAATCTAACAAAATACGAACTAATGTCGAGAAAAACATTGAGAAAAGAAGGCCCTGCAAGCAACACAATCGCACGCGGTACACGCGCACGGTGTGGCGGTGGCATGCATGGCCTTGCGATCGCATACTAGCTGAATAACACGATGACGTTTCGGGGTCATGTTAATCTCATTTGCATACATTAAACATGGCTGTCGTTTTCTCAAAAATAGAGCAGAATCGTGTTGGGAACACCGAATTGAACTTTGTTTTTGATACACTAAAGTAAACCCCATGGAGTAAAATTATATACTAACGGTAAGATTGGTATATACTCTGTCATAAAATGAACCAAATACCCAAACTACAAAATTGTTAGAGGTGCTCTTTAATCTACAACCTCCCCAAATTTGAACAAAGTTCGTCCCCCAGAAGTGTGTTTTTTCGTCGTTTTGTGAAACAATTGTGTATAGAAATAATGTGCTTTTCTGAAATTCAAAGCTGTTGATCTCATAATCGGGTTGTCAGTGTTTTATCACCAAATCCTTTCCCCCGGAGAGATTGGGTGGGGTAACATATGTAAATGACACGTCATCTTAAAGCTGAGAACCTAGAGAATTTGAAAAAAAGCTAAATCTAAAAAACTAAAATTGTCAACTTTGTCCGGGTTTCGTTTGAGCAGGTCACAATTGAAGTCAAGTGAAATTGCTTTCGATATTACTCCCCGACTCTTGTTTTCTTCTTACATATGTGGTCCCCAGGCATGAGATTTGTCAGATTTTAATCTGAATTCAGACCTTTTGAGAATCTCAGAGAAAGACATTGTTTGTACACCAAGATATACATTTTTTCAGACATTTCATCAATTTTCAGACATTTTTCAAAATTACCAATCTCATCCCTGGTGGTCCCCACCAAATAAAATGATTTTGAACTTGCACATTATTGAGAGACAAATACATTCTTTTCTTTTTACACAGCGAGCTGAGAAAACATTGCAAGTCTTTTCAGCGGCCAGTGCTAAATGTTCATTGACAGAAGAACTCTATGTGAAATGGGTATGACTATATCTTTTGTTTGTTTAAGGACTTAAAGTTAAGAACGTACGTAGTGTATATTTAGCTTGGGAGTCGGGTTGGCGTAGCAGTTCTGTCCTCGCCTTCCGCCATAGTGACCAAGTGTGAATCCCACCTGGGCCAATATGTGGATAGGGTTTTCAGTCCCTGCCTGATTCTGTTAGTTTTTCTCTACTGCTAAAACTGTAACTTCTTCTCACTGTCTTCTCTCTACTTCTCTCTTCAAGCTTTCGAGCTACAGTGCTTAGGGCACTTTTGAGGAATCCAAATTAATAGCAATAATAGCTCTTAAAAGGTCTTGCAAGAAAAACATCAGCATAAACTTGGACGAGACTTAAAACTACAAATGCCCAAACGTCACAATTGTTATGGAGATTTCTAATTACAAAGTGACTTCCATTTTGTCTCGTTACCAGATGAATGTCCTTCAAAATGTGGGCAAGATTGATGAGGCGAAGAATGTAGCAGCCTCAGCCATCGTTGCCCATCGACACTCGGCAAGAGTATGGGAAAGTTGCCTGAAACTGTCCATGAGGGATTCTGGAATAGGTAACAATGTTGTCAGATTTTTTAACAGCAAACAGTCTAGTCGGCAAACGGTCGGGTCAGCAAACGGTCGGCGTCGGCAAACGGTCGGTGTCGGCAAACGGTTGGTGTCGGCAAACGGTCGGTGTCGGCAAACGGTTGGTGTCGGCAAACATTCAAGTCGGCACACCGCGGCACACGGTCGGTGTCGACAGACAGCCGACCTTGGGCAGACGGCTCGGCTCGTGCGGATGGACGGCTTCGGGCAGACGGCCGGCCTCGCACAGACGGCCGGCGTCGGGCAGACTGCTCGCCTCGTGCAGACGGCTCATCTCGTGCAGATGGCCGGCCTCGTGCAGATGACCGGCCTCGGCTAGATGGCCGGCCTCGCGCAGACGGCCGGCGACGGGCAGACGGCTCGCCTCGGGCAGACGGCCAGACTCGGGCAGATGTCGGGCAGGAGGCAGGCCTCGGGCAGACGGCCGGCCTCGGGCAGACGGCCGGCCTCGGGCAGACGGCCAGCCTCGGGCAGATGTCGGGCAGACGGCCGGCCTCGGGCAGACGGCCGGCCTCGGGCAGACGGCCGGCCTCGGGCAGATGTCGGGCAGACGGCCGGCCTCGGGCAGACGGCCGGCCTCGGGCAGACGGCCGGCCTCGGGCAGACGGCCGGCCTCGGGCAGACAGCCGGCCTCGGGCAGATGTCGGGCAGACGGCCGGCCTCGGGCAGATGTCGGGCAGACGGCCGGCCTCGGGCAGATGTCGGGCAGACGGCCGGCCTCGGGCAGACGGCCGGCCTTCAGGCAGACGGCCAGCATGGGCAAACGAGTTAACTGGATTTCATTAACAAAGTCTGCCTTATTTTTCACGTTTCTTGTGCATACAGGCAGGCAGGATCAGCAGACTGAAGTGTCTCAACTGTTTGACAGTGCAATCTCATTTGTCAAAGCCAAGGTGAGTTTGCCTCGCCTGAACATAGTTCAGAAAGGGATTTTACGCAATCACTATTTTTGTACGTAGTCTGTACCTATTATTATGTCATTTTGGTTAAAGTTTTAAAAAATTGGTCTTATATAAATGCAAACTTAAAGTCCAATTTCAATCAAACTTGGGTCATACATGCAAAGGTCATGTCAAAGGTCAAATACTGAGGTCAAAGGTCCTTTGTAGGTGAGACACGTGGTTTGAGAACTATCCTGCAGAAGCAGTCGTACTGAAAAACATGCTGTAGTTTTATACAAGAAAAATGACTTTATTCTGAGCACTGATAGGAATTCTTGTATATTATTTGATACACAGCATGCACTGCCACTGTGGAGATTGGGTCTAGACTGGTGCCTGCTCATGAACCCTGATAACACACAGGAGATATTCAAGGTACATGACTGGGATGACAATCATTGTGAGCAATTCAAGACTGTGTTCAGCAAAAGTAAATGTTGGACATTCCCATTATTCAAGTATGTTTAAAACCGGCTCATGGGCCTGAACAATGTTAATGCCCTAGCCTCCAGGCCTACGAGGCGGTTTTAAACATACTTGTTTAAAGGTAGGATACACATTAGGTAATTGCTTGAATTGTCAGGAATGGGTGGATTTAGGTGGGGTTGTGTTATATGTGACCTGGCACCTCGAAATGAGCGGAGGTCGGTTTAGATTTGTTAACGTTTGTACATACAAACAACCCATTTCAATCGTATCACAAAATTGTATAGCTCAATTAAAACACTAAAGTGTGTTTTTGGTGGCTGAATTGCACTGAGTGATAGTATAGTTGGCACGGTTCACAGACTTTGAACTCTGTTTTCTCAAAACAAGGAAGCATGACTTCAGCAATTTCAAAGGAGTATAGCGGCGGCTAGGAATAAGCTACAGCAACACACAATACATCATTTGAAAGCGTAGGATTTCTTCTTTCTGGAAATGTAATAATGTCAATTTTGTTATTTTGCAACTTTCCACCCATTTTGTGGTGCCAGGTCACATATAGTAAATTTTGTTTAACTGACCTATCTGAAGTTTTACAATCATGAATGCTGAGAAAAGCAAATAAAACGGCATTCGTTTTCAACTGTCGTCGGGCAGTGGTTATTATGTTGTTCTTGTGGTTTTTTTCGAGATCGCCATCCGGCTGGATGCCTAGAATCATTTCTTAAGAATTCGGTAGTATTTTTATTTGATATCTGTAATGGGTGGCTTGTGCGTAAAGCGCTCGCCTCTCACCAATGTGGCCCGGGTTTGATTCCTGGTCCGGATCATATGTGAGTAGAGTTGTGCGTTGGTTCTCTGCTGTGCCATGAGGGTTTTTCTCCGGGTTCTCCGGTTTTCCTCCCTCCTGAAAAATCAAACACTTTCGATCTCAGGCTGTGCTCCGTAGTCATAGATGGGTCGTATGGCCGGCTGCCATAGGCGCCTTTACGTGCCAGCGGTTCGACCACGTTGTAGCCGCGTCCTTCGCAATTCAGCATCCCATCTGCGAGTAAGGATGATTAGCCTCCCCAATTATTATTATTATTATTATTATCCTACCTTTACGAAAAAACAGCTGACCACATTTGTATTGCATTATTGTCTATGGTTTAGGCTGCAATCAAGGAGCCAGCCGTAGTCTCGACGCCCATGAAGACGCTGTACTTGCAGTGGGCAGCTATCAATGGGGATCTCAACAAAGCCAGAAAGATCTACAAAAGGTTGGTAAATCGATTCCTAACGGACCGTTACCAAAATTGGCTATCGGCCCCGCCCACGTTTGGTTGGTGCACATTTCTCCCAGTTTGGCTGGGTTACCTAACGCTCAGTTCAGAGTGACAGGCGTTCCACAGTCGCGCCGAACCAAATTAGTGAATTGAGTCCGACGTCTGAAACGAATAAGGGCGACAAGGCGCGCCAGACGGTGAACGATCGACTGCTGGAGTTGTTAGAGCGACTTAGGAGCGACTTGATTTCAATTTGGTTTTTGCGCGCGACTGTGGAACGCCTGTCTGAACCGAGCGTTAGGTCACCTGAGATAAAGGGTCACCATGATGTGAATGGTCAATGTTTGACCGGCAGGAAAGGTCAATTGTTGAAGGTTGTGGTGTATTATTATATTTTTTTAAAAAACTCTTGTGGGAAACATCGTTCACATCGTTGCCTTGCCAACATCAGTGGGATAACAAAACAGAGCCAAAATTCAAGGTCCTGCTTACCGTTAGCAAACAAATTTAATCGCTGCTAACTCTCCTGTAATCTGGAAAAACCAATTTTTGTGAAAATTGAGTTAGACCCATATTTGGACTTATTAGGTTTTTCCCCTTCAGTTAAAAATGTTAAAGTGTGTAAAACTTTTCCCTGTTGGCAGTTTTTTAATCTGGAAGAACCTAGTATGTCATGTATTAGTATATACTGATGTAATGTATACTGATCTTGAAAAAACCTAGCAATTCAACTTGCTAGGTTTGTCCAGATCAGTACACATGACATACATGACATACTAGGTATTAAGGGATGAGATGGGATCCAATCTCGTTTGCTGATTCTGGGGACACACTTTTATGCGTGCAGACAGCGTCCATGGTAGCATCGGAACAAAACAGTTTTCCTTTGTTTTCTCAAATTTGCATTCAACAGACTTACTAGATTTTTCCAGATTACAGGAGAACTGCAGCAGAAAATTCTGCGCTAACAGCTAGCTTTTTTCATGGATTAGCAAGGAATTTTGGCTAGACCGCATGCGTACATCTCAAAAATCTAGCTAGTGGCAGAAAGTGGGGAAGCCTGTTCCAAATGTTTACAGCAACTGGTTGAAGGCTCCTGTCATAATCGATTGATTCAAAATGATTCTCCTGACCCATGCAGATTGTTGAAGGAGAGACCGCTGTCAGTGGATTTTTTCAAGCAGTATATCTCCATAGAGCAGGCACAGCTAGAGCCCAACACGGCTAGGATACGTCGCTGCTACGAAGATGCCCTGGCAGAATTTGGCTCGTCTAGACCAGGTTTGTTGTCATTTTATACAAAGAGTGGTATCAACTTTCTAAAACATTTAGAAATGATGTCTTGCATGAGATAGTGATATTAAAGGCCCATACTGAGGTCCATAGTATTGAGGTCCATGGTACTGAGGTCCATAGTATTGAGGTCCATGGTACTGAGGTCCATGGTACTGAGGTCCATGGTACTGAGGTCCATGGTACTGAGGTCCATGGTACTGAGGTCCATGGTACTGAGGTCCATGGTACTGAGGTCCATGGTACTGAGGTCCATGGTACTGAGGTCCATGGTCATTTGAGAACCATCGTTTTATTTGTTGGCTGCTTTTTGGTTTCAGATTTGTGGTTAGATTTAATTCGCCTGGAGAAGGACAGCTTGCGAGCCTCTGAGATTCACTGGAGGGCAACGAAGGCGCTGTCGGGCCAGGAGCTGGAAGACTTCACCAATGAATACACCTTGCTACAAACCGGCCATGCCACCTAGCCACAGGGTTGAAACTTGAGCATTTGCCTGCCTTATTTACCCAATTCGCGTTAGCATTATTATTTTCCTTGACCGGGACCCAGACAAGAGGTTTTTTCACGAACCTCGATTCATTATGGGTTCAGGCTGGCATCTGTGGGGAGCCGGTCACTGATGGATATTTTCTGGCCTTGCTCGTGACGTGTATATCTGTCACCCATTTTGAATTCCGTAAAAACCTTTGCGCAAACTAGTTATAGGGAAAGTAGACCATTCGTCATTTGTGCATTTTTATCATTTGAGGCAACAAAATCGCTCAAAATATAAAGAGAGGTGCGAGACAACTATACCTGATAAGTTTTATGTGTATTTGGAACAAAAAAACAACAGTATTCTAAAATGTCGGAGTTTAATTAAACATTTGCTAAGTCACAATTTAATTGCCACCACAATCAACATTGGCGGTGTGTTCTCATTTCGCTGATTTCATCTGCGCGTACGCTGCGCGTTGAACCGACCAATAATAGCCGCCGTATGTGCATGTGCGCCGTTCTCATGCTTGAACGCACCATTTGTGTATTACAAAACCAATTCGTAATGGAAATTTCTAAAAACACACACATTAGTTAAAAGAATTATTAGAAAAACAACTTGAATTATATGAAAAAATAGGGAAACACAACTTGAAATATTTATTTCCTACAAATTAAATAGTTTTCATTGGTATTTCATTGGTATTACATGAGTTAATAAAACATTTATTTTATGAATTAACAGAAAAGTCAAGTGAGAAAGTGGAGTGTTTTGGCTGAACATACTGGTGTTTATTGGTAGTATACACCATTTGCAAACATCTAACAAAAAAACTACTCAATTTATTATGAAATACCTTACTTGACTGTAAGTGAATAACAGTCTCAAGCATCCTGTGAAATCACGGCACCTGGTGTGATGTGGTTTTCAAGAAAAGTGGAATTTTATATCAATTTGAAACGATCGCCGTCCGCCGATCGTTAGAAACAAATTTGACTTTTTAAGCGCTGCCCCCACTTTATTAAATTTGGTTAGTCCACATTTTATTTGCAAAACCGTTACATGTCCGTGAATGGGTGCAAGCCAACAAGTCTGGTTTCCTAACCTGGAAATTCCCTGATGCCTATGAATTGAAGGAAGTCAAGGAACCAGATTACAATAACTCGAGGGCAAAAGTCAACCGATGTTTTCAGCCAGAAAAAGAAGAATTCATCGCCTGGGACTATAGTGGCTGTGTACATTTTTAGTGGGCCAAGTTTGCATCTTCAATGTTACATAACGTTACACCTTCCTGGACAATCGTCACAAATTTCTTATACAGAAATCTACAAATAATACTAAGAAAAAAACATGAAAAGTCCCAAGTCAAACAAACTTTGCTAAGTGCCAAAGTGCCTTGTCTGAGCAACCCTGTGCAAATCAAATGGGAAAAATGACTGAAAAATAGGAGAAAGTTGGGTCTCAACAATTTTTTTTTTCTTTTTCAGCAGTGATGTTAAAGCCACTAAACATGTAAGCGTCACAATATTTACTATAAAATTTGAATCCTCTAACCGATCCACTTTTTCAAAAGTTACAACCAAAGTGAATGGTGTACATATACTGCTTTTAACAGCACTTTCAGTGCAAATCAATTATACTTGAACCTGTATGTATGGCATGTTAATTTATTTATTGAAATGCCAACTGCTCAATTTGTTTTTTATTTACTGATTTCATCGGAGTCACAATGATTTCTCCCATCATTTTATTTATTTAACAATTTCATGGAATTCTCCTTGCTAAATGTTGATATGGTTATGGCATTTTATTTATGCATCAATGTGGTGTTGAATTTTGACAAATTGTTTCATTTTAGTAATATTGTCAAATTCTGATATGTTGCGTTTAATTCCGATGAATTTTAAATATCTTCAATTGTTTTTCTGAGGGGTGGGGATGGGCTGGGGTATTTGTTTCTTATTTTTAAAGGCATTAATCTCCTAAATCAGTGTTAATGTAAAACAATTCTCCTTTTATTATTAAGTTTTGGTTTTTAAATTATGAACATTTGGTCATTAATCGAGGTATCTTGGAATTGATTATTTTGCTGAAAGAAGTTTTAAAGAGCGTTTTTTTTGCACTTTCATACAAAGAGTATTTTCAAGTTGACAAAGAACTTATCCGTTTTAAAATCATTTTTTTTATAATTTGCAAACTCTCACTTTAAATTATCTGATAAACACGTTTGTTATTAAAGCATTAGAGTTGTACCATGTACATTTGTTTATCAGTTTCTAGAGCTAAATTAAAGTTAGCATTGAAAAAAAATATACTTGGGCTGACAACTTTTCAGTTATTTCTTGCAAAATGTTGACTGCTGTGGAATACAGAGTAAGGTACGACTGCAAATACATGTAAAAGGCTAGCAATCATCACTATGCACAGCCCACACATGCAGCTTTACCTTACATACGTACTGTGGACATTCCTTTGTCTTGTTAAACAACTTTGACTAAATACTCATTTTTCTCGCTTCCCCAAAACAAATTTACCCTCAAATTTGGATTATGGGCCTCTCAGCTGTCCCTTCTATCTTTTCTATATATAACCCTAACCCGTTTTTCCTCTAGCGCTCTTTTTCGGAAACTGAAAAACGGATTGTGGACCTGGGCAAGTCCACAAACCGTAACCTCTTCCCGCATCGTGTGAACCTATATTGTTCGGAGGTCCACAGTGCGTATGCAAGACTAACTCACTGCTTCATGTGAGACTCCAGCCGCATGCTGACGGAGCTTGCCGGCTGGACCTTCACGGAGCGGTGCATGGGCCAGGCGCGATGCCTAGCGCTTATCGCACGTTGCATACAGTGCAGCCTTTCATTCAAGGCTGTATTTATGGGCCGAGATAGACCCACTAACTGAGGGTCTTAAACCCTTTTTTGAAATTTTGGATTTTCGAAATGGGTTCCAGACCCCAACTTGGTGAATCAAGGTCCATTGAGACAAATGGTGCCTGATTTCAAAAAACTCAAATTTTTCGAATACTGCTCCCACCACATTTAATAGTTGCCATTTTGTTTGCAATCTGCCTCTGATTATGTGCAAGCCAGCTAGTCTGGAGGCCTGACCTAATAATTCTTCCCCCTTCTATAAATTCCTGTTTCGTCTTTAGTATGATCAGCAAACCAGGCTACAAGAAAGGATTTTTTCAGGCATGAAGAAAGACAAAATTTTAAACAGGTCAAGTGTAACACTATTTGCTATACAAAACTAACCCTGAAATCCATCCATTTTTGAAAATTACAGGAAAAGGGTGTATATTTCCTTAACCAGTTTGCGCCGGGATTGTTTTGACACTGACCGAACCCAAGCGCGGGATTGTTTTTCACCAACCTTGATCCGAGACAGAGTCAAGCTGGCATCTGTGGGTAGCACACCCTGATATTTTTAGCCTCGGTCGCCGACAGGTTTTTCCGGCCTTGCTCATTACGGTGTTTATTCACCATCTGTTTTGAATTCTAGAAAAACTTTGCGTGTATACACCGTATACACGGCATTCGATGTGAACTGGTTAAAAGTTGTATCAAGCCCAAATAGACATTGCTTCCAACAATCCCATAGTGATAACCATATTTGTGATAACAAAAATGATACGCATGGACAAGAGTAATGACATACAAAATGTATTTGTTTAATATTCTCCACTTTTTAAAATGAATAGTTAAAAAAAAAATCTCAAGATATATCTTGTCAAGGCATAACAAAGTACACTTATTTCACCTCCTCTGTAACGAAATGTAAATTTCAAAGATCAATTTTCAGGATTTGATAGAATGTTAATTATGCGTTGTTATTTTGCGTATATAGATGTACTGGTCTTATAATTTAACAAATTTGACAATTTGATATTTTAACTGCAAAATATATAACTGCAAATTGTTATTAAGATATTCTACCATAAATGTTAATTTCAGTGGAAAATCTCAAAACCCACTATCCGCTTTCCTTTTTTTAGAAATCTGTTGACTATGCTGTGCTTTGAGCCGATTTACATGTACAGGATCCCTTCATTGGCACTTTTGCAAATTCCAACACCATGTGGTCAACTTTACACTGTTGGACTCTGATTCATGTTAAAGCATGATCAGTTTACTACTGAAGTCTACAGTCCAACATGCAGTTGGAATTTAAAAGGTTAGGGTGGTTATTATATGGTTACAGTATTACGCTCGGTTTAGACAGGCGTTGCCATTCCACAGTCACGCCAAACCAAATGAGTGAATTGAGTTTGTCCGACGTGCCAGACAGCGAACGATCGACTGCTGGAGTTGTTAGAGCGACTCAGGAGCGACTTGTTTTCAAATTGGTTCGGCGCGACTGTTGAACGCCTGTCTGAACCGAGCGTTATAAACTTTGGACACTGTTAGAAATGGTGTCCAGAGTTGTGGCTTTACGTGTTTTCTCAGAATGTTTCCAAATATTTGTAACTGACAAGGACTTGGGCCGTTTTGGTTCGGCTTAAAATTACACCCAAGTCTATGTGAAGTGGCTGTAGCTACTGCTATAGGCGCGTGTGTGATTATACCGTGATTTCAAGCCAGAGCCAAGGAATTTAAACATAGCAAACAAAATTTGCTTAGCACAAAAAGTCTTGCTCATTAAAAACAGGTTTTTCATGCTAAGCAAAAAAACCAGCTGATTATCAATTAAAAACAATACGTGAACATTTGGTCTGTAACCTTGTTTTTGCCAAGGACAAATTGTCATGCTAAGCAAATTGTTGTGCTTAGCAGCTCTATGAAATTGGCCCCTGGTGGAGTTACAGACTCATTTAAATTTTGTGTGGAAAACTAGACTCTAATAACAAATGTAGTCAAGTCCATCACAAGTCCTTCAGTCTCTAGTCAAGTCACTAGCTGTTCAAATGAACTGTTATTGTTAACAAAAGCATTTCTTTGTCATTGTTCAACCAGTTTACTTGTGAAAGGACTTGATTAACACCAATTTACATGAATAATAAGCTGATGGGATGATTTTAACAATGCATACCTAATTGGGTTGATATTTTTCAAGTGATAAGTGTAAAAACAAATTAGTTATACTCAGAGTACATGTATATGCTGGATGAAAAATATACAACATGACACAGGGTGTCTTCCCCAAACAAACCCAACACTTTGTGTTGCGGACTATATTCCTTTGAGGAAAATTGTCTATCATTCTCAGCTTTAGAACTTTAGAACAAAATCAGCAATTGGATGCCAAATCGCTGATTGAATTTGCAACATTCTTCCTTCACCGTGTTAACCAGTTCGCGCCAGATGAAGTATATAAACGCAAAGTTTTTTCCCGGATTCAAAACGGATGACGCCTAAACACGCCACGAGCAAGTCCGGAAATGTCTGCCAGCAGCGAGCAAGGCCAGAAATGCTTGGGTGTGCTTCCCGGCACTATCTGCCTGAACCCGCTTCGGATAGAGTTTCGTTAAAAATAATCACGCCCCTGGGCTCGGAAATGTTTAAATAAATCCGGCGCGAACTGGTTAAAGGTAGGATACAACATTTGAAAATAGTATGGTACGGTATTCCAGAGGTCTCAGGTTCAAATCCCACTCCTGCCAGTTGTCTTTGTTCACTTGAATAGATTACGTATCCGAATGTACCTAGTCAGTTTCCCTTGTGGTATATTAGTGTATTCATCTTAAAATGTTACAAATTGGATGTCGAGGTTATTGGCACCCACGTTATTGCTGATTTCGTTCACATTTGGCTATGAGATGGCCAAGACATGTTTATAACCTAATACATTTGTATCTAAAGCTGAGGACGATGGGCAATTTGAATTTTAAGGGATAAAGTAGACACTCTATAGTTCCATTAAGACTAAAAAGATAGAATACCGTTAATGTATCTTTAGAGAAAACAAAAATAATCTTTAAATATCTAGTGAAAGTAATATAAAATCTGCCTTTAAGTTTTTTGTGAATGCTTCCATTAGTTGCTTCAGTAGATGACAGCGAGTAAAATACTGTTTTTCAAAAAAATGTGATTTCTTACCATTTTCAAGATGGCGGTTTGTCTTGATTATGTCTGTAAACAACAAACAAAAGTGACCATGCTTGTAACAAGTATCACCTGAATTGATGTGTTTTTGGGTCTTTTTTTCAGGGGGGTCTGACTAAAGCGTCATTGTCAATAGCTCTGGTTTGTTTCGGACCTGCCCACTCACTTTGCAGATAGTCGCTTGACTCAATGGGCGGTCAAACTGGAAAGTGAGTAATACTGTAAAACTAAAGTAAAGCGGAACGCCGCTATAACCAACACCGAACATTCGGCTATAACCGAATACCATCCTTTGCTCTAGATTTTTGTGTACAAAAATACCAAACATTGTTGTTGAAAATTTTTTAAACGGATTTAACAAAGGAACGCTGCTATACCGAACATTCAGATATACCAAACACTATCCTTGGTTCGCGATTTTTGTGTACAAAAATACCGAACATTGTTGTTCAAACATAATGAAAAGAAGGGAAAAGACAACCGTTTCTTTGGAATTCGGTGTGATGAATAAGCTTGTACATATTATGTATGTAATTACATGATTCAAGGCTCGGCGCCTGTTCAAATTCATTCAAAGTCCTTGCACCTAATGGACCGGCAGTTGAAAATCGCTACACCGATCGATATACCAATTAAAATCTGTGAATCCTGTGGTGTCATTAAAACTGCGTTTCACTGTAAATCCCCCTTCAAAATATATCAATAATCGATGTCGAATGTATCATCACCATAGCAATATTTTATGAAGCATTTGTACTGTTCTTCCGTAATACTTTTTTTTAAATTTTTTTTTTTTTTTAAATTACAAAAAATATGGAATATTGCCCCAAGCAAGATAAAAAAGACACTCTAGGCAAAGGACTACAGAGAAAGTAAAAAAAGACAATCGGGAAAACTGAAGAAAGGAATTGATATTCCTCTTAAAAAAACACCAAATCATAATTTCGAAAATACGAAAACTAATGCACAATAAGTATGTCTGACGCTTTTGTATGTGTCATCACAATTATGGGCAAGAAAACACAAATAGAAAATGTAAAAACTATGAACAATGCTCAACTGAAAAATAATTAACATTATATTTGTTTGTCTCCACATCATAAGAAAATTGTAATTAACTACACATTTTATTTACAGAAATAGTTTCCATTTTGTTAACCAGTTCGCAATTTTTTCCCGAAAATCTAAATGGATGACTGATATGACTGAAATATCTGTCAGCGACTGGCTCGCAGCTGGCCTGTGTGGGTGTGCTGCCCACGAACTGCCGGCCTTGGCCCACTAGGGTCGATGTTCGTGAAAAATAATCTCATGCTGGGTCCAGTAAATACAAAACAAACGGCGCGAACTGGTTAACACATTTTGTACGTAAATTACATTACACAAGCAATAGATAGCACTGCGGTATAGCTGTTGGACCCGGATAATTCCAAAACCACAACGGATCAATCAACTGAATCAGACCCAAGTCTAGGACCCAGACACCCGTGCTGCAAGCCCGCTTAGATATTTGTTTAGATGAATCGTCTTCGGACTATTCAACCACATGGGCTCAACATCCAACTAGGAAATGATTAACTTCTATTTTGTTCTCCTATTTGTCATCTGTTTCAGATTTATTCCTTGCCAGGAGTTTGTTTTTGTTTGTTCTCACTCCTCTGGTTTCCTCTATCTATTTTCCTAACCCCCCCTCCCCCTTACTCCGATTTATACTTCTTTGTTAGTTCTTCCTTTTGATCTTCACCCTGGACCCCCCTTCCTTGTGGTTTTACCCCTTCTGTTTTTGTTCCCCACCCAAATTCACACCCCTTTATCCCCTTGGTCTGTCTTTGATCCTACCCACACTGACCTCACCCTTTAATCTCTCAGCCTAATCCTCCTTTTGTTGATTGTTCCACTAGACTCTGTGCTTTTTCTTTCGTGTTTCCTCCGCTAACCATGATGTGCATCATGCTGTATGTTGCCCTATATAATGTTTGTTTCTTGTACACAGCCATTTTGTCTCTGAAGAAGATCTTGTTAAGATCGAAATATTAGGCCCTCTTAACTTATTTGATTTAGATATTAATACTGTACATTTCTCATGTCTGTGACTTCGTTTTGCACTGACCCTAATTCGTGGATGTCACTTCCTTCTATGTCACCCAGCAGCGAGTCGTTCTCCGGGTCCATGCTATGATTGCTGGAGGCCAATAGACTTTGGAACACCGGATCGCCAATCTGCAGGTCGGGATTGTGGGACTCGGTGCCGGAGTACGATTTATGCCATCCTTTGGGCCTGTGGTAAACAAAAAACAAGGAGGTCAATGAATAAATAGATATCCATAAATAAGGGAATAAATATGTGCTACGTAGGTTTAAAACTGGCTCCATGTGTTTTTTTATGCTGATCTGCTTAAACCAGCCGAATACCAGTTACAAACAATATACATTACACATTACCTTAACATTTACATTACCTTGGTTTGCAACTAAGGACGAATTTCATGCTTGACAAGCAAATTTTTGTTTTGCTTAGCAGCTCCACGAAATTGGCCCCAGTATAAGGCCTGGTTCATGCTCTGTGCAAAACCAAACGCAAACTGAAATATTAACGTTGGGGTAAGTTTTCGCGTAGTCTTACAGTTGTCTTACCTCAGGAATGTAGCCAGGAGGAGAGGGTCTACTCGTTTGTATCTCTCATCTGGTATGCTGCATCGTATGATCTCACTGACTATCACCCCTACGATAAAGGTAGCTAGGCTGGAGAACATACTGTACCACATGAACGACACCTGCAAGACGAGGGAAGAGGAAATTATACTATTTTCTCCAGGAAAGTACAGGTGTACGATCATTTCATACATGGACCTGCAAACAATTGACGTCCACAGAAGGCAGGAAAAGGTTACGGATTGTGGACTTGCATACGTCCACAGTCCGTTACCCATATTTAACCAGTTCGCGCCGGGATTATTTTAACATCACCGAGCCGAGGCATGGGATTGTTTATAACCAAACTCAATCGGAGGCGGGTTCAAGCCGATGGTACCGGGAAGCACACCCATGACATTTTCGGCCTTGCTCGCTGCTGACAGACATTTCCGGCCTTGCTCGCTGCTGGCAGTCATTTTTGGCCTTGCTCCTGACGTGTTTATGCGTCATCCAGTTTGAATTTTTTGAAAACAATTACAGAATATCTAGTACAATCCTTTTGCTGGATGCCTAT
The DNA here is from genome assembly GCA_037893245.1 of Crossaster papposus. NCBI lineage: Eukaryota > Metazoa > Echinodermata > Asteroidea > Velatida > Solasteridae > Crossaster > Crossaster papposus. The sequence continues at coordinate 1,095,376 of JBAIAA010000237.1, forward strand.
AATAATTATTTATTTTCAAACAAGTAAGATATTTTTTAAATAATTTGCTAATAAAATGTTTTTGATTTCTGCAAATGGTGTATCCTACAACACGAAAATAAAGATGGTGGTGACCGTAACGCATAGTGGACATGCGAAGCTACGTCGATTCGCATGGCAACTGTAAAATGCATATGTGACACGATCAAGCGGAATGAGTCGAATGTCGGGGAATCCCAAAAACGTTTTAATCAGAACTGTGTTCTTCGTTGGTATTTAAACAAATTTACATAACTCGACAACAAAACATCGTATCAACATGGGGTTTTCAGTTTTTAAAACGTACAGATGCCCTCTTTAAAACTGAATGAAAACTCTTTTTTTTTTACCGGGGCCGACATCCGACTCATTCCGCTTGATCATGTCACATATTAGGAATTCTGGATAAGGAGTGCACATATAGTTACACTGCAGTCATGGCTCCGTGGCCAAATCCATATTGCTGGCCAGGTTTGTTTTATCCAGTGTATTAAACTCACCCTATACAGAGCGAACGCATCTTCTTTGACATTGTGGTTGTCATCTTGGTGCGTCGCTGCACCTATCGTCATCCACATCGACAGGTAGAAACCAGCCAGTATTCCAATCAGAGCTCCACTGCAAGATATGTCACAATAAAAAGTGATCTTTGTGCTTCCTTTTCTAGCGGTTCATGCAGTTGTGTACAGTTGGGTTTTTCTCCGGATCCTCCGGTTTTCTTCCCTCTGGAAAAATCAAACACTTTCGATCTCAGGCTGTGCTCCGTAGTCATACATGAGTCGATGTGGCCGGCTGCCATAGGCGCCTTTACATGCCAGCGACTCGACCACGTTGTAGCCGCGTTCTTTCGCAATTCAGCATCCCAGCTGCGAGTAAGGATGATTAGTCTCCCCAATTAATTACTAATATTATTATAATCTTGTTGCGATTACGTTGATTCCTTACCCTGAGTTTGCCCTTCTGTACAGTATGCCCAGCGAGAACACGCCCAGTAGCGGCCCACCCACACTGCCTAATACTGTGTTGGCCATCTTAATCAGAGAGCCCAGCTGGGACGCCACGAAGGCCAGGCCGATACTGGCAACACCAAAACAAGCAGCTGTAGAAATTCATGGAAAATAAAGGAAAAAAAGATCAGTCACTCAGTTTTCCAAACCCCAGCTTTGTCTTCGTTTGGGGCTACATTAATGCAGTTTAGCAATGGGCTGGAGATGGAAACGGAGCTGAAGCCAAAGGTTTGGAAAACGCCCCTCGGTAAATCACTAGTTGAATTACCTTCCCTCAATGTGACCACTTTAGCATTTTCAAAACCCAAGCTTTGTCAACTTTGACTCAGGCTTCGTTCATACAGTTTAGCAATGGGCTAGAGCCGAAGACAGAGCCAAAGCCAGGGGTTTGGAAAACGCCCCTCAGTAAATCCCAAGTAGAACTACTTTCCCTCAGTGTGACCACTTTGGTTCCAACCGCGCCCCCAGTCCCCCCACACCACAAAAATTCCCAGTTTGACAACTTCAATTAGCAACCATTACTGACTTTTTTTCCAATACATAAATACATACATTTTTTCTTTAATGCAAATCGCGCATCACAAGGCCATAGCACTTATACCAAAAAAAAGGTAGCCCAGATGGCCTATCAAGCTTACTGAGTATCTTAGAGATGATCGTGTCGTATCGGTCCTGGGCCGCAGTCACAGCGACCGAGGTGCTTGGGGATGAATCTGAGGTGATGGTGCTACCGGCACCATACGTGGATATGTCTCCGTTGGCATCAGAGTCGGTACGAGGCTTACTGCGACTCCTCCAGATCCGCACAACGTCCATTAGTGTCACGGCTGCTAGGGCATTCAGGCCCGATGACACGGTGCTAAAAAATGAGACGACCCAGTCAAATTTTTCCAATCAAAGCTATCAAGTTTTAGAAATATCCAAGATTCAACGACAAGTCGGTCGCAAGTCGGTCACATGGTAAATCACATGGCAATCACATGGTAAATCACATGGTAAATCACATGGTAAATCACATGGTAAATCACATGGTAAATCACATGGCAATCACATGGTAAATCACATGGTAAATCACATGGTAAATCACATGGTAAATCACATGGTAAATCACATGGTAAATCACATGGTAAATCACATGGTAAATCACATGGTAAATCACATGGTAAATCACATGGTAAATCACATGGTAAATCACATGGTAAATCACATGGTAAATCACACAGCATCACAGGGTGTATCAAAGCGCTTTACAACTATTATCCCTGTTCACCAGGAACGAGACCATTTCTGCAACAGCTCAAGATCAGCGCATGTGGTCTCTACCTTCACAGGTACCCAATTACTCTTGGTTGGAGAGAGGCAATTGTAGCAAAGTGTCTTGCCCAAGAACACAAGCACCATGTTCCCTGCCAGGGTTAGAACCCACGTACGTAGAACCCACGTACCATCGTACAGGAGTCAAACACGGTAACCACTGGACCACAGTGCCCCACAATCAAATATCAAATCACATGTTGATTTACAAGTAAAGCCGTGTCCGCATTACTTGGCTATGGAAGCGGCTGAAGCCACATCTCATAGACTCGTGCGTAATATCAAGCCGCAGCCAAGTAATTCGGACACGGCCTTTCATGAGATGAGCACTGACAACGAAATGCCTGTGTCAGCGCACATTTGGCCTCTACCCTCACAGGTACCCATTAACTCCTGGGCCAATTTCATAGAGCTGTTTAAGCATAAAAATTGCTTAAGCACAAAATATTTTTGCTTAGTAAAACCAGCTTACCAGCCACAATGTGATATATATTGTTTGTGATTGGTATTTAGCTGTTGTTAGCTTAGCATAACGATCACATGAAATGTTGGCTCCTAACTTGATTTTATACTAAGCAAGGGTTTTTGTGCTTAAGCAACTTGTTGTGCTTAACCAGCTCTATGAAATTGGCCCCTGGGTGGAGAGAGGCATATAAAGTGTCTTTCCCAAGGGCACAAACCCCATGTTTCCAGCAGGGTACAAACCCACGCACCATCATACATGGGCCAAACACAGTAACCACCAACCCACAGCATTCCACAACATTCCACAACATCTGGGGCCAATTTCATAGAGCTGATAAGCACAAAAATGTGCTTAGCATGACAATTCTTCCTTGTCAAAAACAGGGTTACAAACCAAATTTGTAGGTAACATATATTGTTTCTGAGTTATATTCAGTTGGTTTTTGCTTAGCATGAAATGCACATGGAGTTTTGGCTGGCAACTTGTTATTTTTGAGAAAGACTTTTTGGTGCTAAGCAAATTTTTGTGCTTAACAGCTCTATGAAATTGGCCCCAGGCGTGTCTGAAACAGTCTTCTAGAGCTATGGCTATGTCTATTGTCAGCCTGCTCACATGTAGTTATAATGGGTGAACACCTAGAGAGTAGCCATATACAAGAGATTCAGACGCGGCTTTACTCTCGTTCTCGGCTTACCTGAGAGTTCCAGCAAACAGGCACGCCACGAACAGACCCTGAATCCCTGGGATTTTGCCAAACTCCAAGCTGACAAAATATACGAGAATCTAGACAGAAAAAAAATAAAGGAATGTATACATTCAGATGAACAGAGGGAAAAACACTCAAAACTCGGGTGAAAGAGAATATAGAACAAAGCTCGGTTCATACTCGGCCTAAAAGCGAATGCAAATTTGTGGCGTCCGCAGCAAAGATTTCGTGCGGCAAATTTACAAAAGTTGAAAACATTGCGAATGCAAATGCAAATCATTATTTGCTTTCAAATAAGTGAGATATATCTTAATAATTTGGTAGTAAAATATTTCGATATTCTGCAAATGGTGTATCCTACTTTTCAGAGGGTGTATTTTTGTTGAGTATTTACATTCAATATTACTAACCTGGTCCGATGATTGGTAGTTTGGTGTGTAATGTGGCGTGAACCCGTCACAGTTCATCAGTGTAGCTTCGGGAAAAGTAACAAAAATAATTTGAAAAATTATTAGGAACGAAAGGTTACAATATTGCAATAGTACAACTTTAGAGGGCAAAACTGACATTTGGTCGCCAAAATTAGGACTTTTGCAGGCTTTTAGGGGCAGTGTGTAACACTGTTATGAAAAATTCAATGGGAGTTGTAGGACCCAAAAAGTATAAAAAAGTATAAAATAGTAATAATTTCTAAGAAAAAAATGTACAAAAAACAGGAGCAAGGTAGGAGCAAAAACAGGAGCAAGGTAGGAGCAAAAACAGGAGCAAGGTAGGAGCAAAAACAGAAAAAAGTAGGAAAAAATTGGAATACTTGAAATCCATAAAGGTATATCGTCCAATCAAATGCTTTCTTACTTGCTGCGGTGGCATTTACTGGGTTCACTAATGTTTGACAATCTGAGGAAGAAAAAATAGCACACAGGGAATTGTATCATATAAAAGACATAAAACAACAGAAAATATAGAGCGAGCTACAAACCCTAACCCATATAGGCCCTTTTGTGCAAGAAACATTCTCAATCCTGCAAAATTCTCCAACTGCCGCCATATAATAATAATAATAATTATGTAACTTATATAGCGCCAAATCCACTCTGTGGAGTGCTCAAGGCGCAATTACATCTTTTTAAGAGAAGACCATGGTAGCGGCAGCCTAACGGCGCACAGCATACAGAGATGGGCAGTTAGAGAGAAGTTTTTAATGAGGGAAACCCATCCAGCAGGAGCTGATCATTTGGGGCCCTCAGTAGAGAGAAGACAATGAGAAGAAGGTACAGTTTTAGAGGTGGGAGGAAAACCCCAGAAGAATATCCTGGGGAAAACCCACGGAGTCAGGCAGGGACTGAAAACCCAATCCACATATTGGCCCAGACGGGGTTCGAACCCCGGGTCATAGTGGTGGAAGGCGAGGAAAGAACCGCTACGCCAACCTGACTCCCAGCTTCAGCTTCAGGATGAATCCTACAAAATCAACCCATTTTCTTGAATTTGTTTAGTGGAGGGGTGACCATTGCCTCAACTCTTCAAAACCTTCCAACAATCAATTTTACGGGTTGAGGGTGACTTGTGACTGGACTTGTGACTGGACCTGTGACTGGACCTGTGACTGGACTTGTGACTGGACTTGTGACTGGACTTGTGAATTACTTGTGATGGACTCGACTACATACCTCGGGCAAAAACGTGTAAGCACTACAATTTGCTTAGCATGAAAATTCTTCCTTGGAAAAAACAGGGTTACAAACAGTTACGACTGATATTCAGCATATTTTTTGCTTTGAATGATAAGCACGTGGAGTTTTGGCCGATAACCTGTTTTTACTGAGCAAGACTTTTTTTGTGCTAAGCAAATTTGTGTGCTTACATGTTTTATTAAATTGACCCCAGCTCATTAGTTCCAAACCAGTTCGTGTCGGATGACGTATATAAACGCAAAGTTTTCCCCAGATTCAAAACGGATGACACATAAACACGTCACGAGCAAGGCCGGAAATGTCTTTCAGCAGCGAGCAAGGCCGGAAATGCATGGGTGTGCTTTCCCTGCAGTATCGGCCTGAACCCGCTTCGAACCCGCCCTTGAGCTCGGTGATGTAAAAATAATCACGGCACGAACTGGCTAACCTAAAATTTGTTGTACCCACTCTCTGGCAAGCCAGTCTGAAGTGGGCATGATGGTTTGTTTACGTAATGCGGTCTGTAAAATGAATCACAAAAAAAATCTTAGGGAAGTGAAAAAACACTAAAGTCAACTTACTGTTGTAGTAAGCAAACAGCACCAATCCAATGAGTCCTACTAACGTCAGGACAATCATTGTGCCCGGCAAACCAAACCAAACAGATCTGAGTTAAAAAAAAAAAAAAAAAAAAAAATGTATTATTCCACAAAAAAAAAACACTTTTAATATTCTTGTGTGAGTAATCTCAAAGGTGGAATATACCTTTTGCAGCTATCCAAAAAAGTAACTAACTAAAATACTGTTGAAAAGTTTATTTGTTGTAAAGATATTGATGGCACAAATAAACTCGCTGTGAAATTATTCCTTCTGGCATGCTGTAATTTTGAAGAAAAATAACAAAAAAACGTCATTTCAAAAATTGCGTCTCATGAGATGCGCATTTGGACAGTTCTCCAAACAGATCGCGAATAGTGCACGCAAATGGTGCGCGCAACTGTATTCGAATGACACTGTTATTAATCTGCTCAGTGCGCGAGACGCGAGAAGCTGCAATCGGCCGAAAGGAGAACGCGGCCTAAACGCGGGTTGTAGTCGTAATTCAAATCGTGACTCGGCAAATTTTGAATTCAAATCGAAATCTGAGAATAGTGTTTTGTCGGAATATCTAGCATTCACACGAAGCTCAAACTTCGTCAGGTATATTTTGGCGAGCACCTTTCTTTTATATTTTTAGCACTTTTGCTGACGAAAAATGTAAATGCCATCTCTACCTTTTGGCTTCCTTGAGGTTCTTGGCAGTCAGGAATCTCTGTACGGACGTCTGACTGACCGCCCAGATGGTCAGTGTGTTGAAGTTACCACCGATGACTGTGCCCCAGAAGGTCAGCCGCTGGGTTGGGTCTGGAGAAAACCTAAACATTGCAAAAAAAATGAAAACAGTTGAGTTTATACGAACCACAAGTGGATGGACCAGGCAAAAATCATCATATGTGACCTGTTCCAACGAAACCCGGACAAAGTCGACTTTTTAGTTTTTCAGATTTTGATTTTTTCAAATTCTCTAGGTTCTCAGCTTTAAAATGATGTATCATTTACATATGTACCCCCACCCTATCTTCCCTGGGGTCTGGATTTAGTGATAAAACCCTGACAACCTAATTATGAGATAAACAGCTTTGAAGTTCAGAAAAGCGTATTATTTCTATACACAAATGTTTCACAAAATTGACAAAAAACACACTTCTAGTAGACGAATTTTGTTCAAATTTGAGGAGATTGTAGATTAATAGTGAGTGACTTAGGAAAACCTAAAACCTCAAAATGGTAAAATCTATCCAGAAATGACTTCAGGAGTACATTGTGACAAAACACATTGTGCGACTTTGTCCGGGTTTCGTTGGAACAGGTCACATATGTAAATCTTAACCAGTTCGCGCCGTAGGGCGTATATACACGCAAAGTTTTCTCCAGAGTTTTCCCCAACGCATAAACACGTCACGAGCAAGGCTGGAAATGTCTGTCAGCAGCGAGCAAGGCCGAAAATGCGTGTGGTGGGCTTCCCGGTACCATCGGCCTGAACCTGCCTCGGATCGAGTTTTGTTAAAAATAATCCCGCGCCGCGCTTTGGCTCAGTGATGTTATAATAATCCCGGCGCGAACTGGTTAAATAAAGCAACCCATTTTCAAATTCATATTATTGCAAAACTAATAAATATTTCAGAAAAGGAAAAATTTCTGTGGAAAGAGTAGAACGTACTCTGTCTAATGGTATGAGGTTCCTTATGTCATTACCATGGATGACTGAACAAACAAGACAGCACTGTGATAAGTTGAAATGGTAAGGCTGGCAGTAAAAGACACGAGTGTGAAGAACACAGCACGTAAAATTTGTCAGGTATTATGTACCACAAAAATTAACGGATCAGAATAATTGATTTATCGACCCTGTCATCACTTTTCCAATGTATTCAAACAGCAAAATAATTTGTCTTTAAAAAACACTTGCCTGTCACTTAACCCTAACTACCCCAAACCCATCAAACTCCAACTGCAGCTTTCGCTAGGTTTTGGCAGGTTTGGTACCAAACCGTAACAACTTGTTGTTAGACTTTGCTTGACTCAGTACCAAAGGCCCAGGGAGACCCTGTTGAATTCTGTGAGGTTCAGGACAGAAAGACATGAGACTTGTCAAAATGTTAGAAATTTTGAGAATGCACAGGCATTTATACGTGAGTGACCCACATGGTCACGGCACAGTTCCTGGTCAACTGTAAGTGTATGTACACTTACACCTTGTATGTGTGTCCCCACTAAAACACATAATACCACTGGCCAGTTATCACTGTACCAAGTCAATAAAACTTCAACTGTTGGAGTTTGGCAGGTTTAGTACTGTTAGGTTCAGTACAGTTTACCAAAAATTACTGAACCTGTGTGAGCTGTTGAAGTTTGTTAGGTTTGGTATGCTTCCTAGTGCGAGAGCCTAGGGGGTTAGGGTTAAGTTATTCCCAAAATAACCATTACAATCTTAAGACGGGAGTACTGATCGCTCATCTATATGAGCTACTCACTCAAAGAAGTTGAGATGTCCTCTTTTGCTATTGTAATTCCAGATGTGCTCCATACCCCCGGCCTGTACGATGCCCATAATGGTGATGGTCAGCAGCGACCCAAACAGAACGATGAACTGAAAGACATCCGTCCAAATGACAGCTTTGATGCCACCCTGATCAGAAACAAACACAGACAGGAATAATATGTGACTCACTCTACATATACCGGCCCGGCGCTCTACCAACTGAGCTATCTTTCCCTATGTTGGCGGTCTCCCAAATTGTCAGTATCTTTGTTCGTGGGTGCTAGTCAGAAGTCATAAACACCAGAATGCCGTGTGGCTAGGGATCACACCCGATTTTACACTACAACCTGGGAAGCGACATTGTGGGGATCACTCATTGAGGATACGACTTTTTTAACTTTGTCAAACATACCCCAATTGGGCAACATTTGAAAGTTAAAAAAAGTCAGACTTGTTCTGTGGGATTCTAAAATGTTAGCTTAGCTACTTTGTATACTGTCAGAAAATCCCTAAATTAAGTTGCCAGAAATTGTTTTTTTTCAATATAAAGTTAATACAAAAAAGTTAATACTAAAACTTGTCAATAAATTGCTGAGATGTATTTTTGCATTTGGGTTCCATTTTGATGGTCTTTTTTACTATTTCATTTGTAACTTATAAAGCAAGCAAAATAATATAAAATAAATAAACATTAAAATGTGCTTACCAATGCAGTATATATTGTGCAGAGTGCTCCGGTCGCAAGTATAGTGGCATATACTGGGAAATTGGTCACTGCAAAGATTAAAGTATTTAAACATTATTTTGTAAAACTTTTTGTTAGAAATTACTTCCGAAAATGCACTTGACTCTCCATAGACTTTGTATACAACCAAAGAAGTGGTGGCAGGAAAATACATTCTTTCTTTAATATAAAAACCCTTTAATAATGAGATAATGTCTCCCATATATCTGCATGATATTGTTTAATACTAGTTTTACCTGCTTCCAATGCTAATGCTGGGGCATTTAATACCACACCAATGTATAGCAGTGTCTGAAGTATGAAGAATAATGCACCGATGGTACGCATCAGAGGACTGAATCGCTTGTGAAGATACTGCAATGAAAACAGAAGTACAAACATATGTCATATGACTTGACTATTCAATTCAATTTAATTCAATTTATTTATTATCCACACTATTCAAAGCAGAGAAATTCAGCTTCCACTGGCATTCCAAAAAAATACCAAAAATCTTCACTAGTAACAGATCATAATACAATATACACAGCATCCAATGCCAGAGCTGTAATCGAGCCACTCACAAGTCACTAACAAATCACAAAGGCAAAGGAATGCCTCTGTCAATGTTCATCAACAGCTCGCGAGTCGAGCATTGTGACTCAACTAGGCTACACACTGACTCAACTAGGCTACACACTGACTCAACTAGGCTACACACTAACTCGACTAGGCTACACACTGACTCAACTAGGCTACACACTGACTCAACTAGGCTACACACTAACTCGACTAGGCTACACACTAACTCGACTAGGCTACACACTGACTCAACTAGGCTACACACTGACTCAACTAGGCTACACACTAACTCGACTAGGCTACACACTGACTCAACTAGGCTACACACTAACTCGACTAGGCTACACACTGACTCAACTAGGCTACACACTAACTCGACTAGGCTACACACTAACTCGACTAGGCTACACACTGACTCAACTAGGCTACACACTGACTCAACTAGGCTACACACTAACTCAACTAGGCTACACACTGACTCAACTAGGCTACACACTGACTCAACTAGGCTACACACTAACTCGACTAGGCTACACACTGACTCAACTAGGCTACACACTGACTCAACTAGGCTACACACTAACTCGACTAGGCTACACACTGACTCAACTAGGCTACACACTGACTCGACTAGGCTACACACTGACTCGACTAGGCTACACACTGACTCGACTAGGCTATACACTGACTCAACTAGGCTACACACTGACTCAACTAGGCTACACACTGACTCAACTAGGCTACACACTAACTCGACTAGGCTACACACTGACTCAACTAGGCTACACACTGACTCGACTAGGCTACACACTGACTCAACTAGGCTACACACTGACTCAACTAGGCTACACACTAACTCGACTAGGCTACACACTAACTCGACTAGGCTACACACTGACTCAACTAGGCTACACACTGACTCAACTAGGCTACACACTGACTCAACTAGGCTACACACTGACTCAACTAGGCTACACACTAACTCAACTAGGCCACACACTAACTCGATTAGGCTACACACTGACTCAACTAGGCTACACACTAACTCAACTAGGCTACACACTAACTCGACTAGGCTACACACTAACTCGACTAGGCTACACACTGACTCAACTAGGCTACACACTGACTCGACTAGGCTACACACTGACTCAACTAGGCTACACACTAACTCAACTAGGCTACACACTAACTCGACTAGGCTACACACTGACTCAACTAGGCTACACACTAACTCAACTAGGCTACACACTAACTCAACTAGGCTACACACTAACTCGACTAGGCTACACACTAACTCGACTAGGCTACACACTGACTCAACTAGGCTACACACTGACTCGACTAGGCTAGCTTACACACTGACTCGACTCGGCTATACATTGTGACTTGACTCGGCTATACGTTGTGACTTGACTATACATTGTGACTAAACTAGGCTACACACTGACTCGACTTGGCTATACATTGTGATTTGACTAGGCTGCACACTGACTCGACTCGGCTATACATTGTGACTCGTTAAAAACGTGACTCGTTACAACTCTGCAAGGTAGTCATTTCCAGAAGATGTGTCCAAAGGGGCTATATCAACCAGATGAATCCAATCCGGCCTTAGCACTCTGGCAACGAAATCCAAGAAATTCTGAGGAAACTGCACATGAGCGTAACAAAACCCCGAATGCAGCCTTGGACTAAAGACATTTGCATCCTAGTGCAGGTTTAAATAGCATGGCTAAGACCCTCACATCGTAAGCACTCGTCAACCCGAGACCGTGAAAGACTGGTATGAAGACCAGCGCGGTGACCGGAATCGCGATACAGAAACTCCAGGCGACCATCCAGTACTGGATGCCGTAGACGAAGACCTCAGAGGGAACGCCCAGGATGGTGATTGCCGACAGGTAGGAAGCGATGACAGAGATTGCCACAGGAAGACTCATCATGCTGCGGTCTGCCATCAGAAACCTGGAGGGGAAAAAAAAAAAAATTACTTTATACTTCAAAAAATTTAAAGACTTAAAAAAAAAAAAAAAAAAAAAAAAAGAGGTGTAAGACAAGTAGGAAAAGTATGAAATACTAGAAATTCCGAGAAGTAAAGTAGGAAAAATAGGAGCAAAGTAATTTTTGTTGTAATGTTGCAACCTGACGCTGTTTTTTCTTCATCATCTCAATGAAGGTCAATTAGTGCAAAAACTTTATAAATACAGGTACATATTTCTGGGACAGAACAAATAATTTTCTTGACTCTCCATTAACTTTGTACACAACTGCTAAAGTAGCATCAGGACACTACATTCTTTCTACAAAAAAATAGGAAAAAATAGGAATACTTGAAAAGCCCGAGATTGGGGCAGAGTGAGTTTCTCCGATGAAAACATCTTTTCATTTACACAACAGTTTTCCTTGGTTGCTATGTGTTACGATTCAGCACTTAAGGCTCAGGAACCATTGAGTTTCAAAAACACGAGTCTGGGTGCTAGATAAACCATTGTAAAACAAAATCACGGATGTCCGCGCCCAACTATTCCAAGTCGGGCTGTTCAAATGAACTGTTATGACATGTAAAGGCATACCGGACTTGCAATTTAATGGACTTGACTGTAATTCTACCAATAACATATATTATTACTTTGCTGTTGATTTTTGCCCCTCCCCTGCACACGCATGGTACAGTCCGGTCAGTGCCGAGACGGCCAGCATAGCAGAGAAGATGACATAGTCCAGCCAGGTGAAGGGGTTGACCTCTGCGTTCGGCCCGGTCATCCTCGGTGATGCTTCTTGCTCACGACCCAAAACAGGCTGTTGGATTCGTCTACCTTCTGCTGAACAATCACGAGTGTGTGATAATGATTTTAGCCACACGTGTCTAAATTACTTGGCTACTGCTTGAAATTGCACACAAGTCTATGGTAGCGGCTGCAGCCACTTCACTTAGACGTGTGGGCAAATTCAAGCCGCAGCCAAGTAATTCGGACATGGCTTTAGTTGAATTCACTTAGTAATATCAAGGTGGTCATCACAACTATGTAATAATACTAGTCTAGTTACACAACGTATATCCGGGCTCGACACGGGCACGGCTACACAGTACAGCGGAACTGCACGGTGGACGCACGTTTCTTGTGGCCACCAAAATCCGATATCATCAATATTTTTCTTCTTATTACTAACTGTTATTCTGTTTCAAGTGAATCATTGGCACAGTGAATGACTGCTGCAGAGAAATGCCAATACTATAATCTCATTAACTGTGGTCTCTTTTTGGAAATTTACAGATTTTGGATTGAGCTTGTGACCAACAAATTAGGCCTACCTGTTTCATCAACGAGGTTATACAATAAGACCACGGAAATCGCTATAACAAACACAACGAAAACTCTCCAAAAATGTTGCATTTGTGTAAGAATTAACGCTTTCGGGTTGTTTACGTAGGCTGGTTAGGTTTGCCACACTAGTCACAAGATCCTGTCCTGATGATGATGATGATGTTGCCATCAGCCATTATTCAACAGCGCCCTCTGTTGATGCAACAATCCTATAGCTTCAAAGCCAAAGGTACAATTCTGCTGGGTCTCTGCACGTTGCAGCACGTTCGACTGAAAAAAGATGCACAAATGTTTCGAAAATGTTGAGGTAAGTAAGACTAAGAGCTAGGAGATTATAGAAAACTTCCAGTATAAATGCAACTTGCAACTTGCAACTTGGACAAAATGAGCACGGCAAAGCAAGCTTTAAATTGTACGGCCGAACCTTCTTTTTATTCCTCCATGCCCATGCATGTAATTGGTATAGGCCTACATGTAGGGCACTGCTATTCCTCCACCATGATGGTTAGGGTAGCTAGGGAGGATATAGCGCATAGCGTAACCATGGAGAAAGGAAAATGGCGATCTTCATTATTTATTTGTGCAAAAGTGCGTTGAAAACTGGTGCTGTTTTACCTTTTTTGAAACTCGAAAAGTTACTCTGACTCTGAGTGATAAGATGATTTCGAAGAGAAAAGATGGATCTTTATTTCTTTTTGGATGATCTCCGTGTGCGAAATCGTGAAAACTGGTGTTGAAAACGATGTTTATTTCTGGGAAGTTGTAATCACAGTCGCCCAGGGAGTGGCGGTAGCCATCTTGGTTTAAAAAAAAATATATAAATGACATCATCCTAAAGAGGAAACAAATCTCCTTTGACTCGTACCAAGATCAGGTATGTTCGTTTGTGTTTTGCCTTTCCATTTTGGAGATTTTTTTTTCAGACGAAATAAAGGTACTGTAAAACTCCTCCCAAAACCACTAAACACCGGAAAACACACCATTCCTCCTCCAAAAGAAAACAAAAAAATGAAAACACCCCGTTTTTGTTTTGGTCGGCCTTCGAAAAACACCTTCGAAGAACTCACTAAATATTTCTCCTTAACGTTTCCTCCCACCTCCCCCCTATCCCCTCCCCCCCCCCCCCCCCCTCATCACCCCTGCCTCATGGGTTTCACTAGGATTTTTTCCAGAGGGGACAAAGCACTCGCGAGAAATCAGCAAAGGCAGAAATCACCAGGCGAGTGCCCATTAAGGAGGGGGGGGGGGGGGGATGGAAAAAGGAAGGTGGGACGGGGGGGGGGGGGGGGGGGGGGGTGGTGTTTATTGAGGGGGGGGGGGGGGGGTGTTTTCCGGAAGTTTTTCTGTGTTGAAGTGTGTTTACTGGTGTTTAGTGGTTTTTTGTGTATTTTTTTTCCAGGTATTTAGTGTGGTTTTGTTTGGGGTTTTCCTGTATTTAGTGTCTCTTTTGGGGGACGTGTTTCGCGGTAGGCCTATTTAGTGAATTTTTTTTTTGGGGGGGGGGGTTTCCGGTAAGCCTATTCTTTTTCAATTTGCGGATAGTGTGGGTTTTTGGGGTTTTTTTTTTGGGGGGGGGGTGTTTTCCGGTAATTTTTAGTGTTATTGGGGTAGTTTTCAGGTAGTTTTCTGGTATTTAATGTGTTTTCCAAAATTGTTCCGGTGATTCCTGGTAGTTACCGGTATCTGGTGTGTAGTTTTCCGGTAGTTTTCCTGTGTTTTCGGGTATTTTCTGGTATATAGTATCACCACCGCGCTAAATCGTTCAAAATGTTACATAAGTTCATAAAAGACTTTATTATTATTATTATTATTTATTCGACCATAAATTAAAAAAACACAGAGATGGGCCAGGGGCAACAAAAGTATAAATACTGTGGTCTGCGGACCTGTCGCCCCAGTATAGCTCCTAAAAGAGTGTAATTTTAGGAGTTTTTGTAACTATTTGTTTTGTTATTTTCCTTTACGCTTTTTTACTTCGGAAGGTTTTGGCAAGATGAATAAAATATGGCGGCCTTGCAGTGTCACAATGGCTGCCTACACTTTCCCCAGTCCCCACGCATCTGTATGCATACATGCATGCACGAAGCAATAATGCAGCTATTAAAGTATCTTACATTATTAATTAATGCAATTCTGCCAAAAATATAATAGAACATATTTTCAACTGTTTCCTTATGTGGCTGTCAGTGTCAGCGTCATCATGGGCTGTAGAAACAGAATAAATTATAACGTCATCATCATTTATGATCATCAGCATTAAATAAGAACCATTATGAGTATAATCCTTATACTAATGGTCACTCAGGGTGAAATGGTGGTCAATGTACATGTACATGTACATCTGATGATAGACGATGAATAAAGTATGCAGGAGAATTACCGAGAGGGCTTTCTGCTACGCCTCTGTGCATTATTTGGTATAATATGAATTTGTCTTAAATACATATTGTTAAAGGTAGGATACACCATTTGCATATATCGCAAAATTTTACTACCAAATTATTAAGAAATATCTTACTTATTTGAAAGTAAATAATGATTGTAGGCATCCAGCAAAATTATTGCGCTAGATATCCTGTAATTGTTCCGAAAAAATTAATTTTATATAAAACAAAACACGATCGCCGGACGGCGATTGCAAAAAAAACAACAACAATATAAGAACCACTGCAAGACGCCAGTTAACCAGTTCGCGCCGGATGACGTATATAAACGCAAAAATTTCCCCAAATTCAAAACGGATGACGAATAAACACGCCAAGTTCAAGTTCGGAAATGTATGTCAGCAGCGCGCAAGGCCGGAAATGCGTGGGTGTGCTACCCAGCACTATCGGCCTGAACACGCTTCGGATCGAGTTTCGTTAAAAATAATCCCGCCCGTCGGCTCGGCGATGTTAAAATAATCCCGGCGCGAACTGGTTAAAAACGAAGGCCATTTTTGTCTTGCTTTTCTCGGCATCCATGATTGTAAAACTTTAAACAGGTTAGTTAAACGATAAAATACAACAACCCAAATCCACCCATTCGTGATGCAATTACCAATGGTGTATCCTACAATGTACCTTTAAATAATAAATGGTACGCCAAGTACAGACGCGAATCCAGGGGGGTTCCGCAGGGGCACGTGCCCCCCGGGTAAACTGAGTAATAAAAATAAACGTGGTGTGGGGGAAAAGAGGGGAAGGTGAGAAAAAAAGGAAGGGAGAAGAATCTGCTGTGTCTACATTTTGGCATAAACAAATACTGTAAAAAAAGATTATGGAACCCCAGTTTTCGATCCACACACGCTCAATTTCTCCATGTACATGGAGGGAGCCCTCTTAGGGCCTCTACTCGCAGCGGTCGAGCGAGGCCGAAAATGGGTGTTATCCGCAGAAGACAACCGGAACCCCTCTAGCATGCATCTAGCCGCTCGTTGGTATCAGAGGTGGCTACTCAGATTACCTGGCAACGAGGTTCGATATTAATAATCCCGCGCCTGGTGGACATGTGGTCATTGAATTGGCAGTAATGTCCCTTCCATTGCTGATTAACCTTTTATTAATTGCAGTGTATCTGGATGGATGTTTATGTTGATAATGACCTTGTGTAAGAATGTTAGTTAGTTGGTTTGTTCATGGAGCTATGGTTTGTCCAACCTAAGCTAGTCAACATGCGAGTCGCGCTGCTTTTTTTATTGAAAAGTCCTTGCTTGCATGCAGACGAAACGTCTTGACTCTTTCAAGCGAAGAGATGTTTTGGGCAGAATGGGAGTTCCAAGCAGTGCTGTCATGTTAAAGATGTGGTCTAACCAGTGTAATTTCTCTTCAACCTCAGCAATACTGCGGATCTGATGGATTTATATTTAATAAACCTATTCTTAAAGGCAATTTAGAGATCACTTCATAAACTGGCTTGAGTATGGCAATTAATTATTTGCATTTTCTTGTAGATGTATATTTGATTTCTAAAGAAGTTTCAGTGAAAAAAATATAAGGATTTGACGTTGATAAAAAAAAGATAAAAGTCAAGGGTGTATATATAGTAATAAATTTATATCTCCATATAATCGTGAAAACCTTTGCTAAAAAACTCAGAGGAAAGTGAGCAGGAATCGCCTCAAATTGCACCACAGAGCTTATAGAATTACACAGGGCCCTTAAGCGATCCCCGGACCCCACGCCGTAAGGGCTTCGTACTTCGCAAATTCCTGGAACCGCACATGAAGTGGTATTCTGTAGTAGCCAGTGTCTATTTTGTTTTGGATATGGACCCCAATATTATGGAAATCTAATAATATACATGTACATGTAGCCGGGGAGGACAATTAGAGTTACGGTATATCAATATTTTTAGGGTCATAGAATCGATTGGTGGTGATTTAGAAGTAATCAGAAGTCATTGACTTGCTCCAAGGGCACAAGTCAAGAGCCATTTGTAAAAAAAACCAATAGTACATTGTTTTCATTTTTACGACATACACTACATACATGTGTACAATGTATATGTCCAGCTCCTATTGATTTTGTTACAGCTGTCTGTTACATATGGACGAATCCAACGAAGGCACTTTTTCATTCGTCTTCGGCGACGCTGTTTCACTCTCGGGGGGCCATGCAACGCTAGTTTCTATTGATAGCAATAGGGCTACTGGCCCCCCAGAATGTCCGTGTGTGCGCGCTCCACTATATTATGTGATTGGGTTCGTCTATACACTCTCCGATTTTCTAAGGTTCACTTGCTTCGTTGTGTTATATTGTAGTTGTCTGTTGTTGCGGTGTTCTTGAATAATGATGATCTTCAAGGAGGAAACCAATTTTTCGCCCCCTCAGAATACCTGTTCTTATTTATCACAGTATAATGACTTTAATTGTTTGAATGTCAATGCCTGTATTGATTTCTCTCTTTTTGTAGGAATCAGGGAGCATCGTTGTGCTGCTGTGTCATGTCTATACATGACACAGCAGCACACGATGCTCCCTGATTTCTACAAAATGGTTAGAAAGTCGAGCGAGTTTTTCAAAATGTGCCTATTTCAACCACAATTAATTTCCTGGGTTGAAAGTTCGACCCAATATACCCTACATTATACCCTAACCTAAACACTAACCCTAACCCACATCCTAACCCAAATTTTTGAGTAATTCGAGTAAAATCCAAAAATCTATTTCGTGAAATTTTGTGTGGAGACCTATCTATAGAAATTACCCTGTGGAGACCTTTTGACTCTCATTGTCCACATTGTGTTCAGGTCTCCACAGGATACGAAATTTAGAAACCCATACTTACACGTACGCGTCACGTGCACACACAATTATTTGATCCCGGATCCAAAATATAACTTTCCATAAATGTAGGATACACCATTGGTAATTGTTTAAATTATTAGGAATGGGTGGATTTAGGGGTTGTATTTTATAGTAAATATCTTGTAGTAAATATCGTTTTACTGACCTGTATAAAGTTTTACTATCATGGATGCCGAGAAAAAAAGTTTTTAACAGGCGTAAGGCAGTGGTTCTTATGTATTTTGGTTGGTTTTTTTTGCGAACGCCTTTTTTTTTTATTAAATTTTTCGGGACAGTTACAGGTTTTCTAGCACAATTCTTTTCCTGGATGCCTACAATCTTTATTTACTTTCAAATAAATAAGATTATTTTCGAATAATTCGGTAGTTAATGAAAGGTTCGATTCAGTGAAGTTCAAAGAAAACATTGCAAGAAAAATTGTATGCTCTTTTCTAAAACCCGAGAACCCTCATTTCCACCCAGTTCCGTCTCATTTTGCCCGAACCCCTCACAATTTACATCTGAATAGTCCCGATTGCATTTTGTTTTACAATAACAACATGCATACATGGATTTTCTGGGCAAGCCAATTCCCGCAAACGCCTTCCTTTTTTTATTAATAATTTAATTGGCCCGTAACTCATCACATCAACCGGATGGTCAATGTTTCCATGGTTACCAGGCTGTGTTGTTTAACAATTGCACAGAGGCAGTTCCAACTCCATGGCCATTTGTGTGCACACATGTACATGTATGCAACAACAAAATCTATAAAACAGTCTGGCTTATTTTCATTGTGCTGAGCACTTACACTGTATTAGCTGTATGGGCTGGATTGGGGAATGGGGTAATTACAGATGTGACATGCCGCAGTGATGGATATTGCCAGCTATGATTGATTTCAATTACGTCTACAACTTGGTCAGGTATTTTCCATGTATCAAAGCAGTGCCTAATTAATTGTCTTGTACATCTCATCTATCTATAACAAGGATCATAGTCAAGTCCATCACAAGTCCCTGTAAGTCCATCACAAGACCTCCAGTTCCAATTCAAATCACAAGAGCTTTGACAAACTAGCATTCCTTTGTCATTGTTCAACCAGTTACTTATGACTGGCTTTGCGACTGGCTTTGCGACTGGCTTTGTGACTGGACTTGTGACTGGACTTGTGACTGGACTTGATGTGACTGGACTTGTGACTGGACTTGTGACTGGACTTGTGAAAGGACTTGTGAAGACTTGTGACTGGACTTGAGACTGGACTTGGGACTGGACTTGGGACTGGACTTGAGACTGGACTTGAGACTGGACTTGAGACTGGACTTGAGACTGGACTTGAGACTGGACTTGAGACTGGACTTGAGACTGGACTTGAGACTGGACTTGAGACTGGACTTGAGACTGGACTTGAGACTGGACTTGAGACTGGACTTGTGACTGGACTTGTGACTGGACTTGGGACTGGACTTGAGACTGGACTTGAGACTGGACTTGGGACTGGACTTGGGACTGGACTTGAGACTGGACTTGAGACTGGACTTGAGACTGGACTTGGGACTGGACTTGGGACTGGACTTGAGACTGGACTTGAGACTGGACTTGAGACTGGACTTGAGACTGGACTTGAGACTGGACTTGTGACTGGACTTGAGACTGGACTTGAGACTGGACTTGGGACTGGACTTGGAACTGGACTTGAGACTGGACTTGGGACTGGACTTGAGACTGGACTTGAGACTGGACTTGAGACTGGACTTGAGACTGGACTTGAGACTGGACTTGAGACTGGACTTGTGACTGGACTTGGGACTGGACTTGGGACTGGACTTGGGACTGGACTTGGGACTGGACTTGGGACTGGACTTGGGACTGGACTTGGGACTGGACTTGGGACTGGACTTGGGACTGGACTTGGGACTGGACTTGGGACTGGACTTGGGACTGGACTTGGGACTGGACTTGGGACTGGACTTGGGACTGGACTTGGGACTGGACTTGGGACTGGACTTGGGACTGGACTTGGGACTGGACTTGAGACTGGACTTGAGACTGGACTTGAGACTTGTGAAAGGACTTGCAGTGACTCGAATACAACTCTGATCTATAATTCCAGTATTCTCTGTGTGTGTTCACCGTTGTATGTCTGTCTGTTTTTTTATTATCTCCCGAACCCGGCACTCTATGAAGTTGAGAATCCTACCGATGGCATGGTAGGTTTAAAGGTAGGATACACCATTTGCAGATATTTTTACTACCTAATTATTAGAAAATATCTTACTTATTTCGTAAATAATGATTGTAGGTATCCAGCGCAATAATTGCGCTAAATATCCTGTAATTGTCCTGAATTTTTTTTTTTTAAATCACGATTGCCGGACAGCGATAGTAAATATCGTTTTAATAACTGACCTGTCCGAAGTTTTATGATCATGGATGCTGAGAAGAGCAAGAAAAAAACAGTGTTCGTTTTCAACCGGCGTCGGGCAGTGGTACAGTTCTTGATGCTCTAGTTTATAATTTTTTTAATTTTTTATTAATTTTTTCGAAACAATTACACAATAAATTAAGCACATCCATTTTTCTGAATGCCTATAATCATTATTTGCTTTCAAATATGTAAGAGATTTCTTAATAATTTGGTAGTAAGATTTTTCGATATCAGCAAATGGTGTATCCTACCTTAAGTTTGTTTTTTAATGTATAAACTCTACGTTCTTTTATCGGTTTTAATAAAACTCGGATGCAGTGACCCTTAAGTGGGAAGACACAATTCTTCATTGGCTTACTGAAGTCAAAGGTCATGTATGGGTCGTTAGAGGTCATTCAAATTTAATATGCTGTACATATGATTGTTATTTTAACAGTGTATTCAGCAGCGAGTTTGCCACATGGCTTGTGTGTTGTGTATGGTGTGACTGACTAACGCGGCAAGGCTTATGCATCTAGCCGTGCTGTGTCATGATGTGGCAAATGAACGGAAGCTATATTGATGGAGATTCGGGGTAAGCAGCCCTTATTTGCATAATGAAGGGTTTCCAAGTATTTTATTTATTTATTTATATTTATTTATTTGTGAGGTTTCTGGCAAAATAAGACGGAACTGGGCAGAGGTTGAAATGAGGGTACTCAGGTATTAGAAAAGAAGAAATTTTTTGTCTTCAATGCTGTTGCACTTCAATCGGACATTCCATTAACAAGTTATGGCTGTTTAACCAGTTTGTGCCGGGATTATTTTAACATCACCGAGCGAACGCGCGGGATTATTTTTAATGAAACTTGATCCGAGGCGGGTTCAGGCTGATAGGACCGAGAAGCACACCCATGCATTTTCTGTCTTGCTCGCTGCTGACAGACATTTTCGGCCTTGCTCGTGGCGTATTTATGCGTCATCCGTTTTGAATCTGGGGAAAACTTGACCAAAAGTTTGAGTTGATTGAGGCGGATTGAGGCCGGACGGCGATCGCGAAAAAAACCAAAGATAACATAAGAATAACTGAAAACAAACGCTGTTTTTTGTGCTTTTCTCGGCATCCATGACTGTAAAACTTCATACAGGTCAGTTAAAGGTAGTATACACCATTGGTAACTGCTTGAATTATCATAAATGGTTCGATTTAGGTAAATATGGTAAATATCGTTTAACTGACCTGTCCGAAGTTTTACAATCATGGTTGCTGAGAAAAGCAAGAAAAACGACTCTCGTTTTCAACCGGAAATCGGGCAGTTTTTCTTATGTTGTTTTTGTTTTTTCGCGATCGCCGGCCGGCGATAACGAATTTTGGTTTATTCAATTCAATTTTTTTGAACAATTACAGGATATCTAGGGCAATCGTTTTGCTGGATGCCTACAATCATTACTTACTTTCAAATAAGTAAGATATTTCCTAATAATTCGGTAGTAAATTTTTTTGATATCTGCAAGTGGTGTATACTACCTTTAAACAATATTCACTATAAAATACAACCCCCCCCCCCCCCCCCCCCTCAAATTTACCCATTCATGATAATTCAAGAAATTACCAATGGTGTATCTTATACCTTTAATACAAGCTGGCAGTAATGTGCACTGCTTTCACTCTTCATTTGCACAAAGTTCAATAAACTGCTTATGAGTGGTAGGCCTAACCTTGATTGTGCTTCTTAGCTCTGCATAAATAAAGACCTATAGATAATTGAAATTCACTGCTGATAATTTTACGTGTCTAATCAGAGAATTTTAGAGGTTGAACCCCTTGACGCTGATAATAATTTGCTCACTACATGTAACTTGATTATACGCAGGACTGCACAGCAGTAGCTGCTTTGCATAATGGAGCCGAGCGTGCATCTGTGAAACATGCTGTATTTTACGGTGTATAACACAGCTGACAACATGTATTCGCATTTTTGTATCACTGCTTTGTTCTTGTGTACAAAATGGTTGGAAAGTCGAGCACGTTTTTCAAAATGCTCCCATTTTAACCATAATTTTTTTCCTGGGTTGAAATTTCGACCCAATATACCCTATATTATACCCTAACCCAAACACTAACCCTAACCCACATCCTAATCCTAGTTTTTGAGTAATTTAAGTAAAATCAAAAAATCTAAATTCCCAGTGGAGACCTATTCATCTATAGAAATTTACCCTCCGGAGACGTTTTGTCTCCATTGTACACATTGTGTTCATGTCTCCAGAGGGTACCGTATTTTGCACCAGCAGTCCATACAGACTAGCTGGCCATGGCCATAGTTGCTCCCTAGAGCCAATTTCATGTTGCTGCTAAGCACAAAAAATTGCTTAGCATGAAAATTCTTCCCTGGCAAAAACAGGATTTCCGATCGACCAAATTTTCAGGTGATGTACATTGTATATTGTTTGTGACTGGTATTCAGCTGTTTTTTGCTTAGCATGAAAAGCACATGGAGTTTTGGCTGGTCAACCTGCTTGCTTTTACTGAGCAAGACTTTGTTTGTGCTAAGCAAATTTGTGTGCTTAGCAGCTTCATGAAATTGGCCCCTGGTGTCAAAGGGTTTTACATGTAGGCAGTTAGAGGATTTTGGGCGAACAAATGTAAAGACAATGGGCAATCGAAACAAAAAACTGGCCGAGCTTTGTACTAAAACATAGTATAAATAATAATGGAGGCTAAGCATCCTTGTACTGGCAGCTGTGAAGCTTGATTGCGAAGGATGTAACATTATTACCCCGGTCATTGGGCCGACGAAACATTCCAAATACCATCTCAGCTCCCTTGGGAGTATACAGCTTTATGCTGCTATTTTGGCACAAAGCAGCTAAATCAACCACAATAACCATCTCTGCCCTCACAGGTACTCATTTACTCCTGGGTAAAGGGAAGCAATGAGTGACAAAGTGTCTTGCCCAAGGGCACACGCCCCATACCGGTACTTCCAGGCCAGACTGGAACCCACAACCTGCAGCTTTACCTATACTTGTACAGATTACATATTCAATGCTTCAGAGCACGAGGCCACGGCACTCCACGAATATACCCCGGTACATGTACTCTCTGTAATCAGTCATTCAATTCCTACACAAACTGGGGATAAGTGGGGCGCTGTGGTCCAGTGGTCATGGTGTTTGACTCCTGTGCGGTGCTACGCGGGTTCGAACCCTGGCAGGGAACATGGTGCTTGTGTTCTTGGGCAAGACACTTTGCTACAATCGCCTCTCTCCACCCAGGAGTAATGGGTACCTGTGAAAGTAGAGACCACATGCGCTGATCTTGAGCTGCTGCATAAATGGTTTTGTTCCTGGTGAACAGGGATAATAATTGTAAAGCGTTTTGATAGTACACCCATAATGTGGGTGTCTAAAGCGCTTTATAAGAACTAACATAAAGTGTAAATGGCACCGTAACCTGTGTAATAATTTCAGACGGAATCAAGAGATGTGGAAAGTACACTAAAAAATCCATGGATTATGGATTATGGATACTTCTAATAAATGTATGCATAGTTGTCCATGGTAACATGGCAACAGATGTAGTGGCATTAGCTATGGCTCGGTAGCGTTCGTGCCTAAGGCCATGCTAATGATTTGAATAATTAAAAACAAGGTCTGTATGGTTTATTTATTTATTTATTTCTCATATTTATCACCTATCTACCATGTGATGGTTTCCTATAAGGGCCCTGACTTAAAAAAAAAAATACAAAGTATACAATAACATTATACTTAAAAAATTTAGTAAAAAGTAAAATGTACAAATATCTAAAAAGACGGTGAAAACATTTTTAAAAGGAAGACAACACATATAAGTTAAAAAGGTACGTAAGAAGTAAAAACGTACAAATACCTAAAAACAAGGTTAAAGAAAAATAACACTACACGTACCAAAATACTTCTTAATTCGGTAGTAACATTTTTCAATATCTGCAAATGGTGTATTCTACCTTTAAAGGTAGGATACACCGTTTGCAGATATCAAAAATATTTACTACCGAATAATTAAGAATTATCTTACTCATCTGAAAGTAAATAATGATTCTAGGCATCCAGCAAAATGATTGCGCTAGATATCCTGTAATTATTCTGAAAAATTGAATTTGATAAAGAAAAATTTGCATAAGAATAACTGCTCGACGCTGAATACTTGCTTCTGTCATTTTACTAAGAATCCTATCCATGTACGTTTTTGCTGATAACTTTTAATGTATTTTTGGTCCTTATTTCTTTTTAATGAATGTATGCAGGGCCTAATGGAAGTTTGAAGGATTTCCAAGTATTTTATTTATTTATTTATATGTATTTATTTGTGAGGGGTTCTGGCATAATAAGACGGAACTGAGCAGAGGTTAAAATGAGGATTATCAGGTATTGGAAACGAGGATAATTTTTGTCTTCAATACTGTTGGTTGCACTTCAATCGGACATTCTATTAACAAGTTATGGCTGTTTAAAGTTAGAACCCATTTATTAACTGTTTGGGCACACCCTGTGTAAAAGAAATGTAATAAATACATGTACCGGTAGGATATTTTGAATATTTGCAGATGGTGTTTTTATCTTTTCAACTAGTTTGCACCAGGATTATTTTAACATTGACCGGGCCTATACGCAAGATACACCTTTTCTTTTCACGAACCTCGGTCTCAAACGATTTTAGGCTGTCATCTGTGGGTAGCACACCCCGATATTTCCGGCCTGGCTCGCTGCGAGTGGGTCACGGACTGATATTTTCGGCCTCGCTTTATCGCTTGTTGCGTTTATTTATCAAATAGCTCATGTTGGGATGCCAGTGTTAATCACTGCATTAGGAATGCACAACGACGGATGTTTTATCTTCGTCGTCTTATTCCACTTATCTAGTGATTTGTTGGGTCAAGTTTTATCGTGCAGTGGTGGAAAGGGTGTTAACACAGTCCATCACTGTGTAATAATATGGAAGTACGACCATGGCTAACCGGCGGGTACTGGAGAGAGTTGTTAAGTCGGCTACACGTATTGTTGGTAGATCTCTCCCGTCAGTCGCAGAAATTTATAGCACCAGATTGAAGACGAAAACCAGTGCTAATATCGAAGATGAATTTCATCTGGCAAATGAGTTGTTTGATGAGATCAGGGAAGCGTTATAGAGTAATCAAATGCAATACAGAAAGATTCCGGAGTAGTGGTTATCCTACTGCAGTCAGGGGATTGAATGGGATGAAGTACATTTTTTGTAAATTTTTAGTTTTGCCTACAAGATATTAATTGATTTTAAAAACACTTTACGTTAATGATTTTTTGGTAATTTTTGAGAAGTAATTTTTTAATTAAAGTGGAAATTCAATGTTTTTAATATAAAGTTTAAATGTATTGTAATGTTTTTATGCACGGGAACCACTGCAATTTCTAATGTATGGTATTGTATATAAATAGCAATAAACTGATGATAATAATAAATAAAATTATAAAAATCATCCGTTCCGAATACCGCAACACTTTTGCATGGATACCGCATGTGTACACACCATCAGATGCGAAGTGGTTAATTTTGAAGTGAGCTAGAGGCAAATGCTCCTTTAACCAGTTTGCGCCGGGATTATTTTAACATCACCGAGCCGAGGCGCGAGATTAATTTTAACGAATTGATCCGAGGAGGGTTCAGGCCGATAGTACCAGCAAGCACACCCACGCATTTCCAGCCTTGCTCGCTGCTGACAGACATATCCGGCCTTGCTCGTGACGTGTTTATATGTCATCCATTTTGAATCTTTGCGTTTATATACATCCTCCGGCGCGAACTGGTTAAAGAATATTGCAAAATTAGTTGAATTTAGTCAAACTGAAAATGCTTTACGTGGCATCACTGACTTCACATTTGTCTTTGTTCTCAAGTCAAGTTTATGAGCTTATGTTTATAAATGTATATTTTTCACAGGCCATTCAATAAGTTTGGGCCGGCCCCTCTTCCAGCCATTTCCAGCAACCTGACTAGTTCCCAGACTCTACAACCCAATGACTACAACCAGATCGTCCCCATCAGCGGGCACCGGTCCGCGGTGGCGGGGGACTACACGGAGAACAGACTGCGAAAGGTGGAGGAGAGGCTGAATATGTCTGAGAAGTCCTGCCGGGCACTGCTGGAGGAAGTAGTCCGATTGAGAGGTATATAATTAATAATAAATTACATTTATAAAGCGCTTAATACAATGTTTCTAAGCGCTTAACAAAACAAGGTACAACGTATAGTAAACATACAGCAATAATAATACATAATTCTAAATAATAACAATAACAGATAATTAGCAACTTACTTTAAACAAAACTGCCCTATAAATTACTAATAAAGGGATCGTATACATTTGGTAATTGGAAACCCACTGTTTGTTTCAGTCCTATATAGTTATAGATACCATAAAACTTACGTTTAAAAATTTCCTTTAAAAAGGTGGTAGCAATTTTGAGATATTGCCGAGAATCTGGAGCGGTTATGTCCACGCAGGAAGAATAATCTGCATTGGAATACACAATCTGAGAAACGTCACTGCAGTAACGCTTCACAGATTCAAATATTTGGGGATAAAAAGTGATATTTTTTTCCATAACCGCAGTACTTCAAAGTGAAAAGTTTCTAAAAATGCATTATACTATCCAAATTTGCTGTGTTTCTTACCAAGTAAGTTTTTATTGCCATAATTTTTTGGAGTAATTACCAAACGTATACGATCCCTTTAAACAAAAAATACTTCAAGCTTTCCTTAAAAGACTCTACAGATGGGGATTGACGAATACTAATTGGTAAACTATTCCATAATTTAGGGGCTGCAACAGCAAAAGCACAATGACCATAACGGGTATTGGTTCGGGGACCAGGGGCGTATTAGAAATTAGCATGTGTAGTTGACCGTAATGAACGTGATGGAACAATAGGTTTGAGAAGGTCGTTTAAATATGATGGAGCATCATACCCATGTTTAATTTTGAATACTATCAAAAGAACCTTAAACTGATTGCGAGTTAAAATAGGTAGCCAATGAAGAGATCTAAGAATAGGAGTTATGTGTTCATATATTCTGGTTTTTGGTGATGAGACGGTAAGCAAGAGTACAATTCGTTACAATAAAAAAGTAATCTAAATGAGAAGTCACAAAAGCGTTGATCAATCGTTCTGTAGACTGACTGTCTCAGAGTTGCACGTTTAGTCCAGTTATTTATTCTTTCTGGCAATGAAACCCTCAAAGGGACTGCAATGACGTTATTGCATTAAAGTGTGAAACCCAGGTTTAATATCTGCTTCTCCCTGTTTTGAAATTCTGTCAAAGTCGCCAAAGGGTTTTCACACTATTATCTTGTCTCACCGTTTTGAAAGCAACGTGGGTTGACTTTGAGTGGCGCTGGGTCTGATCAAACATGAATCCACATGTCTAACTGTTCACACTTCTACCTGCTCATGCTCCAGTCAATTATAGATTTCCTTCCCTTGGAGGCTTGGACGAAACCAATTTCATAAAATATGTTAGCACAAACATTTGCTTAGCATGACAATTCTTCCTTAGCAAAAACAGGGTTACAAACCAAACTTTCAGTTGATGTTTATTGTTTGTGACTGGTATTCAGCTTTTTTTGCTATTAAAGCATGAAAGTACATGAAGTTTGGGCTGGTACCTTGTTTTTACTGAGCAAGACTTTGTTTGTGCTAAGCACATTTTTGTGAAATTTAATGAAATTGGCTCCAGGGCTGATTTACACCAGTGTAGCGCCCCATACCTACTCATTTGAGAACCATTTGCACATTTTTGAATTGCCTTTTTATACCCAGTGGTTTAACAAAATGCAATTTGTAATCTAGGTGAGTTGAAGCAGTCGCACCATCACTCGGACGAGGCCATCCGGAGCGAGCGCCAATCCCGCCAGCAGCTTGGCGACAGCATCCGGGCCAGCAACGATCTAATTGGTCAGCTGGGAGCGAGGCTCAAGCGGGCGGAGGAGCGCGTGTCCAACGAGCGGACGGCCGTCGGGGCGCTTGTCAACCACACCAAGCAGGTCGAGCAAGCGGTGCTGGGGAGCCAACATGAGCTGGTGGCCAGGAGAGATCTGCAACTAGCCAAGTAAGGTTCTGTCTATAGATTCATATGTCGGACGAGTTCCTGACAAACAAGACACTCGCAGCTTTGTGCTTGTATTCAGAGTTGTTAATGACTTGAGTCACAATTGTTAGTGACTCAACTCGACTCAAGTCCCCATGGGTAAATGACTCAAATCAACTCGAGTCACTGCTGGCAAATGACTTGATTCGACTCGACTCCTTCATCTGAATGACTCGACTCGAGTGAAGGCTATTAGTCCTTAACCCTCCTATATACAGTGCAGTTACCATAGAGCTGTCAGACCTTTCAAAACCTTTCAAGTTTTCTGGACTGAAGCGTTTTGAAAGGTGAGAAAGCTGTCTGACAAATAGAACCTATGAAAGGTTTTGAAAGGTAAAACAACTCTCTGAACAAACTGGTGTTAAAAAAAAAAAAAACTTTCAAAAGGTTTTGAAAGGTGTAGTAGTGCAGTAGCAAAAAATTCTGGAGCGTTTTGAAAGGTTCATACTTATTGATAGCCATTTTGCCCATTAAGCAGATTTTGAAAGGTTTTGAAAGGTAAAACCATAAGAGGGTTAAGGGATGTAAAGTCAAATTTTTCACTTTTTTAGGTTGATGTTAATTTGGAAAGTATACGTCATCAGCTTTACAATGATAATAAAACTAACATTTTCCGACATTTCTATTCAAAGTTATAGTTTATCAAAGTTGCCAAGCCATTATATAACATTATATAGTTTTTTGTTACGGTTTAGGCCGTGTCCGAAACGGGTGTCTAGAGCTAGAACTACGGCTATTGTCTGCGTCGGCCATTTTGTAGCGCTGTCCGAAATGCCGTCTAGAGCTACAGCTATGGCTACAACGTCACAAAAATCTAGCCGTAAAAGAAGTTGTCTAGCTCGGGCAAAACAAAATGGCGGCAGCACTAACGTTAATTTTGGAGCAAATTTTCGTTTAGTTTTCAATGATAGTGCATAACAGATCGACAAATACGTCAATATCATCAGGTATTTCGACTGGCTGTTAACAAACATTGTGTAACATCTAGCAGACGATAATTGTTGTAAATTCTTACATCGTAATTTTGCAAACACTAATTAAGCATCACTTGGGGGCGCAATAACTAGCCGTAGGCTCTACCGTAGCCGTGTCCGAATTACATTTACCTTAGCGCCTACATAGACGTAGCTGTAGCTGTAGACGTAGACCGTAGCTCTAGACACTCGTTTCGGACACGACCTAAGTCTCTCTTGCAAAAATAACATGTGCGCCTTTACAGCCCGTTCGTGGTGGACGGTCACATTTGGTTTAATACAAAAGTCGGTTTGTGTTATAACAATTTGCTAGAATCGCTGAGCTTCACAACGAGTTGGACGAGTCCAATCGCCTCAGAGAGCAGCTAGAGAGAGCCACCGCGACTGTGGTGGATGAGGTGCGTGCCATCAAGGGCAAAGTGGACACTCACCACATGGAAGCATCAAGTACAGTGCATGACATCAAGGAGCGTACCAAGAGAATAGAGGAAGACAACAGAACACTGGTGAGCACCAACAATTTCTAGTTTACAAAACCAGGTTTTTTTCAACTTTTTTTTTTATTACCCTAACCCCCTAGGCTCAATACACTATAAAGCATACTAACCCCAGCAAACTTCTCAAACAGCTCACACAGGTTCAGTAATTATTGGTACTGAACCTAACGGTGCCAAACTCCAACTTGTTGAAGTTTGATTGACTTGGTACAGATGGGGGTCTATGCCTTTTGTCAGTGTTCAGGATCAGGGCTGTGATGACTGGCCGTTGGTTCTGTGTGTTGGGCTATGTTTTATAGGGGACACACAGGGTGTACACATGTCACACTTACAGTTGAACTGGAATGCCTAAGCTCACCCACGAACAAATGCCTGTGCATTCCTCCAAACTCTTACAAGAGTCATGCCTTTTTGCCCTGAACCTCACATAATTCAACAGGGTTTCTCTGGTCCTTTTGTACATTGGGCAAGATAGTTTAGTTGGTGGAGCGCTGCCAGTCCGAATAAAATAGGGGACGTATAACAATAGAGGACAATAGGGTCCCCTATTTAGAAAAGGTCCCCGATTTCGATTCGTGTACAAAACCTATAGGAGGCCTTCTGAAAAAGTACAAACAAAAGAGGGACAATAGGAGGTCCTTGATTGGAGGCGTATACACACTTGTGTACGAATATTTTATACGTACTGCGGACCTACGACCAATTGACGTCCACAGGATGCGGGAAAAGTTTACTGATTGTAGACTTGCACACGTCCACAGTCAGTTTTACCCTTTCTGAAAAATAGCTTAAGGTTAAAATGGGTTAGGGTTATAGAACAAATGAAGGGGAACACATAAGAGGACCAGAAAAAAAATGTGGGTTTTAAAAAATGTCCTACAAGCAAGAAAAATGTTTAGCCAATGTTTTCTTAACTACATAAAGTCAAAGAAATGTCCACAGTCGAATGGAAGGTAAAGCTGGGGGTGTGTGTACGAACCTTGCTACACTTGTGTGGACTTGGTAACAAAAGATGTCCACACTTTACACAAACCTGAAACCTTCTGTGGAGTTGGCCAAGTCCACACAAGGTTTTCCCTCTTGGATAAAGAACGTTAGAGGTAAAACGGGTTTGGGTTACATATAGAAAAATTGAAAAGGATTATCCTAGGGTATAACATTCGCAAATGTTGATTGAAAACAAATTCATGGTGTGAAATAATTAGTATTTGGTGAAATTTGATCGATGTTTCTTAACTACACGAATACAAAGGATGTCCACACAGTGATAGTAAGGTTCGCATAGTTGTGCGTTTGTATTGACCGGCAATCGTGGTCGTCGGACAAAAGAATTGGGAGTCAAACAATGGGTCCACGATTGACACAACGTCCACGATCTTTTCTCGTGTACAAATCCTATGGCGATCATTCAAAATTACAAACAAAAGAGGGAAGACGGTCGGACAATGCCCCGTCCACGATTGCCGGTCTATACATGACTGCGTGTTCTTGTATCGTATTACGATCGAGGATCGAAACACAAAAGGGAACAAAGGGAACAAAGGATCCTCGAAGGACGGTTTGCTTGTCCGAATTCGGTCCTCGATCGTTGGGGCAAGCGCTAAGTAATGGGGTTAGGGTATAGTAAAGGAACAAAGGAAAACACAATATCGATCCTCGGTCGTTATGTGGTTCACGACTGTGTGTGTGGGTGTGTGTTTATTTATGTACATGTTTGACATCTGTGTTGCGTCCTCTGTGTGTGCACACGTTGCATGTTTTTCCCCTCATCCAGATCTCTAGATATCGCATCCAAAATAGCGACCAGGAGTTAAACTCCGACAAGAACCTTACCCAGATCAGGTTACAGATGAGTGCCAGGTAGCGTATACGTGGGTCGGTGACCGGCCACGGTCGACCGGTATCCATCAATGCATTGCTACACGTGGGACCTGATATGACTTTTGTGTTGTCAGTCGCAATACCGCGATGTGACGTATTGGTGCACAGATAGACAATGTACATACATCATATGGGGGCTCGTGGCCTAGTGGTTAGGGTTTGTGAATGATATTCAGAGGGTCGGGGTTCAAATCCAGCTTCTGGCCATATGTTGTGTCAGTCTTTTGAATGAATGAATGTGCGTCATCCTGGAACGCATTGATGAGATGGAATTGAATTCCACATGAGCTTTATAGGTAGGATACACGATTTGCAGATATCAGAAAAATTTTACTACCGATTTATTAAGAAATATCTTACTTATTTGAAAGTAAATAATGATTGTAGGCATCCAGCAAAATGATTACGCTAGATATCCTGTAATTGTTGCGAAAAATTGAATTTTCGATAAAAAAACACACAATTGCCGGATGGCAATCGCGAATAAAACAAGAACAACATAAAAACCACTGCCTAACGTCGGTTGAAAACAAACGCTGTTTTTCTTGCTTTTCTTAGCATCCATGACTGTAAAACTTTGAACAGGGCTGTTAAACGATATTTACTAAAAAATACAACCCCCTAAATCCACCCATTCATGATAATTTAAGCATTTACCAATGGTGCAGGATACACCATTGGTAATTGCTTGAATTATCATGAATTTGTAGATTCGTAGGGTTGTGTTTTACAGTAAATATCATTTAACTGACCTGTCCGAAGTTTTACAGTCATGGATGTCGAGAAAAGCACGAAAACATTTTTAACCGGCGTCGAGCAGTTATTCATATGCTATTTTTGTTTTTTCGCGATCGCCGGCCGGTGATCCCGAATTTTTCTTTATAAAATTCTACTTTTCGGAATAATTACAGGATATCTAGCGCAATCATTTTGCTGAATGCCTAGAATCATTATTTACTTTTAAATGAGTAAGATATTTCTTAATAATTCGGTAGTAAATATTTTTGATATGGTGTATACTACCTTTAATGGATTTTCCCCCCTGCATTTTTCTAATTAAAATTTCACGGGAACTAATAATACGAGAAAATAGCATAATCCCTATAAAGTAATCAGACGTGTTTTGATGGATCCAGTCTGATGTGACCGGTTATTGTTCCGTTAATTGACTGACGTTGTTGGTATAGCATTTGAGTAATGAGTCTGGAGATGTAATTGTTGATGTACATGTACATAATGACAACCCATTCATGACAAATTGACTGTATTGGGAGTCGTTGAAGCCGAAACACAATGAGACAATTAGTCTGCGCTTGTTGGAACCGCCCACTTTTTATAATGATCACTTTCGTTTTCCTTCATCACTGCAGTACTATTCTGCACAAAAGGCATGGGTGCATGTTTTTGTTTTCCGTCTGCATTCAAAGGTTGTTTGTTGGCAAATCGCCTGTGAAACAGGAGTGAAAAAGCATTGTAACAGTACAATGTGCTAATTCACAAAACATTTCTAAAATTAAAACATTCGGACAGTTTCAAAATTAAATTTAAAAAAATATATAAAAAATATTAAAAAATAAAACAATTTTTTTTTTCTGAAACTAAGCTGACAACCATTTCAAACAATTTTGTAAGTGGGTATGATTCTCATGAATTTTGTTTTTTTGCTTTTCAAGGGAAACTCTCGTACAGTCATCATAACCAGCATGCCATTAACCGTTGTTTGCTTTAATATAAATACTCATCATTTGCAGTGTGTCGTGAGTGATATTTGCCCTTGCTAACCATTCATAACACGTTTTACACACAGAGGTAATGTGGGAATATGATTACGTTTAGGGGTGATGCATTGGGTCATTTGGGAGATATTTTGCTCAGGAAGTGGGTAGCATGAAAATAACCCCCAACCCTGCAAAAAAACCACGAAATCTGTATTATACGCACAGGATTATACGAAATCAGTATTGTACGAAATCCTTATTACACGAAATCCTTATTACACAAAATCCGTATTATACGAAATCCGTATTATACGAAATCCGTATTATACGAAATCCGTATTACACGAAATCCGTATTACACGAAATCCGTATTACACGACATCTGTATTACATGCTTAGTCGGTATTAAAGTGCTATGAATGAATTATTATGAATGAATTATTATAAATAGCCTATTCAAGTCATTCATATTTAAATAATAATAATAATATCTTGGATTTATATAGCGCCTTTCACACCCGAAGGGCATCTCAAAGCGCTTCCAACATTATTACCCCTGGTCACTGGGCCATTTTCAATCCTTAAACCATCTCAGCTCCCTGGGGAGTATACAGCCTGTGCTGCAATATATGCGCTACTAGGCTAAATCAATCACAATAACCATCTCTGCCCTCACAGGTACCCATTTTACCCCTAGCACTTTACTACCGATTGAGTGTGTAATACGGATTTTGCATAATACGGATTTCGTATAATCCTGTGCGTATAATTATAGATTTCATTTTTTTTTTCAGGTGGGGGGGGGGGGGGGGGTGGGGGATATTTATGCTAGATATTTACTTCTTATGCAAAATATCTCCCAAATGACCCAATGTATCTCCCCTGAAGTGGACAGAATTCATATTCCAACATTTTTGTTTTCATCTCGATTTTCACCCCATTCTAACAGAGATTTATTCACATGTGGTTGACAACGGTTACCGAAGAGAAATAAGTATACATGTACATGTACGTGTACTTGTACGTGTACATGTACTGCCACTGCCCATATCTAGAATGAAAACATGTTAAGAAAAAAAAGGTTTCATTACTGTATTGTTTTAATATACTGGATATTTACTGATTTGCAAATGTTTTACATCATAGGGCTGGAATTGGAGGCAAAATACTTGCCGAGTTACATGTATTGTGAAAATGGATTTTTGTTCTCTCAAAGTATTTCCATTTTGTACATGTTGTAATTGATTCCAATTTGTAACCCTCTGAAAAAGGGCTCTTGTTTTGCGTACAAAATTAATCTGCCCCAAAAAGCTGAACTATTTTCCAGGAGAGGTGAAACTCAAATATTGCCCTGGGAATGCACTTATGCTGTGACCGACTGGTCCAGTTCATGCAAACACATGGATAATAATTTTTGCACAACAATTTTATCACTACATGTAGCATCACATATTAACCAGTTCGCGCAGGGATTATTTTTAATGAAACTCGCTCCGAGGCTGGTTCAGGCCGATAGTACCGGGAAGCACACCCACGCATTTTCAGGCTTGCTCGCTGCTGACAGACATTTTCGACCTTGCTCGTGGCGTGTTTATGCATCATGTGTGTTGAATCTGTGGAAAACTTTGCGTGTATATACGTTCTCCGGCGCGAACTGGTTAAAAAAAGGTCTTGGCTGTTGTACCGGTACCATAGCCGTGTACATTGTACATGCATACTCATATCCCTTACCTCCACTGCAGGACTTCTGTGCAATATTTCTCACTTTTGGGGCTCTTTCTGTCCATAAATTTACCTCTTTAATGCTGCTAATAAGACGGAACTCCAGCGTAAAATTCACGAGAGCCAACACTCATCTGAGCAAACTACCTCTCTGCTTAGAACCCAGCTGGATGCTAGGTAACGCCCTCAAATCTTCTCCGTTTCTTTCTTTTCCTCGCATCGATGTCCACAATTCTGAAATGTTTGCCTATTATAGAGGAATAGATATTATTTTTCTTTTACTGCAATTTTTAGAAATGGATGGATTTGGGGGGTAGTATTGTACAGCATATATTATTATTACACTGTTTAAAGGGATCGTATACGTTTGGTAATTGGAACCCACTGTTTGTTTCAATCCTATATAGTTATAGATATATACCATAAAACTAACCTGTAAACATTTCATTTCAAAAGGTGGTAGCGATTTTGAGATATTGCCGAAAATCTTGAGCGGTTATTTCCACGCAGGAAGAATACTCTGCATTTGATTACACAATCTGAGAAACGTCACTGCACTAACGCTTCTCAGATTCCAATTTTTGGGGATAAAAAGTAATATCTTTTTCGAAGTGAAAAGTTTCAAAAAATGCATTATACTATCCAAAGCTGCTGTACTTCTTACCAAGTTAGTTTGTATTGCCATTAATTTTTGGAGTCATTACCAAACGTATACGATCCCTTTAAAGATTTGTGTTCGTAGATGCTGTGTTCTTTGATTTTTCTCAGACGAAACAGAGTAATTTATAGACGGGGAATTGTACATGTAAGGTCAGAGATTCAGTTGTTCCCCTTCACAGATGTGTAATCAATTGGAAAGAAAATGTGGAATAACTAAATATGTGACCTGTTCATACGAAACCCGGACAAAGTCGCACAATGTGTTTTGTCACAATGTACTCCTGAAGTCATTTCGGGATGGATTTTACCATTTTTAGGTTTTAGGTTTTCCTGAGTCACTCACTATTAATCTACAATCTCCTCAAATTTGAACAAAATCCGTCTACCAGAAGTGTGTTTTTTTGTCAATTTTGTGAAACATTTGTGTATAGAAATAATACGCTTTTCTAAACTTCCAAGCTGTTTATCTCATAATTAGGTTGTCAGGGTTTTATCACTAAATCCAGACCCCAGGGAAGATAGGGTGGGGGTACATATGTAAATGATACATCATTTTAAAGCTGAGAACCTAGAGAATTTGAAAAAAACTAAATCTGAAAAACTAAATTCTGGTCGGCCGATCATGCATTCGCAATTGATACAAAAATACCAATTTACTTGAAAACGTCAGCACACCAGGAGCCATTATTTTACAGGAGGCTTCAAACTGCCATTCCCATCTAGTAAAGTATTTTGCGATAATTTGGTCATTAATTTTTTTAAATGTTTGCAAATGTTGAACATTCCCTTTAAGCGCGCATATATTATTAAAAGTATCCTTATGAAAGAAAAAACAGTGAATTGGTTATTGTTGTCAAGGCTACGCTCGCACTAATTTGATAATTTGCTGGCAGTCAAGGGTTTTGGTTCAGTAGTTTACAACATTTTAATTAACTGGCATAAATAATTGCTCAAACTTCAAGGATGCTATTTTGCTATCATTACTATTTATTACTAAAATCATAAACCTTTCTGGGAAATATAATTCAGGTTGTTGTAAAGGTAGAATACACCATTTGCAGATATCGAAAATATTTATTACTGAATTATTAAGAAATATCTTACTCATTTGAAAGTATATAATGATTCTAGGCATCCATCAAAATTATTGTAATTATTCCGTAATTTTTTCGACGCCGGTTGAAAAGAAACGCTGTTTTTTTGTGCTTTTCTCGGCATCCATGATTGTAAAACTTTGAAAGGTCAGTTAAATGATATTTACTATAAAATACAACCTCCCAAATCCACCTATTTATGATAATTCAAGCAATTACCAATGGTGTATCTTACCTTTAAACCCTTCTTGAAAATCTTTTCCAATTCTATTACGTTAATTTAAACTTGTACACTCTTTTCAACATTGACGTAATATTGCATACAGATTTGACAGAGTGGCTAGGGGCCAAAACTACCCATAACAGTGCACGGATAATCTTTCTAGAAGATAAATAATACCAAGATATCTCAATTTGGGCTAGTGGTTTTAGCTTCAGACACTATTTTGTGAAGCGAAGTCTGAAGTTATTTTGCACAGAGAAATATATAAATTCGCGGGCGCAGTTTAGTTATTTCTTTATGCGAAAGGACCTCTTACTTCGCTTTACAAAATAGGATCTAGAAATAAAACTAATGGCTCAAATTGAGATATCTTCCTACCATTTTTCTTCTAGAAAGATCATTCATCCATAGGTACATGTAGTTTTGGCCTCAGTGTAGTGGAAGTGTGCTTGTTCTTTTTTTGTACAGTCTGAAACAATTATTTAAATTAAAAAAAACCATCAATTGTTATTAGTTTTGAAAGCTTGTGTCCTGTTTATCACTCTGTTGTAGCTGCTGTTCTTTCTAAAATCTTGTTTTCCTTCAATTTTTCAAGCATGATTTACATTAACCTTTTCATTAGAAGCCTAACCAATTCGGTTTTTTTTGTAAACCATTTGTAATCTTTCATAATCATACATTAATAAAAGTGTTTAGCTTGCAGCGGACTTGCAATTTGGCTTACGGCAGGCTTGCGATTTGGCTTATGGCAGGCTTGTGATTTGGCTTGCGACGGACTTGCGATTTGGCTTACGGCAGGATTGCGATTTGGCTTTCGGCAGGCTTGCGATTTGGCTTGCGGCAGGCTTGCGATTTGGCTTGCCGCAGGCTTGTGATTTGGCTTGCCGCAGGCTTGTGATTTGGCTTGCCGCAGGCTTGTGATTTGGCTTGCGACGGACTTGTGATTTGGCTTGTGGCAAACATGATTTGGCTTGCGGCGAACGTGCGGTTTGGCTTGTGGCAGACTTCCTATTTGCCTTGCGGCAGACTTGGTATTTGGCTTGTGGCGGACTTGCGATTTGGCTTGCGGCGGCTTGCGATTTGGCTTGCGGCAAACTGGCGATTTGCCTTGCGGCGAACTTGCGATTTGGCTTGCCACAGACTTGTGATGGACTTGACTACAACTCTGCCTTCATTATTGGTGACAATTTTAAGACAATCACGCCAGTGACAAGAGCTTACACTATTGATTATTTGTTGGGCAGACTTGGTGAGGTGAGGGATGTATTGATGGATCTCAGAAACCGAGTCACCACAGAGGAGACGGAGAGAAGGCAACAAGAACAAAATTTCTTCCTCAAGTATGTCAAGATTTGATCATTTTCGTCTGTAATACGACCGGCATGTTATTCTAACTGTTCATTCGTTGATTTTCTCCTCCTGAGACAATCTCTGTAAATTTGCTGATGCCTGCTATGCTTTTGCACGCACAAGAATCGCGAAAGAGAAATCATCCAACCTTCATATGCACATGTGCTGTTGGAATATCGAACAGACTTATTACTGATAGTAAACACAAATGAGTTGCCCCCTCCGACAGATTAAACGACCTCCAGTCCCAGCTCCATGAGCAGGGCCTCAAGCGAGACGAGACCCTGCACATCCTGAACGTGTTGCAGAGAGAGCGGGAGCACGCTGCCGACAACGAACGGCTCAAGATGATGGGCAAGATTGCAGAGATTGCCGAGGAGGTGAGCCGCAAGATACTGTCCAAGGAGATCCGACTCAGGGAGGAAGCGCAGCAGAAGTTTGGAAACATGGAGAAGGTAGGTGGAGGTGTCCGCATGCTCTTTATGGCTCGGAATAGCAAAATTACATAAGTACACGCAACTCTTACTGAAACTCACGGAAACTCACTCATGACATATTCTTTGCTCTCGTAGCAGTATCTCCACGCAGAGCAAGCCTTACAAGAGGAGAATGATAAGAGATGGGCCGGTTTTAATACAGAAACTCACGGAAACTCACTCAACACATATTCTTTGCTCTCTCAACAGTATCTCCATGCCGAGCAAGCCGCTCGTATCACTCATGAGCAAGCCATGCGAGAGGAGAATGAGAAGAGATGGGCCGCCTTGCAGAAACTCACGGAAGAAGAAGTACTCAACGTCAGAGAAGGACAAAAAGTAAAGTGTTACGGCTTTGGCTTGCAATTATGTATGCAGCGAGCATAAGAAGCCACTTTCCATAGACCAGTTTGTTGCTGCTAGCCATAGCCAAATAATATGGACACATTTGAATCATTTTTGTTTCCATCCAAGACCCCAAAATATGTTTAGAAATGACTCTAAAAATGGAGAGAAAAGCATGGATGAAAATTTGTGCAGACAAAACAGATCAGTAACTCTGTAATATTTAGATTCTGTTGAGGTGGGACCACAATTTTGATTCCAAGTTTTGAATCAAAGTTTTTGCAGAGCCACCAAAGCCTACTTGAATTCCTATTTTGCAAAATTACTTAAGACTTCTCGATTTAAAGTTGTATTATGCCATTCGTGCATTTTTATTGTTTAAAAGTTTTTAAAAATTTGAAGAATTGTTTAAAACAAAAACTGATATAGGTTTAGCTCTGTGAATGCTGTATATTCCCAGAAAGTAATTTTCAATTTTTAATCAACTACTAATGGAAATTTCCAAAAATGCATCTCTGAGACGCTTTTTGAGACATCTTTTATTAGTTTCTTCAATATGAGAGCATGCAAAAAGAAATAATTTCACAGGGAGTTTAAAATCAATCATAACCTCACATCAAGTAGGATTTTGAATAATAATTTGGTTGGTTACTTTTGGGGGATAGTTTTTGAGCACACTTTCCCTCTTTGGGGTTTATTGGAGGCATATGTGACCTGTCATCAGAAAATGAGCGTAAAGTCGGCAAAATCAAAAATTGAGATATGGGTATTTCTAAATTCTGTGGAAACGGAGCTTTCCAATGTTAAATAACACTTGGAGATTTGATACTCAATTTTTTTATTTTTTTTATTTTTTAGTCTGCAGTCTTAAATACAGTGATTATGAGAAAACAGGCATTTCTTGCGAGAAATTGTGTGAACGCGCAAAGAAAGGCATAGTCAAAATTGTCTCAAAAACTGATTTTTTTTTTATCTGATCGTCCTGAAAAATTGGGAATTGATTGTTGGGGATTTAGTCTTAAAAAAAACCATATAATCTCAAAATCGAGCACCCCTTCAAATGTTGACTTTGACTGGCCGTACTGGGAAATCACTCCGTGCGACTTTACGCTCATTTTGTGATGACAGGTCACATATAAGTTTTGTTTTCGAACATTATTGCCTGAACTTTTATCAGTTTTTGCTCTCTGTTTGTAGTTGGACAGGTACAAGAATGTTGGTGGGATGAGCAAGTTCAGTGAAGCCATGGATAAACTAGAGAAGCTGCAACTCGAGAATAAGAAGCAACTAGAAGCCGTCATGAAGGCCGAGATCAAATCAAGGTCAGAAAGTAAAGTCCTTTTTCCTCTTTTGTGTGTGTGTGCGTTTGTATTGACCGGCAATCGTGGTTGTCGAACTAAAGAATTGGGAGTCAAACAATGGGCCCACGATTGACACAACGTCCACGATCTTTTCTCGTGTACAAATCCTATGGCGATCATCCGAAAACGTATAAACAAAAGAGGGAAGACGGTCGGACAATACCCCGTCCACGATTGCCGGTCTATACATGACTGTGTGTGTGTGCGTCTTCCCCTACACAGTTTCTCACTTGACTTGAAACTGGGCGACTGGTGATTGACTAAGTTGTAAGGACTTTTAATAGCATAGACTGTGCACTGTGGTAGGGCTGTGCATCGGAACCGGATACTCGAGTACCCGGCCGTTGATGTCAGGAACTGATTCCAGATTATGGAATTGAGTACCTGTAGCCAACTTTATCAACTACATAGTAACTTTTCAGACGAAGAAAGCGAAAGGTTTTGAATGTCATTTGTTGGGCATTTTGAAAATGAAATCAGGCTACATATATATGGAAAAACAGAATATATCTCAGTGAATTTGCAGTTTACACCTTAACCAGTTCGCGCCGGGATTATTTTAACATCACCGAGCCAACGCGCGGGATTATTTTTGACGAAACTCGATCCAAGGCGGGTTCAGGCCAATAGTATCGGAAAGCACACCCACGCATTTTCAGGCTTGCTCGCTGCTGACAGACATTTTCTGGCCTTGCTCGTGGCATGATTATGCGTCATCCGTTTTGAATCTGGGGAAAACTTTGCGTTTATATACGTCATCCGGCGCGAACTGGTTAAAGCCTTAATAAGCTCACTGTAAACACTTCAATTTTGCTGAAATAGCTCACTGATGTCTGGCAGTATTATAGTGTAGATCTTTATGAACAAGTGGAAAAGAACTGCTGAGATTTACATTTTGGGTTAGGTTTCTTTAACGTGTACCCGAGTACCTGTTTTTTGTTTTTATTTGGTACCCGGTTTTTAAACTTCCCGTAAATGCACACTTCTAGTCTCTGATTACCTTCTTTTCTTTTTTCCTTTTTCTTCAGGCAACATCAAGACAAGCAGAACGAAGACAAGATAGAGGACGTTCAAGAGAAGCTAGGCGTGGCAATCTCCACCTTGCAGCAAGCCATCGGAGGCATCAAAGACCAAGTATCCTCCACTAATATTCAGGTACCTCCGAAAAGAAAATACGAATCAGAAAAATCGAATAGGATCTGCTTTTTCTTTTTATAAAAGGGTGCTGTGATTGATGCTATTTAATTTAGATTGTAATTTAATGGTCGAGATCCAGATGTAATTTGTTTCGACTGTACATTATTTGAATCATAACATCCAAGGCCAACAGAATACTAGGTCTCCTGCGTCGCAATCTGCAGTACACACCACAGTCATTAAAGACCCCTGCCTATCAGTCACTAGTTCGATCCCGTCTGGAATACTGCAGTGCAGTATGGAGTCCTCACTAGAAAATCTTAAAAGATAAGGTAGAAGGTGTTCAACGAAGAGCAGCTAAGTTTGTCTTGAACAAACCCCACTGCCGCAGTGCTCCAGATAGTGTCACAGAAATGCTAAAGAAATTGGAAGGGGAAACACTATAGAGAGACGACGACAACATCAGAGTATCATCTTTGTGTACAAGGTGGTACACAGTCTGATAATAGTTCCACACGCATATTTCCCAATCCCTGGCCACACAACTTCTAGAAGATCCTCAGTGTATACAGTTTCTTACCCTATCAAACCCGGATAGATGCATTCAGATATTCATTATTGCCCGGAACAATTGCCCATCCCAGTCACAGTACATGCAGCACCCAGTCTTGATGCATTCAGGACTGGATTGCTCACTGAGGCTTTCTAAACTTTCTAAGTCCAGATTTCACTGTAAATATATGCACCTACACCTACACTATGTAAATGAGTTATTATCTACACTGGTCCACACCGTGCACGACAAGCAAATTTACGAGATATCCAGTTGGACGCACTGTCAATTATCAACGTAGACGTAGAAGTACATTATTCTCCAATTGTGACTTCAAATTGTAGGGTTTTTTTTTCTTCAGTGAATTTTTAACACTTTACAATTTCTCCTTATGGTCACTGTGGTACATGTAGGTCGATTGGAGTGATGTGGTGAGATATTCTGACGTTAAGTCCTTGTCATGGCATTTGCCTTGCATGTAGTCTGTGTATCATGCTGTCCTGTTCTACACATTAACCAGTTCGCGCCGGAAGATGTACACGCAAGGTTTTCCCCAGATTCAAAACGGATGACGCATAAACACGTCACTAGCAAGGCCGGAAATGTCTGTCAGCAACGAGCAAGGCCGGAAATACGTGGGTGTGCTTCCCGGTACCATCGGCTTGAACCTGCGTCAAATCGAGTTTCTTTAAAAATAATTTTGCGCCTCGGCTCGGTAATGTTAAAATAATTCCGGCGCGAACTGGTTAAAGCATGGATTCTTAATACTTAGACACTTGGAGCTATTCACAGTGTGACAGGACAATAGTTTTTTTTTTCCTAGCCTGAACAAAGTTTAGGAAGAGACAGCTGCACTCAATATTTCTGTACGTAGTGTGTACGTATGTGTCATTTTGGTTCAAGTATTGGAAAAATTGGTCTTGTATTCGAACTTGAATTCCAATTTTAATCAAACTTGGGTTGTGCATGCAATACTACAACTTTTATATGATGCTTGTGTCAAAGGTCAAGTACTGAGCTCAAAGGTCCTTTGAGGTCAAGTTGTAAAATAGGGTAATGGGCGGTAAGTACCGGTAGGCGAGACATGCGGTTCGAGAACCATTCTTG
This sequence comes from Crossaster papposus, assembly GCA_037893245.1. Classification (NCBI taxonomy): domain Eukaryota; kingdom Metazoa; phylum Echinodermata; class Asteroidea; order Velatida; family Solasteridae; genus Crossaster; species Crossaster papposus. The sequence goes on from JBAIAA010000237.1 coordinate 1,139,223, forward strand.
TTTTACCTTGCTCCCACTTTTTTTTCTTGAAATTGTACCTTTTTCTACTTGTTATTTTGAAAAATGAAGCCTCATTAAATATTTTTCTTGAGAGTGTTGCACACTGCCATATGTAATGAAGGGCTTGGATGCAGGAGTACTGCAACTGTACTTCCAAGAGCTCAGTTGAGGATGGAGCCCAAGTGTTGCAATTACAGAGCATGCAAAGTGAGTCTTACAATGCTGTGGACATGGGCGAGTATTAACAAATTATTCCTGAAAGCTGGCAAACTAGTCTTACGTTTATCTTGATTTTGTCCTCCAAAGTTATACTTTTTTTCGGCTATCGGCTTTATGCACTCAATGTGAAGATGACATAAATTGAACACATTTCAACTGTCATGAATTTCACACTGGATGGTGCATGGTTTAATTCACTCTGTGTTCGTATTATTTGAAGCACGCACCAGTATTTTATTTGTTATTTTGTTTTGAAAGGAAGTGTCCGTAATGGCCATGGCAGAGCCAATTAACTGTTATATTTAAGGCTTTGTCCAAATTACCTGGCTTCGGCTTGACATTACACACGAGTCTATTATGTACCGGTACATGTATGTAGTGGCTGCAGCCACTTCTCATAGACTTGTGTGTAATATCGAGCTGTGGCCAAGTAATTGGACACGACTTGCTCCTTGATTCACAGAATCTGTCCAAAACTCCCAATCTGTAATCTCCTATGTGTAAGACCATAACTAGATGATGGATGCTAAGATTTCAAGAATACGTTGGCTTTGTCTTCGTCTTCATCTTAGGCTTAAGTCGATTTTAGGGCTGTAACTGCTTGAACACCAGCTGCATTTTTGGTTTCTGTTTTGCTTCAGAAACATTCAATCTATTGATATGAATCAAACAATTTGAATATTTCTATTTGCTTCCATTTCTATTTGCTTCTCAGTCATTCGGAGGCAAAGCCAAAAACGAAGCAAAGGTTAACAAAAGCCATATTTATTGATTGAGCTCTTCAAAGATGTTTGTATCTGAGATGGTCTCTTGATATTGGGGTTTGTCTTCTCCGTAATGCACAACAGTATCAAGACAAAGTGAAGCTGATGATCGAGGAGCAGAGCCAGGGTGGGTTACGAGGCCTAGCTGACCTGGATGCCAGGGTCATGGCCTTACAGGCCAAGCTGGTAGCACAAGAAGATGAGATGCAGAAAACCATCAATAAGGTGAGATGTAGGAGCAGAACCAGGGTGGGTTATGAGGCCTAGCTGACCTGGATGTCAGGGTCATGGCCTTACAGGCCAAGCTGGTAGCACAAGAAGATGAGATGCAGAAAACCATCAATAAGGTGAGATGTAGGAGCAGAACCAGGGTGGGTTATGAGGCCTAGCTGACCTGGATGCCAGGGTCAAGGCCTTACAGGCCAAGCTGGTAGCACAAGAAGATGAGATGCAGAAAACCATCAATAAGGTGAGATGTAGGAGCAGAACCAGGGTGGGTTATGAGGCCTAGCTGACCTGGATGCCAGGGTCATGGCCTTACAGGCCAAGCTGGTAGCACAAGAAGATGAGATGCAGAAAACCATCAATAAGGTGAGATGTAGGAGCAGAACCAGGGTGGGTTACAAGGCCTAGCTGACCTGGATGTCAGGGTTGTGGCCTTACAGGCCAAGCTGGCAGGGCAAAAGGATGAGATGCAGAAAGCCATTGATAAGGTGAGATGTAGGAGCAGAGCCAGGGTAGGTTACGGGGCCTACCTGACCTGGATGCCAGGGTTGTGGCCTTACAGGCCAAGCTGGTAGCACAAGAGGACAAGATGGAGAAAACCATCGATATGGTGAGATGAAGGAGCAGAGCCAGGGTAGGTTATGAGGCCTAGTTGACCTGGATGCCAGGGTCAAGGCCTTACAGGCCAAGCTGGCAGCACAAGAGGACAAGATGGAGAAAACCATCGATAAGGTGAGATGTAGGAGCAGAGCCAGGGTGGGTTACGAGGTCTAGCTGACCTGGATGCCAATATATTACAATATTAAAGCCATTTGCGAGTTAAAATTGAATAACATCTGGTTCAAAGTTAAAATGTGCCAAGCAATTTGCGCAAGTCAGTGTACCAGATCTTATTTGTATTTAACTCGCAAATGTCTTATTTCATCTGAGTGGTGGAATTGTATTATTGAGACAAAGGTAGGCTATTATCTAAATCTGTTGTCATTTTAAATATCAGGGTTTGGTGTTTTTTAGGAAGAAAATATTTACCAAGTTTGTATAACTTCTTTTCTTCTTCTGCAGGCAATCTCTGAGGCTATTGATAACAAGGTAAGCTAACAGCAATTCAGGATAACATTTATAAAAGTACTTGTTTTTGTTTTACTTTTGTCATCATCTTTTGCAGTCACTTAAAGCGTGTATGTCCCGGTGGTATTATATTAACACAAATAAAGCCTCAGTCACACCAGATCGTAGGATTTATGGATCGTGCGATTGGTGGCGATTTGGCCGAGGTATGACCAATCGGCAATGTTTGCTACAATCTCCGTTAGCTGTCGCATACTGCGATTGATCTTTAAGACTGATGGTAGGTCATGCGATCACCAACAATTGGAGAAGATCAATGGCAAGATCAATTGTAGGTAATCGTGCGACTAGTGATGGCGATCAGCGACCGCTTGCACGATCGTTCGTGAGGTTGTACGACAAGTAGCACCACCAATCGTCAGGTGGCACAACCAGTTGCACGCCCAACTGTGCGACTGCGTGACCCGCGATCATCCACGACTGGTGGTGCGACCATGCGCGACTGGTGATCCGAGCATGTAAAACATCTCTGCGACCTCTTACGATTTGGAAGCGCAGGTCAGAAGTTTTGAACATGACCATTCGACCTTGCTGCGACTGATTTTGCTCTGGTGATCACCCACGACCTCAGCGACCAGTCGTACGCACTTTCTACAAGTTTTCGGTCGCAGCTAGGTTGTAACCTGGGGCCAATTTCATAAAACATGTAAGCACACAAATTTGCTTAGCAACAAAATAGTTTTGCTCAGTAAAAACAGGTTACCAGCCAAAACTCTATGTGCTTTTCATGCTGAGCAAAAACCTGCTGAACATCAGTCACAAACGATAAACATCAACTGAATATTTTATTTGTAACCTTGTTTTTTTCCCGAGGAAGAATTTTCATGCTAAGCAAATTGCTGTGCTTACATGTTTTATGAAATCGGTCCCAGGTCGTAGGCCCGGTGTGACTGGGCCTTAAGGCAAACAAATGTAGTTAAAATTCAAGAAAAATTGTTAAATTCAATACTTCTTGAAAACATATATTGTAGCCAAACTATCAAAGGTTGAAAACTAAACCTACTCAAGTTTTTTTAAGAATATTCTACAAAATATCTTAACATTGGCTTTGGGTATCTATCGCATATTTGTACTAACCATGTGCATTACATTTGTCATTGCTGTTCAGCTTTCTTTAACTGACCTTCATGTGGTAAGAAAACATATATTATTCTTGTCATTTTTCGTACAGCTTTTTTTATTGCCGATCAGCTTTGTGGACATTGGTGTCAAGCAAGTTGTGCATGTGTACTCATTTATCAGTGTTTCGGATAGCACAAAAGTCCAGCACGGTACAACCATTGGACCATGCCGCTCCACATTGTACAACTTGCCAAAATGTACCCCTTCTCTCGTTTATCAATGCTATTGACCTGCATGTGAGCGTTGTACAAATCTCATTAATTTAACCCTAACTTATAATTCTGTATAGTTCTTTAATGTATATGAGTTGCTATTGCTCATATTCTCATGAATATACATTCACGCACCACCCAGCTCCTGAAAAAATATATCGCGAACAACTACTTCAGTTAGTAATAAGTGTCTTCCATATATATATACATTGTTTATAATTATCGTCTGTTTCTGTTTTAAAGTGCTGCACAGTCTACATTGGGTGTCCCTTTCACTCCAAACATTGTTGTTTTTGTGTGTTTCTTACATGAAGATAGCATCTTTCTTTTGATTTTGTTTTAAATACTTTTTCAGCTAGTCAGTTTTGTTGCATGTGTGGCGTGTATTATTGTAAATTGCTCTAAGTGTGAAGTACAGCTTTAGGATGCTGTTCGTTTGGAAAACAAATCACACGTATCAGCAATTTGGTAATTGTACAGAATCTTGAGGATCTTTTGGTGGGCAGAGGTCGAAATAGGGGTGCTCCGGTATTAGAAAGGAGGATAACATTCTCCTTACAGTACTGTTTGTTGCACTTCAATCGGACATTTCATTAACAGGTTATGGCTGTTTAACCAGTTCGCGCCGGAGGACGTAAATACACGCAAAGTTTTTCCCAGATTCAAAACGGATGACGCATAAACACGTCACAAGCGAGGCCGAAAAAATGTCTGTCAGCAGCGAGCAAGGCCAGAAATGCATGGGTGTGCTTCCCGGTACTATCGGCCAGAACACGCCTCGGATCGGGTTTTGTTAAAAACAATCTCGCGCCTTTGCTCGGTGATGTTAAAATAATCCCGGCGCAAACTGGTTAAAGTTTATCAACATAATGTAAAATAAAATAAAAATAAATGTAAAATATTGAGAAAAAGTTTCGAGTTTTGTACATGGATGATATGACAACACTTTGGTTATATTTCCTTAAAAACACTTTTATTTCACTACCACAATACTATTTCTTAACAAAATATAGTTACATGTAGTAGGCACACATGATGTACCAAAGATGGCACATATCAATAAATCTGAAAATTAAAAAAAATCACTGTTTATTCATTATTAATTTTTATAGTTTTTTCCACTGTACCCAGTTCCATCTCATTTTGTCAGAATGCCTCGCATGTTATTAATGATAATTGACAAGTGATAGTTGTAAACCTTGAAATTATAGTTTTGGAAACATGATACAATTTTCTGTATTTCAGAATTCATAAAATTAAATTTTTTGGAACAATTACAGGATATCTAGCGGAATCATTTTGCTGGATGCCTACAATCATTATTTACTTTCAAATAAGCAAGATAGTTATTAATAATTTGGTAGTAAATATTTTTGATATCTCCAAATCAAAAATGTGTATCCTACCTTTAATCATTATTCATAAGTCCCTTTAAAGTTAACTTGTTCCACGCGGGCAATTCAGTGTTTGTGCAATTACGTGATAAACATCTAACAATCGCAAATACGTGACAAGGATACCTATTGCACTTTTTACATTTTTTTTCGTTCCAACGAAAGGTTTTTACGTCTACGGTTCTCACAGTGAATGCTTGTAAATGTGCATGTTTTTAGTTCTTCAGGCAGTGTCGGTCATTGTGCAGAATGGAGTATCTTCTTTTTTCCACAGGCGACCAAAGTGATGATGGAAGACCAGGCTGAGAAACTAGAGAAGCTGGATGACTGGCGAGACAGCGCTGAGAAGAAACTCAAACGGATCAAGGAGCGTATGGATGAACTCGGACCAGAGGTGGGCCAAAATTACTTTATGTAATATTTAGCTAGTTTAGGCGTTCAAGTATTCCTACTTTAACTACTTTTCTCATCTTGCTCCTACTTTTTCTAATTTTTCTACTTTTTCTAATATTTCTAAGAGGGCCTAATATTTTGATCTTAATAATGTCATTTTTTTATATAGCGCTTTAGGCCGAGTTCGGGCGGTCTCTTCTTGACACGCGTAACTTGTTCTTGCAAAACCCTTGTGGATAGGTGGTGTGTGTTCTTGTTCCGAGTGCAATGTTCACGGGTCGCGTTCCCGCCGTTCGAGCGCGAGAACAGAGTTCGCGTGTCAAGAACAGACCGCCCGAACTCGGCCTTAGACTCCAACAATGTGGGTGTATCAAAGCGCTTTACAATTATTATGCCTGTTCACCAGGAACGAGACCATTTCTGCAGCAGCTCAAGATCAGCGCATGTGGTCTCTACCTTCACAAGTACCCATTACTCCTGGGTGGAGAGGGGCAATTGTAGCAAAGTGTCTTGCCCAAGAACACAAGCACCATGTTCCCTGCCAGGGTTCGAACCCACGTATCATCGTACAGGAGTCAAACACCATAACCACTGGACCACAGCGCCCTAGATCTTAACAAGGTCTTCTTCAGAGACAACACTACTGTGTACATGAAACAAACATATAAAGGGTGACATACAAGCTTGATGCACATTATGGTTTAGAGAAGAAAAACACAAAAGAGAAATAACAGAGTGATGATTAGGCTAAGGGAATAAAAAAAGATGAGGTCGGAGGTCAGAGTGGGTAGGACCAATGACCGACCAAGGGGGTGAAGGGGTACATACATTTGGTTGGAAAAAATAAAATCTCATTGCGAGTTTTACTTATGAGCACACATACATAAAGAAAAAACATCTAAGTGCTTATTACATATGTGATGCGATCAAGCAAAATCAGTCTGAATTAGGCCTTGGTTATTTTTGGGGATTTTTACACATTCTGTTGTAGCGTACTTCAGGCTCCATTTCAGTGAAAACCCCATGTGAATACGACCTTTGGTTAAAAAATTACAACCATTTGAACACCAGCACGTTAAAAATAAAGAAACTGAGAAAGTCAAGTTTTTGTATCACTTCCTTTTTGAATTTGGTTAAAAGATTATTTTCATGTAAAAGAAAAATATTTTCCCCTTCTGTTTTTGTAAAAAAAGGCAATTTTGATTTGTCCACCCCTACGAACATATTTTGGCCCGATCTCAAAACAAGAATTGCCGAGTTCCGACTGATTTTGCTTGATCGCATCACATATGTGACCATCCACAACAAAAGGGCCGTAAAGTCGCCAGAGCTTATTTTGAGAAAAGGACTATTAAAATATGTGAAAAACAACTATGTCTTTATAATTCATCATTTAAAGCTTATTTCTTGTAGATTTCAATTCTCTAAATATCTCAAAGCGTCAAGATGCTTACTTTACAGCCCTTTCGTAGTAGACGGTCACATATAGAGCTGGGCCAAAAAAGGAAACTAATTTTGAAATTGAATAAATTGTCTACTTGCTTATAATCTTTGGCTTTTAAGGACCCAGCTCACTTAAGGTTGATATTCCCGTTCTCATTATTCAGATTGGTGAGATGAATCGGACCAATGAGACGGTGCAAGAGAACATGAAGGGACTGATTGATGCGGAATCCAAGGATAGGTAAGTGGATTGAGTGGTTACGAGGTAGAGGAGGCTCTAACGACTTAGATTCGCTCCTTCTACTTTGGTAGACAAAACACGCCACACATGCATACAGCTAACGTCTTTGTATATTGTGCAGCCGACGTCAGTCTTTGTAACATTGTTAATACATTTGTGTATACACATGTACATGCAATTTGATACATTTCCCATTCATAAAAACAGGCACGTGCGAGTTGTGCGCGCGTACGTATACATGTACACTGTACATTGTACATGTACAAACTATGTACATGTACGTACATGTGTACACATTATGGCTATTTAGTTGGTACATTACTGCTAGGTTTATTCACTGCATTAAAATTGTCTCGTGTTTGGGCGTGAGTACCATTAACTACCATAGTGGCAGCGTCAGAAACCTTTTTCCGTTCACGCATTTTCGGCTCAAAAAGTCAGGGGAAAGTGGCCAGGAAATGCCTCAGATTGCACCAGAGAGCATCTAGAATCCAAAATATTTCGGGACCCTTTAATAAGCAGGCCCTAATGGGCGTCGCGCTCGCAGTGTCTTCCCCCCTAAATATTTACACAAATCCCGGATCAGCCCCTGGGGCCACAACAGCAGGTCTATCGAAGGCTGAGCAATTGTCCCATTCCAAGAAGGCACTACACTCGTTGTGTAAATGAGTCGTCTTTATAGTGTTTGGCATCTATTGTGATTGATAGCTGAAGGCAGGGATAATAATTCAACCGTCATCAAGCGTGACTCGGTTTTCTCTTTCACAAATTTGATTTAGACATTGGCGGGTGACTTTGTTTTTCTGTTTGGTACTGTTTATGTATCCTCGTTTTATCAGCAGGGCATATTGGCTCAAGACGGTTTGCTTTGTGTCTTAACCCCAATACTCTCTGGGCATTGTCAATGATTTGTCATAATTTCAATTGTTCAGTCGGTTCTAGGGCTGTTCATTTGCGAAAGTTTAGATTTCGATATTCGAAACTGTGTTATGACAAACAAATTATAATATATTCGAAACTTAAAGAAATAAAAAAATAAAAAAATAAAATAGCATTTCATGGTTTTTTTCGAAATAAGAAGTTACTGAATGGCGATGATATTAATGTTTATTTGTGGATGAATTTTTGTTACTTGTACCTGCTGATCTGTGTAACTTTCTGGTACAATGTACATGATTATTGAGTTTGGATCTCTGAAAAACAGAGAAACTCTGGTTGCCCGGAGCCCTGGTGCGGTTGTCCCGACGCCGTCCGGGCCCGGGATTTGTCAAGCTCTGCGACAAAATAGCTCTCTTCTAAAAGCACAAGGCATTATGTGTAGTACCGGGTCACGGTATAAGAAAAAAAGACTGAGCTTGGTAAGGTAAAAGAAAAGAAAGAAAAAACAGGTCAAATTCTGTAAAGAATTTTTTGTTTCCCTAACTTACATAATGCACCCAGAAATTACATTGTACACAAATATTGAACGTAAATGTACATATTACGTTATTTTACTTTTCCTGCCTCATAATACCCTCTCAATCCCTTAGTTTAAAAACAAATATCTATAGAATATTTGTATTAATTTAATTTAGTAACAGAGTAAATCTGTGTCAGCCTTGGAAATGTTAATTGAAGTAATTTTTAGATCATTGATTGCAATGTGGAGTGTCATGGTTTGGGGCATTGGGTTTGTAGTCTGCGGGTAATTCTGCAGGGGCCAATTTCACAAAGCTGCTAAGCACAAAAATTTGCTTAGCATGAAAATTTGTCCTTGGTAAAAACAAGGTTACAGACCAAATTTTCACATGATCTTTATTGTTTTTGATTGATAATCAGCTGGTTTTTTGATTAGCATGAAAAACACGTAGAATTTTAGCTGATAACTTGTTTTTATTGAGCAAGACTTTTTTGTGCTAAGCAAATTTTTGTGCTTAGCAGCTCCGTGAAATTGGCCCCAGGTTGTGGGTTTGAGCCGATCCTATGGTTATGGTGCGTGTACCCTTGGGAAAAGTACTTTAACTCTCTTTGCTACTCTTAACCCAGGAGTGAATGGGTACCTGTGGGGGCAGAGAGGGTTATTGTGATTGATTTTAACCTTGCGCCAAAATGGCAGCATCCGGTTGTATACTCCCCAGAGAGCTGAGATGATATTTGGAATGTTTCATTGGCCCTAATTATTAGTAGAGTAATAATGATGTAGCGCCTTGAGAACTTGTGAGGGTGGATATGTGCACTTTATGAATATGCATTAATATTATTATTAAGACTGGTTCAATACCTCCCGGAAAAGCAAATGCGACGCGAATTTGACGTCAAAAAGCATTTGCTGCGTAAAATCAATGATGTGTTCAACTTTTGCAAATTTTGCAAAGAGGATACGTTGTTTTTTTCAATACATTTCAAATGAACCACAAGGGAAACTGACTAGGTGACTACTGTATAAATTGAAAATTTAACTTTTTTATTTTCCACGTTAGAATCCGTGATATCCAGATGGTTCGTCAGGACTTCGAAGCCAAGCACACCCAGCCTAGCAGGGCTGAGGACGTCGCGCCTGCCGTACCGGTCACTCAGAAGGAGAAGCTGGCCCAGGGCAAAGGAGGCAAAGTGGACGAAGCCACCAAGGCTAAGATTGAAGATATAGAGGACGTCATTAATACGGTAGGATTGGTGTTTTGTTTTTGTGTCCCCTTAAACAAAGTTTTGGGAGACGTTTGCCATTCCTAAATAGACCTGGAACCTAAAGGGAGGATAGACACTTTTTGCAGATATCCAGAAATTGTACTACCCAATTATTAAGAAATATCTATAAAACAAGAACAACATAAAAACAACTGCCCGACACCTGTTAAAAACAAATGCCGTTTTTTTTCTTGTTTTTCTCAGCATCCATGATTGTAAAACAGAATTTTGATTTTAATTTAGCTTGGATAGAGGAATCCTTGGGTGGGGTTTCATTAAACTCTTTTTAAATAGGATGTCAAAGGTCATGAAGGGGTCATTTGAGATTGAGATTTGAGAATGCACAAAATTTGACTTTTTCAGAAAACAAAAAAATGGGGATCGACCGTGAAAAAAAGCAACACTTCAGGATCGCTTGTTTAAATATGTGAGGCGTTCTGACAAAATATAACAATCATGGAATAAAAGAGAGAAAAAATGAGAAAAACAATTGCCATCTTTCGTTTTCACAATTGCAAAACTTGAAACTCTATTTAAGGGCCTTTGTCTTGAAGTTTTACTTTAATAAGCCATAACTTTTCTCCTTTTCTCATTAATGATTTTTTTTATTTTTTTTATTTTTTATTATTGCAGCAACGGAAGAAAATTGAGGAGGTTTGTATATTCGTTTGGTTTTTGTACATATATATTTTGTATATAATTATATTGTTATGTTGTGGGAAAGGTTGGGGAGGTATAATTCGTGCATGCTTTTAAAAATCTAGTTTTTGAAATTAACCAGGCCTCGGACGCTTACTATGATTGTAACAAAAATGGGACACAAACGGAAAACTGTTGTTAATAAAAGAATAAATATGTGCGTGGTTGATTTTTAACCAGTTCGCACCTGAGGATGTATATAAATGCAAAGTTTTTCCCCGATTTAAAACAGATGACGCATAAATACGCCACGAGCAAGGCCGGAAATGTCTTTCAGCAGCGTGGGTGTGCTTCCCGGTACTATCTGCCTGAACACGCTTCGTATCGAGTTTCGTTAAAAATAATCCCGCGCGTCGGCTCGGTGATGTTAAAATAATCCCAGGGCGAACTGGTTAAGCACAAGTATGTTAACTACCAACTCATAGGGTATTCTATATCTGCTCAGCATCCATAATTGTAAAACTTCGGACAGGTCAGTTAACCAGTTCGCGCCAGGATTATTTTAACATCACCAAGCCGACACGCGGGATTATTTTTAACGAAACTCGATTCAAGGCGGTTTTAGAGTGATAGTACCAGGAAGCACACCCACGCATTTTCGGCCTTGCTCGAGGCGTGTTTATGTGTCATCCGTTTTGAATCTGGGGAAAACTTTGCGTTTATATACGTCATCCGGCGCGAACTGGTTGCGACATTTACTATAAATACCTCAAATTCACCAATTCATGATAATTTAAGCAATTACCAATGGTGTATCCTACCTTTAAACTATAGATTGTACTGCTGCAGAAAATGGCAAACTGGGGGTACTCCAGTCACTTTCTCTGTTGTTTTTGACGAGACTTTATATGTTTGGTGCTCATCTCGTCTTCTTCTTTTTCATTTACAGCTTAAGGAGCAGATAGGGAATGCTGACAATAGCATACAGACACTCAGAGTGCATCTAGGAAGGAAGATTGAAGCAGAGACAAAAGCTGTAAGTCCTCCTCCAATGTTCAATGCACACACAGCTGATCACTGAATAGGAGAGTAATATGCCATTTGCGTGTTAACTTTGATTCATAAATACCTGGGACAGTTTAGGCATTCCTATCGGTCGAGAGCCCATCACGTGGCCGGTATTAAACGGACGATAAAGACATGGCTGGAAGTGTTTAAAACCAGCTGGCAACAAAGCGATGTCGCATTATACCCGTCCCCAGGGCTCACTTTATTTCCAACCGTACCTCGTCTCCAATAGTAAGAGCGGGTAGTGTTGGGCGCGTACAGCTCGACACCCTGGGAACAAAGTTGCCAATGGCAGTAATAGTCTGGTTCATAGTAAATACGCTTTATTGCATGTATTGTGTAGAGCGACAGAGGCACACAGAATGGCGAAACACCATCGGCTTTCGGCTCGGGTAATTATCAGCACCCAGACTCCAAGCGGTATTAAACAGAGTGATTAAAACCTCTCGAACACACATTTATTCCCTTAATAATATCTGGTTCACTGACTTGCTCAACATGTTTGGCACACTTTAACTTTGAATTCTCCAGACTAAAAGAGACTGTTGTTATATCACGTGATTCGGGGCAAGCCTTACGCTAACAACCCCCAGCTCCGGAATGGTCTGGTGTCTTTGTGCCATTCTCACCCATTGTGAACAATGTATTGGTGCCAAGTGTCTCTTAAGTAACTATGCTAGAGCTTGCCCCAAATCACGTGATATAGCAACAGTGTCTTTAGTCTGGAGAATTCAAAGTTAAAATGTGCCAAACATGTTGAGCAAGTCAGTGAACCAGATATTATTTAAATTTAACACGCGAATGGCTTATTGTGACCCACTCCACAATAAGCTTATTGTAGATAAATTTAAAGAGATACATGTATGTTAAAAGTAACAAATGTCACACTAGCTAGTGTACACCATGTTAACCAGTTTGCGCCGGGATTATTTTAACATCACCGAGCTGATGCGCGGGCTTATTTTGCAGCGAGCAAGGCCGGCAATGCGTGGGTGTGCTTCCTGGTACCATCGGCCTGAACCCACCTTGGATCGTGTTTCGTTAAAAATAATCCCGCGCCTCGGCATGGTGATGTGGAAATAATCCCGGCGCGAACTGGTTAAACAATTTAGCACATGTATTTCTGTGCAGTTGTTGGGTCCTGCACCAGACTAACTAACTAATGTTCATTACCTGTGTTCTTGCATTAATCCAGAGGAGAGAGGAGGTACAAGACATGCAGGGTTTGTTTGAAGATCTGCAGGGTAGAGTGGCTCCGTTGTTACCGGGCGGCAAGGGCCCAGCCGGACGCCGTTCTCTGCCCACAAACAAGGACAACGGGCCAGAGTCCGCTAAGGGGAGTAAGAAGGGGAGTGCGTCTGGTAAGAGCAGGACGTCGACCGGAAGCAACCACGATAGGTAGCTCAGGAAAAGGGGATTTTTGTTGGGTAGCTTCATTGAGGATTCACAGGAAAAGGGGATTTTTGTTGGGTAGCTTCATTGAGGATTCACATCGTAGGAGGCTGCAAAGTGTTTACCTTTTCCAGGCCACTTTTTGTTATTACATGACGGAAAATATTGTAAAAATATAACCGTCTTAACGTGTTGCCTGTATTTGTTGATGTAAATTGCACCAAAAAGGCTAAGGGCCACCCAAGGTGGCAGCCACAAACAAGAATCGAAGGAATTTAAAGAAGGCAAGGAATGGTTTGATTTTAACTGTTGTCAGTTGTACGGTAACAAGGGAAAAACAAAGTTGTAACAAGAGGAAATGTTTTTGGGAGTAGTTTAAGATCAGCGAAATCTGTTCTTTACTCCCGGATGGTGAGAGCCAATTGTAGTAAAGTGTCTTTCCCAAGAACACAAGCACCATGAGACCAGCGCAAAGTGTTCTCTACTCCCGGGTGTAGAGTCAATTGTAGTAAAGTGTCTTGCCCATAAACACAAGCTCCATGAGACCAGTGCAGTCTGTTCTCTACTCCCGGGTTGAGGGAGTCAATTGTAGTAAAGTGTCATGCCTATGAACACAAGCACTATGAGACCAGTGCAGTCTGTTATCTACTCCCGGATGGAGAGAGTCGATTGTAGTAAAGTGTCTTGCCCATGAACACAAGCACTATGAGACCAGTGTGATCTGTTCCCCACTTCCAGGTGGAGAGAGTCAATTGTAGTAAAATATCTTGCCCATGAACACAAGCACTATGAGACCAGTGCGATCTGTTCCCCACTTCCGGGTGGAGAGAGTCAATTGTAGTAAAGTGTCTTGCCCAAGAACACAAGCACCATGAACCCAGTACTACACAATTTTGTTTTGGCTGTGTTTTTTTATATGGAATTTTAGTTGTGTTTGATGAAGGAGTTTAGGTTCGGTTTCTGACTACTGCCATTAGTCTTGGGAAGGTGTATAGGCACAGTGAGCAGGGATAATAATGTAACGTATTGTTATACATACATTTATTGTTATTAATAACTGAACAGTATGCAAGTATTTGCTTTTTGCACAGTGAAATGGCTTTGGGGTGGGAGAAGAGTTTAAAACAAGCTGTACCATACACTCCATAAGAAAAGATTTTGCCTAATAACCGTAACCCCTTAGGGTGTGTGGATTTTGCCTTAACCGTCACCCATTAGGGTGTGTGGATTTTGCCTTAACCCTAACCCTAAATGGTGTGTGGATATTGCCTTAACCCTAACCCCTTAAAGGGATCGTATACGTTTGGTAATTGGAACCCACTGTTTGTTTCAATCCTATATAGTTATAGATATATACCATAAAACTAACCTGTAATAATTTCATTTCAAAAGGTGGTAGCGATTTTGAGATATTGCCGAAAATGTGGAGCGGTTATGTCCACGCAGGAAGAATAATCTGCATTGGAATACACAGTCTGAGAAACGTCACTGCAGTAACGCTTCTCAGATTCAAATTTTTGGGGATAAAAAGTGATATCTTTTTCCATAATCGCAGTACTTCGAAGTGCAAAGTTTCTAAAAATGCATTATGCTATCCAAAGCTGCTGTACTTCTTACCAAGTTAGTTTTGATTGCCATTAATTTTTGGAGTAATTACCAGACGTATACGATCCCTTTAAGGTGTGTGGATTTTGCCGTAACCCCTTAGGGTGTGTGGATTTTGCCTTAACCGTAACCCCTTAGGGTGTGTGGATTTTGCCTTAACCGTAACCCCTTAGGGTGTGTGGATTTTTCCTTAACCGTAACCCCTTAGGATGTGTGGATTTTTCCTTAACCGTAACCCTTTAGGGTGTGTGGATTTTGCCTTAACCGTAACCCCTTAGGGTGTGTGGATTTTGCCTTAACCATAACCTCTTAGGGTGTGTGGATTTTGCCTTAACCAGGGTGTGTGGATATTCATATTTGGTGTGTTCGACTCGGGTAAAGTCTATGCTAGCCACGAGAACCAGCATTGGGGCTCCCTTTAATATCAACTAAACGAACGCTCAAACAAGGGCCATCGCAATCCTCACGTAATGTTCGTAGCCGCGGCCATAGCAATTGAAAAATTTCATTTTTGGAGTGAGGCTTACCTTCAAATTTACCACTTTTCCATTAACAAGTAACAACATGAAACAAAAATAGACTTGCAATGAAGTTGATTTTTTTAGCCCACTTGAAGTTGTCCACAGCCCAAAAGTCGCCATATTTGTCATTGCTTGGAATAAACAACGCACGCGTGTGACGTTTTCCACCTGTGTCTCCGCTGTACAAGCAGGGTCTGTGGTGGTTGGCTTTGGTGAGTCTAGAGTATGAAGTCGGAGCTAAACGAACGATCCAGAGCTAACCCCTGTCGACTCGGCTGAGCTAAACGAACACACCCATTGAAATTGATGGCGGATTAAGCGCCATTGGGGTTAAACTAACAAACCAATTTTAACCACATTTTGGAGGATCAGTCAAAGTGTACTGTTAATTTTATGTTTTGCTGGACAAAACATTGCGAACAATTTATTACAAATGTGTGTTTGTGTGTTGTTTTTTATTTCCAAGAAAATTAACTTAGAAAATATGAAAAGCTTAAATTTTCTATTGAATTTATGATACATTGTATTAAAATACTTTGTAAGTTAAAGGGATCGTATACGTTTGGTAATTGGAACCCACTGTTTGTTTCAATCCTATATAGTTATAGATATTATACCATAAAACTAACCTGTAGAAATTTCATTTCAAAAGGTGGTAGCGATTTTGAGATATTGCCGAAAATCTGGAGCAGTTATGTCCACGTAGGAAGAATAATCTGCATTGGAATACACAATTTGAGAAACGTCACTGCAGTAATGCTTCTGATCAGATTCAAATTTTTTGGGGAAAAAAGTGAATAGTGATATCTTTTTCTATAACTGCAGTACTTCGAAGTGAAAAGTTTCAAAAAAATGCATTATACTATCCAAAGCTGCTGTACTTACCAAGTAAGTTTTTATTGCCACACTTTTTGGAGTAATTACCAAACGTAGGCATGGGGTAATAAGGTTTTTTTCGTCAGGTTTTCTGGTTTTCCTACCTGCACAAATATCCACATGTTTAATATATGGCTGTGTGTGTGTGTGATCAGTTGTGAGTCGCATGGCATTGCCTAATTAATAGATGATTATGATGCAAAATTTGCAATGGTTGAAATCTTCTGTTTGCTAACTCATAGCTCGACATTTTGCCCCGATGACGTCACAAATTCGCATTATTTAGTGTTCGTGTTCGCATTTGCGGCAAGTATGAACACACACGTTTGTTTATGGTGTAAATCGAGGAGTTTCCTTTGTTCCTCTCGACAATTTCCTTTGTTTGTACTCTCATTGGTTTTGTACGCGAATCTCAATCGAGGACGTCCTCGATTCTAACCCTAACCCCAATTCACATTCATGTCCCCAGGCATGTGTCCTCCATTTACACCATAAACAAACGCTCCCATACATGCCTCTCGGCCAACTTTTGTAGAGTGGTCTTAGTTTTTGAGCTCCATCTCTGTTGTCTGCTTATATATTGAACATCAGTTGGAAAATGGTCAAATGTAAATTGTCCTGTTTGCAAAAGGTAACAATTGGTTAATGATGAAAATTCTACCTTTGTAATGTTTGTTATTACAAGAAAAAGGCATGTTTCTTTCTTCTTGTTTTTGTTCTATTTATTTTATATCACTATAATAGCTAATTATTGGAACTTCCATGAAATGTCTAAGGTAGAACGGTTTGACTTCAAATGTAATGTATTTATATTTCCAGACGTTTGGCTGAAATAGAACTCTGTTAACAAGATATGTCTGTTCACAATCTTCCTTGTGGGTTATAAGTATGACAAAAATGCCCTTGAATGTGCCTTTTGAACAAAAATATATATATATTTGTTGTGAATATTTATTATAAAAATGGTGTAAAAAATCTGTATAGAAATTATATCGAGCAACATTGGGATATGCAGTGTTGTACTGTACCAGAAAAAAATCCAGAAAAAGAACAACTAACTAGTTATTTACATATATATTATTTACATATATATTTCTTTGCAGTGGTGTTGAATTTTGATGGATTTTGTGAAATAGAGACAGTTTGGGTAAATATTTATATATGAAAGTCGTTGATTAAGTATTCATGAGTTATACCATGGAGGTAGGAAACGGTTATACCATTGTTAATAAAAGTTATTTCATTGTATTTTAATCTTTACCTAGACTGTTGGGTTTTTTCTTGTTCGTGAATTAAAAAAGACAAAAATCCTCAAGACTGCACACGCGGGAAATTAAAACATGTCAATCCCTAACAACGTCAGAATAATGACATGTATATTGTTGTGACTGGTATTCAGCTGGTTTGAACTTAGCATGAACATCACATGGAGTTTTGGCTGGTAACCTGTTTTTACTGAGCAAGTTTGTTGTGGTGCTAAGCATTTTAGGGGGTGCTAATTAAGCAGCTTTATGAAATTGGCCCCATGAGCCATCCAAGACATGATTACAACATGGGTCCAAAGTTAGCTTAGGGCGATAGACAATATCCTAAAACTATTATGGTCCTCTACAAAAAGTGTTCTTTTTTGGCGGACACTCCCTGTGCTGTACATGTACACCAAATCATATAATAATGATGGTCAATGCAATTTAGATAATTTTTCTGAATCGTTAACTATACATGTTAATGGTAATTGGATCTGTTACGGATAGTATATACGATGTACTTTATTTTGGAATTGTATTGTCAGTCGGACAACAATCGTGACAGATGATTTTCGAATGCTTATTTAGGACAGAGTAACGGCGTATACCGAGGAACATTTGGCGAGCGCGAGTATTATGTCTCGACGCAGCACTGTAGGACCGTATCGCCAGTTGCTGTGCGAGAACTGTACGACAAAGTACAATCCAATATCGGCCTAAATATGAGCTCTCTCTAGAATCATTAAAGCACTGGACAGGCCGACCAGAGCCCAGTGCACATAGCGGATATTGTACCTAATTCCTGTAATAATTTACTCGCCGTTATTGACATAATCCGCCGGATCAATGGAATATTAGTCCACTAAAGTGGGGGAGCGTGTAGCTTTTTCAGAAACAATTGCCTGGCAAATAAACCACCGCGACGTGGTGATGAGGTTTTTCTGTGTTGTATGCGGTCTAATTTCATTGATGGGGTCCCCCCCCCCCCCACCTTTTTTTTCATTATCGATTGGAGGTTGATGTTAAAGAGATGTTTACTGGATTGTTGTAGTATCGACTGTTTTAAAACCTGGCGTTTTAGGAGGTGATGGCTAAAATGGAACTTTGGAGTGATGTTATTGTGTGTTTTATCATTTATATGCACCTCGCTTGTATGTTTGACGTTTACAGAAAGTGTTTTTGAGAGTGGTTTTTTTTTCAACTATGTGAGAAACTGGCAGCTATACCCTAAGCAATTATCGGTGTTATGGGTTGTCGGAGTATACAACAGCGGTATAGAGAAAGCACAAGTAATAACGATTATTATGGTGCTTAAGGACATAAATAATTTAGGGGAAATTATGAGAGAAAAAAAACATGAATGGCTTAGTGGTTATTACCACAAAGTAGATAAAAACAAAAAAATGAACTAAATTTATCAAGACATTTGGTAAAACTTTTGTAGGAGACCTGATTCTTGAGATATGGGAGCGAAATGAAAAGGGCCCAGTTAAGTTGACTTCATTCACAAGACGCAGTGTTCCGTCAACTAAGTTTCCCCTTTATCAAATGACTGTTTCTTGCATATAGGAATACTCGAACATGATTTCAATATGTGACCAGTCGCCACAAAAGGGCTGTAGAAAGTCATACTCTATCAAAAATTATATTTTTGTGCTTAAATGAAAGAGTATTTAATAAGCTTTAAAATGAAGGGTCAGACAGCTCAGTCGGTAGTATGGCTCTAGAGTTATGATAATTTGAACCGAGCCAGGTCGGTTGCATTTACTCAATCGGAAAGCTGAGAAAAAAATGTTTTGAACCAGTTTTTAACAAGTTTCATGCATGATGCCCCACAAAAAATCACTCCATTTTTATAATTTAAAACACTTTGGGGCTTTAAAACTTCACAAGATGTAAATTTAAGGTTTGAATATTTGAAATAAACTAAAATCCTATTGTCGACATTGTACATTAATTTTGACCTATTTCCGATGATATCTCGAGGAAACACAATGCGGGTTTACGGCCTGTTTGTGATGACGGTCACATAATATGCTTTATAAAGAAATATTTTAACAGAACAGGCTCTAAGCTCCCTACCATAAAACTACTCTTGTGACGCTCTCTATATTCACTGAAAAAAAGTGTGGATTCTTTTAAAAGAATGTCCACTTAACTGTACATTTAAGTACTGAACCTTTTATTTCATCGTTTTCGTTACGCAATTGACCATTTGCGTGTGGAATTTGAATAATATCTGGTACACTGACTTGTTCACACAGCTTGGCACAGTTTACATTTAAATTCTCCAGACCAAAGACACTGTTGCTATATATCACGTGATTCGGGGCAAGCCTTACGCTAGCTATACCCAGCACGATGTGTGGCAGAGGGGTACCCCCCTCTTATCCCTATACTTTATACGCACTCAACACTATTGTAACCTAACCCATCCCCCCTTGAAACCTAAAAGGAATTCCTGAGATTCCGGGAACACAATGGTCAACACAAAAGAGGGGGGGGGGGGTTTCTCTGCCACATATCGTGCTTCATATGACGCTAGCAACCCCGGCTCTGGAATGGTCTGGTGTCTTTTTACCATTCTCAACCATTGTGAACAATGTATTGGTGCTGACCGTCTCTAATGTAACTATGCAAGAGCTTGCCCCGAATCACGTGATATAGCAACAGTGTATTTGGTCTGGATAATTTAAAGACAAACTGTGCCAAGCTGTGTGAACAAGTCAGTGTACCAGATATTATTTAAATTCCACACGCAAATGGTCAATTAACAGGGGCACAGACCGGGCAAATCTTTAATGTAGTTAGCTCACCACTGAACAATGGACTTATTTTTATCTAATTCGTGTAGACAATGCGTGTGATGAAAGGAACGTATAGTTGATGTGAGAAAAGTTTGCGGTAGCACCATGTGTTTAATCTCTTTTGTGGAGTTGTGTGGTTCTGAACTTCTGATTTGTTGTAACTCGACGTTTCGAACAGCTTGCTCTGTTCGTCTGAAAGTGTGCCGGACTCGTAGAGATAAAGGGTCTTAAAGGGATCGTATACGTTTGGTAATTGGAACCCATTGTTTGTTTCAATCCTATATAGTTATAGATATATACCATAAAACTAACCTGTAAAAATTTCATTTCAAAAGGTGCTAGCGATTTTGAGATATTGCCAAAAATCTGGAGCGGTTATGTCCACGCAGGAAGTATAATCTGCATTGGAATACACGCTCTGAGAAATGTCACTGCAGTAACGCTTCTCAGATTCATATTTTTTGGGATAAAAAGTGATATCTTTTTCCATAACCGCAGTACTTCGAAGTGAAAAGTTTCTAAAAATGCATTATACTATCCAAAGCTGCTGTACTTACCAAGTAAGTTTTTATTGCCATTAATTTTTTGGAGTAATTACCAAACGTATACGACCCCTTTAAGTTCTGGTTAGAGTGCACTGAAGTAGAATGGCTTGGTCTTGGGTTCCGTGGAGTGGCTTGGTCTTGGGGTCCGTGGCTAGTTGGCTTGCCACCTATTTTAAATCCTCACTTTCATTAAGTTGATGTCTGACTTTACCGTAGAAGTTAATGAACAGAACACCGCAAGAAAGAAAGTTATCCTCGGCTGTGACGACTACTATGGTATCCCAAATATCTAGTAAGCATTTTAGGGGCAAGTGGTTACACTATACGTTATGGAACGCGGTAAAGACAGCTCACGTTGTCATTAATCACTAACTGTCTATCGGACCAGCAGTCTTCATCATTTCCTATGTCTGCTAATATACTGGCTTTACATTTCCCGACATACTCGAAGCTGTCCCCCTGCAGCCCACAACCATGTCGTCGGCCTTCTTTGATCCGATATGGCATTGATGATGTGGTGAGATACAGACAAGTGTGTATGGTATCACATCATCATCATCATCATCATCATCTACCACCGCTGCTGCCTTGAGATCAGCGAGTCGCGGTGGTGCGGCGTGTCCTCAATAAGGCAACCGTTACTAGCTGTAAGACCCCGTCATCTGCAAACCAGTCTCATCGGTTGTACGCCGCGCGCTCCCTGCGGTACTCCACCGTTGCCGACCGGCGAGCCGCGCCGAGGGCCTTCTTGCCCATATCCCGGGAGACTATGCCATGATTCCTAACTCATATCGCCATCTCAGCTACGCGGCATTAGCTTATCATACACCAACTTCTTAATATGATGAAAAAGAAACGATGAGATGTTGTTTTGACAGGCTATTTAGCGGCTGGGTGATTAATGAGGGGGGCGCCGTGTGGAATTGAACTCGACTCGACTTGAATGTCTCCACAGAGGCAGGAAGGCATGGTAAGATACACGCACTCTAAAAGATAGCAATATATCACGAGAGCTAATAATAAGGCCCTAGTTGGTGGCCACGGTGGGTAATGCTCTAAAGTGGCGCTCGGCACTCACTAGACGTGGTTGGTTCTAACGACTCGGGCAATCATATTTAGATGTGTCACAGAAACTACTCCATCTAGAACAGAAAACATCATTCATACTTAAAATCTACAACAAATGTACTCAGTTTCTTCCATGATCATGTGTAATACTTACATGGCCCTTAGGCAAATACCAAGGTCCCATATTACACAGTTATACCTAACATTTATTGTATATGACTGCGACCTAACGGCGCGATCAGCTTTCTCGCAATAGACCTTTACAGTGTAGTGTACAAGATTTACTTAGAGGTTTAGGTTAAGTTTTTCTTTGAATAAATTAACCGCTCTTATTATTATGCAAGCTGGTGACTCGACTCGACTCGAGTCACTGCTCAGAGTAAGCTATTGTTACTTCACTCGACTCGACTCAACTATAGAGTTCCTCGTCAGAAGTCTCGACCCCACTCGAGCGAAGGCCAATAACACTCGATTTTGTTTGCAGTGACTAATTATACGGTGCATTTTTTTGGTTCATGTCACTTCGCGAATGCAGTACGGAGCGGCCGCTTATCACAAACAAACCTATACCCCGTATAACCTTGTCTTTGCTCTTATTACAACAAATTTAGAAAATTGTGGTTTGACCAAAAATGTACACGCATTAGCCCGGATGTACACTTTAAAATACCGACCAATGGTTTTCACTCTTGAGATTAATGTTATTAAATATTCGTGACTCGAATTGTCTCTAGCTAATAATGACACAACAGACTCGACTCGACACACTGTGACCGTGACGTCTACTTGACTTTCTTGACCAAATATATATATATATATATATTTTTTTAAAAGATGACTGGACTCGATTCGGGTAACAATACTAACTGACTCGTTACAACTCTGGAGTTTTTGTGCATTTTTTACACTTTGAGATATTTTCTGACTGACTTGACAAGTCCGACCCAGAGGACGATCTGTAGGCCTACTGTAGCGCGATTTATAGTAAAAACCAAAGGCTAACACTGCGAGAGGCAAGGGCCGTTTTCCAAACCCTATAGCTTCGTCTCCATCTTTTGCTTCGTTAATGCAATTTGGCAATTGTGGTGGAGCCAGAATACAGCATGAGCTGTGGTTTAGAAACCGGTCAGGGTATCACCATCTAGGTTACTTGCAGACTCTTGGTGGCGCTATTTAGCCCTATGAACCTCGACCCCCTCCAGCAATCAGTGTCGTGGCCCTTTTTCCACATAAACTTTGGATTTCCTGCAGGGGCGTGCACATTTTGCAATATATATCGTGGGATAAGATGACGTCTCGACACTAAACAACAACAGGAGCCAAATTATTAATCAGAAAAGATGCAGCGGTAAGTAATGAAATAGTTTCACTTACTGAACATCAACATTTCTTAAAAGGCATTAATATACATGACCGAATCCTGCCAGTCCATAGGCCTATGTGTTTTATAACACACCTCGGTTCAAAAGATCTAGACGCCGCCATTTTTCATATTAAGATGCGCCTGGCAAACCTCTTGAGGGCGCTGTAACCAGTCAATAATTTTAGGTCTATTGCCCGCTTCGGGAACTATTTTCCGCAAATTCACGATGGCGCAAATCTCATGCACTAGCCTATATATTAGTTAACCCCACGTGACCGTGGACTTTCAGCCAACCAGAATACAGAACTAACAAGAGATGTGTTATAACCACCATATGCGATGCGAAATATGCCCGCTCAATCATTCAATGGTCCTTGTGTCGATTATTCCAAAATACAGTAACAAAATTTGTTTCTGAATTGACATTTTCTTAAAGTTAAACACGGTTTGTTTAATATTCAAAGCACAGTATGTGGCCTCGCCACGGTTTTACAGCTTATGTGTCCGGCTCCACAAAACAGGGTATTGTACGTAGTCGCGCTGTGTATTATCATGTAATGGCCCGCTCAATGTTGAGAGGGTGAACATTTCATAACAAAAGTGATTATTATTTGTTGTTATGAATGACATCGTTAATACCTAAAGTATCAAGTTTCATTCACAGAAATGTTGATTTTGATGAATAAAGCGGGAAAACGACTAGCTATTTCAAAGCCCGTTTTCTCAGTTGTGTAATTGGAACTCCAAGGAATTAGTAATCAAAATGCAAATATTATCTCCAAAACAGGAGGGCCTATGGAGCTCTATTATATACCGAATGAAAGCTTACTTCCAGGCTTTTCAACCATGTAACTCACATTTTGCGACATAATGTGGAGTGGGTCACATATAAATCTTTGTCGCACGGCGGAAGAAATTACAGAACTGAGGAATTAGCTGCAGAAACCAGATTTTAATGCAAGGATTTGAAGCACATACCGAGAATAAATAAATGAAAACTGAATCAACGACTTTGATAATTATGAGAGATTTGGGCCAATCACAGCAGCTGTATTGTGAACCGTGAGTGAACGGGGGAAAAACACGATACCGCAAGCTCGCTTGAAATACACACACTGTAACAAAGAACACGACTATAATAACGACACAAAAGAGCCATTTATCAATATATCCGCGGCCCTGTTTATAAATAGACTCTACCAGATAAAAATCGGCAAAATAAACTAGTCTGACAGCTCCCCAGTGTTTTCCTGTCGCCCGTCGTATGCATACACGGCACAAAAAGGAAGTACTCACGTTTTTGAAGAAGAAAAAAGCCCTCTAATTTACTGCCGTTACAGAGATAAGCTACATAATAGGGGCTGTATGAGTTGACAGAAGAGCGCGTGGCTAGCATGAATGGGAGGCTGGCGATATCGCGACAAACTCCACACACGATGAGTGGTGTGGCACAGGTGTGAGGCGCGTGGCACGCGACCGGCCCTGCTACTGGTCACTGACATTAATTATTTTATTGCCACTTAATCCATTCTCCACAATAATACACTGTGGACAAAGTGAGATTGTGGTATCAAATCTATACTTTATTTTCCGAGTGCAGATTATTGCAACCTTTCCGCCAATGGGAACCACTTGTATTTGCTGAATGGTGTGAAAGTATAAGAACATCAGTTTGTATTATTTCTTTTTTAGTATTTATGAATACAAAACTTTTAAACAATATTTACTTTAAAAAAAGAAATTCTCTAAACCCATTCATTTTCAACAATTGCAGCAAAAGTAAATGGTGTATACAGCCTTTAAAGGTAGGATACACCATTGGTAATAGCTTGAATTATCATAAATAGGTGGATTTGGGTGGTGGATTTTATATAAAATATCGTTTAACTGACCTGTCCGAGGTTTTACAATCATGGATGCCGAGGAAAGCAAGAAAACGGCGTTCGTTTTCAACCGGCGTCGGGTATAATGGTTGTTATGTTGTTCTTTTCTTTTCGTTTTCGTTTTCAGAACAATTATAGGGTTTCTAGCACAATAATTTTGCTGGATGCCTACAACTATTATTTACTTGATAAAGTAAATATAAAGTAAATATTTCTTTATAATTTGGTAGTAAACATTTTCGATATCTGCAAAATGGTGTATCCTACCATAGAGCAAGGAACAGATAATCCTGCCTTAAAAAAATTATTTAGTTTTCGCAGAAGGGGAAGAAACGTGCATGTACACATTAAATTGTAAGTTTGCTTAATCCACTTATTTAGCGTCCCCACCTGCTATATATATAGCCTGGATGATCAGTTACATACTGTGGATATCCGTATGTCAGTGCTGCAACACACTCGGTCATGCTGAGAAACACACAATGATGTATGGTCTCTGGCGCAGGAGGGAAATAATATAAGAGGAGGCGGAAAATCCCACTCATGGCTGAAGACTGTACACAGTGCACGCAACAAGACATGATTGATGCGTGCACTGTCAATGATGAACGAGTTGATAGTGGGCCGACCACGAGGCTGATACTTATAGGCCATGCACGCTTCAACTCGTAGGCGATCACATTGCCAGTATTTAGCATAACTCGATATCAAACCTACAAATTCCTTTTTGCCAAATTGTGATTAGCGGAAACTCGAACGTAATTTCCAAACGAGGGGTGATTATTATAAGATATTGTTTTCTCAGTAGTTACTTGCATCTTGTTGCAGCTATATACCGTTGCTAAAGAATCTTCCAGTTATTACTCGGACACTCTCCATAAAAGAAAGTAACATTTAATTTACTGTACACGAACATGGCATTGGTACTAATGGTTCGTGTACAAATCAGAGTGAGCCAATAAGAAAACAGCTCCCATGGTTTGTGCACTGACGGATGTAGCCAATAAGTGTTTTTTTCTTTTATAAAATTCAATTCTTCGGATCAATTACATGATATCTGGCTCAATCATTTTGCTGGATGCCTACATATTATTTACCTTCAAATTATTAAGATATTTCTTTATAATTTGGAAGTAAATTGTTTTTAATATCTGCAAATGGTGTATCCTACCTTTAAGAGGGAAATCCCCCCCCCCCCCCAAAAAAAAAAGAAGAAAGAAGAAGAAGAAGAAGAAAGAACGCGGATATAATCAGTAAAGTCCACCTTAACGGTTAGGTCTACATATTGGCGTTATCCCTAAAGTACATGAGTAGCAATGCGAATAGCGAGTTAGCATTTGTATCCGTAAACGCTTATGAGGGGATTGTATGCTTTGCTTCAACTCGCTGCACGCGTTCATGACGTGACCAGACAGTAGATGCCCACATCAACTGCACTTGGAATCTGTCTTGATTAGCTCTTTCTGTTGAGTTTTCTCTCGACACGGTTATTACTTTGGCCAACAAAATTATTCAGCTCTTCGTCGCTTCGTAGACCTTTTAAAGATCAGGAGCACACACGAAGCAGTTTTTTCCAAGCGGCGCAGGCAGACTTTTGTCCAGGGGCCAATTTCATAGAGCTGCTAAGCACAAAAATTTGCTTAGCATGAACATTTGTCCTTGGCAGAAACAAGGTTACAGACCAAATTTTCACCTGATCTGTATTGTTCTGGATTGATAATTAGCTTTTTTTTTTTGCATAGCATGAAAAACCCGTATAATTTTGGCTGGTAACCTGTTTTTAATGAGCAAGACTTTTTTGTGCTCAGCACATTTTTGTGCTTAGCAGCTCTATGAAATTGGCCCCAGGTTACTGCCGAGGAGGCTCATTAAAAAAAAATACCAAAATGTAATTATTACAGAAAATAAACAGCAGATAAAACTGATAAACCATCAACACATCCTTAATATTAAAAACAGATGCTTCCCTAGACGCCATGCACTGTCCATACTAAATTACTGTCACGCCAAAGAAATAACTAATTTCAATTCGGGCGATTCACAATGCAGTGCGCCACCAAGCGTTTGACTCAAAAGAGCCACTTTTAAACTTTACGGTCGACTTCTTCCGTACATCATACTGTAGTGAAATATATATTCTTCATTGTTCACGCGAGGTACAACACAAACATAAATGTATCCGGAAGCGTCGTTGATTAAAACATTGTTATTTGCAGAAAAAAATTGGAACTTTAGTCGTGCGCGTCCAAAAAGACTTAAAAACTGATGAGTTCATGCAAAATTAATACCGTTTTTCAAACTGATGTCGACTTTTCCCCATGATGCACTGCGGGTATAGCAGGATTTGCGCCTCCAACGGCAGCTTCTATGTATTGTGAATCGCTCGAATTCTCTGATTAGCCAAATAAAAAACGAATTAAATGAAGGAATTACAAAAGAATATAAACAAACCACATGAGCAGATCTAGCTTTGAGCATACGGGAGGGGGTGGATATTTGAGTGATGGCTTGCTAGAAAGTCCGAGGGCATTCCCCCGAAAAAAAAATGAAATCTACAGAATTTTCTGCCTGCATTTTAAGTCAACGTGGGGTGGATCTGCCAACTGACCATTTAACTAAAACTTTAAAAACCAACCCGGAGTTTTTGTCATTGTGTGTGATATATATTCTGTGCCATTGTATTTTGTGAGGAACAATAATTTAGCCCTTCTTTATTTTACACGTGTTTGGCGTAGGCGTTACTAACGACCGCTTGCTCATATACACAGGCCTGATAAGGTTTTTACACTTTGACCGGTTTGGGGAGGGGTGTTGGAGAAGAAATGACAAGTGACGTATGTCTGCGACCTAAAAGAAAAAAGAAAAAACTCGACATGCAAATTAACCTCGTTGGAGCAACCAATCGGATTATAGTTGTGACGTCAGACCAGTACGACGCCGACCAATCAGGACTTTAGATTGGGCGCCGCGGTGTTGTGATATGGGAGTTGTGTGTGTGGTCCATAGTGGGTGAGATGGAGGACCGAACACACTTTCTCTACTCCGCGGGAGATCGAGAAAAAACCACTGCTGTCGGTACGGCAGGTGCTTGGCCTAGTTTCAGATATAAAAACCCGAATGGGGCTTTGCAGGACTATGCACTTTTTTTGACAAGCAGCTACGGTAGTTTACTGAGTTGCACCGACTGTGTCTGTTATCTTCCTGCGGACTATATGCGCTACTGTATCCGCCCGGTCTCCAGCCCTCGTGACCGATTGAGAAAAGTAAGTTTACTCATTTCCAACCAGTCTTTCTAGATCATTTTGTTCGGATATTAATTTCTAAATTTTAAAAGCTATTCGATCTAGCTCTTTAAGTTCGGTTCAGTTTAGTTCGTCAGGGTTTACAAATAAATTATGAAAGTATTGCCACATTAATGGTATAGGCCTAGATACACCATTTGCAGATATCGATACCGAATTATTAAGAAATATTTTACTAATTTGAAAGTGAATAATGATTTTAAGCATCCAGCAAAATGATTGCGCTAGATATCCCGTAAAATAAGCCGGACAGCGATCGCAAAAAAAACAAGAACCACCGAACAACTGCCCGACGCCGGTTGAACACGAAGGCCGTTTTTCTTGCTTTTTTTTTTGGCATCCATGATTGTAAAACTTCTGACAGGTCAGTGAAACAATATTTAATATAAAATTCAACCTCTCAAATTCACCCATTCCTGATAATTCAAGCAATTATCAATGGTGTTTCATACCTTGAACCTATGCTGGTGTGTGATATTGTTTTATTAGAATAGATAGATATTTAGCACTATTCATCAACAGCGCAATATATTTCTTAGTATAAGATTCAAGATGTGGCGCTGGAAAAATGGCATATGTTCTGAACAGGATAGCAAAACACATGTGATGTGCATTTTTAGTTATTAATGATCATTTCTAGGGTCAAGGAAAATAACATATCTGGACAAAACTTGTGAGAGGAGCTGGGTGAAAGAGGACTGCTCGGATGTTGGTCACGGTCATGCATGTTTCGTAAACAGTTGGTCACCATCCTCTAAATTCGACTATTAAAACCGAGTGCACTTTTAAAAATGTCCAAGTTACAAAATGGACATTACACTAATGGCGAAGAAGAAGAGCAAAGAAGCTCATTTTATTGGTCAGTTCCGTTTGGACTCGACCACACGCTTTATTGCATTATTACTTTCTGCGTCTGGACAGGCATATTTATTTTTAAGACCGTGAAATCATTCTGGGGTATACATCCTACCAAACTGATGATGCCGAGATTTTGTTTAACACATTATTATATCTTAATTTTTTTTAATTTTTTTTTACTCGAACCCAATCGGCGTAATCATAATGCTGTTTAAATGTCGACATTATTTCCATAACAATTGGGCCGAACGTATTACAGTCTGTGGATTATGACAAGGTTGTGAAAGAAAAATAGCAAAATGCATTTGAAAAAAAATGAATCCTCCCCAGTAGTTATACATCAAAAAGATGTTATTAATTTGTTGCAGAATTGTGATTTAAATCCTAACTCATTCATAAAGGTTACATTTTGCACCCTATCGAGATTAATTTAAACGCGCTTTTGCGAAATTGGTCAGAAAAACCTATACACCGTATGCAACGTAGGTTTTAGCAACAGTGTCCCGAACCGATTTTTATAACTATGGATTGAATCCATTATACAATCTTACTTCGAAACCCCGAATAGAACAAAAGTGATTTGGACTGATTTTCCATTGTGATTTCAGATCTTTAAAAGCGTTTAGCGTACAAAATGGATACATTTAGTTGGAATTCGGAACGTTTTGATGGTCGGAGTTACATACAGCACGTCATTGATTTAAAGGTAGGATACACCATTGGTAATTGCTTGAATTATCAGGAATAGGTATAGGGGTTGTATTTTATAGTAAATACCGTTTAACTGAACTGTCCGAAGTTTTACAACCATGGATACCGAGAAAAGCACGAAAAACAGCATTTGTTTTCAACCGGCGTCGAGCAGTTATTCTTATGTTATTTGTGGTTTTTTCGCGATCGCCGTCCGGCGATCGCGAATTTTTCTTCATAAAATTCAATTTTTCAGAATAATTACAGGATATCTAGCGCAATCATTTTGCTGGATGCCTAGAATCATTATTTACTCTCAGATGAGTAAGATATTTCCTAATAATTCGGTAGAAATTGTTTTCGATATTTGCAAATGGTGTATAGGCCCCCTACTACCTTTAATTCAGCCAACAGAGAATGTGACTTACGATAGATCCTGATCATTTCAGTTAAAACTATTTTGTAATATTAATACCTTAGATGGATATGGGCGCGTGTAAAAGATAAAGAACGCTTAACGTTAATAGTTTACACGTACATATACATTGTTTATTGATATATACAAAATATACCCAATATTTTTTGAAAGCAATGACGAAAGATATGAGTGGGTGGGGAAACGAATTGACATTATACATTCACCTTAGCCAAAACCACGGATCCAAAGTTGTATATTTTTCACCGCGCTGTCAGGACTTGTGTGCCAATTTTAAAACATCTCTATCTAAACAATGGGTAATTTTTCGTTCAATAATTGGACCGCAGCGACAAACAATGTTCTAAATTATTCAAAATATTATTTCGAATGCATTGTTTGCGCGGGAAAAAAACCTTTATACATGCAGTTTTGTGGGTTAAGGATGCCATAACTATGGGCCAACTCTTTTGGGTAAATGTTTCATACATCATAAACAAGCTGCACAAGAGTCAGAAGTTTTGTGAAATTTGAGTCTCTTCATTTCATTTTAATACCGGATAATCGGTTTTTTTTATCAATGATACAAAAATATATTGTAGTGTAAACGATATTTATCAACATTCTAAGAAATAAAGGTTCAATTTGTCAGCCTATACATATAGTTGGTAAAAATAGCAGCACCTCTGGTCAAAAATTGAACCTATGAGGGTTCAGCTCTGAAACACGTTGCACCCTTAAAGGTGAACATTTTGCACCCCTTGAACCTTTTATTATAAAGGTTCAAATATGTACTATATTTTGGGGGTACTGCACCCTGAAAACAGATTGGTTGAAATAACCAACTGATTTATGTGTCTACCAATGATATTGGCCAATTTTAACTTAGTGGTCGAAATAACCAATGATATTGATAATTTTAACAAAAATATTGGTCAAAATAACCAATGTTTTGGTTAAAATTGACGAATATATGAGTTGGAAAAACATCTACCAATCAATTGGTTATTTTCAACCAATCAGGGGCCAATTTCACGGAGCTGCTAAGCACAAAAATTTGCTTAGCATGAACATTTGTCCTTGGTAAAAACAAGGTTACAGACGTGATTTCCACGTGATCTTTATTGTTTTTGTTTGATAATCAGCTGGGTTTTTTGGTTAGCATGAAAAACATGTAGAATTTTGGCTGATAACATTTTTTTAATGAAGACTTTTTGTGCTAAGCAAATTGTTGTGCTTAGCAGCTTCGTGAAATTGGCCTCTGTTTTTAGGGTGTGCTATTGTATCAATAATTTAGTGGCCAATTTAATGCGAATTAGCTTTCATACAAATTGGTTTTTTAATACACTCTCAAAACTGTGTTAAGCAAATGTAAACATTTGTCTTGCTATCAGTTTGTAAATGTATAACGCACGTGTATAATTCCTAAACATCAATGTTCAATGACTAAACACTTAGCATTATGTAAACGTGTTTAGCAAATGTCAACATGTTTTTAAACTGATAGCAAGAAAGTGCTTAGAAAAGTATTTACTCGCTAAACACAGTTTTTGCAGCGCTTAGCTCTTTTTTTATTAGTTTGTTCATTTTTGTAGTAAATATATATGTGTTAAACTTAAAAAAAGTAAAAAATTAATTAGCGATACGAGAAAATGTAACATTTTGTATGAAAGTCGACGTACAAACAATAAACTTCGGCAATTTTAAACTTCGGTTATCGTTTTCCCTCTTTTTATCGCGTGTAGGCATCCTACGCGTTTTCCTTTATCTCTGCTTAATGCGTGCCTAATGGTGAATTTGAATTTCCAACTGGCGCAACTGAAAGCTCGAGCGAATTCGAATGACACAATGTGAAATTTTGATTTAAATGCCTAATTTTTGAAATTGAATTGTTGAAAAATGAGGTTGCATGTTTTAAATTGAAATTGAACAATGTTTTTAGTTCATTAAATGTTGATCTAAAACGTGCATCCAAATTCGTGCGAAAATGTGTGATTTGTTATCAGTGTGGAGCGCCGTGGCCTCGTGGTTCGAAGCATTGAATTTGTAATCTGTATATGTAAAAGGTAAAGCTACAGGTTGTGGGTTCGTGTCCTGCCTGGGACATGGTGCGTGTGCCCTTGGGCAAGGCACTTTTGTCACTCATTGCTTCTCTCCACCCAGGAGTAAATGGGTACCTGTGAGGGCAGAGATGGTTATTGTGGTTGATTTTAGCTGCTTTGCGCCGAATTGGCAGCATCGAGCTGTATACTCCCCAGGGAGCTGAGATGGTATTTGGAATGTTTCGTGGGCCCAATGACCGGGGTAATTAATTTACCTCCAAAAAGGCACTTGGGGAGACAATCCCAGATTTATGCTATTTTATCCTTCGCAATTCAGCTCCACAGCTGCAAGTAAGGACAAACAGAACCGTTCTCACCTGAACGTGTTTGTTTTTGTACAACTGCGGTGCGACCAAAAAACATCGTACAGCCGTGCAATTTCCGTATACGAATTTCCCTGTGTTTTTTTTTTAGCGCAGTCTCACTTCTACAACTGCCATGCGATTACTGTTCAAAAAAATATAGACGCCCACAAAAATATAAACGCCCCAAAAATTGTTATTTGTCTTGATTTGTAAACAACATTTGTGTCCATCTCTGCCAGTGAGGAATTGCAGTGATGCAGTAATTCCACCCACAACACAGATGTGGGTAGAATCACTGCATCACTGAGGCGTTTATATTTTTGTTCAGTGTATATAAACGACTGATATTACAGCACTGCATGCTGCCGTACGCTGTTATTTTTGTACCTGCGTCGTGACTCTAACATTATACGCCACCGGTTTTTTTACCTGTGCACTGGCGCCCAAATAGACCTATGTATTCTGGTCGAGTGTCTCAGCCATGTTAATGTTGAGGTCCAGCCGACGAAGCCCCCGATGTTCCTACGATCTGGGGATTGGACTTTTGGAGCATTATTTTGGGGCACCTCAGAGCCGAACCAAACGCAGGTTTTATGATTGAAATTCGATATTGATTACACACTATACTATAGCTATAGCGGTGATTTCGATGCCACATCCCGGCGGCTCACCAACAAAATACTAGTACATGTAGTTAGGAAAATGACCTGGGGCCTTTTCGTTTATTAAACTGAGGTTAAAAGGGAAAACAATCAGACATATTGGAGATCATGGGTAGGGCGACTTTAACTTTTTGGAATTGGAGAGCCTAATAATTATATAAGAGTAGCCGTGATATTTCACAAAACAATCTTTGGGGCTTTCCGTTTGCCATAAAAAGGGCGGCCCAAGTTTTTGGCCCATTCCTGCTAATACTAGTCGCATATGGCTTTCCGTTGTCATTGCTTCGGTGTGGCATTCAAGCAAGAGAGACCATAAGTGTCATATACATGTAAAATGTTAGGGGGGGGGGGGGTGGGGGTCGCTAATGGACATTCGGAGCTCTTGTACTTTTTGTTTTGTTATTCAATCGTGACTTCAACTTTCAAGACAAAGGTGACGGTGTGAGCCTAGACTCCATTACTGCTGGCTAGCTAGCGAAAAAGTGCAGTTCATTCTGAATTGCTTCACAGTTGCACTTGGGACACTCCTAGCAGATCATGGTAGTTGACTTCATCTGGCAATTTAATGTCCTCGTACGTGCACGCGAGTGCGTTGCTCAAGCACGATCGACTATACAAACTCACCCCCAATAAAATGAAATAAAAAAGCGCGTCACCGGAGATCGAGAGAGAGGTGTCAAGATGTTATGATCTTTTTGAATACTTGAGTTCATAAATACAACAAAAACTGGTGGTGGCAGGTTGTAATTAGCTTCTTGGTCCAATCCTTATCGCTCGAGTATTCAGCAGCGCTAGCGAGCCTTTCCTAAATAGATCTAACCGCCTAAACCGTTGACAACCTCTCCACTTAGGGCTGGCCATTCGCGAGCCCGTTCGATAGCTACAATACTATTACCCGGCCAAGTTTTAAGGGGAGAAGGTGAAGCATTAATATCTACTTGTCCTTTTCGACTAAAACCGGAGTGATATATTGGGGGCCTGAGCCTGACGTTAATTCGTTTGCAGATGGTGTTTGCACAGTTCTCCATACTGGCCGGGGTTGTGGGAGGGTTGGGTGATGCCGTTTTTCCATTAATATTTTCCTCCCGCCTCGCGCTTGGTTGGGTGGCCAGCAACCAACGAGGCGGGTCGTTGACAAGCTGCCAAGTTCAATTGCGCGCCGAGCTCGGGATGGACACACAGTCGCAAAGGACGGTGAAAATATAACAGCGCTGCATGCTATACACATTAACACCTCGGTTCACATTATACATTATAAACTCCACCATACTCGGCAATCATGAAACAAAGAAACATTAATACTAGAGCTGGGCGATCCTACAAACAGACATTAAAATGTGAAATCTGCATTAGGAACCGATTCTTACTTTTGCGGATATAGGCCTACTTGTGAAACTTGAAAAGTTAGAATGATGTGGGTTTTTTTTCTTGGAGGGAATCAATCATTTTGTTGATGTTGCTTAATGTAAACAATATTTATTTTATTTTATTTACTTATTTATTTATTATTTCGGGTAGCCCATTCAGTGAAATTATTTGTTCTTCCTTGGAGCCCACAATGAGAGAAGACAATGTGAAGCAACAAGGTGAATTTTTTGTTTTGTTAATTCAAAAACAAAACGAATAATTTTGGCTCATTTGGTAGGCCCTATACACATTTAAATTTGCAATCTCCTTTTTGTTTTCAATTTCATCTCTAAACACTTTTTTTATCCCTGAAAAAAATATAATAAAAATTATGAAAAACAGTAATTATAACACTTTCATTGTGCAAAGTTGGGCTTGATCTATATGCGAAACCACTAACTCATATTATAAACTATAGGCCTACTGCGCAAAGCTCTATTAATAGTTTGAAAAAAACATCTCCAATTGCGTACACGTAACCCACACAACCTGTAATTCAAGCACAATTAAATATACGGTGGTTTTTTGTTCTATGTAAACTCACTTAAAAAAAAGAAGGGTGAATTCTATACTCGAATAATAGAGTGTACAGGAGTTGACATTTCCTATTTTAGCGTCCAAAGTTCAGGCCCGGTAGCTTGCTTGGGAGAAAATGTCGTCAGTGAAATGACTCGTATCGCCTCGACGAGAGGCCCGGTGGAACGGACCGCCATGTTCGCTTCATTACGCTCATCAAACAGTAGCTTATTTTTACGCCGGTACCCCGTCTCACTTTGATATGATGACGGTAAACGATACAGGCTACTTCATGACTCGTTCACGGTCGACCGCGGTCGAGCATATGTCATTCCTCCTTGTTCTGTGTGGTATTATTATACATCAAACTACTACTGCTTGGAGAGCTGTCTTGGGGGTAATCCGAGCAAGACTTGATGCGTGACCATTGGCGATATTTCATACTTTAGCCGACGGTGACCTGACACCGGATCGAGAAACAAAAAACCTCACCGTGAATCAGATCAAAATTATACTAGTCGCGTCAGATTACTCGATGTGCAAACCGATCTGGAATTTGATTTTTGGTAATCCTTCTTGATTTTTTTTATTTTTAGAATTGGTGGTATCTGACTGGTTCGTTGATTGCTTTGTGGTTGGAATATTAATGCTCAGATATGAGCCAACATGAAACACTTTGAAGTTATTTACGAGTGCATAAAATGTCATTAGCGTGCAGTTACTATGGAGAATACCATGCCAGAGCGTGCAACGCACGGTTAGAGTACCTCATATATTTACATCGTGTTGTGATTTTCTCATAATTTTTCTCTCCGTCTTAAAACCTTGCAGATTTAATGCATCCAAATTCTCGTCAATCTCCAGCATCTAAGATACTTTCTGAAAGTCGTCCGGAGTTGTAGACTGAGTCGAGATTTATAGTGATTAATCTTGGAACTATTAAACGGCGACATGATGGCCACTGACATGGCAGTGGGTTTTGGCCACCAGGGCATGACGTCAGTCAATAATTTCGGCCACAGCTTTCCGCTACACTCACACCATCAGATGGTCGGGTATGACTACTATACCAACCCCGCCAGGGGCTACCAAGATCACGTGATGGTGGCACAGCACAATCAGCAACACGAGGAGGTAGATGAGGAAGACATAGAAGATGAAGATGATGATGATGAGGATGAGTTAGAGGAGAGCGATAATGAGTCCATGTACACCTCGGCCGACATGGACTCTGAGGTCGCCAGCGAGGATCTAGCGGAGCCCGAGCCCAACGTTGCCGAGCAGCTTTTAGAGTTTGCCCAGGCCGTCAATCGAGACATCCAGAAGTACTTTGGCCGCAATCAAAGTGCGCACGAACCCGAGACCTCTGCACTGGCGACCGTTTACGAGGACCGCTTCGCCTCGGGCAAATCGGGACGGGAGCTGTACTACGCCGACCTGCTGCGGGTGGCTCAAAATGGCGACGCCGCCGAACCGTCCTGCAGAACGGGGCGTGGGGGAATCGGGAGGAGGCATGATGCTTCCCTATCGCCCCGTACGTCAACAACATCGGCAGGGGAAAATGCAGTTGTAATCAACGCGAACTATTCCTGCCAGAAAGGACTGGGACCTTTAAAGGAGCTGTTTGATTTTGCCATCGGGGGCTGCGCGGACAGTGTCAGCAGTAATGACCGCCGCGACGGCCGTTGGCAATCCCAGGAGGACTCTGCCCAGAAATGCTTCCAGACGTTACCGTGGAGAAAGCGGGCCCTCCCTAGTAGCTTCTTCGTGGAGCCTGGTTCCCGTGGCCAGCCCCGCACTGACTCTATTGGCTACGACCCGCATGTGACCATGATAGAGGAACATGAGACACCAGACTTCAGTGATCTTGTCGCTAATTTCACCGCCGATTAATTACGACAGCCAGAAAATGACAGCTACAACCGTTAGCCATTGAACCAGGACATTTGATCGTGCGTCTGTAACCAGTTCACACAGGGATTATTTTAACATCACCGAGCCGAGGGGCGGGATTATTTTTATCGAAACTCGATCTGAAGTGGGTTCAGGCCGATAGTGCCGGGAAGAACACCCACGCATTTTTGGCCTTGATCGCAGCTGACAAACATTTCCGGCCTTGCTCGTGGCGTGTTTATGCGCCATCCGTTTTGAATCTGGGGAAAACTTTGCGTTTATATACGTCATCTGGTGCGAACTGTTAAACAAAAACACCACGCCAATCTGTCGAAGTTCTTTCAAGCACCGATATTGCATGATTTTAAACAATTTATAGGTGTCCCAAAAAACTCAACAGTTTTTGTTGAGTATCATATAGGCCTACTCCTTTTAGGAACAATATATCGCCCTAAGCCTTGAACCTTAATTAGTTATATCATGTCCTGGCTATCAAATTTGAGCAAAATTGCCGCTTTTTTTGCACAACTTGAAAACCAAATTTCTGTTTAGAGATGACTTGTATTACCACAAAAGAAGAAGGCAACATATGGCAACAATATTCATCTCTTTTGCAGTGCAACGAAATAAAAGAACTGTAATTTGATAATTAAATGTAGAATACACTATTGGTAATTGCTTGAATTATTATGAATAGGTGGATTTGGGTGGTTGTAAATATTGTTTAACTGACCTAAAGTTTTACAATCATCGATGCCGAGGAAAGCAAGAAAACCGGCGTCGGGCAGTGGTTCCTAATTATGTTCATGGTTTTTTTTCGCAAACAATTGTAGGATATCTAGCGCAATCATTTTGCTGGATGCCTACAATCATTATTTACTTTCAAATAAGTAAGATATTTTTCTTAATAATTTGGTAGTAAACATTTTTGATATCTGCAAATGGTATCCTACCTTTCAGTTACGCACAAGGAAATTCTACCTCCCAAAATGAACAAGGCAATTGTGGACATTAGTTACATGTACATTAAGTCTCCTTCTGCCAAAGATCGACCAGCAGGCAGTACAGTACCATCCAAAACTAATAAGGCAACATATATCAATAATCTATTTCAGTGTAATGAAGACAAAAAAGTCCATACTATCTGGTAAATGTCCCCAGTTGAGAGATAACGCAATGAATTCATTTTGTCCCAGGCCCAGTTTAAACCACGTCACACTAGAGGCATCCTGAGGCATCCTGAGCCACGCAGCGCTTTTACGCGCTTTCTACTAGCGCTCAAACCCCTGCGGTATTTCAGCCAGATCTGTGGTTATTAGCGCCAAAAAATCATGCGCCCAATCAGAGCCTCCGTTACAAACAGACCAAGGCCATTTCCTAAACCCTGGCTTTGGATCTGTCTAGTCTCCGGCTACAGCCTATTGTTAAACTGTATGAATGAAGCCTGAGACCATAGAGCTGTTCCTTGCTCTATGCTGAGACTAGACAAAGACAAAGCTGGGGTTCAAAACAAATGTTCATCCTCCCACGTAACAATTAAAATCATTCGGAAAAATTGTAGAAATTAACGTACAGAACGTGAAATAAAGCCTTGCTATTATATATTATACAGAATAAGAAACATAAAAGACTGAAAAGCTACGTAAACGCCAATAAAATTAAGTATAGTGGTAGAAATTGTCATTTTACCAGGGGTGCACGTTCATATCATGTATTGGCCATCTTGTTTAATGATTGCTGCGAATGCAGGGTTTGAGGGCGACAATTCAAGAGCCAACTCTGCGTGGCTCAGGATGCCGTCACACTAGAGGCCAAATGAGCCGGGGTGCCGTCGAAATGATAATTCTTGGTATATACCTGGATATTCGAAGTACAATCGAAGTGCATTCTAAACATTTCTGACGGCATTCCAAACAATCGGGCCTATTCTTGTGGCCGGCCCGAATATTTTGCTCATGCTCAAAACTTTCGAGGTGCATTCGAAGTACAGAAATATCGAACGGCATTCGAAGTGTATTCTAACTGCATAATTCTAACTGCATTCTAGATATTCTTAATCTTATGGCATTTCATTTTCAGCAGCATTCGAAACATTCTGATCGCATTCGAGGGAGAATCGAAACGGCAAGCCACTTCAAATCCTGCCAGAATGTCCCGGTCTGCATTGAGGAGTCGCCTGGAGAACATCAACTTAATTGTTGTCAATTTTTTCACAATTTTCGTCAATTTGAAATTCCCGCCCGAATTTGGCGCGAATTTTTGAAAATTCTCAATTTCGGCTGGTTCTGCTTGATTCCTGATTCCGAATAAGTGTGACGGGGCCTTTAGAAGGTGCAGTTTTTAGATCGGTATTTGTTATTGATGATAAATGTTTGATTTTAGTTATTAAAACAAGAGGAAAGAATTCCATATATTCCAGTTTTTACCACAAAGGATGTTTTAATTTCAGAAGTTGGAGAACACTGTTTAGGGAGTTTCTCCTTTTTCTGTCGGGGCCCATAGGTTTTGTACACAGGAACTTAAATGATGTCCAGGAATGTAATTTTTTTTAAACAAAAACAGAATTTGTATAAATTATTGCGAGTTTTCTTAATGTTTGGGAAAATACGGTGCATAGGAATCTTTCAAAACAATTGTGAAAGATCCGGATAGAAAAGAAACTAATACAAAAAAAATTGTTTTGATACAACAAATTTGCTTCCAAGGGAAAATACCACAGAATATGGCCATTTACGTTAAAACAAAAGTTAAAATGTAGTAAAATGCTGCATACATTGTATACACATTGATTTTAAAAGATGGAATAAATATGGATTTGCCGGTTTCAAACGTATGTAATGTTCGTGTGTTAATGCCTGAGCCGAAGGCAAGGGCATTAACCAGTTCGTGCCGGGATTATTGTAACATTCACCGAGCCGAGGCGCGGGATTATTGTTAACAAAACCTGATCCGAGGCGGGTTCAGGCCGATAGTATCGAGAAGCACAACCATGCATTTCCAGGCTTGCTCGTTGCTGACAGACATTTCCGGCCTCGTTCGTGGCGTGTTTATGCGTCATCCGTTTCGAATCTCAGAAAAACTTTGCGTGTATACATGTACGTCCTCCGGCGTGAACTTGTTAACAATGTCTAGGCTCATGAGCCGGTTTTACACGTACATTTAATACAAGCCAACCACATTTATTCAAATTTATTAATACCTTTCGGGTAAAATATGTCAAAACAAGTAAAAACATATAGGTTTCCAACTATTTTGTTAAACAATGATATACTTCATGTATATGTTTTGTGAAACACCCCTCTAGCAACGTTTGTGGTATGATCTTCGAATATCTTTGCTCTCGTAATCAGTCCGTAATCATTGGCGCGCCCGTCCCACTTAATGCGCAATGTTACGCAGAACGCACCCTGCCAGTACAGCGTTAATTAAGGACAATGAAATACTGACTCGTTTGTAGTATTGTGCGTGCCTTGTGAGGTTTCAACCAATAAAACGGCAAAGTTACCAGATTGTATCGCCGTCAAAATTTCATGCGACACTGGAAAAGTGTTTAAAACCAACCAACCGGTCTTTATCAATTTGAAACCGGCCACGTGACGGGCTCTCGACCAATAGACGATGTGCCCTCTGTTTACATCTGTATTCAAATGTGCCTGGCAGTATGCGCACGCATCATGTTTTACATAAACTTGGTTAAGAGTGACATCAGAGGTCACATAATTCAAAGGCGATCTGACCTGCGACGTCACTCTTTAAAGGTAGGATACACCATTTGCAGATATCAAAAAATTGTACTACCGAATTATTAAGAAATATCTTACTCATTTGAAAGTAAATATTGATTCTAGGCATCCAGCAAAATGATTGTGCTAGATATCCTGTAATTATTCTGAAAAATAGAATTTTATAAATAAAAAACAAAGATAACATAAAAATAACACGCTGTTTAACATGCTTTTCTTGGCATCTATGATTGTGAAACTTCGGACAGGTCAGTTAAACGATATTTACTATAAAATACAACCCCCCATATCTACTCATTCATGATAATTCAAGCAATTACCAATGGTGTTTCCTACCTTTAAGCAAATTGTATGTAAAACACGATGTGTGCGCTGTGCGCATATTGCCGGGCACATTTGAATACTGATGTAAACACGTGACGTAAGAGGGCACATCGTCTATAGGATTTGGTAAATTTATAAATTTGTGTTTATAAAGATTATAAAAATTTGTGCCCTTATCATACTCTAGAGAGAGAATACAAAAATATAAAAGCATCAGTTTTAATTTTTGAAAAAGTATAATTGCTTCTGCCTTAATATCGTTTGTACTGAATACCCGTGCTTGAGTCATTTCGCACAGTTCATGTCTGCAGTCCCAAGTTCGTCCAGGCTTATGTCCAGAATTTTGTCGTGACCCTCAAACTTAATGTAACCTTTAAACTTCGACCCCCGAAGGAAGATGGGAAACCAGTACACATCGTCTGGCCACATACTGTGGAAAGGAATGGCATCCAGGGCGAACCACTCCGGTCTCATCTCTGCAACGAGAGGTCAAAGGTTACACAACAACAGTGCTTAGATTAGAATAAACTAGGTAAAAAATGTCTACACAGTTCGGTTATGCAATTTGCAATTACTGGAACGAGGGCCATGCATGACCCTATACCCCCCCACCCCCCACCACCTATACCCCCCACCACCTATACCCCCCCACCCCCACCACCACAACCCCCCCCCCCCCAAAAAAAAAACACCTCTGGGTGGGCGTAGTCAGCAAAACTCTGTAGTCTTTCCCAAAGACGACAGTTATCGATATTATGACGTCGCGTTAGATCTTTTCACACAGTACGCCTGTAAATGACATGATTAATAGACCAGCTCCCCTACTCATACAGTTGTCTTTGCAAACCTGCGCCTGTGGTTTAACTTCTTCTTTATTTCTCCGCAGGCTTTCCAACAGAGCCAATCAGCGATCTCAGAACAGCGGTTATCAACATACGTGCAGCATCCACGCACCCACGGAATTCCTTTGTGAAGCAGCGCTAATTAGATATGCAACGCAGGCCCACGCGACTGCTGAATGGGTAGTTGACTGCGTTAAGCCGCAATACATAATTATTCAAATAGTCAAAATTGCATTAAAAAGTCATGCCTCATTTTTTGCAGGCTTGCAAAGACGATAGTACGAGTGGCGTGGGGAAGCTGATCTATAAATCGTGTCGTTTGCCGGCGCACTACGTTAAAATATTTTATGCAATGTGCACAATATCAATTATATTTTATAGTCGTCTCTGGTAGGTAGATTCACCAAATTTTAAAGTTGATTTGATAGTTGTTGAATTGATTTTAAAGAGCTTTCGAAATGCAATTAAATAAGAGGTCCCCTAGCTTCATAGGGCAAGCGGTTCTTAAGTTATCACCATTTTGAAGTCTTATTTTTTTACTTAAAATGATGCTTGTTTTGGCTGAAAAACTGTAACCACATCATTTGATAATGTGTACAAACATATGGGAAGTTTACACACACAGTGGCAGCATTGCTGTTTTGGGGAACCCATAACTTTTTTGGGCAACGTGATTTTCTTACAAACCAAACTTTTTAAGGTCAACTACACCCTGTAATTCTTCTTTT
The DNA here is from genome assembly GCA_037893245.1 of Crossaster papposus. Taxonomy (NCBI): domain Eukaryota; kingdom Metazoa; phylum Echinodermata; class Asteroidea; order Velatida; family Solasteridae; genus Crossaster; species Crossaster papposus. The sequence goes on from JBAIAA010000237.1 coordinate 1,181,829, forward strand.
TTGACGTTTGGAGCTTTTACAAAAATTCCCTTGTATGTTACATTTCATGACTAGATGTGGTCACACAAACTGAGGTAATTTTGGGCATAAAAATGGCGCCACCAATGTCCATGGTGGTGATTCTGCCTATCTCTGGCAAAGACTACGGTTGGCCACCCTCTTTATAAACTCCACCCTCTGAAGATTGTGGTCCAAGATTCGTCATTTGCGACAATGATTACCTTCCGTTTCTTGAAGTTCCCCCTCATATTTGTCACCTCGGAAGACGTGTACCTCCATAATCTGCGGCTCGCCGACAAACTCGAAGTCAAGCCTCCCAACTTCCTCAAATTCCGTCAGGGTGAGACCGCACTCCTCCTCCACTTCCCTGCAGAGACCCAAACAAAAAGTCGTCAGTCATCAAAGACGAAAAGAATGTAGTATCCCGACACCATTTTTTAGTACTAGCCGTTGTGTACAAAGTCCTAACAAAATATCTCAATGTTTATCAGTCCCAGATTCATGTCTTTTCAACATTCTTGCACTGATTGACCATGAAGAAAAATGATGTGTAATACATATTTTTTTTAAATAAACGTCAGACCTAGGGGTCATTCCTTGTCAATTCAACACACTTTTAGACCTGACCCTCACAGATTAAAATGATATTTGATTAAAATGTTATGATTGGTCTATAAAGAAACCCCCAAAACTATTATTTTTTTTTAATTTGGATCGTTGGTTTTTGAGATATAAATGTTCCATTGACTTGAATTAAATATAGGTCAGTAAACTTTATAATAATTAGCCATGACCTCCAAACTTTAAATACTCATATCTCCAAAAAATATAGCACCTAAAAAAGAAGGTCAAGTTGTACATGATTTTAGAGCTCTTTGAATGGTCTCCATAATTTTATTAGAGAAAATACAGAAAATCAAAACAAAATGACCTTTGATCTTGAATTATATATTTCATAATTTATTAAAAATTTTGATTTTTTTTTTAAAGCTCAATTGGTGAGGGTCGGGTCCAAAATGGTTGAATAAAGGTTTCACGGTTAACATGCGGCATCTTGTTCATGGGGCAAATTTACACGCGTTGCTGTGTACGCATCGTCGATCGAAATCTTTTGCGCTTCCAAGTCATCATGCGTTCATTCAAAAATGTGCGCGCGTCTAGCAACACGTGTTCTTTTTGCCCTGTGAACGTGAACAAGATGGCATATTACTGTGAAACACCTTATTGACTCGGAATGACCCCTGGCACAAACCTTTTGGCTCCTTGGGCGATAGTCTCCCCAGCTTCTACTTTCCCTCCGAACCCATTCCATCGATTGACGCCGAAGCCTCGTTTCTTCATACCTAGGAGGACCCTGAATTCCTCCCTGATTAACACTAACGTCAGAACTTTATTAGGTACTGCCATGGTTTCTGAAAAAAGAAACGAAAGATATTAAAAGGGGTGTTGGTCCGACCACCTCCGACGTTTATCAAAATCCTCACGAACATGTATTGATTTTAACTTAATTGACTCTTTTAACCTATTGTAGGTGTCTCCAACAACTACATTTTTGTTTTATATTATTCTATTCGTTTGCTAAATTTTCTAAATGATTTTTATTTTAGTTTTAACATTATTTTTATTTGTATATGAAACACAGCTGTCAAACTGCTCTTACTAATTAAGGATTTGTTTTATTTTTATATTTTGTGGTTTTATATTTTAACTTTTTCTTCTTCTCTATGTGGCCATTTCATTTGATTTAAATATTGTTCATAATATCTATCTTAAACTGTTTTAATTAATATTTATGTAATATGCAGGGCCCTTTTGGGGGGTGAAATGTGCCCTATGCAGCCATTGTCTGCACAAATATCGGAGCAACAAGACCACGTCTCTTTTCACAAGTAAATACTTTCTGGGATAGGGGCGCTGGCAGTTGAGGAAATGCTAACCAATACGGTCATCCTGAAAATGTCACCTGTTTATATTTTATTTTAATAAAACCCTTAAATAAAAATCTTACTCCTCCATGATTAACCAGTTCGCGCTGAGATTATTTTAACATCACTGAGCCAAGGCACGGGATTATTTTTAACGAAACTCGATTCGAGGCGGGTTCAGGCCGATGGTCAGCATGGTACCCAGGAAGCACACCCACGCATTTTCGGCCTTGCTCGTGACGTGTTTATGCGTCATCCGTCGTCCGGCGCAAACTGGTTAAACCAAGCAACATGCAAAATCGGCCAGTTGTATTACAACTGCGTCCACTTCACGCCTTCGCTCTCTGCGTCTGCCACTTCATGACCTCATCGGCCATGAGCAATCTCCTTGAAAATCCTGGATCCGCTATTGACTTGGGGAAAAATAGTGGTCGAGTGGTCTAACAGTAACAAATAGTCCAAGTACCACAACACAAGCAGAGACCAAATGCAAGTTTAGCTGCCGCGCCGTTAAAGTGACAGCGCGCCCCCTGTTGGTTTTGCACGGTTGTCAGTCTGGTTCGGCCTGATTTGGCATTTCATCTGGATCTCAGTGCTTTTACGCTATTGAGGTTTGGAAAGGCGCGGCGGGAATCAGTCTACATCATGTACCTGTGTATTCCAATGGCAGATTTTTGGTCACTCGAAATTTAGGCTAAAAAGTGCTGAATTTTTTGCTAGGCTAGGCTTACAACTTGAAGTGCATTGTTAACATTATCCGAGCGTCATAATGCCACTACCTATGCAAATATTTGGGCAGGTAAATAAATAATTATTGTTATAATAATAATATTATTATACTTTTGTCAATTTATTTTTGGCCAGCCTAAATTTGGGTTGTTAAGGTTTAGTTAATTCAGTTGATTTTGTGGATTGCTTGTGTGTTTGTAATAAATAATAATAATAATAATAAATTTTCCTCTTCTGGGCCGCTAAATAACGTCGTTATCCAACGTCTAGGAGCCAGTTAACAAAAGTGTTTATTTTGCCGGTTCACGGTCTGACTTTTTCCCGTTTATATTAAGCCGGCAGATTGCACAGTCATATTTTTATGATGTACATTAGTATTAGATTATACACAATCAATGTATATAAGTTCTCCAATACTAGTTCTACTTATAGGGTAAATCTAGGGGGGGAGTATTCGACTAGATAAGAAAAATTGACACCATTATTGCGGTCTGCATGACGTAATGAAAAGGCAAGCCGTCGCCGATCTTTCCGGATGTCCGACCGTGAGAATCTAATTTAAATATGGGAGCTAGAATCATTATAAATTTTAACAAAAATAGGTACTACTTTGTTTGCAGCATAACTTTTATTTAAAGTCAACACTGTAAAAACAAATTGCTACTTGCGACTACCTGCTTTACTCACGCCTAAATGAATACTCGCGCCTGAACTAGTACTCAAATCTGACTGAGTACTTGAATAGATGAAAAAGTATGAGTAATATGAATAGCACAAACTACTCACGAGTATTTGAGTACTCGCGTTAGTTGCTCAGCAGTGGTCCACATCACAGCATTCAACCATTATCAACCAATTTATGTTTGTTTTAACAGGGTCAGGTGGAGGCTATGCAGATTGACATGCAGCCAGAAGGCAGTGATAGTCCTGAAGAACTGGCGTACACCGTAGACAACCCTACCCTAGTAAGACGTCTTTTTTTCACCCTAACCCCTGAGGCTCTTAACCCTAACCCCCAAGGTTCTTAACCCTAACCCCCGAGGTTCTTAACCCTAACCCCGAGGTTCTTAACCCTAACCCCCGAGGTTCTTAACCCTAACCCCCGAGGCTCTCGCACTAGAAAGCATACCATAGCTAACAAGCTTGCAAAAAGCTGGGTCACCGGTTCCACCAGGGTTCAAGCGGCACTTACCATGCTATTCGGCATGCTTTGAACTAGGAATACATGTAATATGAGATTTTTTTTAACCCTAACTCTCCCAAATCTTCCAAAATCAATATGATTTTGCACACACCCTAGGGAGTTAGGGTTATCAAATGATGAAAAATCAATTGTTTTTTTACGGCGAAGCGACTTTGGAAAAAAGTGAAGTGGCACGTCGCAGGGTTAAACGATAACAATGCACAACTTACAAAAAGTATACTATAACCTTAACTCTGTTTTTCTATTTTACAAATCTATATATTTTTTTCATTTACAAGAATATTATGTTTTAAATTCTTCTTTTTTTTTCGTTGAAGGATTTAGATGGGTACGCATCGAGTTACTCAGGACTGGCTAAGATCAACCGCTTGCTGTTTGTCGCTGCGCATTGCCCATCCCTGAAGATTGAAGCCCTTCGGATTGCTCTCAGCTACACCCAGTCCACCTATAATACACCAATGTACCAGATCATTCAACGCAAGCTGACCGAAGCAGTGTAAGGGGTTGTTATTACGGAACGAATCTTGCATCCTGCCACCACTTTTTTTGCCATGTCAATCATAGTCTTGGTTGCAATACGTTTTAATTGCGGTATGCAGCGCGCGTAGGCCGCTGATGCAGGCACCCTCTAACTTACGCCATGATCTTCAAATAGGTTTTGGTTAACCAGTTCGCGCCGGGATTATTTTAACATCATCGAGCCGATGGGCGGGATTATTTTTAACGAAACTCGATCCGAAGCGTGTTCAGGCCGATGGTGCCGGGAAGCACACCCACGCATTTCCGGCCTTGCTCGCTGCTGACAGAGATTTCCGAACTTGAACTTGGCGTGTTTATGCGTCATCTGTTTTGAATTTTGGGGAAACTTTGCGTTTATATTCGTCATCCGGCGTAAACTGGTTAACTGACATAATCACTCGGAAAATATTAATTCGAAGTGACAGCACTACAGAGCTGTGTTTAAATAGAAGTTCATTTTAACTTATTTTAGATTTAAATAATTTTAAAATTTTAAATCAAGTAGAATTTGTGGATGAGGTGTTATACAACAAATATTCACTGCTTTATCTTGTGGTGTGGTAAAACTAGCCTCTCTTACTGAACCATGGAGTTTTCTATTTTAGAAAAATAAAATAGGAAACTCCATGGATCATCACCTAGGAAGGCTAGTTTTACCACATCACTCGAAGCAGTAATAATTGGCTTTTTCGCAAGTTGCGAAAAAGCCTTTGTTTTTGTTCTGATTTTTTTTTTCTTCTTCTTTTTTTCTTTCTTTTCTTTTAGTAACCAAAACCCCATAGACTTTGTACACGTTTTTTTGCACAAGTACTTTTACCAGAAAACAAAGTCGTATTTCCATAAAACTTAACCCAAGTGAAGACCCCATAGTAAGCTCGTGCCTAGCAAACATACGTTATGGTGACGTCATCAGGGGTCACGTGACGTCATCTTAAAGGTGTAATTGATGTAATCTTTGAAATTCCATAACAAATCAACCGCAAAAGACCGAAACTTTATTTTTGTGGCAATAGATAGAATAATCCAGGATCTTCATTTTATCTCATGTGCGTGAAATCACGTGACCCTTCCTTCCGGTCCAAACCGGAAGTGCCTTATAATTTAAAACTGGAAAATGATATGAACTTACTTTCAACAATGTTAGTGTCTGGCTAGAATAAACTTTTCAAAAAAATTACCGGCGACGTCATAACACGTTATAGCGCCCTCTAGCGGCAGGTTGAAAAATGGTTAAAATGCATAATTTGTTGATGTGTGTGGCGAAGTTTGCTGAAATCACTTTATAACCGGTGTATATAATCAGCTTCGTGCTAAGAACATATTGAAAAAGAGAAATATTGATGACGTCACCAAACCGGAAGTTACAATGAAAAGACCTTTAAACCTTAAAAAGTCGCTTAAACATCAACCGCAATAGATATATTCAAGATTTTTGCTTCATACAGCAAAGTTAAGACTGTTAATTACGTCACGATGACGTCATCAAGTGTCAGATTACAAGCAACCAAATATTTCTAGATTTAATCTTTAAAAATCAATATAAAATCAACTGTAAGAATTCTGATTTAGATTTTTAAGGGGATTGATCGATTAATCCATGGTCTTCATAATTTGTATTACATGCAAAAAGACCTGACACTTCCTTCCGGTCCAAACTGGAAGTGCCTTATAATTTAAAAGTGGAAAACGATGCTAACTTACTTTCAACGATGTTAGGCGCTGGCTAGGTTGTAAGTAACACAAAATTAACAGTGACTTCATAAAATGTTAAAGTGCCCTCTAGCGTTTTTAGACGTTGAAGGCATATCTCAGCAACGGATCGTGTTAACATAACACCTCATTTTGTGTTGTTAGGTGATAGAAAGTTGCACACAAAGTTCACAAACGTGTGACGTCATCGTTTTATTAAGTTTGAATTTTTGTTAATCTGTTTAAATTAACCTAAATTCGTTTTTAATGATTTTAAATTGTTTTTATAGTAACAAAGTTCAAATTTTGAAAACAAATATTCTAAAAAATTGCGAATACGAAAAAGCCCTATGTTCTGTTCCTCGAACAGACGTAGTTCTAGTTTGTATATTATTTGATGCTCTCAATGTATAGACCATGTGCCCTCTGTTTAAATCTGTATTCAAATCTGCCCGGCAATATGCGCACGCATCATGTTTTACATAAATTTGGTTAAGAGATGACATCCGAGGTCACATAATTCAAAGGCGATCGGACCTGCGACGTCACTCTTTAAGCAAATTGTATGTAAAACACGATGTGTCCGCATCACTGCCGGGCACATTTGAATACAGATGTAAACACGTGACGTCAGAGGGCACATCGTCTATATGCTTTATGATTTGAAATTAACTACATCAATGTGAAAATCCAGACAAGTAATTCAGCCAATTAAACGTCTGCTTTAGTTCTAGCACGTCCATCCTACCTGACGCAGTGGTTGGGGTTGTTCACAACGTTCCGCCGTTTGACACCCAGTGGGTGGAAACGACCAATAAGAAGGCAGCGTTGAAGCTGGAGAAACTGGATACTGACCTTAAGAACTACAAGAGTAACTCCATCAAAGAGAGCATCAGGTCAGTGTCTGATGAGCACGTCATAAGAGTTCTAACGAGTCACTGATTTTTGTGACCCAATTTAAAACAATGTGACTAGTCCTCATTAGTCGAGTCGAGTCACAGTGCTCGAGTCGAGTTGAGCGGAATCACATTGTTGAGCGAAATCACATTGTTGAGCGGAATCACATTGTTGAGCGGAATCACATTGTCACACATTGTCAAGTCGAGTCACATTGTCGAGTCGACTCGACTAGACGAGACGAGACGAGACGAGACGAGACGAGACGAGACGAGACGAGACGAGACGAGACGAGACGAGACGAGACGAGACGAGACGAGACGAGACGAGACGAGACGAGACGAGACGAGACGAGACGAGACGAGTCGAGTTAGAGAAAATATAATCACTATAAATATTTTCTGCAAAGTTTTGCTTTTTTTCTGGGACTCAAGTGCTATTAGCCTTCACTTCACTCAAGTTGAGTCGAGTTGAGTCATTACCTGCAGTAACCTAGGTCGAGTCATTTACCTGTCGGGACTCGACTCGAATCGAGTCAAGTCATCCAAAAGTGTGACTCGAGTCTGATATATATTGTATGTCGGTGGCAAAACATGCTGAACATTTCTCTAATTTTCTTACCCCAAGCCAAACAGCCAACCTTTATGTGACTTTAAGACTTTAAAACAACAAAACTTTCGATGGGATGCCACAGTTATATATATGCATTGCTATTTCCTCAAAATAACCGTGAATACATTTTTATTCTCTGAACACAGGCGAGGGCATGACGATCTGGGCGATCACTATTTAGATCAGGGGGACCTGAGTAGTGCCCTCAAGTGTTACTCTAGAGCCAGGGATTACTGCACCAGCGCGAAGCACGTTGTCAACATGTGTCTCAATGTCATCAAGGTTAGTGATGCAGAATGTAGATGTAAGAGCCTTTAGGAATTAATAGTGCATCCTGATGCCACTTCTTTTCATCATCCCCTCATCACCCCCTCATCACCCGGAGGTTAGCGGACCTGTAAAAAATACCGGCCTTGTCTGGGGGATCCTCCATAGCCCGCCTCCCATGGGATTCTCCTGGAATACTGCCCAGAATCAATCTACCGTAATACTTCTATACAATGGTTCTTCAATCCTTCTGAAATGTTTCTCATTCTTTTTCTGTGTGATAATTGTTCCTACTGATTCCAAAGTTTTTATATTCTCCACAGTTCACTGGATTGTTTTTATTACTACCTATTGTCTTATCTTTGAACACATTCCCGCCGTGAATATGGCCACTGATGCCGGTACGGCGCTAAACCTAAAACCCACTCACTCACTCTTTTCATCATTCTTATTCTTACTGAAGGTTAGTCGTTGACTTTGCCTTTCTTGTTACACGTAGGTCAGCATCCATCTTCAGAACTGGTCCCATGTGCTTAGCTATGTCAACAAGGCAGAAGCAACTCCTGAAATATCCGAGGGACATGTAAGTATGTAGGGTGCTTCATGTCTCCATCCTTATCTTCAAGTAAACTGGGTTGGCCTATTAACCCTAACTCCCTCACCATTGTTATTGAACAATACAATTCCTTCAAAATCCTCCAACTTCCTTTGTTGTGCAGGGAGTTAGGGTTAAAAGGAAGTAGTTTGTTTTTATAGTTTTTATTCATAAATACCTGGGACAGTTTAGGCATTCCTATTGGTCGAGAGCCCGTCACGTGGCCGGTATTAAACGGACGATAAAGACATGGCTAGAAGTGTTTAAAACCAGTTGGCAACAAAAGTAGCCCCTGCACATGGACAACTCAATGGACATCCTTCTCCGGGCACTTCACTGCTGCGCAGACCATTGTTCTTATCTATTTTGAACCATTCGGGTGCAAAATCCTGTTTTCCTCCAACTATGACGAATTTAAGAAAAAAAGTCTTGCACTTTAAAAAAAAAATTCCATAAGTCGTGCACAAACGCGGTCGCGTCACGTTCGTTCTTTTCCCTTTGAAAAAAACACGCGCGCGTACGCCATTTAGACGCGGAGGCCTATCCAGTCTATATAATGGAGATCAATGGTAAATACGCTTTATTGCATGTATTGTGACGTAGAGCGACAGAGGCGGAAACATGTCATTTGACAGTGGCCCGTGAACATGGATAGGGGAAAACACACAGAATGGCGAAACACCAACATTTACTTGCGACAATTTTCCGTGATTTTCGGGGCTTTTTGGCTGAATTTTACAAAAAAAGGTATTTATGAATGGGAATAAATATGTGTTCGGTCGGTATTAATCACTCTGTTTAATACCGCTTGGAGTCTGGGTGCTGATAATTACCCTCGCCTTCGGCTCGGGTAATTATCAGCACCCAGACTCCAAGCGGTATTAAACAGAGTGATTAAAACCTCTCGAACACACATTTATTCCCTTATTGAAACAAAGTAGGATCTGTCTTGATGTAACCAGTTTGCGCCGGAGGACGTATATACATGCAAAGTTTTCCCATGGATGACGCATAAACATATTACGAGCAAGGCCGGAAATGTCTGTCAGCAGCGAGCAAGGCCGGAAATGCGTGGATGTGCTTCCTGGTACCATCGGCCTGAACCCGCCCCGGATTGAGTTTCGGTAAAAATAATCCCGTGCCTTGGCTCGGCGCAAACTGGTTAAATTTGTTAATTCTCCGTTAATATAACATTGAACATTCCCTCCCTGTGTACTTTTATGAGAAGCTAACATCGTGTCAACTTTATTTTGTAAAATGTGGACTTCGTCAACACTAATCTGAATTCAATAGTAGTTTAATTTTCTAACTACTGCGCTCTCTATTTAAGCTTTTATGTCCGTCAAGTGTGCAGAAAAATACATATGCATGTAATTTTAGAGTACACATCACGGATACGCAATGATAAACGCATAATGCAGATTGAAAACGGACACATGGATTTTCGGCCTAACTGATTAATGATAAGAATTTAGATAATTGGTATATTTAGTGCAGCACTATTTCACAGATTTGGTGTTGCCAAAAGTTTTTACTACCGAAGTTGTTCAGTTCAGTTAAAGATTTAAAAGCAAAATTAGTTCATTTTAATAAAAAAAAACCAATTTCTTTCAGCGAGATTCCAAGGATAATCTGACTATCGTCACCAAGCTGAAGTGCTCTGCTGGACTAGCGGAGCTCGCTATGAAGAAGTACAAGCCGGCTGCCAAGTACTTCCTACAGGCCGTCTTTGATCACTGTGACTTCCCCGATGTGAGTTTTCACGGCGACTGCCGTTATAACTTTTACCATACCAAGGCCGTGTTCCAAACCCCTAGCTTAGGCTTTATTCCGGCTCCATCTTGATTGCCAAACTGCCTAAATGAAGCCAGGGACGTACGGAGACTGCCGTTACAGATTTTTACCATTCCAAGAACAGGTTCCAAACCCCAGCGTAGGCTCCAGTCCGGCTCCATCTCGATTGCCAAACTGCATGAATGAAGCCAAGGACGTACGGAGACGAAGCTGGGGTTTGTGAAAAAGGCCTAGATAGTATCAGTAGCATCTCAAATCAACCAAAATGGGCCGTGTTCTGACAGCGTTTCTGCTAAACCGGTAAAAGTTAAAAACAGTTGCTCACCACCGGAGGCCGTTCATAAAATTAAAACTGACCGAGCGTTTGATCGGACACAGTTTTTCAAGTGTAGAGAGTTCCACTCGATGTGGTTTATTTCAGTTTCTGAGGTTACGTAAAACTTCCTCCTTGGCTCAAATCGCGCGTTGTAAGAAGAAGTTTCACTTCGTCACGTTTGCCCAGTTTACTGTACGTGATCTGGTGCCTTTCGTCGTCGCTGTGCTCAAGTCAAATAACAAGATGCATTTTCGCAATGTTATTAATTCCCTTGTTTATTTTTGACCAGGGCCCAATTTCACGGCGCTGCTAACCGAGCCTCCGTCTATTTCATGGGGACCGTAAGCAGTAAGCACAGCAAAAGGCACGCTTAACCTAGCGGGAAAATTTGCTTAAATCAGTGACGTAACAGTAGAATTTCCATGCGCGCGCAAATGCTAGCACAAAAACGCCATGAAATAGTGCTTAAGGTTAGCAAATTTTTCTGCTAAAGTTAGCACAACTTTTCCGCTAACTGTTAAGCAGCGCCGTGAAATTTGGCCCAGGCCTGTGATTTGACGTGTTAATTCCATCAGTAATTAAATGATTCAGTTTTCTTTGTTCCAGTTGTTGTCAGCCAACAACGTAGCTATGTATGGCGGTTTGTGTGCTCTGGCATCATTTGACAGGCAAGAATTGCAGAAGAACATCATCTCCAGTAGGTAAGCAGAGTTGGAAGCAAGTGCCAACATTACAATTATATTTACTGCCCCATTGATCAGGCCCCGAGACTACGCAACAGCCGATATTTAGTGCATATTCGGCCTGTAACCTCACATGTACCCATTTATACTTCTGGGTGGAGAGGGGCAATTGTAGCAAAGTGTCTTGCTCAAGGGCACAAGCAAGCACCATGTTAATGTCCAAGTTTAAACCCACGCACACATTCTTTTAGCACATGACGTTATAAGGACATTCCATAGGGTTCGTGTGCTTAAGAAAAATCTCTTTTAAATTTGTCAACATCACCCTAATTTGTCTTCTCCATTTTCTGTCATTATACCCTAACCCAATTCTACCTCTAGACCCCTTTATTAACCCTAACTCCCTACCCATTTTTACTTACACATAACCTGAATCCTGCAAAATCCTCCAATTCCTAAATTGTTAAAACTCCAAGTAACCTGAATCCTGCAAAATCCTCCAATATTGGTCACTGGTGACCATACAGCCTGTATCCTGCAAAATCCTGCAGTCTTGCCCTGGCTGCAGTCAGTAAAAACCCAAGTAACCTTAATCCTGCAAAATCCTGCGATGCATCAAACTCCAAGTGACCTCAATCCTGCAAAATCCTTGTGTGTCACATTCAGCCTGATAACCTGAATCCTCCATATTCCTGCAGGGGTAAAACCCCAAGTAACCTCAATCCTGCAAAATCCTGCAATGCATCAAACTCCAAGTGACCTCAATCCTGCAAAATCCTGCATTTTACAATGAGGAATTTGGAGGATTTGGGAGGGTTAGGGTTAAAGATCCAAAATGTTATGGGGACACGAAAATGTCCAAACAACTCGGTCAGTTTTTTTCAAACAAAAGTGTCCCCCTAACTTGGTGTATGCCTACCCCCGTTGTTATATGAAGTGGAACGCGTGATTGAACGTGTATTACACTCGTCGTATTTCTGGAAAAAATGTAAACGAAGTGGTTTTAAAGCAATTCTGACTTGAGTCAACTCTATGTACACCCATAAGTAACGTGGTTGTTTTTTCTCGTATCTTCTCTCTTCTGTTTTAATCTTTGGAAAGAGAGGCTTGAAGAAGATTTTACCAACCCTCAAAAATGCCAGTTATTTTTCCGTTATTAATGGTAATTTGTTTTAATCTCTTGGCTCAGTTCCTTCAAGTTATTTCTGGAGTTGGAGCCACAGCTTCGAGACATCATCTTCATGTTTTACGAGTCCAAGTACGCCTCCTGTCTGAAACTCCTGGACGAAATCAAGGACAACCTTCTCCTGGACATGTACCTGGCGCCTCACGTCAACACGCTGTACTCGCAGATCCGAAACAGAGCACTGATTCAGGTACCATTGACACCATTGCAGAAACTGACCCTGAGAGGCAGTGTTTGTTTCAAATATGTGACCCGCTCCTACGAAACCGGAGATAAGTCGCACAGGCTATTGAGAGATACAGCTCGTCAAAGCTGAAATGGGGTAAAAAATATGGCAGACATCGATTTTTTTTTTTCGTTTTGTTTTTATTCTTTAATCCTAACCCCCTAGGCCTTACTTTGGGCTAAAGAACTGCATACTACAGAATACTACTTAGTATTTTGTAGCACTGGATCTCTCAGTGACTGATGATTGGGTGTGTACTGACAGAGTACAGATACTGCCAACTACAAAATACTAATAGTGGCAATACAGGTCAGTAATACTTACCTGGCAAAAAATGCAGTAGTCCAGCCTTGACCCATGTGTCCCAAGTGACAATTTTTGCTGTAGAGTTGAGAACACCCTACACAGCATACATGGGCCATGCACACTCAGCAAGCAGAGGAACCCAATGCTAAAAAGTACTACGAGTGCAACTAGGGGTGAAGTACCCAATACTAAAAATTACTACAGGCATTGCACATAAGTCAGTGAGAGTACTGCATACTACTTTTTACTACTAGTAGTAAAAAGTAGCATTAGGTAGGGTTAGGGTTAATGTGTATACTTTAACCCTCAGTTAGGTTATATAAAATCAACTTTATTGATGAGAAAGTAAACAAATCATGCATTTATTGAGGCAAACTGTGTCCTAAAAGTGGTAATTTATCTCCTAAATACATAGAAATAAAATCCTCATAAAATTGGAAGTATGTATGGTATGTTTGGTTTTGGTACCAAATGAAAGCTGAAGACGTGTACTAAATGGAAATAACAATATCTCACTTAAAAAAAAACCACACTTGTGTCTGGTTTTGTGGGAGCAGGTCACATATTATTTTTATACCGGAAGGCCAACAAACAAATAGGCAAGCATACTTTCACTACCCTGAGGCCAACACTACCTAGACCATTGGATGGATAATCTTTCTAGAGGAAAATTGATCAAATTCAGGGCTTTTTCGAATCCCTGGCTTCATCTTCGTCTTTGGCTTAGGAAATTTTAGGCTACAAACTGCGAGAACTCCAGCCACATTTGGAGTGGAGTGCCTTGGTCTCGTGGTCTGGGGCATTGAATTTGTAATCTGTAGGTAAAGCTAAAGATTTAGGGTTCAAGTCCAGCCTCGAATTACGGTGCGTGTGCTCTTGGGCAAGGCACTTTGTCACTCATTGCTTCTCTCCACCCAGGAGTAAATGGGTACCTGTGAGGGCACAGATGGTTGATATTATTAGCTGCTTTGCGCCGAAATGGCAACATCGAGCTGTATACTCCCCAAAGAGTTGAGATGGCATTTGGAATGTTTCGTGGGCCCAGTGAGCAGGGGTAATAATTGTAGCGCCGCGAGCGCCAGTATTAGTGGATACGTGCGCTTTATAAATATCCATTATTATATTATGATTATTATTCTGGAGCCTGTTGTGCTTCAGAAACATTCAATCGGTTGTTATGAACCCAAAAGTTTGAGGGGGAAGGGAGGGGGGTTCCTTCCGTCTCATATCTTGCTTTATATGAGTTTTTAAAGAATGCTTGTGATGTTTATAACTTACTTTTAAATGCTCTTCCCGATTTACATAATTTTGTTCAAAACGCGTTTTGTTGACCAATTGGGGGCTATTCCAGGACACTATGTCCCTTTAACTTATAAACGAAAACTACTCCTGAAAGCTCACAAAAGTCCTACATCGATACTGAGTAATGTTCTGCTTTTTTTATTTTTTTATCATGCGGTTGACGTACTTTTTCACTTTGTTGTTGTCTTTTTTTTCTGCAGTATTTCAGTCCCTACGTATCGGCGGACCTACTCAAGATGGCGGCCTCATTTAACACCACCGTGTCAGAGCTGGAGGATGAGTTGATGCAACTGATACTGGACGATCAAATCAATGCCAGGATTGACTCGCACAACAAGGTCTCTTGAGATTGATTTACACCATACAGCTATATTAAATTACTAGAGCGCTGGCTCGATGTACAAAGTGATGCCTGCTGGGCGCATCCATGTTTGTGCACAAATCTATGGAAATCTCAACATTTTGTACGGCTTTTGTACGGCTATTTGCATATCTGCGTTTGTAATCTATACAGTGCGTTACCAAAGCCGATACGCCCAAAACCAAAACGCAAGATCAGCAAATGAGCGCCGAACATTGTAAATGCGCGTTTGATCAGGGCGCTACAGTTTATTTTGCCGTGACTTTTTAAAACTGACATGACACACGTAAAGTTGTTTGCGCCTGTTCTACTTGCACGCGCGTTACACAGGATTGGAATGCATAAATAATCTGGCACCATCCAATTCAACGGTTTACAAAGCCTTGATTTTGTCGCAATCTCACACACGCGCGCGCGCGCATGTAGACTAACAAAATTGTATGCGACGGTTGCACAAGTGTGTCTCGTAATGTAAACGCGTTTATTAATGTATGCGTGTATATAAATGTAACCCGCTCTGCAAAAATGAGTCTGATGTCGCAAAATACATTTTTTTACGTAAAATGCTGTTTATTGTGATTTTTCTTTTAACAAATGATATTTTTGTTTTAAGGCATTTCGGTTTCTCCGACACCTATATTTTCAGATCTGATCGACTTAAAAGATTGTTTTGATTTATACTAAATGATATTTAATACAGGTTTTGTCATTCTCTTACCGTAGCATCTGATGAAGCCCTACAATTGTAAATCTTCAATTATTTTCAAAGACATTTTTAATATAACTGAGAAAAATCAAATTTCTTAAAATTGTAAAAGACCATTACACCACAGAGTTGTGCCATATATCAAAGGAAAGCTTATTTCCTGCTTTTTCTGACCAACTGTAAAATCAATCATTTTAATGGATGCCTACAATCATTATTTACTTTTAAATAAGTAAGATATTTCTTAAAGATGGACTACAACGGAATAATGATAAAGGCTGTATTGTTGTTTTTTGTTCGAGAAATGTATAATGATTACTAATATATCATTAGTATTCAATAAATCTTGTTCCTTCATGCAAAAAACAACAAAATTGATCGGCGTTCTACGACCCAGAAAAACTCAGTTTCAGCAAAAGCCCTTAACTCATGAATAATTCATACTTTGTGTGTGACGTACTACCCATGAAAACGCATACATATGGTGGCCCTGAAGGGACTCCGCAGATCGCGAATATTGACGTCAAATTTGACGTCAATATTCGCGACTTTTGGGGAAAGTCGTGAATATCGACGTCAAATTTGACGTCAATATTCGCGACTTTTTTGGAAAGTCGTGAAATAATTGACGTCAAATTTGACGTCGATATTCGCGATCTGCGGAGTCCCTTCAGGGCCACCATGTATGCGTTTTCATGGGTAGTACGTCATCACTTTTCGCTGGTTTACAAGTCCGCTGGTACTATATCGTGGATTTCATTGTGGTTTTCAGTGGATCTTTGCCGGGAACCAGTACAGGGCGGGAAATTTCAAAATCGAAGAATCGAGGTCTAATTTTGTCGGTCAAATTGCAACAAAATTATTGGGAGAAAAACATGACCGTAACAATAAAGTGTTACCTGAACACAACATAAACAAGGTCCGATAATAAATTTAATGTGTGAGTTTTCGTTGTAGTCCATCTTTAATAATTCGGTAGTAAAAAGTTTTGATATCTGCAAAATGATGTATCCTACCTTTAAGTGTGAATCTGTCTTTAGTCTGACATTTCTTTGTTTTTAGAGTGATTGATGTTGTGTTTTTTCTTTCTGATTTCTATTGTTGAAATTCATTCTGTTATTTTTGTTTTTCTTTTAAGATTCTGTATGCAAGGGACGTGGACCAGAGGAGTTCAACATTTGATAAGTCTTTGGCGATGGGCCTGGCGTTCCAGAGGCGAACAAAGGTAAATTCACTTCTCAAATAGAACTGAAGTTGCGTTGGAATATTTGTCATAATGCCCTGACAGGTTTTTGAGTATTCCAAATTTTTCGACTTTTTCAAAAAATTGCATAATTTTTTGTTCTACCTTGCTTTTACTACCTTGCTTTTACTTTACTTATTTTCCGTAAAACGAAAGCTCATTGAAATGTTTTTTCTTAACAGTGTTACTCATTCGCGTTTGCATATTTGCAATCGCGCCGAGAATGAACTGGGCTTGAGGGTTGACAGAAATGCAAGACTTAAACCTAATACTCCGATTGTTCAAACCCCTAGGGTGTTAGGGTTATATATATGGGTGGCATAGGTGGCTTGTGCGTAAAGCGCTCGCCTCTCACCAATGTGGTCCGGGTTCGATTCCCGGTCCGGATCATATGTGAGTAGAGTTGTACGTTGGTTCTCTCCTGTGTCACGAGGGTTTTTCTCCGGGTTCTCTGGTTTTCCTCCCTCTGGAAAAATCAAACACTTTTGATCTCAGGCTGTGCTCCGTAGTCATATATAAGTCGATGTTGCCGGCTGCTAGAGGTGCCTTTGCGTGCCAGTGGTTCGACCGCGTTGTAGCCGCGTCCTTCGCAATTCAGCATCCCAGCTGCGAGTAAGGAAGATTGGCTGCTGAAATTATTATTAATATCCTTGGAACACTTTCCTCGATCATACTCAATGAGAACCGATCACATTTTAGAATAGAAACCAGTAGAAAACCATACATAGTTTTCTTCGTCTGGAAACTGAATACCCTGCAATTTAATCATCTTTTTTTTCTTCGATACAGGCGTTAATACTGAGGTCAGCCATGCTGAAAAACGATATCATAGTCAAGGTAGGATCAGAATAAAGATGAACAAAAAAACACCAAACCTTTTGACTGAAGAGTTTTAGGTTTACTTAAACCCTCTTGCCACCGCCAACCTTTCAGAGGTGATGTCAGCTGCATTGGGTTCATAAGTCATGATTTGTGATTGACGTGTGATGTCTTTTAACCAGTTTGCGCCGGATAATGTATATAAAGACAAAGTTTTCCCCAAATTCAAAACGGATGACGCATAAACACGCCAAGTTCAAGTTCGGAAATTTCTGTCAGCAGCGAGCAAGGCCGGAAATGCGTGGGTGTGCTTCCCGGGACTATCGGCCTGAATCCCGCGCGTCGGCTTGTTGATGCTAAAATAATCCCGGCGCGAACTGGTTAAAGGTACTACAGTGAAACGTTGCTATACTGAACACCGCTATACCGAACATTCGGCTATACCGAACATTCGGCTATACCGAACACCTGCCATGGCTCCTGATTTTTGTGTTCAAAAATTCTGAACATTGTTGTTGAACAAAAAAGTCAACAGATTTAACAAAATCTACCATTCTTTGCGTCCGATTTTTGTGTCCAAACAATAAATAGAAAAGAAAAGCCAACCGTTTCTTTGGAATTCAGTGTGATGGATAAGCTTAGTACATATTATGCATGTAATTACATGATTCAATGGTCGGCGCCTGTTTAAAGTCGTTCAATGTCTTTCAAAGTCCTTGCACCTGATGGACCGGCAGTTGATGATTGACAATACCGAACAAAATCTGTGGATCCCGTGGTGTTCGTTATAGCG